>JARQOD010000005.1:204727805-204827403 GCA_033576555.1 Oophaga sylvatica | reverse complement strand
CAGTCTTCATCTATACCCTTATTACCAAAAAAATCACAGAAATATATGTAACCTTTTTCCCACATTATTCAATCCATTCAGACTGTAAAGTAAAAATGTTTCATAACTTTTTTTTTTTATATGCGCTGTAAAATTCTAAAAGTAAAAAGTCCCCAAAATAATTTGCCCACATTAGCTCTTAGGGGGTTTTTGTTTAAAGTGTAAAAGTCATTTCAGGTGAATTTTGCAGCAGAATGTCTGTTTGGCCTCAAATCATTTCCCCCTCCTCTCTCCATAGTTTTTATGAGCAGCAGCGAAATTTAAAAAAACTCAAAAAAAGGAAAATTTTTAAAAATGAAGTTTTTATGTTCCCTATGAATTAAAGTAAACCCCTTCACCGGGTTTGGCTGATAAGAATAGGGCCACACCTTTCGGGGTGATATACAGCATTCAAAAAGCTTTTTATAAGCCCCCAACCCAACTGCAAAAAAAAAAATAACTTTTTTTATACTCCCCCGCGGGGGGTTTTCCCAGCCGGGGATTCGCGGTTTTGGGCCCGGGGGCCCCCAACTTCTTACATCCCGCCTTGCTGTTTGTTTCCCGGGGATAATGTGCCCCTACATCATCCAACAGTCTGCTCGGCATCGCTTTATATCAGGCAGTTGGAATATTTTGCTCCAAACAGTAAATTACTTATAACTAGAAAACCATAACTATTCTGTCCTGAACTAGAATTTTATATTACATATTACAGAGATAGGACATCTGTTGAATTCTATCAAGAGTCCTACTTTCTAAATTTCCTCCTTAATAGAAGATAATTTGTGGCAGGAAATAGCGCTATAATTCAATAGTGAGATCGATCAAAATAGGGAACTATACATTTCCTTTTGATTGGTTAATTTTTGCTGATGTGCTTACCTAGAATTTTAGCATTCAAATAATGTATTAGCAATGGACAAAGTGCAGAAAATTAACTAACAGGCTGATTTCAAGGCAAAACCTCCAAAAACATGATCAGTCTTCATCTATACCCTTATTACCTAAGACATCACAGCAATATATGTAACCATTTTCACATTATTCAATCCATTCAGACTGTAAAGTAAAAATGTTTCATAACATTGTTTTTATATGCTGCTGTAAAAGTTCTATAGTAAAAAGTCACCAGAATAATTTGTCACATTAGCTCTTATATGGTTGCTTAAAGTGTACATGTCATTTCAGGTGAACTTGCAGCAGAATGTCTGTGTTGGCCTCAAATCACTTCCTCCTCCTCTCTCCATAGTTTTATGAGCAGCAGCTGTAATTTGAAAACTCAATAAAAGGAAAATCTGTGTTCACTGAAGACGTATGTTACCTATGAATTAAAGTGAACCTGTCACCAGGTTTGGCTGATAAGAGATACGGCCATCACCTTTCAGGGCTGATATACAGCATTCTATAATGCTGTTTATAAGCCCCCAACCCGAACTGCAAGAGAAGAAAAATAACTTTTATTATACTCACCTGCGGGGCGGTCCAGTCCAAGGGATGTCGCTGGTCTTGGTCCGGGGCTCCCAACTTCTTACGATCCCCGCCTTGCTGTTTGCTTCCTGTGGATAATGTGTCCCTACATCATCCACACAGTCTGCTCGGCATCGCGCTCCTGCACAGGCGTACTTCTCTGCCCTGTAGAGGGCAGACCAAAGTACTGCAGTGTGCATGCGCCTGGGTTCTTTGACCTTTCCCGGCACCTGCACACTGCAGTACTTTGCTCTGCCTTTAACAGGACAGAGAAGTATGCCTGTGTAGGAGCTCGGTGCCGAGGACATGCGTCTTCCACACGAAGCAAGCAGGAGGGCGGCATCGCAAGGAAAAGGGAGGTGCCAGACAAAGAAGAGTGACACCCCTCGGACCGGACGGCTCTGCAGCTGAGTATAATAAAAATTATTTTTCTTCTCTTGCAGGTTGGGTTAGGCCTCTTTCACACATCAGGTTTTCGGCATCAGGTGCGATGCGGCGTCTCGCCGGATCCGGTTTTTGAAAGGTAAAACCGGATACAACGGATCCGGTTTTCGGCCGGATTAGTCGAACGGATCCAGCCGAAAACCGGATCCGTTTCATCCGGTGTATCCGGTTTTTTATCCATTTTTCAACGGATTACGCCGGATCCGGTTTTTAAAAACGCCCTTTTGGGGTTCCAAACATGATTGGCTACTGAAAACCTATATATACACTGTTCTGTTCCTACAGCCCATCTTGTTTTATAGGAGCAAGTGGCGGTTGGAGAGAAGAGCAAGTGGCTGCTGAAGATGGACGATGTGATAGGAAACATTCTGAAGAATTTGGTGGATTTCACAGTGGAGGCGAATCGTCTGAAAGTGATTGTTCTGGAGAAGGAGAGAAAGATACAGCAGCGACGACGTTGATGACGACGTTTCTGGATCCACCCCATTACAGCCCAGAGAATGACGCGTGGGGTGTTTTCTACACTCTACATAGAGCTACGAGGAAACCCTCAGAAATTTTTTGCATATCTTCGCATGAAAATGGAGAACTTTGATTTGTTGGTGGAGCATGTTGGAGACCTCATAAGAAGATTGGACACCTATTGCCGCTTCTCCATTTCACCGGCGGAGCTTCTGATGGTGACTCTTCGGTAAGCCATATTTATTGGATCTGCTTGCTTCAGAGCATACTTGTCATGGAACGTTGTTGCTGATAGTTTGTATACGGCCATCTGACTGAGCTTTAACAATTGGAGATACTATAAAAAATATGTATTTTTATAGTATCTCCAATTGTTATAGCTGATGTCTGGTATGTAATGCTGTGATTTGAAACTCTTTTTTTTGTTTATTCACAGATTCCTGGCAACTGGAGAATCTCTTTCCTCACTCCATTTTCAATATAGACTTGGGATTTCCACCATCTCTGGAATTGTGAAGCACACATGCGGTGCATTGTGGGACTCTCTAGTTGCGGAATTTCTACCAGAGCCCACAACAGACAGTAGGATTGCAATTGCAGAAAAGTTTCTTCAAATATGTCAGTTTCCTAATTGCCTGGGCGCTGTGGATGGGAAACATATCCGGATTGTCAAGCCAGCAGGATCTGGATCCGAATATTTTAACCCCTCTCTGACATTAGACGTACTATCCTGTCCATAAAACCCGTGACAATCTGACCATGGACGGGATAGTACGTCATAGGCGATCAGCTGCGCTCCCGGAGGGAGCGCAGCTAATCGCCGCCGGGTGTCAGCTGATTATCACAGCTGACACCCGTGACTGTGTGTCAGGAGTGGTCACGGACCGCTCCCGGCACATTAACCCCTTGCACACCGCGATCAAACATGATCGCGGTGTACTGGGGGCACAGGGAAGCATCGCGCAGGGAGGGGGCTCCCTGCGCGCCCCCCTGAGACCCTCAGACCAGCGCGATGTGATTGCGCAGTGTTCTGAGGGCTTCCTCCCTCCCAGGACCCGGATCCAAGATGGCGCCGGGGTCCTGAGGGAGGCGGCTCCTCCTCAGTGCCTGCTGATCGCTGGTGTGACAGAGTGCTGTGCACACTGTCACACCAGCGATCTGATAAAATACAGTGATGTCCCACCCTGGGACAAAGTAAAAAAGTTAAAAAAATAAAAATAATCATGTTTTAAAAAAAAATCCAAAATAAATAAAAAAAAATATATATTCCCCAATAAATTCATTTCTTCCTGTAAATAAAAAAACCAAAACAATAAAAGTACACATATTTGGTATCGCCGTGTCCGTAACGACCCCCCCTATAAAACTGTCCCACTTAAAAAAAAAAAAACAAAGCAAAAAATCAATGCTTTATCATCATACTGCCAAACAAAAAGTGGAATAAAACGCGATCAAAAAGACTGATATAAAAAAACATGATACCGCTGAAAACATCATCTTGTCCCGCAAAAAACGAGCCACCATACAGCATCATCAGCGAAAAAATAAAAAAGTTATAGCTCGCAGAATAAAGCGATGCAAAAATAATTATTTTTTATATAAAATTGTTTTTATTCTATAAAAGCGCCAAAACATAAAAAAATTATAAAATGAGGTATTGCCATAATCGTACTGACCCAAAGAATAAAACTGCTTTATCAATTTTACCACACGCGGAACAATAAAAACGCCTCCCCCAAAAGAAATTTATGAATTGCTGATTTTTGTTCATTCTAACCTCCCAAAAATTGAAATAAAAAGCGATCAAAAAATGTCACATGCTCAAAAATGGTACCAATAAAAACGTCAACTCGTACCGCAAAAAATAAGACCTCACATGACTCTGTGGGCCAAAATATGCAAAAATTATAGCTCTCAAAATGTGGCGATGCAAAAAACTATTTTTGCAATAAAAAGCGTCTTTTAGCGTGACAGCTGCCAATCATGAAAACCCGCTATAAATAGTAAATCAAACCCCCCTTTATCACCCCCTTAGTTAGGGAAAAATAATAAAATTTAAAAAAAAGTATTTATTTCCATTTTCCCATTAGGGTTAGGGTTAGGGTTGCGGCTAAAGTTAGGGTTAGGGTTGGCGCTAAAGTTAGGATTAGGGTTAGGGTTGGGATTAGGGGTGTGTTTGGGTTAGGTTTGTGGTTAGGGTTGGGACTAGGGTTAGGGGTGTGTTGGGGTTAGGGTTGGAGTTAGAATTGGGGGGTTTCCGCTGTTTAGGCACATCAGGGGCTCTCCAAATGTGACATGGCGTCTGATCTCAATTCCAGCCAATTCTGCGTTGAAAAAGTCAAACGGTGCTCCTTCACTTCTGAGCTCTGCCATGCGTCCAAACAGTAGTTTATCCCCACATATGGGGTATCAGCGTACTCTGGACCCCAAGAGTTATTGTGCAATTTGTCCTATTTCTTCTGTTACCCTTGGGAAAATAAAAAACTGGGGGCAAAAATATCATTTTTGTACAAAAGAAATTATTTTTTTTGTTTTTACGGCTGTACATTAAAAAACTTCTGTGAAGCACTTGGGGCTTCATAGCGCTCACCACACATCTAGATAAGTTCCTTGTGGGGTCTATTTTCCAAAATGGGGTTACTTGTTGGGGATTTCCACTGTTTAGGCACATCAGGGGCTCTCCAAATGCGACATGACGCCCCCAGACCATTCCATCAAAGTCTGCAATCCAAAACGTCACTACTTCCCTTCCGAGCCCCAACGTGTACCCATACAGTAGTTTTCTCCCACATATTGGGTATCAGCATACTCAGGACAAATTGGACAACAATTTTTGGGGTCCAATTTCTCCTGTTACCCTTGTAAAAATAAAATATTGGGGGAAAAAAATCATTTTTGCAAAAAAAAAAAAAAGATTTTTTATTTTTACGGCTGTGCGTTATAAACTTCTGTGAACACTTCGGGGTTCAAAGTGCTCACCACACATCTAGATAAGTTCCTTGTGGGGTCTATTTTCCAAAATGGGGTCACTTGTGGGGGGTTTCCACTGTTTAGGCGCATCAGGGGCTCTCCAAATGCGACATGACGCCCCCAGACCATTCCATCAAAGTCTGCAATCCAAAACGTCACTACTTCCCTTCCGAGCCCTGACGTGCGCCCATACAGTAGTTTTCTCCCACATATTGGGTATCAGCGTACTCAGGACAAATTGGACAACAACTTTTGTGGTCCAATTTCTCCTGTTACCCTTGTGAAAATAAAATATTGGGGGCGAAAAAATCATTTTTGTAAAAAAAAATAAGATTTCTTATTTTTACGGCTGTACGTTATAAACTTCTGTGAAGCACTTCGGGGTTCAAAGTGTTAGGGTTCAATTTCCCGATGCTGCACAAGGGGAGTCTCGAACCTGTCCCGCTGCGGTCTCCCATTCATCTCCGGCCACAGTGGAGCCTGCTCAGCAGAGACTCGGTCCAAGCGTCTTGCCCACTCCACTACTGTGCAGTGACTTGCTGCTGCCTTTCCTGGATCTGCTATTATAGCCAGTGCTGGAGCAGACGTCTTTGGGACAAAGTCCTGCGTTTTCCCTTCTGAGCATGCCCAGAGTGAGATCTCTCATTGGAGATCAGGGGTCACATGTTCAGGTGCTGCAGCGGCTCCTATTGGTCCGCCAGGAAGGTCATGTAGCTACATGTGTTTGTAACAGTTTCTCATTGGTCCTTGTTCCTGGAAGGTCCTGTACTGTTGCTATAAAAGGGTAGCATGGCTGGGCCACCATGCGCTAATATCAACCATTGTATGCTATGCGCCAGTGTGGTCATGTGTATGTGTGGATAGGGACACGGCTGAAATAAGCCACTAGAATACCGACTTAATCGGTGAGGAGTTTGGTATGGTAGCTGGTCAGGGTCGGTGTCCTAGATGCCCTAGATTACCGGCATAACCGGTGAGGAGTTTTGATTGCCGTATTCAGGGTCTGGCGTTCAGACGCCATAGATTGCGGGTGACTCCCACGAGGACATTAGCACATGATCACGCTTTATGTACGCTTAGCACTTAACTGTGTACCTGAGAGCCTTACAGGACACAGTGCTTTTTCTCAGCGGCCCTGTGACGTAACAGGGTTCGCTTTCAACGCTAGTCAGCGCCCTAGCTGTTTTCTTTGCCACTCAGTTGTGTCTAGTGAGTGCGCACACATCGCCATATAGCGCTGCGGCTCTCCTTCTAGCGGCTCTGTGGAGTAACAGAGTTCGCACTCATTGCCACAGCGCATTACAGCTTTTATGTTGGCGACTCTGCGGGATAACAGAGTTTGCTTCTCGCGCCATTTTTACTAGCAGCAGGCTCCGCTTGCACGGTGGACCCCGGGCTGCGAACGCACCTTTCTACATTATATATTTGGTGTGTTCCGCAGACCCATAACACAAAGTGCTCACCACACATCTAGATAAGTTCCTTGGGGGGTCTATTTGCCAAAATGGGGTCACTTGTGGGGGGTTTCCACTGTTTAGGTGCATCAGGGGCTCTCCAAATGTGACATGACGCCCCAGACCATTCCATCAAAGTCTGCAATCCAAAACGTCACTACTTCCCTTCCGAGCCCCGACGTGTGCCCATACAGTAGTTTTCGCCCACATATTGGGTATCAGCGTACTCAGGACAAATTGGACAACAACTTTTGGGTTCCAACTTCTTCTGTTACCCTTGTGAAAATAAAATATTGGGGGCGAAAAAATCATTTTTGTAAAAAAAAAAAAAAGTTTTTTTATTTTACGGCTGTACGTTATAAACTTTAGTGAAACACCTGGGGGTTCAAAGTTCTCACCACACATCTAGATAAGTTCCTTGAGGGGTATAGTTTCCAAAATGGTGTCATTTATGGGGGTTTCCACTGTTTAGGCAGATCAGGAGCTCTCCAAACACGCCATGGCGTCCAGCCAATTCTGCGTTGAAAAAGTCAGACGGCGCTCCTTCCCTTCCAAACTCTGCCATGCACTCAAACAGTGGTTTACCCCCACATATGGGGTATCAGCGCACTCAGGACAAATTGCACAATAACTTTTGGAGTCTTGTTACCCTTGGAAAAATAAAAATTGGGGTGAAAAGATCATTTTTGTGGAAAAAATATGATTTTTAAATTTTACGTCTCTACGTTATAAACTTGTGTGAAGCACTTGGGGATTCAAATTGCTCACCAAAGATATAGATAAGTTCCTTTGGGGGTCTAGTTTCCCGAATGGGTCATTTGTGGGGGTTTCCATTGTTTAGGCACATCAGGGGCTCTCCAAATGCAACATGGCATCCAATCTCAATTCCAGCCAATTTTGGTTGGAAAAAGTCAAATGGTGCTCCTTCCATTCCGAGCTCTGCCGTGCACCCAAACAGTGGTTCCCCCCCACATATGGGGTATCAGCGTACTCAGGACAAATTGTACAACAACTTATGTGGTCCAATTTCTCCTGTTACCCTTGGGAAAATAAAAAATTAGTGACTAAAAGATAATTTTTGTGGGAAAAAAATAGGATTTTTTATTTTATGCCCGGGCATTATAAACTTGTGTGAAGCACTTGGGGGTTCAAAGTGCTCACCAAAGATCTAGATAAGTTCCTTAGGGGGTCTAGTTTCCAAAATGGGGTCACTTGTGGGGGGTTTCCACTGTTTAGGCTCATCTGGGGCACTGCAAACGGAACATGACCCCCATCAACGTCTGCATTCCAAAACGTTACTACTTCCTTTCCAAGCCCTGCCGTGCGCCCAAACAGTTTCCCCCCACATATGGGGTATCAGAATACTCAGGAAAAATTGGACAACAACTTTTGGGGTCCAATTTCCTTGGGAAAATTCAAAAATTTGGGACTAAAAAAATCATTTTTGTGGAAATTTTTTTTTTTTTTTCACACCCAGGCATTATAAACTTTTGTGAAACACTTGGGGGTTCAAAGTGCTCACAACAGATCTAGATAAGCACCTTAGGGGGTCTAGTTTCCAAAATGGTGTCAGTTTTGGGGGTTTCCACTGTTTAGGCGCATCAAAGGTTCTCCAAACGCGACATGGCATCCAATCTAAATTCCAGCCAATTTTAGTTTGAAAAAGTCAAACGGCGCTCCTTCCCTTACGAGCTCTGCCGTGTGCCCAAACAGTGGTTTTCCCCCACATATTGGATATTGGCGTACTCAGGAGAAATTGCATAACAACCTTATCTGTCCATTTTCTCCTTTTACCCTTGTGAAAATAAAAAAAAAGTTTGTAAAAGATAATTTTTGTGGCTAAAAATTTAAATATTCATTTTTTCCTTCCACGTTGCTTTAGTTCCTGTGAAGCACCTGAAGGGTTAATAAACTTCTTGAATGTGGTTTTGAGTACCTTGAGGGGTGCAGTTTTTAGAATGGTGTCACTTTTGGGTATTTTCTGCCATATAGACCCCTCAAAGTGACTTCAAATGTGAGGTGGTCCCTAAAAAAAATGGCTTTGTAAATTTTGATGTAAAAATGAGAAATTGCTGGTCAAATTTAACCCTTATAACTTCCTAATAAAAAAAAAATTTGGTTCCAAAATTGTGCTGATGTAAAGTAGACATGTGGGAAATGTTATTTCTTAACTATTTTGTGTGATATATTTCTCTGTTTTAAGGGAATAAAAATTCAAAGTTTGAAAATTGCAAAATTTTAAAAATTTTCGCCATAATTGCGTTTTTTTAAAAAATAAACGCAAGTTATATCGAAGAAATTTTACTTCTAACGTGAAGTACAATATGTCACGAGAAAACATTCTCAGAATCGCGAATATCCGTTGAAGCGTTCCAGAGTTATAACCTCATAAAGAGACAGTGGTCAGAATTGTAAAAATTGGCCCGGTCATTAACGTGCAAACCACCCTTGGGTGAAGGGGTTAATTACAAGAAATATTTCTCCATTGTCCTCATGACCATCGCTGACACAGAATAAAAATTTATTGCCGTAGATATTGGTGCCTATGGCCGCTCCAATGACTCTAAAGTTTTCAAACTGTCAGCAATGGGCTATCAGCTGTATGGAAACACCTTCCAGTTCCCTCCCCCTAGACCACTGCCTCAAACTTCTGGCCCACCAATGCCTTTTGTTTGTGTAGGGGATGAAGCCTTCCAGCTGTCAGAACACCTGCTAAAATCGTACTCCAGCAGAGGATTGACACACACAAAAAGAATTTTTAATTACCGCCCCACAAGAGCCAGAAGAATGGTGGAGTGCGCTTTTGGGATTCTGACAGCCAAATGGCATGTTCTATTGACTGCTATCAACCTAAAAACAAACTGTGGATGAGGTAATCAAAGCTTGTGTGGTTCTACACAATTTTGTCATCAGCAAGGAACAGATTTCCATTGAGGAACACTCTGAAGAAACCACCTTGCATGATTACCAGAACGTTACCAATAGAAGTTCTGTGACTGTTTCCCGAATGAGGGACAAATTTTCCCAATACTTTATGTCCCCTGAAGGAAGAGTAGACTGGCAGGATGACAGAGTTTAATAAACTGCTCTGTGACCTTTGTACCTTGTGTACCCACAGTATACCTTTGCCAACCAAAGTTGTCTATCTTGTTGTGTATTATGTACAGTATGTTACCTTTTGTCCAAAGTTATGTCCCTAGTTGTGTATTAGCAATGTATTTCACCTTTTAACCAAAGTTCTGTACCTTGTTGGGGATTACCTAACAATGTACAGAACTTTGTTTAAAAGGTGAAATACTTTGCTAATACACAACCAGGGACACAACTTTGGACAAAAGGTAAAATTATTTTACCTTTTTACCCAAAGTTATGTGCCTGCTTTTGTATAACCAATAAATGTTACCTTTATTTTACCTTTGACAACCAAAGTTGTCTACCTTGTTGTTTATTATGTACAGTATGTTACCTTTTGTCCAAAGTTATGTCCCTGGTTGTGTATTAGCAAAGTATTTCACCTTTTAACCAAAGTTCTGTACATTGTTAGGTAATCCCCAACAAGGTACAGAACTTTGTTTAAAAGGTGAAATACTTTGCTAATACACAACCAGGGACACAACGTTGGACAAAAGGTAAAATTATTTTACCTTTTACCCAAAGTTATGTGCCTGCTTTTGTATAACCAATAAATGTTAACTTTATTTAACCTTAGAAATAAATGACAGATAACCATTTTAATCAACCAAATAAACATTTATTGTTAGAAAATTTTTAACAATGTCAAAAATGTTTAACTTCTTTTTTTTTCAATGTGAAAAAGCTTTATTTTTTTCAATGTGAAATAATTTTTTATTACAAACACAAAATCACAGGTTTGTGTAGTGTGGGGTGGAGATACTACTGGAGGGGCTGTGGGATCCTTCAACAGTGGAAGTGTGCAGAGCAGACTGGGATGTGTTGGGGAAGGATCAGGTAAAAGAGGTGAAGG
This sequence comes from Oophaga sylvatica, assembly GCA_033576555.1. Taxonomy (NCBI): domain Eukaryota; kingdom Metazoa; phylum Chordata; class Amphibia; order Anura; family Dendrobatidae; genus Oophaga; species Oophaga sylvatica. The sequence continues at coordinate 204,816,603 of JARQOD010000005.1, read as the reverse complement.
GGTGGAAAAAGAAATGGAACGGGTGGAGAGGTGGGAGGCAGAACAGGTAGGTGATGGAGAGGAGTATTGGGCAGGTACTAGAAGAGCAGATGTGGTTGGGAACTGGTATTGGGCAGCTTGTTGGTATGGGGCAGGTTTTTGAAAGTGGGGAGGTTGCTGGAAGTGGGGAGACTGCTCGAAGTGGGGAGGTTGCTGGAAGTGGGGAGGTTGTTGGTACTGGGGAGGTTGTTGGTACTGGGGAGGTTGTTGGTATTGAATGGGAGGGGAGGAGGGACGGTGGCTGGAGGGGGGGCAGTTGTGGTAGGAACGACTAGGGTGGGTGTAGGTTGGGAGGTAACCTGCGCTAGAGCACCATGGCACGTATGCATTACATGCATCTGCTGGCTAGGAGATAGCGTATCCATGCGCTCGGCTACAGACCTGAAAAAACTGTGGTTTGGTGAACTTCTTGCTTCTGAATGCATTGTTTGCAGAAGTGTCTTAAACTCCAGAATGCAGGAGCTGAGCTGATTAAAGCCTGCAGCCATTTGCTCTGACAAGACTTTAAGACAGTTCTGAAATGATGCATTAAGATGCAAGAATTCGGGCGCATAGTTCCTTTCCTGACCCCTCTGCCGCAGCCGCCCCATAGCCACAGGTGTGCTAGAGGTGGCAGCGGCAGAAGGGTGGGGTAAGGGGAAATCTATCTCCTGACCAATAGCCTCATGCAATGCACTCGGCCACGATGCTGCAGCGGTGGTGGAGGGGACAGAGGGCTCACGTGTCTGGGAAGGCTGGGAAGGTGCGGATCAGCCAGGGCTGTCGAAGTGTCCCTCGGTGCCAGTCTCCTGAGGGATCGCCCCAGAAGGGTCCATCTCTGCGGGCGCCCGAGTGTTGGTCACCGTTCGGTGGAATAAAGAGAAAAAATACAATTAATATACTGTTATTGAATGGCCCTGGTTGAAACAAAAATTTAGTTAGACATGTTAGCATTTTTTAAAACTTGGGGTGGGTAATATTTACCTTCTGGTGACCATTGTTACCCGGAGGAACGACAGGGCTTCAGCGTACTTGTAATTGCTCCTGCGTCCTCCAGATCCACTCGGGGCCTGCATCTCTTTGTTGAACTCCTTCTTGAAGCGATCCCTCACATCAAGTGATATTGCATGGCCCTGGCTGGAAGGGGTAGTGTGTGATATTTACCGTCTGCTGTCTCTTTCCGTGGTCTCTTGGTCACTCCCAGACGTGTCCTGTGCTGCTGGCGTTGAGGGCCATCTTCTGCTGTGGAATAAAGACAAAGAAAGGCCATGCAATATCAAGTGATATTGCATGGCCCTGGGTGGAAGGGGTAGTGTGTGATATATACCGTCTGCTGTCTGCTGCCGTGGTCTCCTGCTCACTGTCAGGCTCTTCTTGGGCTGGTGGTGGTGGTACTGGTGCTGTCGGCATTGTCGGCCAGTTTGTTCTGTGGAATAAAGAGAAAAAAAGCCCATGCAATATCAATTGATATTGCATGGCCCTGGCTGGAAGGGGTAGTGTGTGATATTTACCATCTGGCCTCTGCTCCATGCTCTCCATCAGCAGCCGCATCTGTTGGAGTCCTGGGGTGTAGGTGCTCCTGGTGACTTAGCTGCTGCTGTTGGACGGCTTGTGCTGTGGAATAAAGAGAAAAAAAAGGGCCATTAATATATTGATATTGCATGGCCCTCGCTGAAAGTGATTGTCTGTGATATTTACCGTCTTGCATCATGGCCACAAATTCTTGGGGTCGTGCTGTTAGTGGTGGTGGTGCTGGTCTGGTCTCCTGTCCTCCTCTCCTGCATCTGGCTCCTCAGTGGCTGGCTCCGTATCTTGCTCCTGCTCTCTTCGCTGGCTGCATGGTTATGGCTGAGGATGGTCCCACTGGCATTGTTTATATAGATTGGCTGTGGGCTGGGCTACAAAACCAAAACCAGACAAAAAACCGGATCCGGCGCATTGCGGCGCTCATAGACTTTCATTGTAACAAAAAGCCGGAGACAAAAAACGTTACATGAGATGTTTTTCCAGACGCCGGATTCAGACCAGACGCCAGATCTGGCGAAAAACGGACGCGCCGCATGCCCATGTTAGTCAATGGTAAAAAAACGGATCCGATTTTAGATTTTGTCGGATCCGGTTTTCAGAAAAAATGCCGGAACTCGCCTGATTGCAAAAACCTGATGTGTGAAACAGGCCTTAGGGGCAGATATACAGCATTATTGAACGCTGTATATCAGCCTTCAAAGGTGATGGCCGTATCTCTTATCGGCCAAACCTGGTGACAGGTTCCCTTTTAAGAGTGAAAAATCAGTCCAGGAGTAGAAAGAAGCAGATATATTGCAAAGTTTATATTCTTACTTAAAACACAGTAACTCATTAAAGAGATTGTTAAGCATTAGTATTTTTTTCCAAATAGGCTTGCAGAGGTACAAAATAATAAGCACATCTAGAATATACTCACCATTCCAAGGTCCAATATCATGACTACAATGCATATGATGGCTTTAGTTATTCAATGACCTTAGTATTAATGCCGATGCAGATAGTGCAAGCTGCTGAGTCCGGTGATTGGTTGCAATGTTCACATGCTCTATAGTCATGATGTCACCACACAGCCAGTTAACAGCAACTGGTGCTAAGCTAATGTGATGACCAACTTCAAAAAGAGCTCCAGGTCTTTCCCAGGCAATTATAGATCAGTAATATTGATGAGCAAGTGTGCTCGTCACTAGTCGTTACTCATTCGAGCATCAGTGTGCTCGTGATGCTTGTTACTCGGCAAGAATTTTTTTAATACTTGAGCGGAAGCTCGAGTCCCCGCCACTAGTGTTGAGCGATACTGCTCGATATCTAAAAATATCGGATCGGAATGGTATCGCCGATATCACTAACTATCGGCGATATCCGATTCCGATACCGGAAGTCCCATGTAAGTCTATGGGAACAAAATATCGCAACTAAAAAAACACTTTCTTTCCTTATAAACACAAAATATACACACTTAGAATACATATATATATATATATATATATATATACATGTCATTGTGACATATATATATATATACATATATTTATAGTTTATTCACTTCTACATAGTAAAATAGCCTCTGATTCAATTGCCGGGTAAAGCCGGCATTTGTGAAAAGACAGAAGCACCCGAGGGTCCAGTCGCCACAGAGATGTTGCATCGCACCCAGCGAACAGGATTCAGAAGCTCGCTATAAGCGAGTCCTGTGTGCCTTAATTGAACTGTTTTTTTCCTTGAGAATTGCAAAAATCATCATAGACTGTATTTGCCATTTTTTCCGTCATATCTGTGCCACGAGGCACAGGTGAAGAATAAGGGGGTGCTCTCGTGGGCGTACACTCACTCCGTGGCGCGAAAACGATGTCCGCACACTCTAAATGTTACTGCAATGTAAGATCGTGCCCCACAGCTCTGGAGTTCCGCCTCCTCATCCTCCTCAGTGGGCGTAAACGAACGCGAAGGTCCCGCCTCCCTACAAAAGATGTCGCCTCTCCTGATGCTAATGACACATGTGACTTTGCTGAGATGGCGAATGGACGTGAGCAGAAGTGGGAAGGGATGGAGGAGTCAGAGCTCTCCCCCCACGGAAGCGACCCGATCGCCACGGAGCCACCGTTTGGCACCCGGCCTGGAAACCCTCCTACGCTGGAAGAAGCGGAGGATACCCTGAGAGACCTGGCCCGGCACCGGGAGGAGGTCGCCAGGATGGAAGCGAGCTGGCGGGCCCTAAAACTACAATTGGAGCGGCGCCAATCCCTCTTACCCCCTGAAGTGTCTGTACCGGAAGGTGAGGCACCCGTTCCAGTAGAGGAGGCCGTGCGGGCATCCCAGCCCTTACAATCTGAACCGGTTGCCAGTATCTCAGTGGAGGCACCCGTTCCAGTACAGGAGGCCGTACGGGCATCCCAGCCCTTGCAATCTGAACCGGTTGCCAGTATCTCAGTGGAGGCACCCGTTCCAGTACAGGAGGCCGTGCGGGCATCCCAGCCCTTGCAATCTGAACCGGTTGCCAGTATCACAGTGGAGGCACCTGTTCCTGCAGAAAACGCCGCACCAGCACCCCAGATCCCGCTGTCTGCCCCCGTCGCTGAGGCAGAAGAAGCGACACCCGTCCTCATGGAGGAGGCCGCGCAGGCACCAGAGCTCTACCTGCCTGTACCGGAGCCCTGACCGTCATCTGTTCCAGAGCCGGCTGCTTCCGCCGCAGGTGAGCGCCGGCAGGACTGGCGGGCACCAGGAGAGCTGCCGCAAACCGGACATCGTAAGCTGGCGTTTGATGGTGGAGACATGGAGATGCTGGTGGAGGAGAATTACAACCGGCGTCGGGAGGAAGAGTGGAGACGTCGGGAGCGGGAAGCAGAGCGACAAAGGGAGCAGCGAGAATCCCAAAAGCTTCGGCAACGTCACCTGGAGAATGACCTGGCAGAGAAGGCACGTATGAGAAAGGATAAAAGTACGGTGAGGGAGCCGCGGCGTAAGGGTGCAGTACGGAACTTTAAGTTAAAAGGTGGTTGGGACTTCATCCAGGAGCCTGGACTTTATTTAGAAGTTTTTGTAACCCGGCGGGACGTGGAGGCTCACCTCCCAGAAGGACACCCGGGGAGGGACCTGTTGCCAGGAGACTTGGTGACTTACACCCGACACTGGGGTTACAATGGATGGTACGCCCTAAATGTTACCAGGTGCGACCCCTACTCCCCAGAGTGTCAGGAAACTGACAGACCCTAGAGCCTTCAGCCTCCCCCAACCAGGCCTCTGCACAAGTGCCAACCCCACGCCGTAAATCTCCCCAGCCTCCCTCAGTGGTCTCCTCAGCAGCCCCAGCTATGGACATGATAATGATAGCTGGCCCGTACCCGGACACCTGTTAGGCCCCCTGGGGTTCGTTCAGTCCGGGACATAGGGGTCCAGACCTGGAGGGAGATGAAAGAGGTGGCCACACAGACCCATATAACGGGTCACGACGTCACTGTACTGGCCACACGACGTCATCAGGTCTGGGTGGACCCTCCTGTCACGGATGTTTGGCAAGCTCCAGAAGAGTACCAGGTGGTACCTGGAAGAGGCCAGCCAAAGAAGTCTAAATAACCCGGACAGGGTCTCTGTATGTAAATAGTTAAATTATTGATGTACCCGGACGGGTGAATGTTCATAAAAAGAAGTTTATTGCCTTAATATTTTCAACTACCTCAGAAACTAGAAACCCGTTTGGTGTGGCCGAAAGTGAGGTCTGCTCAAGGAAAGTCTTGCAGCCCACCCAAGACCACAGTTGGAGGTTTGGAGCGGGTCCTCCACAAGCACAAGTAAAGGACACTGTGAAGTTACCCCGGTGGGGTTGTAGTCCTAAGAAGTCTCCACGAACTTCGGCACTAATGCTATTTGCACTTTTGTTGAATATGTATTTATTAACACACATGTATAACACATATCAAGGGTATGAACAGTAACAAAACATGTCACATAATATAAGCCATTTGCACTTTTGTAATGTTATTATTAAAAATTTTATTATGCAACGTTTAACTTGAAGTGTTTCCTGCTTTCTTACTACGTCGCATAGTCCACTCTGCTACATCACTTTGCACCATTGCTCTATCTCACATCTATCTGCCCTGGAAGGATAGCGTGTTACCTGTAGAAGACTTTTCACCTATCTGCACTACACCATCCCTTCCAGAGGACCTGCACAGCAGCGCTGGACACCCTGACCAGGTACTACAGGTGGCGTCACGACAAACTACACGAACATTCTATCATCCCCTGGAAATATCCCACATTCCAGTGATCGCCCAGGTCACGGACCGAGCTGTGCTACTCGTGACATCCCCCATAGAAGTTGACGTGATCGGTGCCGAGTACCCCCAAAACCCCTGTCTCTGTGCGACTCAACTTCCCTCACTGTGCTGGCACTTTACATTTACAATGCCTCTGGTTTTTTTTTTGGGGGGTGGGGAACATTCAGACTTTTGCTATGGGGCCCCATGATTTATATGTACGCCCCTGCTGCTGAGGCATGGTATTTAAGGCTGTTAAGGAGCCAACATACATGGACCTTGCCAGCAGCGTCGGACTGGAGTACCTTGGGCCCACCAGAGAAAATATATTCTTGCGGCCCAACATCATACTTCCCAACCTTTGAATAAGGGAAAGAGGGACAAGGGCTGTGGCACGCTGTGCATGCTGCAGAAAATTTTAGGCCATGCCACGTTGCACCACAGACTGTCCAGGAGTTGGTGGATGCTTTAGTCCAGGTGTGGGAGGAGATCCCTCACGAGACCATCCGTCGCGCTCATCAGGAGCATGGCCAGAAGTTGTAGGGAGGTCATACAGCATACCTCCCAAATTTGGAAGACAGGAAAGAGGATCAAAGGCTGCGGCGCGTATTGCGCGCCGCTGAAAATTTTAGGCCACGCCCCGACAACACCCATTTCACAGCTTATCACACCCATATCCTCGCCCCAAGCGTAACCATTTAGCACTGCTGATCACACTGACTGGTAATGAGGGCACAGTGGCTGGTACTGAGGAAAAGAAAGAAAGAGCAGCGAGAGAGAAAGAACAAACAGAGAAAGAAAGAGAGGAAAGAAAGAAAAGAGAGAAAGAAAGAGAGAGAAAAAAGAACAGAGAGCGAGAAGGAAAGAACAGAGAGCGAGAAAGAAAGACTAGAGAGAGAGCCATAGGCGTAGCTAGGGTTTTGGTTTAGTGGGGGCAAAACTTCTGAGTGGGCCCATCATCAGAGAACCTCAGCAAATGACCACGCTGTTGGCCAAAATAATCTATATATAAAAAGACCAATATTGATATTACTGCCATATGGTCTGTGTTAAATAATACCAGTCCTACAGAACATATAATAGATTACAGCACAGGTACAGATAATGACTTACCGCTGATGTTCTTTCTAATGGAATTGTTCACTTTTCATGTCTTTTCCATCTGGCCCACACCGACATGATGACTTCTCCAGCCAGGACTCGACTGCACCCCCATTAAAAAAAAAAAAAAAAAAAAAAACTCACCTCCCGGCTCCTGTGCTGCTCACTGTTCTCCCTCTCAGCGTCTGACAGCGGGTGCCAGCAGGTGATGTTATTGCGCCCGCTGTCATACGCTGAGAGGGGGATTATGGGAGAGTAGGAGCGCTCGCTCCTTCTCTCTCCATGCGGTCAGCTTTATCGGCTGGATGCCGATACAGCTGACCCTCCGATGACGGGTGGGGAGCCCACTGCTGGCACCGGGCCCCCCCAACGCCTGTTCAGGCCCCATAGCTTCCGGGCGGCAGAGCAGGGAGAGCGATTCTCCCTGCTCTGCCGCAGAATGTAACTGTATCGTAGCTCCGGGTGGGCCCCCTCAGAGTGCGGGCCCCGGGGCCACCACCCCCTCTGCCCCGCGACCTATCCTTTCAAATCAGGGCCCACCACGCAGGAGCTGGGGCCCACCGTAGGTTTCTCCGGTGTCCCGGTGCCTCAGTCCGACCCTGCTTGCCAGCCTGATAATACCAGGCCACAGCAGTCTGCATATCTTGGCTGGTTAACAAAAATAGGGGATCCCCTCGAAAAAAAATTGGCGTGGGTCCCCCCTATTTTTGTTAACCAGCCAGATGAAGCAGACTGCTGAGGCCTGGTTTTTCAGGCTGGTAAGGATCCAATATCCATGGACCTTGCCAGCCTGATAATACCAGGCCACAGCAGTCTGCTTAGCTTGGCTGGTTAACAAAAATAGGGGATCCCCTCGAAAAAAAAACGGCGTAGGGGTCCCCCTATTTTTGTTAACCAGCCAAGTAAAATGCAGACTGCTGCGGCCTGGTATTAAAAGACTGTCAAGGCCCATGGATTTTGGCCCTCAACAGCCTGATAATACCAGGCTACAGCAGCCCCACATTTGGCGCATCAAAAGATGTGCCAATTGTGGCACTTTACCCGGCTCTTCCCACTGCCCTGTAGCGGTGGCAAGCGGGGTAATAAGGGGTTAATGTCACCGTTGATTGCACAGTGAGAATAAGCCCGGTTAATAATGGAGAGGTGTCAATAAGACACGGATCCATTATTAATCCCAAAGTTTTTAAATGTATAAAAAAAAAGACACAGCAAGAAAAAAGTATTTTACTGAAATAAAAGAGACAACACAGTTTTCATTTATTTTATTATACTCTCATTCCTGCGACGCCATCGATCTCCTGTAAAAAAAGAAAAAAAACAAACCAACAGTATACCACCTGTCCGACGCAGTCCATAGTAACGAGGGTCCCACGACGATCCAGCTCTGCTACATCGCAATGACAGGCAGAGCCTGTCATCTCGACGCAGCACAGCTGATTACCTGCTTCCCCGGCGGTGATGTCATCGGACTGACTGCTTTACGGCCGGGATTACCCAGCAGTCACTGCAGTTATCGCGAGAAACTGCATGTGACCGCCGGGGAAAGATGATGGCGGCCATCAAGCAGTCCAGCCCGTGACCGCCGGAGATCTTCTGCCAGGTAAGTGCCGCTGACTCCTGACAGACCCAACCGACGGACACTGACAGTGACAGTGACAAATCCGATTCCGGTATCCGATAAGACGAAAATATCGGAACTAAGTATCGAAAGTCCGATAGAGCTAATATCGGCCGATACTCGATACTTGCGGTATCGTATCGCTCAACACTACCCCCACGCATGTCTAGCACTTATTAGACAGTCGATAAACATGTGGGGATTGCCTGCCAGTCACTGTAATGCTGTAGCTATCTTGGTTGTGGCATTACTGTGATTGGCAGGCCGCATAGCATTTTTGGGTCTGTATAAGACTCATGACGTTGTACTCAAGTCATCACACTGTATCCCGGACACAGACAGGGGAGGGAGAGGTGCTGGTGAAAGAGGGACAGAATTGTAGCTGAGTACAGTCAGGGATTCAACCACATTTATGTTTCTTTCAAATAAAACAGCAGTTCTTCTTAAGGCTGATTATAATAAATAGTAATTCTGCTGTTAGCAGCACTTAGAGAGAGATTGTGGTGAAGGGATAGTGTAGGACAGGGATAGTGTAGGACAGGATAGGGCTAATTGCACTTTCAGCTGCAACTCAAAAGCCCTTTTCAAAGCTAATAATATTAATTTTGCTCTTAATCCTCCAAATTGCTCTGAGCAGGGAAATATTATACACCATTTTTACTGCAGCAGTTATGTGTCAAAAGCAAAATGGAGTGTGTCAAAAGCATACATCTAGACTTGGATTTATCTCAATAGCATCGGTATTTTGATACTGCAGTGTAACCAGTGCATCTGAGATATGCAAATCTTCTTGCAATAGTAATACCGCAAAGTTTTTTCAGCAGTGAAATATTATATGCCATTTATAATGCATCAGTTGTGCATCAAAAGCATACACCCAGACTTGGTTGGATCTCAATAGCATCGCTATATTGATACTGCAGTGAAAAAAGTCCATGTGAGGTGGGCATATTTTCCTGTACTAGTATTCCTGCCAATTTTAAGACAAATATTATACGCCATTTATACTGTACCAGTTCTGCATCAAAATTAAAAAAACATAGTTGTTTTTTTTTTAATAGAATTGCTATATTTCTTCGTCACATTAACAAGCACATGTGAGGTGGGGAGATTTTCCTGTGCTAGTATTCCTGCCAAATTTTTTCAGCAGACAGATATTACACACCATGTATACTACATCAGTTCTGCATCAAAATAAAAAAGGCAGAGTTTTTTTTAGAAATATCATCTGTATATTGCTCCGGCACAGTAACAGTTCTAGAGTCCTGTCAATTTTTTTACCAGACAATTATTATACATTATATGGCATTTAAACTGTGCCAGTTGTACATCAAAATAAAAAAGACAGAGTTGGCTGGTTAGCAATAGCATCACTATATTTATAATCCAGTATAAGAAGTCCATCTGAGGTGGGCAAATTTTTCTGTGATAGTAATACTGAAACGTTCTTTCAGCAGTAAAATATTACACAGCATTTAAACTGCTCCAGTTGTGCATCAAAACAAAAAAGACAGACTTTGTTGGTTAGAAATTGCATCGTTATATTGATACTCCAGTGTAAGAAGTCCATCTGAGGTGGACAATTTTTTCTGTGATCGTAAAACTGCAAAGTTTTTTCAACAGGGATATATCATATGCAATTCAAAATGGACAAGGCACGTGGTAAGGGACAGGGAAGTGGATGTAATGTTGATGGTGAGCGCAGAGGCCGAAGCCGTTGGCAAGATGAAACTACGCCTGCTACGAGAGCACAACAAACATATCAACCTAGAATCCTGTCCCACTTTGTAGGAGGGCACAGAACACCACTCATGAAGCCAGACCAGTGTGAAAAGGTTGTTGGATGGGTAGCAAATAATGCTTCCAGTTACTTTGCCAACTCCACCCTGTCATCCACATGGTCCAGTCTCAGTAGCCGTGCTTCTGTACCACACAATCTTCAAATTGATCCTCCTTCCTCCTACCAGTGCCCGGAGACAAGTGATCACACACTTGGAAACTCTGAAGAGCTGTTCACATTTCTATTTAGAGATTGTGGCATCTCGACCTGTCCATTTCAGGAGGAACATGAAGTGTTCACATGTAGCGATGCCCAAATATTTGAGCAGCCATGCTCACAAGAAGCAACGGTTGGAAAATGCATTTACTGTCACAAAAGTTGGTTGATGATGATATACAATTGCCAACAAGTGATGTTGTTACATTAGCAAGTCAGGAGGACTAGGGTGCGGAAGTGGAAAATGAGGTGGTGGATAGAGTTGAGCGAAACAGGTCGTTAATTTTCAAAAATCGCCAATTTTTTCCAAAGTCGGGTTTCATGAAACTAAACCCGAACGTGGAGTGAGTTTGGTCACGTGTTCGGCGACCATTTTGCTGGAGTCGATTTTCCCCTACACTTTAAGCGCCTTTTCTCGGCCAATGAGCAAGGATGCAGGCTGTGGGCAACGGGATGACATAGCCAGCGGCCAGCACAATCTTAGAGAAGGGCATTGCAGTGATTGGCTGGCTTTCAGCGGCGTCACAGTGCATATAAAATCTCTCAGCACCGACCACCATTTTACATCTGCCGAACTCTGTGTAGGGGAAGGTTGCCGGCGGTGCGTCTGAGTAGGGAGAGCGTTAGGCAGGGCCTAAAAAAAAATTATTTTCTGCTGATAGCGATTAGCTGTACAGTGACTGTGCAGTGAGAGCAGAGGATTTTGCTGTGTGCAGCAACGCTGGTTCTTAGGCTGCCTGCCTGCCAGTGACGCTGTAGAAATTGCTTGTGTGGAGCATCAGATTTGATTAGTAGGCTGCCTGCCTGTGATTAGGGGGCAATTATATTATTATATTATATTATATTCCCCCTTTTATTCCCCATTGACTTGCATTGGGGTCGGATTTTCGACCCCGACCCGACCATTTCCGTTAGTCGGCCGACTTCGTTAGACTCGACTTTTGGGAAAGTCGGGTTTTACAAAACCCGACTCGACCCGAAAAACGGGAAAGTCGCTCATCTCTAGTGGTGGACAATGATGTCACTGACCCAACCTGAAAAGGTGACATGCAGAGCGGGGACAGCAGAGCACAGGGGGAGGGATCTGCCCCCAGCTGTCTGCTTTAGCAAGGCTGGTTGTCAAAAATGGGGGACCCCATGCCATTTTATTTTAATTATTTATTTAAATAATTTAAAAAAATTGGAGCATTGACCCCTCTATTCTTGATAACCAACCTTGCTGAAGTTGACAGCTGAGGGTGTTAGGGACACCGCACTGCACTTGCTCACTGAGCCAGTGCGCGTGTCCTGAGTAAACTAACTTTGCCCCAAAAGATACATTTGGAGCGAGGCAGCAGCAGGGAAGACGTGTGTTTCAGAGGACCAGAACCTGAAGCACGTGACTTCCAAGGGGTGGAGCCGACCACAGGTCTCTCAGAGGAAGCAGGAACAGCTAGAGAATGCTTCAGGCCAAAGGACCTGAAGCACGTGACTGTCTAGGGGTTTGACCTAAGCTCATGAGAACTAGGAGATGAAGGAAAACTCCTAGAAGGGTAACTACGAAATAAAGTTACCAAGGGGCATAGACAGAACGGATAGTTAGGATAGCCAGGTCATACACAGAGGGAGCAACACAGTACAAGAGGTGAAGGCAGATAATAATCAGAACACAGCCAAGGGATCATACACAGAGGGAGCAACACAGTACAAGAGGAGCAGGCAGAGAATAATCAGAACACAGCCAAGGGGTCATACACAGAGGGAGCAACGCAGTACAAAAGGGTCAAGCAAACCTCGCAACAGGGACACAGCCAAATCAGAACCAGACAGACAAAACGCAGCACAGGCACAAGGCACTGGCACAGGCACAGGGTCAGACACACTCAGCCAAAAGTCAGAGTATAAACGACAAAGATTGGCCTCACAGTGAGGCTATAAAAAGCCTCCCAGGACCCAGAAAGAGGCCAACCAAGTTAACCTTGCGACTACCTGGCCCGAGAGCCCAGTAAACTATGACAGAGGGTTGCAGCCCCACAGCTGTGAGGTTTGCCTGGCTGGTTATCAAAAATACAGGGGAACCCACACCATTTATTTTTAGTTTACAGCATGTGTGCCGGCTGATGAATACTCCCATGCCGCTCCTGCTCTCGCTGTTATTATTGGCAGCAGGCATCGGATGATGGGAGCAGTAGTCCTATTAGCCGACACTAGTGATTGAAGGTACACTTTTTACCTCTGATCACAGCTGTGGGCTCATGCTGTCTTTTGACAGCTTGGGAACTGCAGCTCTCTGACTGGCGGTGATGATTTTACCGCCGATCAGAAGCGGTGACATGACACACTGGATGTTCTGGCCCCCTATTCAAGTGAATGGGGTCCGGGTTCGGGTCTAGGTGCTGTTATGGTACCTGAATCCAAACTTTTGTTACTGTTCATCTGAACCCGAACATCCAGGTGTCCACCTGTCAACGTCAGTCACAAGCTGGAAGCACTGCAGCACTGCCTTGGCCGAGTGGCCACAGGATCTGCTGAAACTAATCTGCTTATGTGACAAGCTGCACACCACCGCTGAGTTGTTGAAAGGTGTAACAGACCAGACTGATCTGTGGATCTCGCCCCTGAACCTACAACCAGTTATGGTCGTGTGTAACATTGGCCGTAACTTGGTGGCAGATCTGAAGCTTGGCAATCTTGCACATGCACCATGTCTGGCCCACATGCTCAACTTAGTGGTTAAGCGGTTTCTCAAAACCTACCCATATCTGACTGTGCTACTTGTGAAGGTACACTACATGTGTGCCCATTTCGGCAAGTCAGCTACAGGCAGTGCTGTGGCAGCATTTGCAACTTTCAGCTCACTAACTGGTGTGCAATGTCATCAGACGCTAGAACTCAACATTACATATGTTGGCAAGGCTTTGGGAGCAGCAGAGTACAGTAGTTGAATATCAGCTACACCATGCCCATCAGTATTCAGGTCAGCCTCCGGACATAAGCGCTGATGAGTGCGCATGAACACCTGACAAAACTTTGTGGACTTGAACAAAGCATCACCATTCCACTTCTCTGTTTACTGAAACGCTCGCTGCTCACAGTTAAAGAGGAGGATTTACAAGTTGCGATGGAGCAAGAAACTATACTGGGTGATGCTGCACAGCCCAGCCTCATCTCATCTTCTCAACGGGCATTGGGTGATAATGAGGAGGAGAAGGAGGAGCAGGAACTGGTTGCCTGCGCTACAGACAGTAGTACCCACACTACCTTCATCCCAACTGTTGGATGGCCTGAAGACAAGGTGGAGGACGAGGAAGACAACATGGACATCGTCCTCTTGGTGGGGACAGGAAAGTCATGCCTGTTGGCAGTCTTTCACACATAGCTAAATTTATGTTCTGCTGTCTTTCACGTGACCCTCGCTTTGTACCCATTTTGGCCAACTATAAATACTTGTTGGTCACCCTTCTAGACTCAAGCTACAAGGAAAACTTTACATCTCTCCTTCCCGCGGCAGAAAGGTCTAATAAATTGTTGCAGTACCAGAAGGCCTTAGTTGAAGAATTATTAATTAAAATTACCATCTAACAACTCTGGCAGCAGAGGTCACAGTTCCTTTGACAACCAAGGAGTGGAAACGAGGGAGACACACACCAGATACATCAGAGGCAGAGAAACACTCCCAAAGATCTCTGACAGTTTTCTCAGACTCTCCCAGCGTCCACACCTTCATGCATGGGGTACTCTGACAAGGAGGAAAAAGTTTTGGAAGATGCTGAAGGAGTACCTTTCCCACCGTACCAGCATCCTCCATAATTCCTATGTGCCTTACAACTATTGGGTATCCAAGCTAGATATGTGGCATGAACTCTCTCTCTATACCTTGGAATTCATGGCCTACCCTGCCGCTAGCGCTTTGCCATAGCAGGTTTATAATGCCACCGGGGGTATTATAACCGATAGGTGCATGCACCTATCAACTGAAAATGCTCTCAGGCTGACTTATCAAAATGAACAGGGGCTGGATTGGCCCAAACTTCTCAATACCAATGAATGACAGCAGCGTAACAAACTCAAATCCAGTGGCGTTTTGTTTCTGGCCTATTCCCATGCACCCCTTCCCAGCCAAACATGGGTATACGCTTCAAGATTTCATCTTTTTTGTGTCATCATCCTCCTCCTCCTTCACCACCATATCAACAGGGCGATATCGCTGCTCTTGCTATCAAGTTTTTAAAGGTATTTATAATGCCTGCATTAAAAGTTTTGAGAGCCCTACCTTTTATTATTATTATTATTTATTTATATAGCACCATTGATTCCATGGTGCTGTACATGAGAAGGGGTTACATACAAATTACAGATATCACTTACAGTAAACAAACTAACAATCACAGACTGATACAGAGTGGAGAGGACCCTGCCCTTTCGGGCTTACATTCTACAGGATGGTGGGGAAGGAGACAGCAGGTTGGTGGGTTGCAGCAGTTCCGTTCTTGGTTGAGGCAATATCTCCGGTAGTTGTGAGGAGGTAGCAGGCTCATTGCAGGCTGTAATCTTTCCTGAAGAGGTGGGTTTTCAGGTTCCATCTGAAGGATCCGAATGTGGTTGATAGTTGGACGTGTTGGGGCAAAGAACTCCAGAGGATGGGGGATATTCGGGAGAAGTCTTGGAGGCAGTTGGGTGAGGAGTGAATAAGTGTGGAGGAGAGAAGGAGGTCTTGGGAGGATCGGAGATTACGTGAGGGAAGGTATAGGGAGATTAGTTCAGAGACATATAGGAGAGACAAGTTATAGATGGCCTTGTAGGTCAGTATTAGTAATTTGAACTGGATACGCTGAGGGAATGGGAGCCAGTGAAGAGATTTGCAGAGGGGAAAAGCAGAGGAATAGCGAGGAGAGAGATGAATTAGTCTGGCAGTAGAGTTAAGGATGGACTGGAAAGGTGCGAGGGTGTTAGCAGGGAGGCCACAGAAAAGGATGTTGCAGTAGTCGAGGTGGGAGATGATGAGGGCATGCACAAACATTTTAGTAGATTGAGGGTTGAGGAAAGGACGGATTCTGGAAATGTTTTTGAGCTGGAGGCGACAGGAGGTAGAAATAGCTTGGATTTGCGGTTTGAAGGACAGGGCAGAGTGAAGGGTTAGTCCGAGGTAGCGGACTTCCGGTACGGGGAAAGCGTGATCTCATTAATTGTGATAGATAGGTCAAGTAAGAAAGATATGTGAGATGGGGGAAAGATGATGAATTCAGATTTGTCCACATTGAGTTTGAGGAATCGAGAGGAGAAGAAGGAGGATATGGCTGATAGACACTCCGGGATTCTGGACAGCAGAGAGGTGACGTCTGGGCCAGAGAGGTAGATCTGAGTATCATCAACATAAAGGTGGTACTGGAATCCGTAGGACTTTGAGTTGCCCCAGGCCAAGTGTATAGATTGAGTAGAGTAGGGGTCCTAGTACAGAGCCTTGGGGGACTCCAACAGAGAAAGGGTGGGATGAAGAGGTAGTGTGGGAGTGGGAGACGCTGAATGTGCGGTTGGAAAGGTATGAGGAGATCCAAGATAGGGCAAGGTCTTTTATGCCAAAGGAGGAGAGGATCTGTAGCAGGAGGCAGTGGTCAACTGTGTCAAAAGAAGAGGACAGGTCTAGAAGCAGAAGTATAGAGTATTGTCCGTTAGCTTTGGCTGTAAGTAGGTCGTTAGTAATTTTGGTCAGGGCTGTCTCAATGGAATGATGGGGGTGGAAACCAGATTGTAGATTGTCAAAAAGCAAGTTAGATGAGAGGTGGGAGGAAAGTTTAGCGTGGACGTGCTGTTTGGATGCGAATGGGAGCAGTGATATTGTGCAATAGCTGGACATAGCGGTTGGGTCGAGGGTTGGCTTTTTAAGGATAGGCGTGATTGTGGTATGTTTGAAAGCAAAAGGGAAGGTACCGGAAGTTAGTAATAGGTTGAAGAGGTGGGTTAGGAATGTGATAATAGTGGTGGTGAGGTTGGGGAGGAGTTGGGATGGGATGGGGTCGAGTGCACAAGTTGTGAGGTGCGATTTGGGAGAGGAGACAATTAAGCTCCCCTTTGGTGATGTTGGAGAGGGATGTTATGGATTTTGTGCATTGGTCTGGTATACAAAGGGGTTGTGGTGGTTGAACAATGAAGACTTGCCTTGTTTGGTCAATCTTATTTTTGAAGTGTGTGGCAAAGTCTTCAGCAGAGATGAGGGAGATTGGAGGGAGCAGTGGTGGGCGGAGGAGGGAGTTAAAAGTTTTGAATAACTGTTTGGGGTTGTAGGATAGGGAAGATATGAGGGTTGTGAAGTAGGCCTGTTTAGCAGAGGTGAGGGCAGATTTGAAAGCGAATGTTGCCTGTTTGAATGCAGTGAAGTCGTCTTGCGAATTTATTTTCTTCCATTCCATTTTCTTTCAGCATTATAATTTCTTCTTTCTGTCTCTGAATTCACCTGTTCTTTTCCAGAACCCAAAGCTACCAATTGCATTTTCATTCTATATCTTAGATAAGTAACATAATACCATTGCCACTTAAGAACTCCCCAAACTCTGACCCAATTGTCTTTTAAAACTGTGGTTCTTTACAACAGTTACATTGCGCCTGATGTGTTCATATGATAAAATGAAAAGTCCTTTGCATGTCCTGCCTTCCTACATGGGTATTGTATTTCCCAACTTACTACCTATTCTATTTAAATTTATAAATAAATAAAATAAAATTCTAAAACAAAAAAGATTTTGACAAACAAAAGATCTTCACTTCTGCAAAATGGGTGAAAAATTCCCATTAGGAAACTGACATTGATACTCATGATTGTCCTTTGCTTGAATTGTTTTCTTCACTATGACATAGCACTCCTCTTTGGTCAATAATGCAGGGTAATTGAGGCATTCGTTTTTTAAGCACCGTATTTAGTAGTCACAAATTAGTGGAATTGTTTTCTGCCTAAACAATAGTAGATGTGACACGATACCTCTGCACTCACTTTGTAACAACAAAATGTGCATTTTAACCATCTCATGTAAACTTTTTCTTATTTCTTAACTTATCAGCATTTTATCTCAGGTCAAACAATATACAAAGATAGACAAGAAAAAAATGTGCAGATATGCCAATAACTTGGCAGGTTGTGCTAATGTTCATTACGTTTGGCAGTATGCCTTTAATTAAATTGATGTATTTTAGTCTTCTCAATTGTGTGAATCATGTACTTCTTGCAAAAGCAATTGTGCTTTTGCATGCAATCAGGAATGATTAGACTTTATGTAAATATTACATGGTTAATTAATAATTATTACTTGCAACAAAGTAGACAGTGGATAATTAGGCAGGGTCCAAGACTTTAAATGCCATACCCCAAAATCCCAAAACCTATCATTAGTTTATGTTGACAGAAAAACTAACATACATTGCTTTTGGTATTGCAGATAGGGATGAGTGAACCCGAACGGTAAAATTCTGTCGTACTTTTTAATGTGCGTTCAGTTTTCTGTTTGGGTTCGCCAGTCTAATAAAGCTTGTTGAAAGACTATAGCGCAGCCAATGAACAATCTTATAGACTGAGGGCACTTCCAGAGCCATCACAGCTATACTTGGCATGGCTGTGATTGGGTGGCGCAGCACGTGAACCGACCTGTAAAAAAGGCTGGATCACAAGTTCCGCCGCCATTCTGCTCTCATTAGTTTAGGGATAGGACACAGCTGGAGTGAGGAACAGATTCTGACTGCGCACTCTGCAAAAAAGCCACTGTGTGTGCGCTGCAAGCCATATCTGTGGGAGTACTGTGCTAAAAGCTACTGCATGTACTCTACACCCCCGCCTGTGAGAGTACTGTGCCTTTAAGCCGCTGTGTGTATGCCAGTACTTTTTCAAATTAATCGCATCAGCCATCTTGCTGCCATAAGTAGGCCAAAGAAATAATTTTCATGGACCGGTGTGCGCTTTTTAGTAGTCTGGAAAATAAATATTTGGCATCAGCCATTTCATTGCCATTTCTAGGCAAAAGACATATTTTTTCTGGACCGGTGTGTGTTTTCTAGTAGTGTTGCCAATAAATAAATCTATTCTTCTGCTTTCTCTTTGCAAGTAGTGTTTAGAAAAAAAAATTTTGAAAAAATGAGGAGAGCATCAAATAAAATACGTGGATGTGGTGGTGGTGCTGGAGTAGCTGCTGATGGTGGTGGCGATGTTTCTGATGCAGGGAGAGGATGTATTCATTTTGTACCTGCTATGTGCCCAAATACAACACCTTCCTCTGGTGCACACAGGCGACAGGACGTTATGCATCCTTTTGAAGGCCTGAATACTTTAGCACAAATGGTTAGGCAGCATGATGTTGAAAAGGTGTTTGATTGAATGGCTGAGAGTAGCTCCAGTTCCTCTAACCGGTCCACTGCAGAAAGTGAACAGTTGGCACCTGATGACTTTGTTCATCCAGTTTCCATCTTACCCCCTTGCAAATCAGCCAAGCAGTCTGAGCCCCAAGTCATGCAGCAGTCTATTCTGCTTATTGATGACTACGCTGGCTACGATCCCATGACTCATCCACCTGCCAATGCCCCAGAAGTGTAAGAGACTGAGTGCACTGATGCCCAACCACTTGTTAAGTTGTGGATAAGTACGTGGGAGGACTAGTGCATGTGGTCAGTGGACCACCGCAGCACATGTCAGATGATGACGAAACTCCGTTGCCAACTGCAGCATCTTTCTGCAGGGTAAAGGCTGGCAAGGAGGGCAGGGTTGAGGAATCGGTAGAAAATGATGAGGGGGATGATGAGGTCCCAGACTCCACATGTAGCGGAGGTCATCCTAGTGAGGTGTGCAGTTCGGAAGAAGAGGAGCTCATCACGATGCTATGCAGAACAGCAAGAGGGAGCAGGGTGCCAATGCACGGCGGTCATCCCCTAGATAGTACATTGACTTCTCCTGCCCATCGAGCTCCTTGGCGTGTCATTTCTTCAAGGAATGTGCTAATGACAAGCGGCAGGTGGTTTGCACTCTGTGCTATCAAACCCTAAGGAAAGGGATAAATGTTCTGAACCCACCTACTTTCACACCTGACATCGGGGGCTCAGTGGAATAACTATGCTGGGGAACTGCCTGCACTCTGGAAGGCAGAGTTAGCATGGCCAAAATGTAGCAAAACTTTATAATTACACAACATACAGCACCACAATGTAATAGGGTCCGTATTAGGAGGAGGGAGCATTACAACAACATGGTGGAAGAGTACATGTCCACAAGTATCTGAAAACTAACATGGGTCTGCCACATTTAACTTCTGGGTCTCCAAATTAGATGCATGGTCTGAGCTTGACCTTTATGCCTTGGAGGTGCTGGCCTGCCCTGGGCAAGTGTCATGTCAGAACATATCTTTAGCACAGCAGGTGGTGTGATCACAGACAGGCACATTCACCTATCCACATCCAACATGGGGAACAACATTCCTTAAAATGAGCCAGTCGTGTATCCTGCAGGACTTGTCCATGCTATTGGATGACTAGACCACTATACCAGCCACAACCAGCCAGTATTCAACTCTATTTGCTATTCGTTTCATTTGGCTAACTACTTCTCTGCCTCTCCCAGCTATACCATCATGTCCACTTCTTCCTCCACTTAGACCTAAGCCTCATGGTTCTAGATAGCTACTGTAGTTTTAGTTTTCCAAAATCTAGGTGGCTTTAAGTCAGTTTCATAAAAAATGCAAACAAAGAAAAAAGGAAAAAAAAGAATAAAAATACCAAAAAAGTTCAAGTCCATCTTGTCCTCCACTTGAACCTATGCCTCTTGGTTATAAATTGCTAGTTTTAGTTTGGTAAATTCTAGGTTATTTTATGTCAGTTCCATAAAAAAAAAAGAGAAAAAAAAAACAAAATCAGTGTTGGATTACTGTTTTCTACTGTATTTATTTTACTCAGTAATATAGTGCCATTAATTCCTCAGCTCTTTACAGACATTATCGGCACTGTCCCCATTGGGCCTCTCAATCTAATTTCCCTACCAGTATCTCCTTGGAGTGTGGAAGGAAACTGGAGTACCCTGAGGAGAACCATACAAATACTAGAAGAAGATACAAACTCCTAGCAGGTGTTGTCCTTTGTTGGATTTGAACCCAGTACCGCAAAGCTGCAGTGCTAACCGTTGAGCAACCATGCTGCCCTGCCTCATCCACCTATACCGTCATGCCACATCCACCTCCTTCTCCATTTGGACCTGTTCATCCTGGTTCAATATTCTCATTTTTTATTTTTGCTCTACTTAGCGAAGGGATGGGATGCAGCTGTAGTGAGGAAGAGTGTTAGGTTTTGTGTGTGCATGGTTTTCCAAAAACACTCTCTGTGTACTCTGCTCCCGTGTCTGCGATAATACCGTGCATAAAGTTTTTATAATCTTCAACTGTATTGATGACAGTGAAGTGTGTAAACATATTTGTCTACTATTAGGCAAGCATGTCTGTGATAGTACTGTGCCAAAAGCCGCTGCGTGTATTCTTTAACCCATATCTGTGAGAGTACTTTGCCAAAAGCAGCTGTGTGTATCCTTTAACCTATGTCTGTGTGAGAACTGTGCCTTTATGACACTTTGTGTACTCTGCAACCCTGCCTGGGGGGGTATGGTGCCCTTTTGTCTGGGTGTGAAATTTTTAATCAGGTTCTCTGTGGAAAATGTGAAAAAATGCTCTGTGGGTGAAATATTTATTCAGCTTCTCTGGGAAAAATGAGGAAACATGCTCTGTGGGTGAAATTTGTTATCAGCTTCTGTGAGTGATATTTGGAAACATGCTCTATGGGTGAAATTTGTTATTAGCTTCTGTGGGGGTACTTTGCCCAAAAGCCTCTGTGTACTCTGCAGCCAAGTCTCTATGAGTAGTGTGCCTAAAAATAATTTTAGTTACCTTTGTGGTGGAGCTTTATGCTTATTAAAGGATTTAACTACTCATTCTAATTACAGTACCTCTAAATTGTCATGGATGCCTATTCTGTCTCTCTACATCAACTGCTGACTCAGTTGAGACGTGGTTACTTTGCTTGACTGCTGCCTCCTTGGATGTAATACATGTTTATGAAGCTGTCTGTCTGGAATAGAACCCTGATTCTTCGTTACCCATGTGTAAGTAGTCTGCAACCCTGCCTATAGGCGGTTTGAGATTGGATGGCTGAGAGTGCCTTCAGTACCTTCACTTTGTGTTCCACAAAGTCTCCTCTCAATCATGGCCCCAGTTTGAACAAACAAGATAGAAACTGAGTACAATTCCATTATCCCTAACTTATGTATTCAGGCATGCTTGTCTTCTTTGAACACTAATTATTTCAAAAGACAACTTTTCGGGCCCACAAGCTCTAAAGCAACAGCATTGGGGAGGCGTCCCAAGGCAGAGCCACTGGCGGTAGCAATCTTAGTGGCAGACAGCCAGCTGTATCGAGAATCCAACTATGAACTTTTTATCTGCAGCTGCTCTACTGTACACAACTGAAGACAAAAGTTTACTCTGTGGGTGAAATTTGTAAGCTACTTCTGTAGGGGTAGTCTGCCCCATACTCTGTGGGCAAAATTTTTAACTGGACTGCTAGTAGCAAGCCACACGGTGGATTACCAGTTCGATCCAAGATTACACTATCCACCTTTTGTCAGCGGCTGTTTGTACGCTATTGGAGATAAATTTTGGGTCTGTTGGAGAAATGTGAAAACATGCACTGTGGGTGACATTTTTAAGAAAACTCTATGGGGGTACTCTGGCCCATGCTCTGTGGTTGAATTTTTTAATAAGATTTTGTGGGAGTACTCTATACCATGCTCTGTGGGTGAAAATTTTTAGCGGCTTCTGCAGAGGTAGTGTTCCCCATGCTCTATGGGTGAAATTTGTAAGCTGCTTCTGTAGGGGTACAGAGCCCCATGCTCTGTGGGTGAATTTTTAAGCGGCTTCCTTGGGATAAATGTGGAAACATGCTATGTGTGTGAAATTTGTTATCACCTTTTGTGTGATAAATTTGAAAACATGCTCTGAAGGTGAAAATTTTAACTGGACTGCTGGTAGCACCATCAGCTCAATCCAAGATCATACTTTTTTATCATATACGCTTTTCATTGGTGGAATTTCTAATGTACGTTACTGGAGCTGACATTTTGGAGCTATGGAAAATTTTTAAGCTGCTTCTGTAGGGGTAATGTGCCCCATGCTCTGTGGGTGATATTTTTAACTGGACTGGTGGAAGCAAGTCTCAGTCTCTATGAGGGCACTGTTAAAATTTAAATGTTATTCTTTTACTTCCTTTTTTTACCATGATTGCTATGGTGACAGAACTCCTTTAAGTAATTTCCCTATCCATATTTGTTTGCAGAGCAATTTCCTGCTATTATACCCATTTTTCTTCCTTTTGTAGCCCCCTAGCCCTTACTCCAACCATTTTACAGTCATTTTACAGCACTGAAGTTTGGGTCCCTATTGGCTTATGTAGAGTTCGGTGTCTGGGGTCAAATTTGGATCCTGAACCGGACTTTTAAAAAGTTCTACTGAACCTGGCGAACCCGAACAACTGTGGGTTCTCTCATCACTAATTGTCGATTCTTTTTTTTTTCTCTAATTGAAAAGGAATTTAATATCTATTCCCTTGCATGTAATCTGAATCCCTACAATCCTTTATAGCAAAAACTAATACAGCCAGTATTCTCTTTTCCTTCTGTGCGCTACAGACGTGTGATCTGAAAAATGTTCTGTTGTGCGTAACTGACTTACTGCTGCTTGTGCATTAATTTCATGACTTCTGTTTGCCCCTACACATCCTAGTTTTCACTGACCTTTGTCATCAACCAGGGCTTTGTGGCCTCAAGCTTAAGTATGCACCAGACATAACAGCACCCCTCGCTCACTCCTCTCTCAATGATCGATAGTGGATGGGGTCAGGCTCGGACTGGGCAACAGGGAAACAGGTGAATCCCATAGTGTACCCCTCTACAGGAGAAAGCCACTTACCCCTCAACATGAGCATCAGTTGGCCTAATATATTTGAATCACTGTGCACAGACAAAAGCAGCATCTCAGCATTCATTGAAACTACCAAGGTTAATACATTTCTGGAATAGGTTATTAAATATTTGCATTTAGCTGAACAGTAATCCCCAAAGTTAATGTTGCTGGTGGGCTTTTACCACTCCGGTCTGACACAGGATAGAGTATAACTACTCTAAAAGCATTGACGTTTGATGTGACAAGTTCAAGCAAGAATTTGCATCAATAAATACAAGGTAATATGTATATCAGAGGGTGCAGTTGTTCTTCGACTGTCACATCCCCAAACAAATAAGACTATTTTAAACCAACTTATCAAACTTTGACAATAAGGGTATGTTTCCACAGTCCGGAAACAGTCAGGATTAGCTGCGTGTTTGACGCTGTGCGTTGGCGCAGCGTCAAACACACAGCGTCCAGATGTTACAGCATAGTGGAGGGGATTTAAAGAAATCCCGTCTCCACTATGCTTACAAATACGCAGGCGGAAGACCTGCATTTACGGACATGCGCGCGTCTTTTAGCCCGCAGCATGTCTATTCCCTTACGACGACGCTGCGTCGCCGCAAGGGAAATAACACAGGGCTATGTAGCCCTGCGGTCATTCCGCATGTGTTCCGGATGTGTTCCATGAACACATCCGGAATGACCGCGCGTTCAAAAGGGGGCGGGGCTTTGGGCAGAGCGGACTTTCCGCTCCGTCCAAAGCTCTGTGTTTCCTGAGCGTGGAAACACAGCCTTATAATACGCAAGCAACATCTGACCTTAAACCAAAACCCTCTTTACATGTTCCTAATAAAATGATTGTGTGTGCAATCATCAACATACTACAGAAAATAATAATCTTGAGGTGCTATAGAACTAGAAGTTGATCTAAATGTGGGTTTTTTTATGTGATGGTACATGCTAATGCATGGATCTCAACATTTTTTTCAAAAGCTAGACAATCCTTTACTCCAAAGTAGGTAAATTGGCAATTAGAAGTTTCCCTTAGAAAGTTGTCATGTGCCATGTAGAAATGCTGCAATGAAAAATTAAGCACTTCACAGCATGCAATTAAACCAATGGGCTGTCAATAGTATTATAATATGGAGGTAATATCTGCCGAAGGAGGAAAGACCAGGTATTAGAACCAGCTTAGAGTCTATCATTTAAAAAATATATTGAAAAATTCAGTATTTCATTTTCACCTAAAAGGGGAAAAAAACATGATTGCAGATACATTTAGTGTTTGGTCCACAAATAAATTAAGGTGTGAATAACATAATTAGACATCAAGCCATCTGGATCTACTCTCTGGAAATGAAATCTTAATTACGGTAGATAATAAGTATTTATCAATAAATCAGGTATAATAAAAACCTACATCCACCTATACAGCTCAAAAAAAAAATGCCAATCTAAATAACATAAGAGTGAGAAAAACATGCCTGGCCTTGTAAGCCACAAAATTAATTGTCATCAGGTGTTCAATTCTTGGAGGAACAGGAGTCTTGGCTTGTGGTTCACCATTACATTCTGCATTACAAGAATAAACTTTAGTTTGTAATTGACTTTCTGGCAAGGTATAACACTACCGCTGCCACATATTTGTAGGGAAAGATTTCACATAAAATTGGTGACAATAAGAGCTCATCTGTACGTAAGTTAATGTGATTAAGTAATTTAATTAGAACTCACTGGAATGAATAACACATATTAGACATGATGGAAGATTTTCTGTAACCACTAATTTAGCCCTACTTTTTATACTATAAACACACAATTCGGACTTACATATAGATAGCCGATGAAGCGAATACAACATTCAAATATAAAATCATATTTTATTAATAAAGATTAAAACAACCTGTAGCAAATAAAATATACAATTGAAATATGAGGTAGGTATAAGATGTTAAAGTGCTAATACCTGCTAAAGTATAAACCAAATTAGGCTCTTATAAATGGTTGGTTTGCACAATATGTGGGATCACGTCAACAAGGCATGAAGGGGTCCATGTGACCTATGCAGTTAAGATAATAGTGTGTACCAACCGAGTTGACAGAAAAATGCCCTAAGCAAATATAGTGAAGAATCTAAGTAGAAAAATCAATACAAGGTACAATACCTAAAGCAGACCAAGGAGCACTTGAATGGGCTGGACCGAGCTTCCCCCTCACCCCAACGCACATTTCGCAGTAGCTTCTTCTTTTTCATATGCATACATATATCTAGGTGCCAGCTTCACAATCATTTTCGACTGGGGCATCAGAAGTCTTAATAAGGTAACCAGGAGCTCACCATTGGTCAAACTGATCTCCAAAATTAAACATTCATCTTTGGCTTTTATCTGTCTCTTGGGCCAAGCATAAGATTAATATGAAGAAAGAATTAGCTTATGTTGATAAGCAGAGATTGCATCTAGTGAAAAGCCTCATAGGTTGAGAAGCATGAGCCAGATGAAATGTTCTGCAGAAAATGCTATCTTATCTTTAAGTTCAGATATAAAGATCAATTTAATTGTTCTTTGATTATATTTAGCTAAGGGCCCCATCACACATAGCGACACCAGCGTATCCCGACAACGATAGCACTCAGGATCGCTGGTGTGTCGCTACATGACGCTGTAGAGTGCCATACACTCAGAGCATAAGCCACTGTGGTATCCATACCCGCAGTGTACGTTGGTACCAGCCACTGGTCGGCGCCTGAAACCGTGTGTAACTTGGTACCACTGATGTGTCTCTCTGCACATCAGTGATGCGTGCTCCAGTGGGAGACAACATAAAATGTCAGACTTCATGCGATCAGCGTACCCGCAGGCGGTGATCGTCGCTGATGTCACACACGCGATCTCGCTGGGGATCGCTGTTGAGTCACAACTAGTGACTCAGCAGCGATCTCGCAGCAAGATCGCTTTGTGCCACGGGGCTTTAGATTCATGACTCCCTTTACTAGAGCAACTGTACTTCTAAAAAAATGTTGCTTTTGGAAATTATGGATTAGATTTCTATGTGATCAGAGACTTTGATGCATGTTTATGGGAATATCTCAAGAAAAGTAATTTATAACTGTTCATGAAGGACATTTTGTCATAAATGAGACATCATTCAACGTAGATCATGTACAAGATCGACAAACACAAATAAAGGCTTCAATAAACTTTAGATGAAAATCATGTGAACCTGCTATTGTAACCAGTGACCATATTTTGTGTATGGAGTAGTGTTGAGCATTCCGATACCGCAAGTATCGGGTATCGGCCGATATTAGCTGTATCGGAATTCCGATACTTAGTTCCGATATTTTTCATATATCGTATACCGGAATCGGAAGTTCCCATAATTCTTTGAGAGGCAATGTGATTATAGTCAGCCAATGAGGAATCCTAAGAAGTGTGGGCACATCCTGTACTGCTGTGGTCATGTTAACTAATGGCATGGCTGTAATTGGATGCTGAAATGATGTCAGAATGCACTATAAAAGGCGCCGCCGCCATTTTAGCGTCACTGTGCTGTGAACTCAGTTAGGGAAAGAACGCTGCTACTGACTCTGAGGGACAGTTAGAGATTGCGATTTAGTGTACTGTGCTTTAGGCAGGCTAGTTTACCACCGGCTGTGTAAAGCTTCCTTTTGCCGCAGTGTTGTTTTAACAGATCTGCAAGGTGTGTGTGAGTGCAGGTGACGCTGCAGTTGCACTGTATGCAACGCTGTCTGTAGGCATCTGCACGTGTCACTCACAGACTCTTTTTTTTTTTCTTCAGTGTAATTCTGCTGCTCCATGTAATTGAATAATAGTGTGACGTGCTTCCATCCGTATACAATACCTTGGTTGCAAACACTATAGAAGTCCACAAAGGAGCCTTTCACAGCAAGTGAACAGTTGTGTTTCAGTGTTCACTGCAGTCTGTGATTTTTTTTTTTTTTTGAGTGCAGATCACGTTCCAGTTACTTCAACTAATGCTGCGTGTACTCTGCTGAGCGTCTGTCACTGGCTCATCCTTGTAATTTTTCAAAAATTGCTGCTGCTTTCTTCTATTTAAAATTTACAAAAATCTATTAGTGTGACGCTCTTCCATCAAAATACAATACATTGCTTGCAAACATAATAGAAGTCCACAAAAAGGCCTTTCACAGCAAGTGAACAGTTGTGTTTCAGTGTTCACTCTAGTCTGAGCTTGAATTTTTTTGTAGGAGTGTAGATCCTGCTCCACTTACTTCAACCACCGCAGCGTGTACTCTGCTGAGTGTCTGTCACTGGCTCATCCTTGTAATTTTTCAAAAAGTTCTGCTGCTTTCTTCTATTTTAAATTTACAAAAATCTATTAGTGTGACGCTCTTCCATCAAAATACAATACATTGCTTGCAAACATAATAGAAGTCCACAAAAAGGCCTTTCACAGCAAGTGAACAGTTGTGTTTCAGTGTTCACTCTAGTCTGAGCTTTAATTTTTTTGTAGGAGTGTAGATCCTGCTCCACTTACTTCAACCACCACAGCGTGTACTCTGCTGAGTGTCTGTCACTGGCTCATCCTTGTAATTTTTCAAAAATTGCTGCTGCTTTATTCTATTTTAAATTTACAAAAATCTATTAGTGTGACGCTCTTCCAGAGGACAGCGTTTGTTGGCCAGTTGTGAGTCTGCAGCACATGGTTGATTTCATGCTGCAGTGCCTGAGAAACGACCGCCGCATCGGCCACATTCTCACCACGTCAGATTATTGGGTGTACACCCTCCTAGACCCTCGTTACCGGGACAACTTACAAAGCCTCATCACACCGTTGAACCGGGACCGTAAAATGCTGGAGGACCAAGACACACTGTTGAAATCCATAATGTTCTCCATTCCAGCGAGAGCGCTGCTGCTGCTACTGCTTTACAAAGCAGCTCTGTGCGTCGAGGCATTGTAGACACCTCTGCAACAAGAGGGAGCACAAGCAGCGCCTCTGCACAGGGCAAGAGCTGTATGTTACAAATGTGGCGAAGTTTTGTGACAGCGCCACCAAGGTGTACACCATAGTGATGGGAAATCTAGTTAATTTTGTTGATTAGTTCACCATGAACTAGTTCACTGAAAAGATTAGTTCAAAAGATTAGTTCATTTAGTTCATTTAGTTCAGTTTTTCTCCACCCTATCCTGTGAGGAGCTGATAGGAAATGCATCATGTGACCTCTGAACTAAATGAACTAGATGAACTGCTGAACAAAATGTTCTATTGAGAATGACTCAGGACAGCCTAGTTCAATCTGATGCCTCTGACTGAGCCCAGCAGTGCCACATAATGATTGTGTATGAGGGGGCTGAGAAGCAGTTCAGCATCCACCATTTTAAGAACAGAACAGGGGTCAGTGTTAAAGATTTTAGCAAGACTGATCTTCTAGGCTAGAGGCATGAACTACACACAGAAACACTCTCTCTTATACACACATATGAGCTGTGTCTGTGTACTGTGTGTGCAATTTCATTTTTTATTAATAATATTATTATTACTGTTATATTTGTATTTGATGTGTGGTATGCCTTGGAGGTGCTGGCTTGCCCTGCTGCCAGTGTATTATCTGAGCGCGTCTTTAGTGCTGCAGGTGGTGTACTAACAGACCGTCGCATGCGACTATCCTCAGACAATGTAGACCGGCTTATTTTTCTGAAAATGAACAAGGCATGGATCCCACCTGAATTGCCTGTCCGTTTTCAGATTAAATAACTGTTTGCCAACGTTTTCCAAGTCTCCTGTTATGTTCATCTTTCTACCACCTGAACTCTACTCCCTGGGCTACAACACTGCCAGTCACAGGGGAATGATCATTTACAAAACAAAATGTTATCCCCAACAAATGTAGCGCAACGACTCCAGTGCCCACTTTATCGCCAGGCACTCTCTCTCTACAATGCTGTCTCTGTTTTTTGATGGAGTAAGTTTTCGACTCAGGAAACTAATGGGATGCTCCTCCCCGTTAAGCTCCAGTCCTGAGACAACACGGCACCCATACCTACCTCTGACGCATCAGTCTGGACAATGAATTCTCTTTTGAACTCGGGTGTGCTCAAAACTGGTGACCCACACAGTGCCCCTTTTATTGCCACTGTTGATGACCCCTTGCTGATTTATTAACCGGCTACACCAGATCCATGGGTATTCTCTCAAACTGGACCTCTAAAATTTTTAATGGCACCAAGGGACTCACTAAATGAGGCTGAGGACTGTGTACCTGGCGCATGCGACAAGAGTTACAATACCGTTTAACTTCTTGATAGACCCCCTGCCAGTAAAACCGTTGTATAATTCTGTGTAGGGTTTTCTTTTGGCACAAATGTCACCCTAGTACATGCGCTAAGTCCATCACCAACCTCCGATATGACTGCGGTAGCAGCAATTGTTAAAAAATTTCAACATGTATTTTATAAACCTGATACAGCAAATCTTGGTTCAGCTCTAATTGTTGAAATACTGTAGCTGCCCCGGGGTGTTGGGGTTCCCCATTGACAACCAGTAAATTTTCACGGGCTAGACTCAACGTAGGGGCCGCGGAGTTGCGCCTTAACAAATTTGTCACCTGTCACATTTAAGTATTACAATTCAGGTCCCGGTGTCAAATCTTCCATCTCCCCAACTAACACTTCGATAGGAGAGGGGTTTTCCTACTCCACCGAAGGAAAAGGTAATACTGCCCACTGCACACATGTGTTATGCATAGTGAGACTGATAGTAGCCAACAAAGTAGCAAACAAAGGCCACTTGTGATCACCCTATCAGCGTAGGACCAATGCTACTCAAAAGATCTGCCATGATCCTGGACAAAATCTTGATATAATGGTCAATGAGTGAGAATGTACGATAGGATCCAGGCAGATGTGAATGTTTGTTTGGTTTTAGTAGCAACTTCATGTGTGACATGTTTGAATGGCTGGGCAACCCTCCTGTCTCCAATATATGATTGAAGGTGCGTACCAATGTGGACGGGATATCCTCACTCAATAATTTAAATAATTTGGCTGTAAACCCGTCAGGTCCTGGAGCTTTCCCGTATTTAAAGTAACTTATCGCCGCTGTCACTTCCGTCACCTCAATTTGTTTTTTTAAAAGGAGAAGCTGATAGTTTGTGATGGATGGTAACCGTATTCCATCTACAAAGGTGTTACCCTCCGCACTATCCATATGTTCCACCTTATATAAGTCTGAGTAGTATTCTTGTAGAATGGTGTTTATGCTTCGAGGGTCTGTGTTCATGATCCCATGTTTATTCGTTAACGCTGTAATATGTTGATGACGAATGTGATTTCCTTTCGCTAGTCGTGATAATAGTCTCCCTCATTTGCTACCATAACGATATACATCGGCTCTATAATTGTTATTACTGCTTGTCTCTCGTCGATATACCCATACGTGTAAGTCAGCCTTAGCCTGCTTACATCTATTTTTAACCTGTGTTGATGAACTTGTCTTGTTTGCCGTGTACCTATCACGTAATATCCTGCTAGCCTGCGAGTAGTTTGTCGCGATCTTCTTTTTTAGCGTTGTCTGATAACCTATTAGTTTCCCGCGCATTACTCCCTTCCCTGCTGCCCATAAAAGTTCCGGCCTATCCCTAGTATCTCCATTATCCCTTACATATTAAAAACACCATTGCTTCACGTGATGTCGAAACTTCTCATCCATTAACAAATAGGTCGGGAAGCGCCAAGTTTGGTTTGGCCCCATCTGCACCATATCTGGCAGGGTCACTGATACGGGCGCGTGGTCATATTTAGCTACGTTGTGCACATCTGCCTCTTCCACTCCCCTTAATAGCTCGTGTGCTAGCAATATATAATCTATTCTGGACCAAGAGTCATGTGGCGCCGAATAGAATGAATATTCACTGCCATCTGGGTTCAGGTGTGGCAAAATGTCTACAAAGTTACTCGTGTCTAGCAAGGGTTATTATAAACGTGTGTCATGTGATCGCACATTCATTCGCATCTACCTACAGTTCTTCACTGTTTAGATTCACCATATTTAAGTCACCACCGTGGGTGGTTTTAATGCTCTCCTATCGGCCTGATATGCTTGGATACCTGGGATAAATTCAGGACGTCTCCAAACTCCCTACTCACATGTCAGCGCAGGAACCGTAAGAGGGAACGTGCTTGTTTTGTTGCGCATAGGTGGAGTTTTATACAGTAAATGATTACTGCTGTCTTATTTTTTGCGTCCCAAGGGCAGAATAAGTCTGCGTAACGTTACATTTTACAGACACTCATATAATAGACACACGCTACCCTAACCGTGACACAAGGAAGGTATTGTTGCCGGATAAAGCCGCCATTTTAGCGTCACTGTGCTGTTAATTCTGTTTGGGACAGAACGCTGCTCTGCTGACTCTGAGGGACAGTTAGAGATTGCGATTTTGTGTACTGTGCTTTAGGCAGGCTACTTTACCAACCGCTGTGTACATCTTCCTTTTGCCTTGCAGTGTTTTTTTCACAGGTCTGCAAGGTGTGTGTGTGAGTGCAGGTGACGCGCTGCAGTTTGCTCGGCATACAACGCTGTATGTAGGCATCTGCACATGTCACTCTCACACTCTTTTTTTTTTTTTCTTTAGTGTAATTCTTGCTGCTCAATTCAATTGAAATTATAGTGTGACGTGCTTCCATCCGTATCCAATACATTATTTGAAAACACTGTAGAAGGACACAAAAAGCCCTTTCACAGCTAAGAGTTGTGTTCACTGTAGTCTGAGATTTTAATTTATTCAATTTTGATCACGCTCAAGTTACTTCTTCAAGCAAAGCTGCTTGTACTCTGCTGAGCGTGTCTTACTGCCTCATCCTTGTCATTTTTCTCTAATTGGTGTACATGTACATCAAAGTAGTCTTCATTTTGATCGAAATCCAAGCAGGTACCCGGACACTGTATGGCTGCTTTTATACGGTGGACTGGCTCCAACATTCAATAACACTTAAGATGCAATCGGGCACCTTGTCAAGGCCCAATCCTCTTCTCCCTCTGATATAATAATAATAATAATCTTTATTTATATAGCGCCAACATATTCCGCAGCGCTTTACACTTTAACAGTTTCAAAACACAAGTCATAGGTAACAACGTTAACAATACAATAATTAAAGTAAAA
The DNA here is from genome assembly GCA_033576555.1 of Oophaga sylvatica. Lineage (NCBI taxonomy): Eukaryota > Metazoa > Chordata > Amphibia > Anura > Dendrobatidae > Oophaga > Oophaga sylvatica. The sequence continues at coordinate 204,783,998 of JARQOD010000005.1, read as the reverse complement.
TAAGCCGACCCTGCTCGTGAGAGCTTACAATCTACAATGAGGTGGGGGAGATACAAAGTACAGGTGTGTATATATAATGGTGCATTTCCAATGATGGTCCAGCCATCTTGAGGGAGTGAGGCATGGATGGAGATAGTGAATGGGCTCCACATACACACTTAAACATAGAACGACTTTGGTTATTGAATGTCATAGGCCACTCTGAACAAATGTGTTTTGAGGTAGCGCCTGAAACCAGGCAAATTGTGGATAGTCCTAATTTCTTGTGGTAGAGCATTCAAGAGGATTTGCGCAGCGCGGTAGAAGTCTTGTAGTCGGGAGTGGGAGGTACGGATTACTGCAGAGGTTAGTCGAAAGTCATTTGCAGAGCGCAGCAGTCGGTTAGGCCGATAGATAGAAATGAGGGAGGAGATGTAGGGGGGTGCTGCACTGTGGAGAGCTTTGTGGGTGAGAACCAGTACTTTGAATTGGATCCTATAATGAATGTGCAGCCAGTGTAAGGACTGGCGAAGAGAGGACGCGTCCGAGTACCGATTAGCCAGATGGATGACCCTGGCTGCTGCATTAAGGATGGACTGGAGAGGGAATAGTCGAGTAATGGGGAGGCCAAGTAATAGAGCATTGCAGTAGTCCAGGCGGGAGTGGATCAATGCTACAGTGAGGGTTTTTGTTGTTTCCATGGTGAGAAAAGGGCGGATTCTAGAGATGTTTTTTAGGTGTGTAGACGGCAAATATCTAACAAACAGGTCATGCTGGAGAGACTTGCACCTACTGCCACTCAGGGTCTTCAGCTCCTTTGTGAGAAACTAATGTTTGGCCAGCCAGTATATCAAATAAAATTCATGAGAAATGGGAACTGTGGTTGGCTTCACTTTTGGTACTGGCTGGGTGCTAATACCAAACCATGGTGTGGCATTCAATGGATATTCCTGGCTGGTTGGAGACAAGCTCATTCCCACAGAAAAGTACCTGAAAGCTAAGGAGATGGTGGCCTCTCTCAACATGAAGGAGTTTGCTCGTTGTCTAGGAGACCGACCACCCCTGCTGTGTACCTTGTCAACGTTGTGTTGAAGCTTGCAAGGATTAAGAGTAGTGTTGAGCGATACTGCTCGATATCTAAAAATATCGGATCGGAATGGTATCGCCGATATCACTAAATATCGGCGATATCCGATTCCGAATACCGGAAGTCCAATGTAAGTCTATGGGAACCAAATATCGACATTAAAAAAAACCATTCTTGCCTTGTTGGTTAATTGTACATGAAGGAAAACAACAAAGACTAATGTAGAATGTATTGGGGGAGGTTGAGGAGACAATAAAGGCATACATGTTTAACCCAATGCATTGGAATAGCATTAATATATATTTTTTTGGAAATACGTTTGGATTGACTAACAAATTGACAATGTTGTTAACCTTTTTTCTATTTTGGCAAATATGTATGTTTCACAACTTCCATGCTCTTCACCTTTTTAACTTTTGCCAGTGCCACACTTTCTCCTTCATAATCTTCAGCAGCAGCATCATCTTTCTCATCAAATTATTCTTCATCTTCACCTTCTTAATCTTCTTCTTAAACATCTTGCTATTCATGTTTTTTTTACATTACTCATATTGTTATTATTAAACTAATTAATCTTCTTCATATTCAAATTCTTCATCTTCTTCCTCTTCATCTTCTTCATCATATTCTTATTTGTGACAGAGATTCCTGTACTTGTAATCTGTAAAAGTATGAATTGTTCATCCTTCCGTTCTTGCTGTCACAAAAGATTTAAATTACAACAGTATTTGTCCGTGTTCAGTTTAGCCTGCAGCAGCAGGCATTTTCCAGGGGCACCACGAGGAGGAACGGACTCACCCCCATACACTGCTTAGTCTTCTTCTGCTTAGAATTTAGAGCATATATTTTGCTCTTCATTTTGATCTTATACTTCATGTTCTTCTGCTTTTTGATCTTCTGCTTATTGTTCTTCTGTCTCTTGTTCTGTATCTTGTAGTTTGTCTTAACCTTCTTTTTCCTGTTGGTGATCTTCTTCTGGGTATCTTTTTATTTTTTCTTTTGTGATGGTGTTCAGGCTGGTTGGCTTCATGCTCGTCGACATGTTGTCGTCATCTTCTTCTGGGTGGTCTTTAAGGTCGTCTAATGTCCGAGAACCAAGCTGACGTTACTGGAACACGGTTACTAGCAGAGACTGAAAGCATACAAGACCAGCAGACTGGTGGAACTGGATACGGAGGGGGCAGCCAAGAGGAAAAGAGGCAATGTCACAACCGAGTACAGCTGACGTTACTGTGACACGGTTACTAAGCAGGAGGTACCTGTGCTCCAAGCACTACCAAGGACCAGCAGACGTTGGTGGACTGGATACGGAGATGGAGCACCTAGGCCAAAGGCACTGGGGAGAAACAGTTGACGGTACTGGACCCGGACGGGTAGCAGAAGGAAAAGAGGCAATGTCACAACCGAGTACCAGCTGACGTTACTGTGACACGGTTACTAAGCAGGAGGTACTGTGCTCCAAAGCATACCAAGGACCAGCAGACGTTGGTGGAACTCGGATACGGAGATGGAGGCACCTAGGCCAAAGGCACTGGGGAGAACCAGTTGACGGTACTGGACCCCGGACGGGTAGCAGAAGGAAAAGAGGCAATGTCACAACCGAGTACCAGCTGACGTTACTGTGACACGGTTACTAAGCAGGAGGTACCTGTGCTCCAAAGCACTACCAAGGACCAGCAGACGTTGGTGGAACTCGGATACGGAGATGGAGGTACCTAGGCCAAAGGCACTGGGAGAACCAGTTGACGGTACTGGACCCCGGACGGGTAGAAGAACGCACCCATGAAAATGTAAGTTGACAGGACGCAAGCCGTCCGCAGTTACCGAATCACACAGTCCTACAGTGGGTGCTTGTCCTATTGTCACAATGGAAACCGCCTTTATTTACATATCCCACAGCACACATAGGAATCACCTAAACTGCAGGCACCATAGAGTCGGCTAACCCGAATGCAACACGACAGCACAACTTATTGGAGGATAATTGACGTTCACACTGCCAGGAAACAGCTGTCGTGCTGTAACCAGGCTGGCCATGAGTCAGTACCCCTGCCAATTACTTACGAGCAACAAATGGCGGTGTTGTAGCCCAGGGAGTAGAGTTCAGGTGGTAGAAAGATGAACATAACAGGAGACATGGAAAACGTTGCCAAACAGTTATTTAATCTGAAAACGGACAGGCAAATTCAGGTGAGATCCATGCCTTGTTCATTTTCAGAAAAGTAAGCCGGTCTACATTCTCTGAGGATAGTCGCATGCGACGGTCTGTTACTACACCACCTGCAGCACTAAAGACACGCTCAGATAATACACTGGCAGCAGGGCAAGCCAGCACCTCCAATGCATACTGGCTAATCTCTGGCCATGTATCCAACTTAGAGACCCAAAATTTGAAAGGGGAAGAGGCATCTGGGAGTACACTTAGAGGGAAAGCCAAGTAGTCTGTCACCATCTTACGGAAACGTTTCTTCCTGGTGACTGGAGCCGTCTCGGATGGTGTAGACCTTGCTGGCGCTGTCACAAAACTTTGCCACATTTGTAACATACAGCTCTTGCCCTGTGCAGAGGCGCTGCTTCTGCTCCCTCTTGTTGTAGAGGTGTCTACACTGCCTCGACGCACAGAGCTGCTTTGTAAAGCAGTAGCAGCAGCAGCAGCTCTCTCGGCTGGAATGTACAACAGTATGGATTGCACCAGTGTGTCTTGGTACTCCTGCATTTTACGGTCCCGGTTCACCGGTGTGATGAGGGTTTGTAAGTTGTCCCGGTAGCGAGGGTCTAGGAGGGTGTACACCCAATAATCTGACGTGGTGAGAATGTGGGCGATGCGGCGGTCGTTTCTCAGGCACTGAAGCATGAAATCAACCATTTGCTGCAGACTCCCAACTGGCCAACAAAGGCTGTCCTCTGGAAGAGGCGTCATCTCTGCCTCCTCTGCATCACCCCACCCTCGCTCTACATACTGACTAGAGCGTTGTGTACCTCCCTCTGTAGGGATTTCTTCCTCCTCCATTGACTCCTCCTCCTCCTCATCCTCCTCACAAAGTGAGCCCTGCCCAGCCCTTTGTGAGGAACCACGTTGCGCTGACTGTCCTGAAGGTAATTGAATTTGTGACTCCTCATCCTCCACCTCTTCCAAAACCTCTTCCTTTAGTGCTTTCAGTGATTTCTGAAGCAGGCAGATAAGGGGGACAGTCATGCTGACTAGTGCATCATCTGCACTCGCCATCCGCGTTGAGACATCAAACGCACGCAAAACGTCGCAGATGTCCTTCATAGAGGCCCACTCAGTAGTGGTGAAGTGTGAACGGCGCAAATTGCGAGTTGATTGCGTCTGTTGCAGCTGATACTCCATTACTGCTGGCTGCTGCTCACACAACCGCTCCAACATATGTAACGTGGAATTCCACCTGGTGGGTACGTCACATATGATGCGATGTTCAGGAAGGCGAAATCTGACTTGCAGAGCTGCAATGCGCGATCTGGCCATGCTGGAACGTCGCAAGTGAGCGCACTCTAGGCGGACCTTGTGCAGCAGTGCATCAAGATCCGGATAGTCCCTCAAAAAACTCTGCATGACCAAGTTGAGCACATGTTCCAGACATGGTATGTGAGTGAGGTTGCCAAGGCCCAGAGCTGCCACCAGATTTCGGCCATTGTCACACACTACCAAGCCTGGCTGGAGATTAGCTGACAAAAACCACACGTCGCTCTCCTGCTTGATGGCATCCCAGAGCTCCTGCGCTGTGTGGCTTCGATTCCCCATGGAAATTAATTTCAGGACGGCCTGTTGACGTTTGGCCACGGCTGTGCTCATATCGGTCGCAACAGGTAAGCGTTCACGGGTCCATGTGGAGGTATACCGTGACGGCTCGTGCAGCGATGATTCTGAGGAACTGGAGTAGGAGGAGGAATCAATGTGTACAGACTGGATTCCTGCAATCCTTGGAGTTGGCAGAACACGTACAGCGCCACTGGCAAGATCTGTACCCGGCTCCACAACATTGACCCAATGGGCAGTGAGGGAAAGGTATCGTCCCTGGCCATGGGTACTGGTCCACGCATCGGTGGTCAGGTGGACCCTGCTACTGACGGCGTTTAGTAGCGCATGTTTAATGTTTCCCTCGACATGTTTTTGCAGAGCAGGGACAGCTTGTCTGCTGAAATAAAATCGGCTTGGCACATTATATTGTGGGACTGCCAATGCCATAAAGTTCCTGAAACTGTCAGTCTCCACCAGCCTGAATGACAGCATTTCAAGGGACAGGAGTTTTGCAATGCCAGCATTCAGAGCCTGTGCTCGTGGATGGTTTGCCGAGTATGGCCGTCTTTTATCCCATGCCTGTGGTACCGATGGCTGTTTTTTGTTCTGGGAGTGTGACGATGACTGTGAACTTGCTGCTGTGGGTGGAATAACAGTTTGTCTATGGACAACAGTGACCGAGGTTCTTCCATGGAGATCCTGTGAGGAAGCCGAACCAGGTGTGTGTGAGCTGGAGGTAGAGGCTCGAACACGACCTGAAGATGTAGGTGCTGCTCTAGGTTGGCCTACATCTCCAGTGTGTCTTTGTAACTCAGCTACGTGCTTTGTCCGTACATGTTTCCACATATTTGTGGTATTCAGGTTACTGATATTTTTACCTCTTTTAACTTTTTGCTTACACAGCTTGCATTGAACATAGCAAATATCATCTACAAGTCTGTCAAAAAAGGACCACGCAGTGCAAGTCATGGGAGCGCCAATTTTGACATTTCTAAGAGAACTGCTCCCAACAGGTGCCAAACTGGAGGCTACAGGCAAGCGAGTCTGCAGCCTACCTCTCCCTCCTCTTTGTACCGTTGGGACAATCTCTTCCTCAGAGCTGCTCCCACCACCTTCCTGTTGCTCACGCCATGTTGGGTCTCGGACTTCATCATCTCCACTACCCTCTTCCAACACCTGCTGCTGTTGGATGGTCTGGGCAGCACCATGCTCCACAAAACCTGGCACCTGAGTCTCATCATCATCATAAGATGCGTTCTGCGGTGTGCTGTCCATCGGCACTGGCTCACCCGCCTCTTCAGATTGAGAGAGACACAGCTGTTGCGCATCACTGCATACTCCCTCTTCTTCAAATTGCAGAATGCTGCTTGCCTGTGCCCGTGTTTGCGAGCCAACAGATTCTGAGAACAGAAGCAGAGACTCACTGGCTCCTGTACAGAACTCTCTGACTGCCTGGGCAATTTGACAGGCGGTGAACAGACAGATGGTTGCTCAACAGTGTTGTGTTCCTGAGAGGAGGTGGAAGGAATTGAAGTCGATGCATTGGCTGCCATCCAACCAACAACGGCTTAATTTGTTCTTCCCGCAGCAGGGGGGCACGCCGAGCTCCTACCAAAGTGCGCATAAAGGAACGCTCATGGGTAAAACTGGTGGATGCTGTGTCACTGAGGGCGGCAGCAGCCACAGAATCCCCACGTCCTCTCCCTGCTGAAACTCCACGGCCACGACCACGTGCCTTACTCCCTGCCTTCTTCATCTTGGTAGATTGATAAAGAAAGTCAGAAAAGTTATAAGGCCTAAGTGTGGTTATTACGCAGAGACAGAAGTGAACACTGAAACACAACTGTTCACAATCTGTGAAAGGCTACTCCTTTGTCTACTTCTATAGTGTTTGCAACCAATGTATTGGATACAGATGGAAGCGCGTCACACTAATAGATTATATTTTAAATGGAATGGAGCAGAACCAATTGGAGATAAATGAAAAGGATGAGGCACTGAGACACGCTCAGCAGAGTACAAGCAGCAGTGCTTGAATAAGTAACTGGAGCGTGATGTGCACTCAAAAAATAAAAAACACAGACTGAAGTGAACACTGAAACACAACTGTTCACAATCTGTGAAAGGCTACTCCTTTGTCTACTTCTATAGTGTTTGCAACCAATGTATTGGATACGGATGGAAGCGCGTCACACTAATAGATTATATTTTAAATGGAATGGAGCAGAACCAATTGGAGATAAATGAAAAGGATGAGGCACTGAGACACGCTTAGCAGAGTACAAGCAGCAGTGCTTGAACAAGTAACTGGAGCGTGATGTGCACTCAAAAAATAAAAAACACAGACTGAAGTGAACACTGAAACACAACTGTTCACAATCTGTGAAAGGCTACTCCTTTGTCTACTTCTATAGTGTTTGCAACCAATGTATTGGATACGGATGGAAAGCGCGTCACACTAATAGTTAAATTGCATGGAGCTGCAAGAATTACACTGAAGAAAAAAAAAAGAGTCTGTGAGTGACACGTGCAGATGCCTACAGACAGCGTTGCATGCAGAGCAAACTGCAGCGTCACCTGCACTCACACACACCTTGCAGAGCTGTTAAAACAACACTGCAGGCAAAAGGAACCTTTACACAGCGGTTGGTGCTAGCCTGCCTACAGCACAGTACACTAAATCGCAATCTCTAACTGTCCCTCAGAGTCAGCACAGCAACGTTCTGTCCCTTACTGAATTCACAGCACAGTGACGCTAAAATGGCGGCGGCGCCTTTTATAGTGCATTCTGACATCATTTCAGCATCCAAATCACAGCCATGCCATTAGTTAACATGACCGCAGCAGTACAGGATGTGCCCACACTTCTTAGGATTCCTCATTGGCTGACTAAAATCACATTGCCTCTCAAAGAATTATGGGAACTTCCGATTCCGGTATACGATATATGGAAAATATCGAAACTAAGTATCGAAAGGCCGATACAGCTAATATCGGCCGATACCCGATACTTGCGGTATCGTATCGCTCAACACTAATTAAGAGGTTACAGTGGTAAGTCTGGTTTTTACTAAAGATCCTGCTGTGTATTATAGTTTTTATGTTTTAAAAAAAATATATCTTAGGAATGTTAAATAAATTTGTTATTTTTTTGGTTAAATACAATGTATGTTATGAATGTTAAATATTTTTTTTTGTTTTTTTATAAAATAAAATGTATGTTATGAATGTTAAATAACTTTTTTTTTTTTTTTTTTTCAGGTATTTGATCTACCGTAGCTAGTTGCTGATCGTTGACTCTACACCCCTCTCCCCAGAATGTTACTCGGGTTATGGGGAGAAAATCACCGCTATTCCAGACTGATTTAATGTTAATGTGTCTGGCTCTTACACAGCACACAGCACTTGATGTTAGTTTATCTTTTTCCTAAATTATTTGTTACACTGCCCTTCTCACATTTTATTTTCACTTTTTTTTTTAAGCACAAGTTTTTTTACACTTCCTTGTTCTGTAAGTAGGCTTAATGGTTAAATGTTTTATACTAGATGTAAATATGTAACATGTAAATTTTAGATTAAGATTTTGCAAATTATTAGGTCCACACCATCAGGCTCTTTCGTCCCCTCTCCCTCAGAGTAGCGGTAATATATCGGACCCCAGGCTCGCCCACACAGTTCCTTGACCACTTCTCTGCCTGGCTGCCGCACTTTCATGTCCTCAGAAGTACCAACCCTTATCCTTGGAGACTTCAACATCCCCATTAACAGCCCTACTTCCACACTCAAAACACATTTGTTCAGAGCGGCCTATCACATTCACTAATCAAAGTCATTCTATGTGTAACTGTGTGTGTGTGTAGCCCATTCACTATCTCCATCCATCCCTCACTCCCTGAAAATGGCTGGACCATCATTGTAAATACACCATTGTATATAAACAACTGTACTTTGGAGCTCCCCCTCCTCATTGTAGATTGTAAGGTCTCACGAGCAGGGGCGGCTTATATTGCTTTAATTATTGTATTGTTAACGTTGTCACTTATGACTTGTGTTATGAAACTGTTAAACTGTACAGCGCTGCGGAATCTGTTGGCGCTATATAAATAAAGATTATTATAGTAGAGGCCCACTCAGTAGTGGTGAAGTGAACGGCGCAAATTGCGAGTTGATTGCGACTGATGCAGCTGATACTCCATTACTGCTGGCTGCTGCTCACACAACCGCTCCAACATATGTAACGTGGAATTCCACCTGGTGGGTACGTCACATATGATGCGATGTTCAGGAAGGCAAAATCTGCGTTGCAGAGCTGCAATGCGCGATCTGGCCATGGTGGAACGTCGCAAGCTAGCGCACTGTAGGCGGACCTTGTGCAGCAGTGAATCAAGATCCGGATAGTCCCTCAAAAAACTGTGGACGACAAAGTTTAGCACATGTGCCAGACATGGTATGTGAGTGACGTTGCCTAGGCCCAGACCTGCCACCAGATTTCGGCCATTGTCACACACTACCAAGCCTGGCTGGAGATTCGATGGCAAAATACACATGTCGCTCTCTTGCTTTATGGCATTCCAGAGCTCCAGCGCTGTGTGGCTTTGATTCCCCATGGAAATTAATTTCAGGACGGCCTGTTGACGTTTGGCCACGTCTGTGCTCATATCGGTCAACAGGCTCGCTGTCTGGGTGTTATGTTTGACACCAATCTCTCCTTCACCTCCCATATACAATCTGTTGCCCGCTATTGCCGCCTACACCTAAAGAACATCTCTCCCGAATCCAAGACTTCTCCCGCGCTGCGCCAATACTGTGGAATGCTGTACCCCAAGAAATTAGAACTATCCACAATTTGCATGTTATTGGGCGCTCACTCAAAACACATTTCTTCAAGGTCTTCCCTCTCCTAGTGTATCCTCACCCATCCCTGTAGACTCTGAGCCCTTGCGGGCAGGGTCCTCTCTCCTTCTGTACTTGTGTGTGCCTTGTATTGCTCATGTTTACTGTACTTGTCTATACTTGCCCTCTTCACATGTAAAGCGCCATGGAATAAATGGCGCTATAAAAATCTATAATAATAATAGCGGCCTATCACCTTCACTAATCAAAGTCATTCTATGTGTAAGTGTGTGTGTGTGGCCCATTCACTATCTCCATCCATCCCTCACTCCCTCAAAATGGCTGGGCCATCATTCTAAATACACCATTGTATATAAACACCTGTACTTTGTATCTCCCCCACATATTTGTAAATTGTAAGCTCTCACGAGAGTGTGCGGATTATATTGCTTTCATTATTGTATTGGTAACGTTGTTACTTATGACTTGTGTTCGGAAACTGTTAAACTGTAAAGCGCTGCGTAATCTGTTGGCGCTATATAACTAAAGATTCTTATTAAGCGTTCACGGGTCCATGTGGAGGTAGACCGTGACGGCTCCTGCAACGATGTTTCTGAGGAACTGGAGAAGGAGGAGTCAATGTGTACAGACTTGATTCCCGCAATCCTTGTAGTTGCCTGAACACGTACAGCGCCACTCGCAAGATCTGTACCCGGCTCCACAACATTGACCCAATGGGCAGTAAGGGAAAGGTATCGTCCCTGGCCATGGGTACTGGTCCACGCAGCGATGGTCAGGTGGACATTGCTACTGACGGAGTTTAGTAGCGCATGTTTAATTTTAACCTCAACAACATGGTTTTGCAGACCAGGGACGGCTTGCCTGCTGAAATAAAATCAGCTTGGCACATTGTATTGTGGGACTGCCAATGCCATTAAGTTCCGTAAACTGTCAGTCTCCACCAGCCTGAATGACAGCATTTCAAGGGACAGGAGTTTTGCAATGCCAGCATTCAGAGCCTGTGGTCGTGGATGGTTTGCCGAGATTGGGCCTACACCCGATACGCCACAACCTGACACCCACAGATAAACAAGCCATAAAATCTCTGAAAGATAACCCAACATTATTATTAAACAAGCAGATAAGGGGGGTGCTATCGTTATTATGAATAAGACCCAATCTATTGCCGAAATTCATAGACAACTGTCAGTTAACCTAACCTACAGACAACTCAATTGTGACCCTACATTTTACATCTGTCAAAAAATTGATCGTATCCTGACAAAACATCTTTAATTGATCACCATAGACTGTAAGACTATGACATTCCTTAATATTCAATACCCCATCACCCCTGTTTTCTACACACTCACAAAAATCAACAAAAAACTACATTATCCACCCGCATACCCTAGAGGGATAATTCTCCGGTTCTACAGTATCACCCAAATGTTTAACATGTTGCCTAATTCCTATGTATATATATTCTTCACCCTATGTATATATTGTATATATTATCCATTGTCATTGACTGTAAATTTTTCTATCTCTTCCAGCGACTATTTGATAAAGGCCACTGTGTTGCCCAAAACGTCAGTCAGTCGTCTCATAGCTATTTTCTTTTTTCACATCAAGTGTGCAATAAAAATTTCAAATTTAACCATGACATATGCAGTTAAACTTGTGCTGTGATTCTCTATAGACTGTACATCTTCAGTGTGTCTTTGTAACTCAACTACGTGTTTTCTACGCACAATTTTAGACATATTTGTGGTATTGAGGTTACTGACACTTTACCTCTTTTTACTTTTTGGGTTACACAGCTTGCATTTGACATAGCAAATATCATCTGCAAGTGTGTGAAAAAAGGACCACGCAGTGCAAGTCCTGGGAGCCTCCGTTTAGACTTTTGGAAGAGAAATCCGAACAGGTGCCAAAATGGAGGCTACAGGCAACAGAGTATGCAGCCTAACTCTCCCTCCTGTTTGTACCGTTGGGGCAATCGCTTCCTCAGAGCTGCTGCCACCACCTTCCTGTTCCTCACGCCATGTTGGGTCTTGGACCTCATCATCTCCACTAACCTCTTACAACACCTGCTGCTGTTGGGTGTTCTGGCCACCACCATGCTCAACAGAAACTGGCACCTGAGTCTCATCATCATCAGATGCGTTCTGCGGTGTGCTGACCATCGGCACTGTCTCACCCGCCTCTTCAGATTCAGAGAGACACAGCTGTTGCACATCACTGCATACTCCCTCTTCTTCACATTCCAGAATGCTGCTTGGCTGTGCCCCTGTTTGCAAACCAACAGATTCTGAGAACAGAAGCAGAGACCCAGCTGGCTCCTGTACAGAACTCTCTGACTGACTGGGCAATTTGGCAGGCGGTGAAGAGACAGATGGTTGATCAACAGTGCTGTGTTACTGAGAGGAGGTGGAAGCAATTGAAGTCGATGCATTGGACCCTGGGCTCCAACACCGCCAGTTGTTGCCTTTAAGTGCTGTTAGCACAGTCAACACTTGCTCCTGTGTTACTGGGGTTGAGTAATGGCAGCTGTTCCCCTGCTGTGTGTACGACAAAAAGTCATGCTGCCTCCACCCTGTCCTCCTCTCATCCCTGGGCTCCAACACGCCAGTTGTTGCTCGTAAGTAATTGGCACGGGTACTGACTCATGCCCACCCTGTTTACAGCACCACAGCTGTTTCCTGGCAGTGTCAACGTAAATTAGCCTCCAATAAGTTGTCCTGTCATGTTGCATTCCGGTTTATCCGACTCTATGGTGCCTGCAGTTTAGGTGATTCCTATGTGTGCTGTGGGATATGTAAATAAAGGCTCTTTCCGTTGTGAAAATAGGACAAGCACCCACTCTAGGACTGTGTGATTTGGTAACTGCAGACGGCTTGCGGCCTGTCAACTTACATTTTCATGGATGCCTTATGGTACCCGTCCGAGTTCCAGTACCATTAGCTGGTTCTCCACAGTGCCTTTGGCCTAGGTGCCTCCATCTCGGTATCCGAGTTCCAGCAACGTCTGCTGGTCCTCGGTAGTGCTTTGGAGCACAGGTACCTCCTGCTTAGTAACCGTGTCCCAGTAACGTCAGCTGGTCCTCGGTTGTGCCATTGACTCTTTTCCTTCTGCTGCCCCTCCGGGTTCCAGCACAGTCAGCTGGTCTTCGTTACTTGCATTGGCTCTTGTACCTTCTGCTACCCGTCCGGGTTCCAGTAACGTCAACTGGTTCTCGGAAGTTAGACAAAAGACCACCCCGAAGAAGATGACGACCCCAAGGACGACGAGCATCAAGCCAACCATCCTGAACACCATCACAAAGAAGAAATATAAGATTACCCAGAAGAAGATCACCAACAGGAAAAAGAAGGTTACTACAAACTACAAGATACAGAACAAGAGACAGAAGAACAATAAGCAGAAGATCAAAAAGCAGAAGAACATGAAGTATAAGATCAAAATGAAGAGCAAAATATATGCTCTAAATTCTAAGCAGAAGAAGACTAAGCAGTGTATGGGGGTGAGTCCGTTCCTCCTCGTGGTGCCCCTGGAAAATGCCTGCTGCTGCAGGCTAAACTGAACACGGACAAATACTGTTGTAATTTAAATCTTTTGTGACAGCAAGAACGGAAGGATGAAAAATTCATACTTTGACAGATTACAAGTACAGGAATCTCTGTCACAAATAAGAATATGATGAAGAAGATGAAGAGGAAGAAGATGAAGATGTAGAATATGAAGAAGAATAATAGTTTAATAAGAACAATATGAGTAATGTTAACAAAAAGATGAATAACAAGAAGTTTACGAAGAAGATAAAGAAGGTGAAGATGAAGAATAATTTGATGACAAAGATGATGCTGCTGAAGATTATGAAGGAGAAAGTGTGTCAAAAGTTAAAAAGGTGAAGAGCATGGAAGTTGTGAAACATACATATTTGCCAAAATAGAAAAAAGGTTAACAACATAGTCAATTTCTTCGTCAATCCGAACGTATTTCCAAAAAAAAAATATTAATGCTATTCCATTGGATTGGGTTAAACATCTATGCCTTTAATGTCTCCTCAACCTCCCCCAATACATTCTACATTACTCTTTGTTGTCTTCCTTCATGTACAATTAACCAACAAGGCAAGAATGGGTTTTTTTTAATTCCGATATTTTGTTCCCATAGACTTACATTGGATTTCCGGTATCGGGTATCGCCGATATTTTTTGGGTATCGGCGATACCATTCCGATTCCGATACTTTTGGATATCGGAAAGTATCGCTCAACTCTAGTATGGAGTCGTCTATGCTGTCTAGGAAAAGAAAGATCAGGACATTTGAATTTTAGCCTCCATTTTTTTTGTTTTCTGGTGAGATAAGTCATCTGGTAGGTGCTTTCTCCTCTGTCCCTGAGGAAAACACATGAACTCTCAGACGAATCAAGTTCTCATGTAAATGGTGGAGTTGGATATATAGCAATTATTCCTATTGCCTAAAAGTTATCTTGTGTGTATGGCCAGCTTCAAGATGGTTCAAGATTAGAGATCACTGAACCTTTCAAATTCAAATTCGTAGGTTCACTAAGTTTTCCAACAAAATCCAGTTCAAATCACAATAATTTCCCTGAAAACAGGTGTATAATACTAGTCTGTCGGCTGGGATTATGTTGAACCTGTTTTACAATTTTTAATGGAAAAGAAAACCTTATTAATGTCTAAGTGACCATAACCCATCTACCAAGGTGAAAATGGCTTGTAATTGTTGTTAAATGACAGACTATTTAACAACTTACTGTAGTTTCAAACTTGTTAAGCTACTTAAATTGTAGAAACAATCCAAAAATTATCTCCTTTTGTGGGGGAAATGCCTGACTTGCTGGTGTTTATTTCATATGACGTGGTACAAAAAAATGACTTGCTGGGAAGTTTCAAGAACATTTTTCTTTACTAAATGAAGCAAAAGATTTTCCATAAGACATCCAAAATTTATCCCTTTGTCTAGGGAGTAAACAAAGGTGTGCTCAGCATTTTTGAAAGACAAAGTAATGGCTTCTCTGCTAGTAGTGGAAAAATATCCCTTTTTATGGATCCACAACATGTTAGCTATTTTCAAATCAAGTAACCAATTACAAAGACTTTTTATTCCTTAAAACTATTGCTGTTTAAAGTGAGCAGGAACGGGCTTTCTGCTTTCAAAGTGAACAAATAATGGTTTGTTATTATCAAGTCTTTCAAAAAATTAACTGTATTTTGATAGCTGTTTGAGAGCAAAAAGTCTATCACCATAAAACACAGTGTGCAGTCAGAAAGGATGGGTTGTATTAGTGTTGATGCGATACGATAATCAATATACGGCATCGGCCTGTGAGCGTGTGGTCTTATCGGATACCTGCAGGATCTCGCGCATCTACTGCGTGCTCTTATCTCCTGGCGGTCACATGCAGTTTTTCGCGATAACTGCAGTGACTGCAGGGTAATCCCGGCCGTAAAGCAGTCAGTCCGATGACGTCACCGCCGGGGAAGCAGGTAATCAGCTGTGCTGCGCCGGGATGACAGGCTCTGCCTGTCATTCTGATGTAGCAGAGCTGGATCGTCGTGGGACACTCGTTACTATGGACTGCGTCGGTCAGGTGGTATACATTTTTTTTTTTTTTTTTCATTTTTTTACAGATCGATGGCGTCGCAGGATGAGACTGTAATAAAAGTAATGAAAACTGTGTTTTTTTTTTTTATTAAATTAAAAAACTTTTTTAGGAACATTCACCCGTCCGGGTACATAAACAATTTAACTATTTACATACAGGGACCCTGTCCGGGTTATTTATAATTCTTTGGCAGGGGTGTTCCAGGTACCACGTGGTACTCTTTTGGTGCTTGCCAAACATCCGAGGCACCAAGGACCACCAGGACCTGATGACGTCGTGTGGCCTGTACAGTCAAGTCGTGACCCGCTATCTGGGTCTGTGTGGCCACCTCTTTCATCTCCCTCCGGGTCTGGAACCCTATGTCCCGGACTGTACGAACCCCAGGGTGCCTAACAGGCGCCGGGTACGGGCCAGCTATACTTATCATGTCCATAGCTGGGGCTGCTGAAGAGACCACTGAGGGAGGCTTGGGAGATTTACGGCGTGGGGTGGGCACTTTTGCAGAGGCCTGGATGTGGGAGGCTGAAGGCTCCGAGGGTCTCACAGGTTCCTGACACACTGGGGAGTAGGGGTCGCACCTGGTAACATTTAGGGCGTACCACCCATTGTAACCCCAGTGTCGGGTGTAAGTCACCAAGTCTCCTGGCAACAGGTCCCTCCCCGGGTGTCCTTCTGGGAGGTGAGCCTCCACGTCCCGCCGGGTCACAAAGACTTCTAAATAAAGTCCAGGCTCCTTGATGAAGCCCCAACCACCTTTCAATTTAAAGCTCCGTACTGCACCCTTACGCCGCGGCTCACTCAGGGTTCCTTTATCCTTTCTCATCCGGTCCTTATCTGCCCGGTCCTTCTCCAGGTGACGTTGGCGAAGTTTTAGGGTTTCTCGCTGCTCCGTTTGTCGCTCTGCTTCCCGCTCCCAGCGTCTCCACTCTTCCTCCTGACGCCGGTTGAAATTCTCCTCCACCAGCTGCTCCATGTCTCCACCACTCCACTGCAGCTTACAGTGTCCGGTTTGCGGCAGCTCTCCTGTCGCCCCCCAGTCCTGGCGGCGCTCCCCTGCGGAGGAAGCAGACGGCTCTAAATCAGATGACAGTCGGGGCTCCGGTACAGGCAGGTAGTGCTCTGGTGCCTGCGCGGCCTCCTCCATGAGGACGGGTGTCGCTTCTTCTGTCTCAGCGACGGGGGCAGACAGCGGGATCTGGGGTGCTGCTGACGGTGCTGCGGTTTTTGCGGGAACGGGTGCCTCCACTGCGACAACGTCAACCGTATCACATTGCAAGGACTCCTCTACTAGAACGGGTGCCTCACCTTCCGGTACAGAGTCAGACACTTCAGGTAAGAGGGATTGGCGCCGCTCCAAGTTTATTTTTAGGGCACGCCAGCTGGCTTCCATCCTGGCGACCTCCTCCCGGTGCCGGGCCAGGCCTCTTAGGGTATCCTCCGCTTCTTGCAGCGTAGGAGGGTTTACAGGCCGGGTGCCCAACGGTGATTCCGTGGCGATCGGGTCGCTTCCGTGGGGGAGAGCTCTGACTGCTCCATCCCTTCCCACTTCTGCTCGTCGTGTCCATTCCCATTAGCCATCTCTGCCAAGTCACATGTGTCATTAGCATCTGAGAGGGCCCCTCTTTTGTAGTGAGGCGGGACCTTCGTGTTAGTTTCCGCACACTGAGGAGGATGAGGAGGCGGAACTCCAGAGCTGTGGGGCACGATCTTACATTGCAGTACCATTTACAGTGGGCGGCCATCGTTTTCGCGCCACTGAGTGACACCCACGAAGAGCACGCCCTTCTTCTTCACCAGTGCCTCGTCGTGACGCAGATATGGCGGAAAAATGGCAAATACATTCTCTGATGATTTTAGCAATTCTCAAGCACAAAACCAGTGCAATTCAGGCACACAGGACTCACTTATAGCGAGCTACAGAATCCTGTTCGTGACGCCCAAGTTGAGTCGCACAGAGCCAGAGGTTTTCGGGGTACTCGGCACCGAGCCCGTCGACTTCTATGGGGTATGTCACGTCTTTACCCGGCAATTGAATTAGAGTCGATTTTACTATGTAGAAGTGTATAAACTATAAATATATGTATATATATATGTCACAATGATATATATATATATGTATTCTATGTGTGTATATTTTGTGTTTACAACGAAAGAAAGGGTTTTTTTTGTTGCGATATTTTGTTCCCGTAGACTTACATGGGACTTCCGGTATCGAAATCGGATATCGACGATATTTAGTGCTATCGGCGATTCAATTTCGATACGATATTTTTAGATATCGAGCAATATCGCTCAACACTAGTTGTTATGGCTTTGCTGTGGGAGTGGTAGGAGTCTCACTTTATAGAATTAGGACAGTGAAGCCAAGGAGATGTCTGACAGTGTAGGGCCAGTAACTGCAACTCCAGTTGCAGACAGTACTACAGTACTGATGACATCATAAATTGATACATAGGGAGTAGATGCCCACCTCAGTTTGGACTATCAACACTGGCAGCAGCAGAAGGGTGTAGACGACAGAAAATCAGGAAAGCAGATTTTATGGCTGATTTAATCATTGAAAACAGGCAAAGGTGAAGAAAAGTCACGACTGATCCATGCCGTCCTCATTTTGACAAATAAAAGGTTTCCTACACTGGCAGAGGAAAACTTAGTCAGCTTGCATGTGAAAAAGCCATGAACCAAGCTAAATTTCCTTTTTGACATTACATTAGTAACTAGACAAGAAAGTATGCCCATAGCAAACTGTGTCACTTCTCTCCACGGGTCCAATCTGCTGAGCCCTGAAGTCTATTGGAGCTCAGGGCATCTCCTGGAGAAAGGACGCAGGACAACTGAACCTGGCTGTTCAAGTGGTGCCACCTGTTTGCTGATGTGTATCAGTTTGAGGCATTGGCAGATAAAACATCTTGTCCAACTTGTTATACATACTGTAATTGATACTTTGTCAGATTTATGTCTTTTTTTAATGCAGTGCCTTCTGAGGGCCTGTAGATCATGAGCATCGAATAATGACTGTCAGCCTTGACCTTTGTGCACATGGATTTCCCCAGATTCTTTTTATCTTTTGATAATGTAATGTAATTTAGATGATAAGATATTCTAAGGCTTTGCAATTTTACAACTATCTTTGCTTCTGAAAGAATCTGCCTGTCATGTGACTTAATAGAAAATTGACCCTTTTTATTAGTACCACTTACCATTCCAGCCTTATGATAACCCTGTTCCAACTTTTTGAGATGTGTTGCTGCCTTCCATTTCTAAATTAGTTAATTGTTTCAATGAAATGTCTAACTTACATCTTCTGATCTGTGTTCTGTTATTTTATGAATAAAATATGGCTATAAGTTCTCCAAAACATTACATTCATAATTTCTTTACATTTTACATATTGTTTCAACTTGTTTGTAATTGGGGTTGTAAAATAAATAATGGTGGCTAGGTATCTCCCTTTGAGGCTGAGTGCAGGAGATTCTTTTGCAGAAGGCAGTACAATCCAGGTCGTCTAGCATCAATTTTGGTGAATTTATGGGAGTACAATTTCCGCGTAATTGTATGACTGAATGCATGCTTCTTGAAAACACTGAAGGAGCGCTGACATGAGGCACAAGTAGAGGAGATAGTGCACATAAAGTATTGGATGGGGATGATGATGTGGCTGATGACACTAACAAGGAACTACTTGCGGGTGCAAACTGGTCACCAGAAAGACAATCACAATGAGAAGGCAGAAAGCTTGAGCCTTGCTCATCTTGCTGGTCAATTTGCCCACGTTAGCAGGTGATGCCATTAAATGTACTAATACAGTTGTGCTCAAAAGTTTAAATACCCTGGCAGAATTTTTGCTTTCTTGGCCTTTTTCAGAGAATATGAATGATAACACCAAAACTTTTTCTCCACTCATGGTTAGTGGTTGGGTGAAGCCATTTATTGTGAAACGACTGTGTTTCCTCTTTTTAAATCATAATGACAACCCAAAACATCCAAATGTCCCTGATCAAAAGTTCACATACCCTGGTGATTTTGGTCTGATAACATGCACAGAAGTTGACACAAATGATTTTGAATGGCTACAAAAGGTAACATCCTCACCTGTGACCTGTTTGCTTGTAATCAGTGTGCGTGCATAATAGCTGAGTGAGTTTCTGGGATACAGACAGACTCTTACATTTTTCATCCAGCCACTGATGGTTCTGGATTGTCAGTCATGGGGAAAGCAAAAGAATTGTCAACGGATCAACGAGAAAAGGTAATTGAACAGTATAAAACAGGAAAGTGATACAAAGATATATCCAAGGAATTGATCATGCTAGTCAGCATCATTCAAATTTGATTAAAAAATGGAAAACCAGGGGCTCTGTAAAAACAAAACCATGGTCACGTAGACCAACAAAAATTTTGTCCACAACTGCCCGAAAAATTGTTCGGGGAAAAAAGAAAAACCCACAAATAACATCAGCTGAAATACTGGACTCCCTGGAAACTAGCGGTGTGGCTGTTTCTAGATGCACAATAAGGAGGCACTTGAAGAAAAATGGGTTACATGGTCAAGTTGCCAGAAGAAAGCCATTACTTTGCAAATGCCACAAAATATCTGTTAGGGTCTGCGGAACGCACCTAATAGATATTGTAGAGAGGTGCGTTCGCAGCCCAGGGTCCACCGTGCAGGCGAAGCCCGCTGCTAGTAAGATGGCGAAAGTAGTGAACTCTGTTATCCCGCAGAGTCGCTAAAATAAACGCCGTAGCACGCTGTGGCAGTAAGTGGGAACTCTGTTAATCCCCAGAGCCGCTAACGGGAATGCCACAGTGCTATATGGCGATAAGTGCGAACTCACTTAGCTTCAGTGAGCAGCAAAGTAAAACGCTAGGGCGCTGAACCAGCGTTATAAAGCGAACCCTGTTGCGTCACAGAGCCGCTGAGAAAAAGACTGTGTCCTGTTAGACTCACAGGGATACACAGATAACTGCTGTGCGGAGAGCAGTCCGTGATCATGTAGACAGCACGCAATCAAGAAATCTCCTCACCGGAGAAGCCGGTATTCTAGGGGCTTATTTCAGCCGAGCCCTAACCATATGCGTACATGATCACACTGGCGCATAGCACATAATGCAATTGATACTAGCGCATTGCGGCCCAGCCATGCCACCATTTTATAGTAACAGCTACAGGACCTTCCAGAAACAAGGACCAATGAAACTGTTCCAGAACACCAGTAGCCACAGGACCTTCCTGGTGGACCAATAGGAGCTGCTGCAGTACCTGAGCATGTGACCCCTGATCTCCAATGAGAGATCTCACCCTTTGCATGCTCAGAAGGGGAAAACAAGGACTTTGTCCTAAAGACGTCTGCTCGCCGCTAACCAGTACTGGTCACAATAGCAGAGCCTGGAGAGGCAGCAGTAATCCTCTGCACACTGTTAGACTGGGCGAGATGCTGGGACCGACGTCTAAGCTGAGCAGGATCCACTGCGGACGGAGATGGATGGGGGACCGCAGCGGTACTGGTCCGAGACTCCCCTTGAGCAGCAGCGGGAACTCAAACCCTAACATTACCCCCCCTCCTAGGGCCCCCCTTCTCTGGGCCTTGCTGCGCTCAAAGGCAGCGATGAGCTGCGGAGCGTGAACAGGCTCCCAAGACCTATCCTCAGGCCCATAGCCCCTCGAGTCCACCAAATAAAACTTTTTGCCCCGTACCACCTTACACCCTATGATGGCGATCACCTCATGGTCTTCCATAGACGAACCCGATGTCCCGGCAGATGACTCAGAAAACCGGGACATGAGCACGGGTTTCAGGAGGGATACGTGAAAGGTGTCGGAGATTCTCAGGCGTGGTGGAGGAGCCAAACGGTATACCACAGGGTTAACCTGCTCGAGGACCTTGAAAGGACCCAGGTAGCGGGGTGCCAACTTAGTGGACTCATCTCGCAGCCTAATGTTACGGGCGGAGAGCCACACCAAGTCCCCAGGAGCAAATGTTGGAGCGGGGCGCCGATGTGCGTCGGCGGAGGACCTCATCCTCTCCTTGGACACCTGAATGGCATCCTGGGTACGGTCCCAAATGTCCCGTGCCTCCACAGCCCAGTCTGCCACCTTGGAGTCGGCGGAAGACACGGGCATGGGCACCGGAACCCGCGGATGCTGACCGTAGTTTAGGAGGAAAGGAGTCTGTCCGGTGGAGTCAGCCACAGCATTGTTTAGTGCAAACTCAGCCCACGGTAGCAAGGATGCCCAGTCATCCTGCCTGGCTGAGAAAAAATGTCATAGATAGGTGACCAAGGTCTGGTTGGCCCTCTCTACCAACCCATTCGTCTCAGGATGGTACGCTGAAGAGAGATTTAACTCAATGCTGAGTAGACGACAAAGCTCTCTCCAGAACCGAGACGCAAACTGGGGACCTCTGTCACTGACAATTTTGTCCGGCATGCCGTGTAGACGGAAGATGTGTCTAACGAACAATGCTGCCAGAGCCCGTGCAGAAGGTAACCGTGGTAGCGGCACCAGATGCACCATTTTGGAAAAATGGTCGGTGATTACCCAAATGATGGTGCAACCCCGAGACTTGGGCAAGCCCACCACAAAGTCCATCCCAACCATCTCCCAGGACCTGTCTGTCACCGGCAAAGGGTAAAGTAACCCAGCTGGCCGTTGTAGTGGAGACTTATTCTTGGCGCAGGAGACACACGCCCGAACATAGTCCCCAACGTCATGGACCATATACGGCCACCAGAATGTCCTCGCCAGCAATTCAGATGTCCTCTTTGCCCCAAAGTGTCCACCCACCCTGGACGAATGTGCCCAAGAAAGTACCTCCGGTCGCAAATTGGCAGGCACAAAAGTCTTGCCGAGGGCACAGACTCTAGCGAAACCGGGACCTCTGTTCTCAGGCTCTCTGTGGGGACAATAAGCAGAGGCTCCTCCACCTCCTCCTCAGAGGACACCACAGAGCGAGAGAGAGCATCGGCACGAGAAGTTCTTCTCTCCCGAGAGGAAATGGAGTGTGAAATGAAACCGGGAGAAGAACAAGGACCATCTGGCCTGGCGAGAATTAAGCCGCTGGGCTGTCTGAAAATATACAAAATTCTTGTGGTCGGTGAAGACTTGGAATGGAAAGTCAGCCCCCTCCAACAGATGTCTCCACTCAGAGAAAGCCAATTTCATTGCTAGCAACTCCCTGTCCCCGATGGAATAATTCCTCTCCGCTGGCGTGAAGGTCTTGGAGAAGAAGAAGCAAGGATGCTTTCGACCTTGAGCATCCTTTTGAAAGAGGACTGCTCCAGCACCAACAGATGAGGCATCCACCTCCAATATGAATGGCTTATCAACATCAGGGCAGCGTAGAATGGGAGCGCTAGCAAACTGAGACTTAATTGAGATGAAAGCCTTGGAGACTTCCTCAGACCACAATTTGGGATTTGCTCCCTTCTTGGTAAAGGGCTACCAAGGGAGCTACCAAAGTTGAGAAATGGGGAATGAACTGGCGATAATAATTAATGAACCCCATAAAGTGCTGCACCGCTTTAAGGGAATGGGGTTCTTGCCAGTCCATCACAGCTTGTAATTTGGCAGGATCCATAGCCAATCCCTGGGCGGAGATGATATAGCCCAGGAATGGTAAAGACTCCTGCTCAAACACGCATTTCTCCAACTTTGCATAAAGGGAATTTGCCCGCAAGAGGTCGAAGACTCTGCAGACATCTTTCCTGTGGAGGTCAATATCTGGAGAGAAGATGAGAATATCATCCAGATAGACCACGACCGAGGTGGAAAGCATATCCTGGAAGATGTCATTAACAAAGTCTTGGAAAACGGCTGGGGCATTACAGAGCCCGAAGAGCAGCACCAGATATTCATAGTGCCCATCCCTGGTATTAAAAGCCGTCTTCCACTCGTCCCCCTCGCGGATGCGAATCAGGTTGTAAGCACCCCGCAGGTCTAATTTGGTAAATAACCTTGCTCCCCGGAGCCTATCAAAGAGCTCAGAAATTAAAGGCTGCGGGTATTTATTCTTAACGGTAATGGCGTTAAGACCCCTGTAATCTATGCAGGGACGTAATTCTCCGTTCTTCTTTTGCACAAAGAAGAACCCTGCCCCAGCAGGTGACACTGACTTCCTAATGAACCCTCTTGCCAGATTTTCCTGAATGTATGTGGACATAGCCTCCGTCTCCGGGAGAGAGAGAGGATAGACCCTTCCCCGGGGAGGTTCTGCTCCAGGCAAGAGGTCAATAGGACAGTCATAGGGGCGGTGAGGCGGAAGCGTCTCCGCAGCCTTTTTGGAGAACACGTCTACATAGGACCAATAGCACTTGGGCAGGGAAGTGAGATCTGCGGGTATCCCTGTAGAAGCAACCTGAACACACTCCCTCACACATCTACCTCTACAAGACTCACTCCAACCCCGTATCTTCCCAGAGGACCACTCAATATGTGGGGAGTGAAGACGAAGCCAAGGTACTCCCAGCAGAGCCTCATCTATACCCTCAGGAAGGACAAGGAAAGAAATAATCTCCTGATGGGAAGGAGACATAGCTAATGTGAGAGGGATTGTCTGATGTGTGATCTGTGAGGGCAGTATGGAGCCATTCACCACTCGAACAGTCACCGATTTGGCGAGCATCACCTGAGGTATTGTGTGACGGAGAGCAAAAGCAGAGGACATGAAGTTCCCCTCTGCTCCAGAATCCACACAAAGCTCAACTGTTAGAGTGGATGGACCAAAAGAGATTGTCCCTTTAAAGGACAGCTTGGAGGCAAATGCTGCTGACTCTAGTGAACCTCCTCCCATGGTCACTAGACTCGAACGTGTTCCCGATCGCTGGGGACATCTATTGGCATAATGTCCTAACTGCTGACAATTGTTACAAACCACAGGCCGAGTCTTAGGTCCCGTTCGAACAACCTCCATGACCTCCAGGGAGTCGGGCGCCTGAATGGGAGATTTTAGAGGTTTGGCAAAGGTAGGAGCTAGCCGAAACCTCCGTCTACACTGGGCCCGCTCCAACCTCCGCTCGTCAAAGCGAAGGTTGATGCGGGTAGATATAGAGATAAGCTTCTCCAGAGAGGTAGGAATCTCCCTGGTGGCCAAGACGTCCTTTACATGGTCAGCCAGACCTCTCCAGTATACCAGTATAAGGACCTTATCCGGCCACTCTAACTCGGAGGCCAGAGTTCGAAATTGAACTGAAAACTGACTGACCAAGCTCGAACTCTGTGACATTGCCTGCAGTCGGAGCGCTGAATCCTGGGTGACCTGAGGGTCTAAAAAGACCTTTTTAAGAGCCTCCAGAAACCGAGGAGCACTCCGCACCACGCGATCGTCATGCTCCCACAGCGGCGTTGCCCATTCCAAAGCTCTGCCCGACAGAAGTGACACTATGAAATACACTTGTGACCGCTCTGTGGGAAAACGTGCGGCCAGATGCTCGAGTTGTATAGAGCACTGACTCACGAATCCCCGACAATGTTTGCCGTCGCCAGAAAACTTGTCTGGAAGCGGAAGATGGGACAAGGTCGGAGCAGAGGTGTTGGAGGACAAACTGGCTGCCGCTGTGCTAGTAGCCTGAACAGCGACTGCGGTCACATCCACAGCTGAGGTTGTGCGCTCGAGAGCCGCCAACCTACCCTCCAGCTGCTGGATGAACTGCCGTAGGCGCTGGTCGTCCGCCATTTTACTAGCCAGACCCTGGCGCTAGTATTATGTTAGGGTCTGCGGAACGCACCTAATAGATATTGTAGAGAGGTGCGTTCGCAGCCCGGGGTCCACCGTGCAGGTGAAGCCCGCTGCTAGTAAGATGGCGAAAGTAGCGAACTCTGTTATCCCGCAGAGTCGCTAAAATAAACGCCGTAGCACGCTGTGGCAGTAAGTGCGAACTCCGTTAATCCCCAGAGCTGCTAACGGGAATGCCACAGCGCTATATGGCGATAAGTGCGAACTCACTTAGCTTCAGTGAGCCGCAAAGTAAAACGCTAGGGCGCTGAACCAGCGTTATAAAGCGAACCCTGTTGCGTCACAGAGCCGCTGAGAAAAAGACTGTGTCCTGTTAGACTCACAGGGATACACAGATAACTGCTGTGTGGATAGCAGTCCGTGATCATGTAGACAGCACGCAATCAAGCAATCTCCTCACCGGAGAAGCCGGTATTCTAGGGGCTTATTTCAGCCAAGCCCTAACCACTTGCACCCAAATCTCCTCACCGGAGGTGCCGGTATTCTAGGGGCTTATTTCAGCCGAGCCCTAACCACATGCGTACATGATCACCCTGGCGCATATCACATAATGCAATTGATACTAGCGCATTGCGGCCCAGCCATGCCACCCTTTTATAGTAACAGCTACAGGACCTTGCAGAAACAAGGACCAATGAAACTGTTCCAGAACACCTGTAGTCACAGGACCTTCCTGGCGCACCAATAGGAGCTGCTGCAGTACCTGAGCATGTGACCCCTGATCTCCAATGAGAGATCTCACCCTTTGCATGCTCAGAAGGGGAAAACAAGGACTTTGTCCTAAAGACGTCTGCTTGCCGCTAACCAGTACTGGCCACAATAGCAGAGCCTGGAGAGGCAGCAGTAATCCTCTGCACACTGTTAGACTGGGCGAGATGCTGGGACCGACGTCTAAGCTGAGCAGGATCCACTGTGGACGGAGATGGATGGGGGACCACAGCGGGACTGGTTTGAGACTCCCCTTGTGCAGCAGTGGGAACTTGAACACTAACAGTATCTCACCTACAATATGCAAAACAGCACAGAGACAAGCCTCAAAACTTCTGGAACAAGGTAATTTGGAATGATGAGACCAAAATTAAACTTTTTGGCCACAATCGTAAACATTATATTTGGAGAGAGTTCAACAAGGCCTTTGATGAAAGGAATACCATTCCTACTGTAAAGCACAGAGGTGAATCGCTGATGTTTTGGGGATGTGTGAGCTACAAAGGCACAGGAAACTTGGTCAAAGTTGAAGGAAAGATGAATGCAGCACATTATCAGTAAATACTGGAGGCAAATTTGCAATCAACAGCCCGGAAGCTGCGCATGGGATGTACTTGGAAGTTCCAACATAATGCAGATCCAAAACACAAGGCAAAGTCGACCTGTCATTGGCTGCAGCAGAACAAAGTGAAGGTTCTGGAGTAGCCATCTCAGTCTCCTGACTTAAATATCATTGAGCCACTCTGGGGAGGTCTCAAGCGTGCTGTTCATGCTCAACAACTCAAGAATTCACAGGAACTGTAGGCTTTTTGCCCAGAAGAGTGGGCAGCTTTACCATCTGAGAAAATAAAGAACCTCATCCACAACTACTTCAATCTGTCATTGATGTTAGACGGGTCAATATACGGTATTAAGGCTACTTTCACACATCCGTTTTTCGCCGTCCGGCACAATCCGTCTAATATATAAAACAACTTTTCCGGTGCAGATTGTTTGAAAACTGATGGAACGGATCCGATTTTTAGCCGGATCTGTCCTCAACTTTTGAAGCCGGAAAATGCACTGTGCGCTAGCCTGGAACGAGGAGAGAGAGAGATTGGGCATTGTCAGAGCTGATAAACGGAATGCGGTGGCTGGATCAGGCTAAAGACTGATCCGGTGGCTGGATTCTCCCATTGACTTGCAGTGTACCCCAGAGCCGGTTGCGCCACATCCGCTTCTATCCGTTTTTTTTGCCGGACACAAAAAACGTTACAACATGCGTTGTGTCCGGCAGCCGGAAAATAAATTTTAGACGGATCTGGCAAAAATTGGACAAAACGCAAGCACATGCGGCGCGATCCAGCGCTAATGCAACTCAATTAGAAAAAAACGGATCCGGTGGAAAAAAAACGGATCCATTTTTTGCAAAACAAGCCGGATCCCGCCGGACGGCAAAAAACGGATGTGTGAAAGAGGCCTAAGAAAGGAGGTATGTAAACTTTTGATCAGGGTCATTTTGATATTTGGATTGTCATTATGATTTAAAAAGAGAAAACACAGTAGTTTGACAATAAATGGCTTTACCCAACCACTGACCATGAGTGGAGAAAGAGTTTTGGTGTTATCATTTATATTCTCTGAAAAAGGCCAAGAAAGCAAAAATTCTGCTGGAGTATGTAAACTTTTGAGAACAACTGTAGATTGGTGAAGTTCAAAGTCCCTTTTTGCCAAGATGTACCCTGCTTAGTTTTTCAACAGCATAGTTTGCGCAGAAAATAACTCCCACAACCCAGAATCAGGAACAGAGAAATCACTCACAATCATAACCATGACAGCTTTCAGACATTATTGAACCTCCGACACCAAAAACAATGCCGACATCACATGAACCAGTGCTGACTACACATTTTTCCCAAGAGGATCTTTAAACCTCACATTGTCTGTGTTGTGTTTTGGTGAGGTTAACACACTGCTGTGGGTTAGAGGGCTAAAAGGCAGAACAAAAACAAGTATCATTGACATAATACAAATTCTACTCTGAAGTGTTCTGGTAGCGTAGGAGATGTACTATGCAAAACACTGACTCAAAGAGATGGTGTCATTGTCAGAGTCTACATTATCCTGATGTGACTGAGACAAGCAATGTGGCATATTTTCCATTATGGTTTCCTCCACTTTCTCCCCACTGGTATGCTTGCTAGGCCAATTGAGATTTGCATTTTGTACGACTACTGTTGGGATGGCTGCTGATAGAAGTGCCAGTGCTGCTGCTGCAAGCAGATGCTACATTGTTTGCCTTTATGTGGGTAGTTTGTTTTTCTCATGGTGCCATATTTGTTGGTAGTGCCATGCTTTAGTTTGACATACATTTTGGACAAAAATATAACATTTAAGTTGTTTACCAAAATTTGTTACATGCCACACCTAACCAACACTGGAAAATGTGGAATCAACCATAAATTCAAGGCAGAGTTCACCTGATAGCCAAAAAGGCAAGTGCAAGACCAGCCTGCCCATTAATATAGACGCAGTGTGTATGTTTCTCCAATTTAGCAAAATAAACAAGTGTGCCAAAATAGATCTTCCCTGTAAAATGTCTCAAAATATTTTAGCATATGTTTGGTTAAAGCAAATTACTCTTGTCCATAATCAAAAACATGTAAAAACAAAAGATTCCAGCAGGTAAGAACACTGTCTGAAATATTGTTGTGGGTAGTGTTGAGCGATACTGCCCGATATCCTAAAATATCGGATCGGATTGGATCGGCCCGATACTCAAAAAGTATCGGGTATCGCCGATCCGATACCGGAAACACAATGCAAGTCAATGGGACAGAAATATCGGAACTAAAAAAAACCCTTTCTTTCCCTGTAAACACTAAATATACACACATAGAATACATATATATATATATATATACAGTACAGACCAAAAGTTTGGACACACCTTCTCATTCAAAGATTTTTCTGTATTTTCATGACTATGAAAATTGTAGAATCACACTGAAGGCATCAAAACTATGAATTAACACATGTGGAATTATACATTACACTTTACAAAAAGTGTGAAACAACTGAAAATATGTCTTATATTCTAGATTCTTCAAAGTAGCCACCTTTTGCTTTGATTACTGCTTTGCACGCAGAAAAGGTGAATGGATGGACTCTACATGCCTGGTTCCCACCGTGAAGCATGGAGGAGGAGGTGTGATGGTGTGGGGGTGCTTTGCTGGTGACACTGTTGGGGATTTATTCAAAATTGAAGGCATAGTGAACCAGCATGGCTACCACAGCATCTTGCAGCGGCATGCTATTCCATCCGGTTTGCGTTTAGTTAGACCATCATTTATTTTTCAGCAGGACAATGACTCCAAACACACCTCCAGGCTGTGTAAGGGCTATTTGACCAAGAAGGAGAGTGTTGGGGTGCTACGCCAGATGACCTGGCCTCCACAATCACCAGACCTGAATCCAATCAAGATGGTTTGGGGTGAGCTGGACAGCTCACCGCTTCAATTTTGAATAAATCCCCAACAGTGTCACCAGAAAAGCACCCCCACAACATCACACCACCTCCTCCATGCTTCACGGTGGGTACTAGGCATGTAGAGTCCATCCGTTCACCTTTTCTGCGTGCAAAGCAGTAATCAAAGCAAAAGGTGGCTACTTTGAAGAACCTAGAATATAAGACATATTTTCAGTTGTTTCACACTTTTTTGTAAAGTGTAATGTATAATTCCACATGTGTTAATTCATAGTTTTGATGCCTTCAGTGTGATTCTACAATTTTCATAGTCATGAAAATACAGAAAAATCTTTGAACGAGAAGGTGTTTCCAAACTTTTGGTCTGTACTGTACATGTCATTGTGACATATATATATATACATATATTTAGGCTAAGTGCACACGTTCAGGAATATTTGCTTTTTTTTCCGCATTTTTTCTGCGATTATACATGTTAATTGATTCCGCATGTTTTAGCGACATGTTGCGTTTTTTTTCCGCAAAAAAAACGCTTTGCGGAAAAAATAGCAACATGTTCATTAATTTTGTGGAATGTAAGCGGTTCATGTGCGATGGTACCCAGGGTCTGGAGGACAGGAGACTCTCCTCCAGGCCCTGGGTACCATATCCCTGGAAAAACAATAATTAAAATAATAAATAATGATATTCTCACCTTCCGGCGGCCCCCCGCAGCCTTCCCGCCTTCAGCGACGCTCCCTGTCCCAGGAGTCCTTTGCGAGAATCACCCAGATGGCGTAGTGGTCTCGCGTGATGCTACGTCATCGGGATGATTTGTCGCAAAGGACTCCTGGGAACGGGAGTTGCCAGGAGCGTCGCTGAAGGCGGGAAAGCTGCGGGGGCCGCCGGAAGGTGAGAATATCATTATTTTTTATTTTTTTTATTATTTTTACATTAGATCTTTTTACTATTGATGTGGCATAGGCGGCATCAATAGTAAAAAGTTGGTCACACGTGTCAAACACTATGTTTGACTCGTGTGACCAACCTGTCAATCAGTTTTCCAAGCGATGCTACAGATCGCTAGGAAAACGCTAGCATTCTGCAAGCTAATTACGCTTGCAAAATGCTAGTTTCTGGTGGGAATACGCATACAAAAAAAATGCGTATTTCCAGCGGGAGAAGTGCGGGATTGCCGCGGAAATTTCCACGGCAATTCCGCAACGTGTGAACTTAGCCTTATAGTTCATACACTTCTACATAGTAAAATAGCCTCTGATTCAATTGCCGGGTAATGCCGGCTTTTGTGAAAATACAGAAGCACCCGACATGAAATGACACATGGTTTACATAGAGTTAACCATGTCTTTTCATGTACTTTGATATCTGGTTTTCACAAACAATTACATGAGTGTATGTGTGCAAAATTTCACACCTGTAGGGGTTAATTAAAGGTGTAAATTCATTGTAAAAAAAAACCAGAGTTTTTTGTTACGAATTTACACCTTTAATTAACCCCTACATGTATGAAATTTTGCACACATACACTCATGTAATTGTTAGTGAAAACAATATATCCATCAACATCAAATGACATGGTTAACTCTATGTAAACCATGTGTCATTTCATGTTGGCTTCTGTATTTTCACAAAAGCCGGCAATTGAATTAGCGGCTATTATACTATGTAGAAGTGTATGAACTATAAATATATATATATATATATATATTATATATATATATATATATATATATGTGTGTCACAAATGCAATGACATGTATATATATATATATATATATATATATATGAGGTGTAAAATTGTTGAAAAAAAATGCGTGGGCTCCCGCCCTATTTTCTCAACCAGACAGACAAAGCCAGCGAGTGGGGGCAGATAATAATAGCCCAGAGAGGGACCATTATTTTTGGCCCCCCCGGCTACTAACATCTGCCCCCAGACACCCCAGAAAAGGCAAATCTATAATTAGATTCGCCCTTTCTGGCACTTTGCCCGTCTATTCCCATTGCCCTGTAGCGGTGGCGAATGGGTTAATAAGGGGTTAAAGCCACCTTGCTATTGAAAGGTGAGTTTAAGCCTGGTTAATAATTGAGAGCTGTCAATTAGACAACTATCAATTATTAATCCTATTGTATGAAATAAAAATAAAACACACACACTTTAATTAAAAATCATTTTAATGAAATAAACACACAGTTTTTGACAATATTTTATTTTACTGCCATTCCTTGCGAAGCCCTTGTTCACCTGTAATAGAAATAAAATAATAAAGCAACATTATTCTTACCTATCCGATGTTCAGTCAGGTCCCCCGATGTAATCCTTCTGAAAGGGTTAATGTTTACTGCAGAGACTGCAGCTAATGCTGACAGTCTCACAGTAAACCCCTGAATGAATGAGCTCCTCTCCTGGCTGACAGTAGAGGAAGTGGTTAGCATAATTGATTGCTTTCCACTTTCACTTCAGTTCAGCCAGGGACACCCACAGCATCAGTGACGTCAGAGGGAATCCCTGCGGACCTGAAGTGAACTGATTAACAAAAATAGGGGATACCCTCTAATAAAAAAATGGCGTGGGGTCCCCCCTATTTTTGTTAACCAGCCTGATAAAGCAGACTACTGAGGCCTGGTTTTTCAGGCTGTTAAAGAGCCAATATCCATGGACCTTGCAAGCCTGATAATACCAGGCCACAGCAGTCTGCTTATCTTGGCTGGTTAACAAAAATAGGGGATCCCCTCGAAAAAAAATGGCATGGGTCCCCCCTATTTTTGTTAACCAGCCAGATGAAGCAGACTGCTGAGGCCTGGTTTTTCAGGCTGGTAAGGATCCAATATCCATGGACCTTGCAAGCCTGATAATACCAGGCCACAGCAGTCTGCTTAGTTTGGCTGGTTAACAAAAATAGGGGATCCCTTCGAAAAAAAATGGCGTGGGGATCCCGCTATTTTTGTTAACCAGCCAAGTAAAATGCAGACTGCTGCGGCCTGGTATTAAAAGACTGTCAAGGCCCATGGATTTTGGCCCTCAACAGCCTAAAAATACCAGGCTGCAGCAGCCCCACAAATGGCGCATCCAAAGATGCGCCAATTGTGGCACTTTATCCAGCTCTTCCCACTTGCCCTGTAGCGGTGGCAAGTGGGGTAATAAGGGTTAATGTCACCTTTGATTGATCGGTGACAATAAGCCCGGTTAATAATGGAGAGGCGTCAATAAGACACCGATCCATTATTAATCATAGTTTGTAAATTTTAAAAAAAACACAGCCAGAATAAAGTCTTTTAATGAAATAAAACACCACACAGTTTTCATTATTTTTATTACATTCTCATTCCTGCGACGCCATCGAACTCCTGTAAAAAAACAAAAATAACAAACCAACACAAATACTCCCAGTCCAAAGTCACGAGTGTCCCACGACGAGTCCAGCTCTGCTACATCTGGATGACAGGCTGAGCCTGACATCCACATAGAGCAGAGCTGCTTACCTGAGCTGCGTCCCCGGCAGTGATGTAATCCGGACTGGTTTTACGGACAGCTGTCGCGAGAGTACAGCTGGCCGAGATTACCCAGTACCTGGCAGTCACTGCAGTTATCGCGAGATTCTGCACGTGACCGCCAGGGACAGGGTAATGGCGGCCATCCAGGAGGACGTGACCGCCGGGGAAGGGGATCTTCTGACAGGTAAGTGGGGACTCTGCTGAGTCCTGACACCTGACAGACCCGACCGACACTGACAGTGACAGTTTCGGGAAGTTCCTGTGTCACGTACTTCGTTCTGTGACACAGGAACTCCCATAGACTTGGTCAGAAAACTCCGATTCCGGTATACGATATGACAAAAATATCGGAACTCAGAATCGGAATTCTGATACAGC
This sequence comes from Oophaga sylvatica, assembly GCA_033576555.1. Taxonomy (NCBI): domain Eukaryota; kingdom Metazoa; phylum Chordata; class Amphibia; order Anura; family Dendrobatidae; genus Oophaga; species Oophaga sylvatica. The sequence continues at coordinate 204,750,926 of JARQOD010000005.1, read as the reverse complement.
AAATATCGGCCGATACCCGATATTTGCAGTATCGGAATGCTCAACACTCATTGTGGGGCATATAGTTTTTTAAATTTGACTGCTAAAACAATCAGAAAAAATAAATAAAAAAAAAAGTTATGTTTTATTTTTAAATGTATCCCCTGCTTGCAAAATAAATGCAGTATAACCCTAAAACAATCAGTACTATTGTTCTGTTGCATACAGTTGTTAAATTTGAGTAGTAACCCCTTAACCCCAAGGGTGGTTTGCACGTTAATGATCGGGCCACTGTTTACACTTCTGACCACTGTCTCTTTATGAGGTTATAACTCTGGAATGCTGCAACAGATCTTCAAAATTCTGAGAATGTTTTCTCGTGACATATTGTACTTCATGATAGTGGTAAAATTTATTTGATATTACTTGCATTTATTTATGAAAAAATGGAAATATGGCAAAAATTTAGAAAATTTTTCAATTTTCAAACTTTGAATTTTTATTCCCTTAAAACAGAGAAATATGTCACACAAAATAGTTAATAAATAACATTTCCCACATGTCTACTTTACATCTGCACAATTTTTGGAGCCAAAATTTTTTTTGCTAGGAAGTTATAAGGGTTAAAATTTGAACAGCGATTTCTCATTTTTACAACAAAATTTACAAAACCATTTTTTTTAGGGACCACATTTGAAGTCACTTTGAGGGGTCTATATGGCAAAAAAATACTCAAAGTGACATCATTCTAAAAACTGCACCCTCAAGGTACACAAAACTACATTCAAGAAGTTTATTAACCCTTCAGGTGCTTCACAGGAGCTGAAGCAACATGGAAGGAAAAAATGAACAGTTAACTTTTTAGTCACAAAAATGATCTTTTACAAACAATTTTTTTTATTTTAACAAGGGTGAAAGCAGCAAATGGACAGATAAAGTTGTTGTGCAATTTCTCCTGAGTACGCCGATACCCCATATGTGGGTGAAAACCACTGTCTGGGTGCACGGTAGGGCTCAGAAGGAAAGGAGAGCCGTTTGACTTTTTCAAACCAAAATTGGCTGGAATTGAGATTGGATGCCATGTCGCATTTGGAGAGCCACTGATGTGCCTAAACAGTGGAAACCCCCCACAAGTGACACCATTTTGGAAACTAGAACCCCTAAGGAACTTATGTAGATCTGTTGTGAGCATTTTGAACCCCAAGTGTTTAACTAAAGTTTATAATGCCTGGGTGTGAAAAAAAAATTCCACACAAATGAATTTTTAGTCCCCTATTTTTTATTTTTCCCAAGCAAATTGGACCTCAAAAGTTGTTGTCCAATTTGTCCTGAGTACATTGATGCCCATATGTGGGGAGAAAAACTTTGGGTGCACAGCAGGGCTTGGAAAGGAAGTAATGACGTTTTGGAATGCAGACTTTGATGGGTGTCATGTTCAGTTTGCAGAGCCCCTGATGTGCATAAACAGTGGAAACCCCACAAATGACCCCATTTTGGAAACTAGACCCCTAAGGAACTTATCTAGATCTGTGGTGAGCACTTGAAACCCCCAACTGCTTCACACAAGTCTATAATGCCTGGGCATGAAAATAAAAAATCCTATTCTTTTCCACAAAAAAGATCTTTTAGTCACCAATTTTTTATTTTCCCAAGGGTAGCAGGAGAAATTGGACCACAAAAGTTTTTTGTTCAATTTGCCCTTTGTACTCTGATTCCCCTTGTGTGGGGGGGCACCACTGTTTGGCCGCATGGCAGAGCTCGGAAGGGAAGTAGCGCCATTTGACTTTTTCAAACCAAAATTGGCTGGAATCGAGATTAGACGCCATGCCGCCTTTGGCTAGCCCCTGATGTGCCTAAACAGTGGAAACCCCCCCATTTTAGTGACCCCATTTTAGAAACTAGACCCCAAAAGGAACTTATGTAGATCTGTGGTGAGCACTTTGAACCCCCAAGTGCTTCATATAAGTTTATAACATAGAGCCGTAAAATTAAAAAATCATATTTTTTTCCACAAAAATGATCTTTTCACCCCAATTTTTATTTTCCCAAGGGTAAAAAAGACCTCAAAAGTTATTGTGCAATTTGTCCTGAGTACTCTGATACCAAATGTGGGGGTAAACCACTGTTTGGGTGCATAGCAGAGCTCGGAAGGGAAGGAGCGCCGTTTGACTTTTTCAATGCAGAATTGGCTGGACGCCATGTCGCGTTTGGAGAACCCCTGATGTGCCTAAACAGTGGAAACCCCCACAAGTGACACCATTTTGGAAACTAGACCCCATAAGGAACTTATCTAGATCTGTTGTGAGCACTTTGAACCACCAAGTGTTTCACTAAAGTTTATAATGCCTGGGTGTGAAAAAAAAATTTCCACAAAAATGATTTTTTAGTCCCAAGTTTTTATTTCCCCAAGCGTAACAGGAGAAATTGGACCACAAAATTTGATGTCCAATTAGTCCTGAGTACACTGATGCCCCATATGTGGGAGAAAACTACAGTGTGGGCACGTGTCGGGCTCGGAATAGAAGTAGGGACGTTTAGTAATGCAGACTTTGATGGAATGGTATGCAGGTGTCATGTCGCTTTTGGAGAGCCCTTGATGTGCCTAAACAGTGGAAACCCCCACAAGTGACCCCATATTGGAAACTAGACCCCAAAGGCACTTATCTTGATGTGTGGTGAGCACTTTAAACCCAAAGTACTTCACAGAATTTTATAACGCTCGGTTGTGAAAATAAAAAAAAAAATTTTCACAAACATGATTTTTAGTTTAGTTTTTTATTTTCCCAAGGGTAACAGGAGAAATTAGACCCCAAAAGTAGTTGATCAATTTGTCTTGAGTACGCTGATACCCTTTATGTGGGAGAAAACTACTGTATGGGCACATGTCGGGGCACGGAAGGGAAGTAGTGACGTTTTTCATTGCAGACTTTGATGGAATAGTCTGCGGGTGTCATGTCGCTTTTGGAGAGACCCCATTTTGGAAACTAGACCCCCCAAGGAACTTATCTAGATGTGTGATGAGAACTTTGAACCCCCAAGTGCTTCACACAAGCATGTGGGGATAAACTACTGTTTTGGCGCACGGCAGAGCTCAGAAGGGAAAGAGCACCATTTGACTTTTTCAACGCAGAATGGCTGGAATTGAGATCAGACGCGATGTCACATTTGGAGAGTCCCTGATGTGCCTAAACAGTGGAAAACCCCCAATTCTAACTCCAACCCTAACCCCAACACACCCCTAACCTAGTCCCAACCCTAACCATAACCCTAACCACAAACCTTACCCTAACACACCGCTAACCCTAACCCTAACTTTAGCCCCAACCCTAACCCTAAGGGGAAAATGGAAATAAATACATTTTTTAAATGTTATTATTTTTTCCTAAGAAGGTGATAAAGGGGGGTTTAATTTACTATTTATAGAGGGTTTTTATGTTTGGCAACTGTCACACGCTAAAAAAACAACACTTTATTCAAAAATATTTTTGATAACACATTTTTGGACTATATATTATTTTATGCCATTTTGGAAGCCCTTGTTCCATGTAAAGCACTTATTTTATTTGCGAGGCCGAGTATTGAAGTTATTTTACTGGTAACCAGCTTTGAGTCATCGACATTAATACGCCTGAATGAATTGAGGTTTTCTGACAGTAGAGGAATGTTAGAAAAACTGCAATTCATTACTTTCACTTCATTCGAGGGCCCCAAGATTAGTGACTCAGATCCCTGGTGAATGTGTTAAAAATAGGATCTTAAAAAGCGTGGTTTATTCTTTGTGTACAGTAGTTTACGCGACTACAGCCTTCACTTAAGACCAATTTATGTTCATGTTATTAGGACGCTTTTATTTCTATTAACAAAAATAATCACCTCGAAAAAAAATAATGGGGTCCCCCTTTTGTTCCACGTGCGAGACTGTACTTTTTTCAGTTATATTCCGGACTTGAAGCTGATTACAGGCACGCGTCTGCTTATTTGGCTGTACAAAAATGGTCTTCGAAAAAAATTGGTGGATCCGCTATTTGTTGTTACATCCAATATATGTGCTGCGGCGGTATAAAGATGTAAGGCATTATTTTGGGCCTAACCTTAAGGTGCAGACCACTAAATGGATCAACCCGTGGCACTACAGTTTAATTTCTAGCGGGCGTGGGGTAATACAGGAATGCACTATGATTGTGTACTATTATAGCTCGTTATTTAATTGAGAAATAAAAATATTATTAATATTTTTAATTTTAACTCAGCTTAAGTAATTTTTTTGATACACACAGTTTTCATTATTTTTTTACATTTTTTACCATATCTGTAACAAGAATACCCAACAAATACTCGTCATGCACGAGTGTCCCACACGAGTCACTCTGTACATTGATGACAGCGATCTGACATCACTGCAGCAGAGTTTCCGAGCTGCTCTCAGGCAGGGTACGAGGACGGAAGCTTCGCGAGGACCTGGGAATGACCCGCCTGCGCATCTGGTATCCGAGGGTCCTGCAGGGACAGGAAAGGCGCCTTCGGAATGAACGGGAAGATCTTGACAGTAGGGGTCTGCTGAGTGAACACGACGGGGAGCCCCCACCTTGCAGTGACTGTTTCAATGTGCCGGTACACTGCGTCTTCACATGATCCATAGCTTGTCGCCAGATGGTTAATGATGCACGGAACTCAGATCGGACTGATACTAGCACAATAGGCCGAGTAGTAGCGTTGATTAACATCAGTGGGGATTACTTTTAAATGCTGAAACATGAAAAATGATAAACAAAAGTTTGAAGCTTTCGAGTAACTAACTCAGTAGTCTGTTCATACAGGAAAGAGTAATACAAAATTTCAGTAAGATCACTTTTATCGACCATCTCAGAACGAAGGAAGACAAAATTCAAATGTTTCGGACATATGACTTGAAGGGAAATTTTGTTACTTCATTATTGAAAATGGAATAGGCATTTGACAATTTTTAAATTTACTTTGATTTATTCTGAAAAAGGTGGATAATACATTCCCACATCTCATGAGGACCTTGTAGGAGTTATAGGTTATTGGGAATTTTTAACAAATTTAAAATTGGGACCATTTGATCACTTTAGTCTATATGGAATTAGTACACCTTCTAAAATGACCTAAGGACCATTACATTCAAAATTTTATAACTTGGTGCTTCAAGAGCTACAACTGAGGAAAGAACATCACACAAAAATGATTACAAACTTCCTAAACAGCAATGGACAATAAACAATTTCATCGAACCCTACAACCCCCCCCTCCTTTAAACTATGAACTAGTACTATTAATCTTTTAGCATTGAACCAAACTGTTATACCTCTACATAATATGACAGTTCTGCTTCACATCACTTGTCTCTACTATTGCATTTTTTCTGTGCTGTGTTGTGTATAACTATGTGATTCTTCAGATTTTGTATTAGTCTTTGCCTGATGAAGAGACCTGAGTTGTCTCGAAAGCTTGTAATTTGTTACCATCTTTTCAGTTAGCCATTAAAAGGTATCAACCACTGAGGACTCTCAACTCTAAATATTTTTCTATCTACTGGCTAACACAGTACAAAGATATACATCTTTACTGTATCACAATTCATTCACTTAATTTTAATTTGATGATCCTATTCCTGATATAATGGGTCTTAATGGGGAGATGGGGGAACTTCTTTATGGATTTGGAATAAACCATGAAATATAGGAATAGTAGGATACTCTTGAATTGACCATCTATGTAATGTGGTGTTAAGTACGTCGAGTCTAGTACCCTCATTAAGGCATTCGAGCAAAGTGGATAAATACAGTGGTAGGAACAGATATTAATGCCATATATGCATTGTTATAATTTAGAGTAGAAATAACCATAATACAATATAAATAAGTATCGAATATGACACCACATCCACCCTTATCAGATTGATATATTGCCAGATTGAGATTATCTTGTATTTCTCTGAGAGCCTAAAATTGAAATTTGTCAAAATTACTATTCTGACTGACAACCCGAGCAATTTTTTAAGATCTCTTTCTACTAACATTTGAAAAATATTCAAAAGAACCCTGGATTGCAGAGGATAATAGTAATGATTAGACATGGTTACATTAAAATTGCAGTCTGGTGGATTAGTATTATTAGAGATAGTATCCTGAAGCGAAGAGAAAGACATTAAAGAAATTTGCTCATGGACCGTGAGCCAAACATCATTCACCTCACCATGTTGTACACCCGCCACCTCCGAACGCAGAGTATTAGTTTGGTCATCGAAAATATGTCAACTGTCAATAGCCTCCTAAACCGGTTGATACCCTTGATAGTTTGTAGTAGATCAAAGTCTCTTGACTGCACATAGTTGCGACCTTTCGCCAATATATCATTTTGTAATGGTAAAAAAATATAGGGGGTCAAGATGATAACACTGCATAGATTTTTATCTACCTATAGTAGCTTTGTTTCCTCTCTCAAGCTGGATATAATTTCCAATCTGATATTCCTAGCTCTACTACCTCGACTTCGCACTATCATAGATGATAGCTATCAGGTATTAGCATAAAGAAGCAGAACACTTGGTGATATATTATCACCCAGCTTGGTACGGAGACCCAAATCCACTGTCTCTGCTATCCCAGGCTTCTTCAAGTGTGCAATAAATGCAACGTTTGCCATTATGCAGACAATAAGACACACTTTTTATTCAACACAGAATGTTTGTTTTTCTATTAAACAGTTTATTAACTGTGACACCGCTCATGTCATTTATTGCAGTTATTCTAACTTTTGATGTTTACAGTATATAGAATATACCACGTGAAAACATAAAAAAAGAATAGCTAAACATATAGGCAACATAAGCAGTGGAAATTCTGACTACTCTTGGGCCATAAAACATTTTATTACAGTACACAAAGGCGGCATTTCTTGTGTAACCTTCTTTGGGATAGAGAAAGTGAACCAATATATCTGGGGAGGGGGCAGCTGGCAAAAACAGTTAGCACTCTGGAAATCCTTTTGGAGATTAACTTTGGACACTAACCACCCCCATGGTATGAACTTTATGAACTATTTTTTTATTTACTGACATTGAACTATATACCTATTTGTCATCTTTCTATATATTCAACCACATGAGATCTAGTATTATTATATAAAGAGGGTATTATTATTGTGCCCTATGTGTTGCTAAATGGTCAAACAATTTCTATTGATCCTTTACATGCATTTCATTAATGTGCAGATGTTCTAGATGTTCGTGCCTTTTTCCATTCATTTCATCCACCAATAAGGCTACTTGTTTTATTAATTTCTACATGATCATCCTGGTCACGGTGAATGTACCTGGAGCAGACATCCTTGCTTCTGTCCAGTGTCACTCTCTCTGACATAGTGATGTTACATGTAACGCTAGCCATCTGCTCAAGCTCACCTATTTGCAGATCCGCTGGTGGTTAGATCTTGTCTGTCCTGCATAAATATGTTGGTTTAATTGAGTTTATCCTGCATGCTAGTTTGGCAATATTATTTTTGACTGACTCCCGAAGCATCAATTGCATTTCATTTTATCAACTCTCGTTCATTGACTTTTTGGGCACTTTGTGCATAGGAGCGGCATGGTGTTTCAGTGTTTAGCATTGCAGCGCTGGGGTCCTGGGTTCAAATCCCACCAAGGACAACATCTGCAAGGAGATTGTATGTTCTCCCGGTGTTTGCGTGGGTTTCCTCCGAGTTCTTCATTTTCCTCCCACATTCCAAAGACATACTGATAGGGATTCTAGATTGTGAGCCCCATCAGGGACAGTGCTGATAATGTATGTAAAGCGCTGTGGAATTAATAGCACTATATAAATGAGTAAAATAAATAAAAAATAAATATATGAAAGAGCATAGTTATTTTTAACACCAGACCCTTTGTGTGTGTTGTATGTTGTATGTCCTCCAAGATCGCGCCGCCCGCGCCTGCACAGTAGCAGCTATCGGTGCATATATAGAGGTGATCTCTACACTCTGATTATGTAATAATGTGGATAAACTTTTCATACAATGTACTGCTCCTTCATGTGACCAGTTGAATATTGTTTATTCCTTCAATTTCATTTGTTTTTACTTGTGAATTTTGCAGTATGATTTATGGATCATATTGGTATGTGTTAATTATTTCAGGTGTTTTCATTTCATGCCCAGGATTGTTTAGTGCTACATCTTTGTATTGTTGCTGATTCACATTTCAGCAAACTATTGCATTATGTATTTCATTTGCGTTATATTCCATGATGGTGTGAATGCGGTTATATAGAGCTTTAGTGTTTGTGTCTGCGGGACATTAATAATTGCATTCATTTTTTACATTGTTCATGCTTCCTCTTGCTGTGAGCAATGCTGCTACAATTGTCATGTTTTCTTTGTATTTTGCATGTTATATAGAGCTTTAATATTTAATTTGTGTCTGCTGAATATTAATAATTGTATTTATTTTTGGCACTGTTCATGTTTTTTCTTGCTGTGAGCAATGGTGCTACAATTGTTATATTTTTCTTTGTAATTTTCGCATTTGCATTAACCATTTATGCTATCCAATCATATGAGGCATCGCACCAACATGCAATGTATTATGATGTGCATTATAACATTTGATCAATTGTCAATGTTTATACTAAGCATTCACATCCTAGGAGTCTGACACCTGAGGACTGATTTTTTCTAATTAATTATATTTGCTAATTGACGTAGGTCTGTCATACATGGCAGCTCACTACACTTCATATCAGTAATCTATTAATAGCTATGTTCCACGGTCCGGAACCATAGCGCTTTGACGGAGCGGAAATTCGCTCCGTCTAAGCCGCCCTTTATGACGCGCTCTTCGAGTGTTCAGGACACCTCGGAACACCTCCGGAAAGAGGCAGGCTACATAGCCCTGTGTTAATTATGTTGGGCGACGCAGCGTCGCCGCAATACGCAGACATGCTGCGGTCTGAAAGACGCGCGCATGTCGGATACGCAGGTTTGCACTGCGTATTGTTACGCATAGTGGAGACGGGATTCTTTAAATCCCCTCCACTATGCTGTAACATCTGGAGCTGCGTGTTGGCGCTGCGCCAGCGCACAGCGCCAAACACGCAGCGTTTCCTGACCGTGGAACTCACCCTAAGGGTGTTTTTATACACCAGAAACATGTCAGTTCCTGAGGTTTCCAATAAATAATCAAATTTTAATGTATCCTGGATGGTTGTGCCGATGATCAGATGATCACCACTTCATCTGTGATCACCAGGCGTGTGGCACCTTCAGGAAGAACTCCTGTTTGAAAATCTGACTTTGATCTACAAAGTAGCAAGTTCTGCAATTCCTCTTTCTCCTCCCCTATTTTTCCTTAGGCCTCTTTCACACTTCCGTTGTGTGACGTCCGCCCATCCGTGAAAATGGCGGATCCGTCAGAAAAGTAAAAAAAGGATGCAAAACTGGTCAGTTTTCTGACGGATCCGCCAAGAAGATTTCACCCGGAAATGATGAAAATTTCGTTCCGGAAATGTAAGTCCGGACGAGAGAGAGAGAGAGAGAGAGAGAGGGAGAGGGAGAGGAGAGAGAGAGAGAGAGAGAGAGAGAGAGAGAGAGAGAGAGAGAGACCCCGGACACTGTTTTCTGCATTTTACTATGGTTTTCAATAGAGGCGACGGATCCGCAGGCGGATTCCGTCAAAAAACGGATGCCGGCGGCCATTGTACAAAATGGCGGATGCGGCGGATCCGCCGTTGTCCGCCGTTTTGGCGGTCAAAAAAACGTTGCATTGGACGTGATTAGGTATTCATCTGTTTGGCTTCTAACAGGTCACTGATCCATCAGTGGCCTGCCCCCTAGTTTACATAATGAATATATGTACAGTACAGACCAAAAGTTTGGACACACCTTCTCATTCAAAGATTTTTCTGTATTTTCATAACTATGAAAATTGTGGAATCACACTGAAGGCATCAAAACTATGAATTAACACATGTGGAATTATACATTACACTTTACAAAAAAGTGTGAAACAACTGAAAATATGTCTTATATTCTAGGTTCTTCAAAGTAGCCACCTTTTGCTTTGATTACTGCTTTGCACGCAGAAAAGGTGAACGGATGGATTCTACATGCTAGTTCCACCGTGAAGCATGGAGGAGGAGGTGTGATGGTGTGGGGGTGCTTTGCTGTGACACTGTTGGGGATTTATTCAAAATTGAAGCATACTGAACCAGCATGGCTACCACAGCATCTTGCAGCAGCATGCTATTCCATCTGGTTTGCGTTTAGTTGGACCATCATTTATTTTTCAACAGGACAATGACCCCAAACACACATCCAGGCTGTGTAAGGGCTATTTGACCAAGAAGGAAAGTGTTGGAGTGCTACGCCAGATGACCTGGCCTCCACAGTCACCAGACCTGAACCCAATCGAGATGGTTTGGGGTGAGCTGGACCGTTCACCGCTTCAATTTTGAATAATCCCCAACAGTGTCACCAGCAAAGCACCCCACACCATCACACCACCTCCTCCATGCTTCACGGTGGGAACTAGGCATGTAGAGTCCATCCGTTCACCTTTTCTGCGTGCAAAGCAGTAATCAAAGCAAAAGGTGGCTACTTTGAAGAACCTAGAATATAAGACATATTTTCAGTTGTTAAACACTTTTTTGTAAAGTGTAATGTATAATTCCACATGTGTTAATTCATAGTTTTGATGCCTTCAGTGTGATTCTACAATTTTCATAGTCATGAAAATACAGAAAAATCTTTGAATGAGAAGGTGTGTCCAAACTTTTTGTCTGTACTGTATATTCTGCAAAAAAAACCTTCTGCAGGCAGGTGCCAGCCATGACATCTGCGCTGCAGCATAATTGCACGTTTACTGTGTTGTTAATAAATGTGGTTGAGGTTATTTTGAGGAATATTAAAAAAAATACCCATTTCAAATTGGCGCCTGCCGCGCCTGCGCAGTAGCATCTATTGGTGTATATAGAAGTGATCCGATAGCTGCTATTGTGCAGGCGGTGCCATTTTGCTAGAGAAGAAAAAAAATGTCCTCCTCCAAGATGGTGCCGCCCGTGGCTGCACAGTAGCAGCTATCGGTGTTATGTTTTGGTAGCTGAGGAGACAGGAGCAAAAAACCGCATAGGCAGCCTAACACCAGAGAGGTTGGAAACTAATAGGTTGCAGACCCCTAAACTAACCGCACAACTAGAAGCAGCCGTGGAGCGTACCTACGGTGGTCCTGGACGCCTCGGCACAGCGGGAGAGATAGATATCCCTGAAGACGGAAAGAGGAAAGCTAACTGCCCCGGAGTAGACCACAAAAGAGTAGGAAGCCCCTAAACATATAATGGTGGTTAGACAAGATGAAAATACAAACAAAGACAGAAAATAGATTGAGCAAACTCTGGGGCTCAAAACTGTCTAGATAGGTGTCACGCGATCTTATGATATGTGTACGATGTCAGTAAACTATTCTTAAAAGAACAACACTCTATACAACATATAGATTAGCACATCAGCATGTAAATATAGAATAGATTTACCTGACACGATATCCGTTGAACTCAGGGTTAATCTTGAGGACTTGATACACTGTCACAGGAAAGAGGAGGACCGGGGGTCTAACCTAACCCTAAACTGGGGTCCTAACTAATCCCTCACCTTGGAGGTACTGATAATGGTTCAGAGGTCCAAGTCTCCAGCCTAACCCTGTCTCCTATCAGTCCCTGAACCCTGTAATCAGTCCTAAGAAGGATTCTGATTACCACCAAAGGGATATGGGCTGATCTCTGCTAAATACACAGATTAGACATATAAGACAGACTGGAGAAAACACAGACTTGCATACACACTCAAACACAGAAGGAACATAAATGATCTGGGATATTAAACTCTAAGCAAGGTGAGCTTAAAACAACTAAGGAGCTCTTTAACTTAAGTCTATACAGATACAATCCTATCTGTGGTCTGCATGAAGAATTTCACTGGCAACTCCCAACACAGACAACCAGAGATTTAAAGGAAACCAATCAACAAATAATTAATTGCAGCCGGGAGAAACTGCACCCAGACCCAGAACTGAGCACAGACAGAATTAACTCCCTAACTGCCAAACACAAAGAAACAGCAACTCAGCTGTGAGAAGTCAGAATGTGCAACCGCGACGATCTTCGTGGCGATGCACACATGACAGTACCCCCCCTTCTACGAGGGGCCTCCGGACCCTCAGGGCCAGGTTTGCCCGGGTGAGTTCTGTGGAAGGTCCGCACCAAACGATCTGCGTTAATGTCAGACGCAGGAACCCACGTCCTCTCCTCTGGACCATACCCCTTCCAATGCACCAAGTACTGAAGGGACCGGCGATTCAGACGTGAGTCAATGATCTTTGACACTTGAAACTCCAAGTTACCATTGACCACCACTGGAGGAGGAGGTAGAGGTGATGGTATGACTGGTGCCACGTACCTCTTAAGTAATGACTTGTGGAACACATTGTGGATTTTAAACGTAGGAGGGAGGTCCAGACGAAATGCCACAGGATTAATTATGGAACTGATCCTGTACGGCCCGATGAATCTGGGGCCCAGCTTCCAGGAGGGAACTTTAAGTTTTATATTCCTGGTAGACAACCATACCAGATCGTTCACATTAAGATCTGGACCAGAAACTCTCCTCCTATCAGCCATACGTTTATAACGGTTCCCCATAGCACTCAGATTATTCAATACACCTCTCCACACTGAAGCAAGTGACGACGAGAAACGCTCCTCCTCAGGAACCCCAGAAGGGCCCCCCCCATTGAATGTACAAAACTGGGGATGAAAACCATATGCCCCAAAAAACGGGGACTTACCAGTGGACTCGCTCCGCCTGTTGTTAAGAGCGAACTCTGCCAGAGGCAAGAAAGAAGACCAGTCCTCCTGGTTCTCTGAGACAAAACACCGAAGATAAGTCTCTAGGCTTTGATTCAGACCTCTGTCTGACCATTGGTCTGCGGATGAAAAGCCGAGGAAAATGACAATTGCATCCCCCGACGTAAACAAAATGCCCTCCAAAACTTGGACACAAACTGAGACCCCCTATCTGACACCACATCAGAAGGCAACCCATGAAGTCTCACAATCTCCCCAATGAACACCTGCGCCAGAGTTTTAGCATTAGGGAGGGCAGGAAGAGCAATGAAATGTGCCATCTTACTGAACCTGTCAACAACCACCAGTATGACAGTCTTCCCTGACGACTGAGGAAGGTCCGTGATGAAGTCCATAGACAAATGAGTCCATGGACGCTCCGGAAGTTTCAAGGGTAAGAGGGTCCCAGACGGACGGGTATGAGGGGTCTTAGAGCGAGCACAAACCCTACAGGACGCGACAAAAGTTAAAACATCTTTATTAACGTTAGGCCACCAAATCCGGCGAGAAAGGAGATCTAAAGTAGCCTTACTCCCTTGATGTCCTGCTAAAGCAGAATTATGATGTGCCTAATAACCTTTTGTCTCAACTGATTTGGGACAAACAGTCTCCCTGGAGGTCCTGCAGGGGCGTCCCCCTGAGCCTCTAACACCTCCTCCTCAAGCTCAGAACATACAGCCGACACTACCACCCCCTCCTGAAGGATAGGAATCGGGTCATCCATTTTCCCGGCCCCTGGGAAACTGCGAGACAAGGCATCCGCCTTAACATTCTTAGATCCAGGGCGATAAGTGACAACAAAATTAAACCTGGTAAAAAACAACGACCATCGAGCTTGTCTGGAATTCAGACGCTTAGCAGATTCCAAATACAGCAGGTTCTTGTGATCAGTAATGACGATGACCGGGTGGACTGCCCCCTCCAAAAAGTGACGCCATTCTTCAAAAGCCAACTTAATGGCCAAAAGTTCCCTATTGCCGATATCATAATTCCTTTCGGCGGACGACAATTTTTTAGAAAAGAAAGCGAACGGATGCCATTTACCAGGGGACGGACCCTGGACAATATTGCACCCACCCCTACGTCAGACGCGTCCACCTCCACAACGAACGGCTGTGATGCATCTGGTTGGATGAGAACGGGTGCCGAAGCAAAACATTTTTTCAAAGAGGAAAAAGCTTGGCAAGCTTTGTCCGACCATTTAGAAAAATCTGTCCCTTTTCTTGTCATGTCAGTGAGAGGTTTGACAACAGATGAGAAATTACAAATAAATTTCCGGTAGTAGTTAGCAAACCCCAGAAAACGCTGCAGAGCCTTAAGATCCTCTGGCTGATCCCATTCAAGCACTGCTCTCACCTTTTCAGGGTCCATACGGAAACCGGAGGCTGACACCAAGAAACCCAAAAACTGAAGTTCCTGTACGGCGAATACACACTTTTCCAGTTTGGCGTATAGTTTATTGTCTCGCAAGATCTGCAACACCTGTCTCACATGCTCCTGGTGAGACACAAGATCTGGTGAGTAAATTAAAATGTCATCCAAATATACGACCACAAACAGCCCCACCAGATGACGAAAAATGTCATTAACAAAATGTTGGAATACTGCTGGTGCAGTAGTCAGACCAAAAGGCATGACAAGGTTCTCATAATGTCCCTCCGGCGTGTTAAACGCCGTTTTCCACTCATCCCCCTCTTTTATCCTAATCAGATTATACGCCCCCCTGAGATCCAATTTAGAGAACCATTTGGCGCCAACAATTTGATTGAAGAGATCAGGAATCAGAGGGAGTGGATACGGATCTCGAACAGTAATCCGATTAAGTTCGCGGAAATCCAAGCAAGGGCGTAGGCCTCCATCTTTTTTCTTCACAAAGAAGAACCCCGCGGCCACTGGGGAAGATGAAGGTCTAATATGCCCTTTGGCCAGACTTTCCGAAATATAATCTTTCATAGCCTGCCTCTCAGGACCAGAAAGGTTATATAACCTAGCTTTAGGTAACTTAGCATCAGGAAGTAAATTAATAGAGCAGTCATACACGCGATGAGGAGGCAACTCCTGACACCCCTCCTCAGAGAACACATCCCCAAAGTCCTCCAAAAAAGGAGGCAAAGTACTAGGCACGACCGCACTGATGACTGTGTTCATGCAGTTACTTTTGCAAAACTCACCCCATTGGCTTATATCTCTGGACTGCCAATTAATCACAGGGTTATGTTTAACCAACCAAGGAAGTCCCAACACAATAGGAGTAGGTAGACCCTCCAACACATAACAAGATAATAGTTCCCTATGTATTGCCCCTACCCGAAGGTCAATGTTATGAACCTCATGAACAAAGCTACCTTGGCCGAGAGGCCTGGCGTCAATGGAGAATATAGGGATCGGTTTGACCAATACACTCAGATGCATACCTTGAGCCTGAGCAAACTGAGCGTCAACCAGATTAGCCCCGGACCCACTATCAAGAAGAACAGAAAATCTCTCCACTCTCGTACCAACCACCACCTCCACTGGTACAAGGAACTGAGAAGAACTAGCGGACGAAATACATACTCCCAGGTTGTCGTCCACCACACAACCTGGGATTAACAGTTTTCCGGCGACTTTTTGCTCAACAAGGCACGGGATGGACATCCCTCAACAAAATGTCCCTCTTTCCCGCAGAAGAAACACCTTCTAGTCCTGCGGCGTACCGCCAATCCCCTCCTACGAAATGATGTCCCTCCCAACTGCATAGGCTCCTCCGAACAGACAAGGGGAACCTCAACATAAGGGACTTTAGTAGTAGGTGGAGTAACAACAGGGGCGGAGTTACCTCGCACCTCTCCCGGAGCCGTCTATCAGTACGGATAGCTAGGGCCATAGCAGCCTCCAGTGATGGAGGAGAATCATACTGAGCCAAAACGTCCTTTAATTTGTCAGAAAGCCCATGACAAAACTGGCTCCTAAGAGCTGGGTCATTCCACTGAGTATCTGTGGCCCATCTACGGAACTCAGAAGCAAATTCCTCCGCCGGACGATCTCCCTGCTGTATCTTACGTAATTTTGTCTCAGCAAGAGAGACCCGATCTGGGTCATCATATACCAAACCCAGGGCAGTAAAAAATCGATCTACTGACTGTAGAGCCGGGGATCCCGGAGGAAGGGAGAAGGCCCAGGATTGAGGGTCCCCTTGTAGGAGCGAGATAACAATACCCACTCTCTGCTCTTCACTCCCTGATGATCGAGGCCGAAGCCGAAAATACAATTTACATGCCTCCCTGAAGGTAAAAAATTTGTCTCGCCCACCAGTGAACCTGTCCGGGAGAGCTACTTTAGGTTCAAATCTAGTTTGCTCCGAGGGAGACAAAACTTTGGACTTAATGTCCGTCAGCTCCATGGATAATCCCTGTAACTGCAGAGCCAGCTGGGCTACTGGATCCATGGCAACTGGGAATAATTTTATTGGCCAGTGAAAATGTCACGCGATCTTACGATATTTGTACGATGTCAGTAAACTATTCTTAAAAGAACAACACTCTATACAACATATAGATTAGCACATCAGCATGTAAATATAGAATAGATTTACCTGACACGATATCCGTTGAACTCAGGGTTAATCTTGAGGACTTGATACACTGTCACAGGAAAGAGGAGGACCGGGGGTCTAACCTAACCCTAAACTGGGGTCCTAACTAATCCCTCACCTTGGAGGGACTGATAATGGTTCAGAGGTCCAAGTCTCCAGCCTAACCCTGTCTCCTATCAGTCCCTGAACCCTGTAATCAGTCCTAAGAAGGATTCTGATTACCACCAAAGGGATATGGGCTGATCTCTGCTAAATACACAGATTAGACATATAAGACAGACTGGAGAAAACACAGACTTGCATACACACTCAAACACAGAAGGAACATAAATGATCTGGGATATTAAACTCTAAGCAAGGTGAGCTTAAAACAACTAAGGAGCTCTTTAACTTAAGTCTATACAGATACAATCCTATCTGTGGTCTGCATGAAGAATTTCACTGGCAACTCCCAACACAGACAACCAGAGATTTAAAGGAAACCAATCAACAAATAATTAATTGCAGCCGGGAGAAACTGCACCCAGACCCAGAACTGAGCACAGACAGAATTAACTCCCTAACTGCCAAACACAAAGAAACAGCAACTCAGCTGTGAGAAGTCAGAATGTGCAACCGCGACGATCTTCGTGGCGATGCACACATGACAATAGGACAGCAAAGGAGAAAATACTGTCTGCAACCCAGAAAAACCCTAGGAAAAACTCTAACACTTCTGAAAGGGCACCCGGCCGAAGACAAAAAGCAAGGTATTCGAACCACAGTAAAAATAAACTGAAAGAGACTTATCTGAAAGCGAGCAGGAGACAGCAGGAAAGCAAGCTGAATTCCAATCTAGACCAGGAAGCACAATTGATCACCGGTGAAGATCATGGGAGGTCAGCTCACTTATATCAGGCCAGTCAGTATCACCTGACAACCACTCGTCAGCTGCAGGTGTAGGACTCTTGGTGTTCCACATAGGTTCAATACCCTCAGCAACCACCAGAGGGAGCCTCAGCTCCGAAGTCGTCTCCAATACGTTCACAACATATCGGTGTATACAGAAGTGATCTCTGCACTCTCCATGTAAGAATTCAGCTGCTGTAGTACTTGTTCTGCAGCTAGAACTTGTTAGCCCTTTAACACTGTTGCTAACACATTCTCATACACTTGTGGAATTTCAATAATAAGTTTTTAGCATTTCAATAGCTATGTATCAACTACTAACAACAAGGAACTAGTTTCCTGAGCCCACTTTACTCCTCCCAACTTGGGTTGGCATTAACTGTTAACCCTGTCCAATGTTAACTAGACTAAAATCACATGTAAAACAGGTCAATACAAATGAAAGTACATGTAAGTAACTAATTGTAAGTAAGTAAATGTAATACACATTAATACCAATGCTTTTCAGAAAAGGTGCTGTGAAGAAGTAGAATGTTTTTTTTTATGTTTGTAAGCCTGGTAGTAGAACATGACTTTTTCTAGTCTGACAGCTTCTGTGTGAATGTGTGTGAATGATGCTTATCCTCTACTTTCTCTTTAGGATGGCCAGCTAATGCACTGGTTCTTCTTTCTGTATTGCCAGCTATGAACAATGTATCAATACCAAGGAAAATATATATGTACAGCAATCTGTTTATATCATAGCATGTGTATACAACAAATTCCCTTACCTGCGCTAGTCCAGTTACAGAAGGGTGTCTGCTGTAATGGAGGTTGCAGCCAAATCCTAGGCTGTTCACCCTCATCCACCCATCTTCATCAAAAAGTTTCATTATGAGCTAAGACTGGTTCCTTTCTATTACCCATTTTATTTGAGGTCTGGCTGGGCACAAGGAGAGGTAAGTCAACTCAGGGGCCATCTATATGAGATATACCTTTTCATGGCTGAATTTTTTTTCTAGCTTCTTCTTGCTCAAAAATTGTTAATTAAGTTTCTCCCATTTTTTTATGTGTATTGCAATAGTGGATTTCATGTACTTATTAATCACTGTGTATGTTTATGTTTTGTGGTACACCAAAGGGGATCTTGCTGGATGGGAGATATATTTCTTCTAGCAGACTGAAGTTTGCTCAGGATTTTCCATGATCACAAGGACCTGTAATGAGGTCATAGTCACGTGATCAGGTCAGCTGATGTATACCTCACCTGAGGGTGTGGACTAGGCCTATTTAACAGGAAGCTGTGGGGGTATGTGGT
Organism: Oophaga sylvatica; assembly: GCA_033576555.1. Lineage (NCBI taxonomy): Eukaryota > Metazoa > Chordata > Amphibia > Anura > Dendrobatidae > Oophaga > Oophaga sylvatica. Next base: position 204,732,274 of record JARQOD010000005.1, on the reverse strand, counting down.
GTGGAAGGAAGGAGTTTGGCTGGAGTCAGCCTGGAAGATTGATTTTGTTACAGTGTGTCAGTGTGCACCAGGAAGCGAGTACCAGACTACCCGGAATGGCACCTGGCGGTCTCTGCTGTCCTGCAGCCGCTTAGTTAAGCCCGTCCCAAGCAAGGGTGAGTCTGGGACCAGTGGTTCTCCAAACTGGAGTGATTTATGTTCTGTTTTGATTTTGTTATCTGGACTTTTGTTGAACCCGTCATTAAAACCACTGAACTTTGAACTAAAAGCCTGTGTGTTTGCCTCATTACTGCGGCCCGGCCCCTGCCTACCAGAGCGGATCCCTACAGTTTGTATATTGGCCATAATGAACATGCGCACCTTCATATTAATTTAATACTAAAGGTATGCAACCCCTTTTTTCTATATTATGGGGAAGCCGTTCAGTGCAAATCAAATAGTGAACTATTTAAGTATGCGGGGACCTGCGAATATCAGGAAATTTTGCTTAATCAATTCTCCGTAGATCATCTATATTCAAGCTGTATGTCATTTAGAATTTTCTGTAGCTGGATTTTCATTTAATCGTGGATTATGTCATGCGCTTCCGCGACAAGATGCAAACCTTGACGCAGTTGGTACATGACAACATGAAGCAGGCTCAGGCTGACCAGAAGCACTGGTACGACCAGAACGCCCGGGAGCAGACCTACCAGGTGGGTCAAAAGGTGTGGGTGCTGGTCCCCCGTACCAAAGGATAAGCTTCAGACAGCCTGGGAAGACCCGTACGTCGTGCACCAACAGCTCAACCCAGTCACCTACATGGTCACACTTGACCACGTTCGGGGTAGGCGCAAGACCTTTCACGTCAACATGATGAAAGCTCATCACAAATGTGAAGCCTGCGTCCTACCGGTCTGCAACCTGCCCGACGACGGGGAGGAAGACCCCCTTCTGGACATGCTGGCCCAAGCCAAGGCCAATGGGTCCATTGAGGACATGGAGGTAAGTGCCTCGCTAACCGTACCCCAGCGGTCGCAGTTGCTGGCCACTGTTATGATTTGGTAGCTGAGGAGAGCAGGCAAAAACGGCAATACACCAGAGAGGTTGGAATCTACTGGATTGCAGTACCCTGACTAACCACCACAACTAAAGGCAGCCGTGGAGCGTATCTACGTTGGTCCTAGACGCCTCGTCACAGCCTGAGAGGTTAACTACACCTAAAGATAGAAAGAGGAAAGCTATCTGCCCCGGAGCAGATCCCCAAGAACATAGGAAGTCCCCAAACATGTAATGGCGGTTAGACAAGAGGAAATACAGACACAGACAGAAAATAGTATGAGCAAACGTTGGGGCCCAATCTTCCTAGAAAGAAAAGGATAGGAAGGACACTTACTGCAATCCAAAAAAAACTAAAAAATACCAACTCTACTAATTGCAAAAACACCTGAGATCACACGACCTCTACCACCTAAATTAGTTCTCTGGTGTAACAAAACTAAGCCGCAGCCACTAAAAAAACTGGAAAATGCAAATGAACAAATAACAGTGGCTCAGATAAACTGAGAGGAGCACAAGCCCCCGGAGGGGACCTGGCTGACCTCCACAGAAGTGCAGGAAAAAATGCAAAAAGCAAGCACAAAAATAAAAGCAGAAAATATCTTATCTGTTAGCAGGAGATGCAGGCAAGACTCAGCAAGCTTCCAAGTGAACCAGGAACCAAAGTTGAGACAAGAACAATTGATCACCGGCAACCCTGATGGGAGGAAACCTCCCCTATATAAGACCAGTCTGTAACTCCTGATTGCCAATCTTCACAATCTTCATTGAATGGTTCAGTACTGTTTGTAACCACCAGAGGGAGCTTCTGCTCAGAATTCATTTCTAACACATTCACAACAGTACCCCCCCTTGAGGAGGGGTCACCGAACCCTCAATTGGGCAACCAGGTCAGTCAGGATGAGCTCTGTGATACGCACGGATCAGTCTCCTAGCATGGATGTCCGAAGCAAACACCCAAGAATTGTCCTCCTGACCATAACCTCTCCACTTAACCAAATACTGGAGTTTCCATCTAGAAAAACGAGAATCCAATATTTTCTCAACCACATACTCCAGATTGCCCTCAACCAAAACAGGGTCAGGAGGCGCAGCCATAGGAACCACTGGCTCGACAAACCTCTTCAATAAGGACTTGTGGAACACGTTATGGATCTTAAATGTCCCTGGAAGAAGTAAACGAAAGGAAACAGGATTAAGAATCTCCATGATCTTATAAGGTCCAATGAACCTAGGCTTAAACTTAGGAGATGCAGCTCTCATAGGGATATTTCTTGAGGACAACCAGACCAAGTCCCCCACTTCAAACCGAGGACCATCAGTCCTATGCTGGTTGGCAAAAAGCTGGGCCCTCTCATGAGAGAGGGACAACCTCTCCACTACCTGGTCCCAAATCTGCTGCATACGCTCCACAACAGAGTCAACACCCTGGACAGACAGAAGCCTCCGTCTGTCCTGAAGAAAATCGAGGGTGAAACCCAAAATTGCAGAAAAATTGAGACATCAAAGTGGCAGAGCTAGCCCTATTATTAAGAGCAAACTCAGCCAAAGGCAAAAAAGAGACCCAGTCATCTTGATCAGCAGACACAAAGCATCTCAGATAAGTCTCCAATGTCTGGTTTGTTCTCTCAGTTTGTCCATTGGTCTGAGGATGAAAAGCCGAGGAGAAAGACAATTGAACACCAAGTTTAGAACAAAAAGTCCTCCAAAATCTGGAAACAAACTGGACTCCTCTGTCAGACACAATGTTCTCAAGAATGCCGTGTAACCGAACCACATGCTGAAGGAACAAAGGCACCAATTCGGAGGAGGAAGGCAACTTAGGTAATGGCACAAGATGTATCATTTTGGAAAACCTATCACAAATCACCCAGATAACGGTCATTCTCTGAGAAACTGGAAGGTCGGAAATTAAATCCATAGAGATATGGGTCCAAGGTCTCTTGGGCACAGGCAATGGCATCAACAAACCACTAGAGCGAGAGCAAGGCTTGGAGCGAGAGCAAGTCCCGCAGGACTGCACAAATTCCCTGACGTCACGAGACAAAGTAGGCCACCAAAAGGACCGACTAACCAAGTCTCTGGTACCAAAAATTCCGGGATGACTGGCCAACGTGGAACAATGAATCTCAGCTTAAGTTCCTGAAACGCAGAGACTGCCTCAGGAGGCCAATTCACCACATCAGAACCCTTTTTGGTCAAATCAGTCAATGGTTTAACAATAACAGAGAAATTACCAATAAATTTACGATAAAAATTGGCAAAACCCAAGAATCTCTGAAGAGCCTTTAATGTAGTAGGTTGGACCCAATCACAGATGGCCTGAACCTTGACCGGGTCCATTTCAATAACAGATGGGGACAAAATGAATCCCAGAAATGAATTCCTCTGTACACCAAAAAGACACTTTGATCCCTTCACATACAGAGCATTCTCTCTCAAAATCTGGAACACAGTCCGAACATGTTTCACATGAGAGTCCCAGTCATTGGAAAAAATCAGGATATCATCCAAATAAACAATCAGAAATTTATCCACAAAATCCCTTAAAAATGTCATTCATGAAGGACTGGAAGACGGAAGGAGCATTAGTGAGCCCAAAGGGCATCACTAGGTACTCAAAATGCCCCTCTGGGGTATTAAATGCCGTCTTCCATTCTTCCCCGTGCTTAATGCGAATAAGGTTATACGCCCCCCTGAGGTCAAGCTTGGTAAACCAAGTAGCACTTTTCACCCTGGAAAACAGGTCAGAAATCAAGGGTAACGGATATTGATATTTCACAGTGATATTGTTCAAGAGACGATAATCAATACACGGCCTTAATGAACCATCCTTTTTGGCCACAAAGAAAAAACCGGCACCCAAGGGTGAAGAGGATGGTCTGATATGACCCTTCTCCAATGACTCCTTGATATAAGACCGCATAGCGTCATGTTCAGGTACAGACAAGTTAAAAAGGCGACCTTTAGGGAATTTACTACCAGGCACTAATTCAATAGCGCAGTCATAGCTCCTATGGGGGGGCAAGGATGCAGATTTACTTTCGCTAAACACATCAGAAAAATCAGTCAAAAAGTCAGGAACATCCTGAGCCTGGGGAGAGGCAGAAAAAACAGGAGTGTTGGCATTAACACATTGGCAGCTCCAACTGGTTACAGACACAGATTTCCAATCCAAAACAGGATTATGAGACTGTAACCAAGGGAAACCTAGTACAATAATGTCATGCAGATTATACAGCACCAAAAATTTGCAACTCTCCTGATGATCAGGTTCAACCCTCATTATCACCTGAGTAGAGAACTGGGGTTTATTCTCAGCCAAAGGGGTAGAATCAATCCCCAGTAGGGGAATAGACTTCCGTAGGGGTATCAAGGGAAACCCACAACGTTTAGCAAAATCAAAATCCATCAGGTTAATAGCTGCTCCC
>JARQOD010000005.1:204521720-204727705 GCA_033576555.1 Oophaga sylvatica | reverse complement strand
CCCAAACACAAACCAGGCTGTGAAAGGGCTATTTGACCAAGAAGGAAAGTTTTTGGATGCAACGCAGATGACCTGGCCTCCACAGCACCAGACCTGAACCCAATCGAGATGGTTTGGGTAGTTTGGGACCGTTCACCGTTCAATTTTGAATAACCCCAACATGTCACCGCAAAGCACCCCCACACCACACACCACCTCCTCCATGCTTCACGGTGGGAACTAGCATGTAGAGTCCATCCGTTCACCTTTCTGCGTGCAAAGCATAATCAAAGCAAAAGGTGGCTACTTTGAAGAACCTAGAATATAAGACATTTTTTCAGTTGTTAAACACTTTTTTGTAAAGTGTAATGTTAATTCCACATGTGTTAATTCATATTTTTTGATGCCTTCAGTGTGATTCTACAATTTTCATAGTCATGAAAATACAAAAAAACAGAATGGAAGGGTGCCCCAAATTTTTTTTGTCTGTACTTAATTCTGCAAAAAAAAACCTTCTGCAGGCAGGTGCCAGCCATGAAAACTGCGCTGCAGCATAATTGCACGTTTCTGTGTTGTTAATAAATTTTGAGGTTATTTTGAGGAATATTAAAAAAAATACCCATTTCAAATTGCCCTCCCGCGCCGCCAGTACATCTATGGGTATATAAATGATCCGATAGCTGCTATTGTGCAGGCGGTGCCATTTTGCTAGAAAGAAAAAAAATTTCCTCCTCAAAAGGGGCCCGGGCCCGGGGGCCCTGCCACAGTACAGCAAACGGGTTATTTTGGTAGCTGAGGAGACAGGAGCAAAAAACCCATAGGACCAACACCAAGAGGTTGAAAACAATAGGTTGCAGACCCCTAAACAAACCGCACAACTAGAAGCAGCCGGGACTACCAGGGTGGTCCGGACGCCTGGGCACAGCGGGAGAGATAGATACCCTGAAGAGGGAAAAGAGGAAAGCTAACTGCCCCGGAGAACCACAAAAGAGTAGGAACCCCCTAACATATAATGGTGGTTAGACAAATGAAAATACAAACAAAGACAAAAATGATTGGCAAACTCTGGGGGCTCAAAACTGTCTAGATATGTCACGCGATCTTATGATATGTGACGATGTCATAAACTATTCTAAAAAACAAACTCTATACAACAATAGTTAGCACATCAGCATGTAAAATAGAATAATTTACCTGACACGATATCCTTGAACCAGGGTAATCGAGGACTTGATAACTGTCACAGGAAAAGAGGACCGGGGTCTAACCTAACCCAAACTGGGGTCCTAACTAATCCCTCACCTTGGAGGTACTGATAATGGTTCAGAGGTCAAGTCCCAGCCAACCCTGTCTCCTACAGTCCCGAACCCTGTAATCAGTCCTAAGAAGATTCTGATTACCCCAAAGGGATATGGCTGATCTCTGCTAAATCAACAGATTAGACATATAAACAGACGGGGAAAACACAGACGCATACACACTCAAACACAGAAGGAACATAAAAATCTGGGATATTAAAACTCTAAGCAAGGGACTTAAAACAACTAAGGAGCCTTTAACTTAAGTCTATACAGATACAATCCTACTGGGGTCTGCATGAAGAATTTCATGGAACTCCCAACAAGACAACCAAGTTTTTAAAGGAAACCAAACAAAAAAATTTTTAATTGCAGCCGGGAAAAACTGCACCCAGACCCAGAACGAGCACAACAAATTAACTCCCTAACTGCAAACACAAAGAAAACAGCAACTCAGCTGTGAAAGTCAGAATGTGAAAACCGCGACGATCTTCGTGGCGATGCACACATGAAGTACCCCCCCTTCAACGAGGGCCTCCGGCCCTCAGGGCCAGGTTTTGCCCGGGTGATTCTGTGGAAGGTCCGCACCAAACGATCTGCGTTAATTCAACGCAGGAACCCACGTCCTCTCCTCTGGACCATACCCTTCCAATGCACCAATACTAAGGGACCGGGGATTTTAACGTGAGTCAATGATCTTTGACACTTTAAACTCCAAGTTACCATTGAACCCCCCACTGGAGGAGGAGGTAGAGGTGATGGTATGACTGGTGCCACGACCTTTAAGTAAAAGACTTGTGGAACACATTTTGGATTTAAACAGGAGGGAGGTCCAGAAAATGCCACAGGATTAATTATGGAACTGATCCTGTACGGCCCGATGAATCTGGGCCCAGCTTCCGAGGAACTTTAAGTTTTTATTCCTGGTAGACAACCATACCCGATCGGTCACATTAAGATCTGGACCAGAAACTCCCTCCTATCAGCCCCTACGTTTATAACGGTTCCCCTAGCACTCAATTATTCAATAACCTCTCCAAAACTGAACAAGTGACGACGAGAAACCCTCCTCCTCGGAACCCCAAAGGGCCCCCCCCATTGAATGTACAAAACTGGGGAGGAAACCAATCCCCAAAAAAACGGGGACTTACCAGTGGACTCGCTCCGCCTGTGTTAAGACGAACTCTGCCAGAGCAAGAAAGAAGACCAGTCCTCCTGGTTCTCTGAGAAAAAACACCGAAGATAAGTCCTAGGCTTTGATTCAGACACTCTGTCGACCATTGGTCTGCGGAGAAAAGCCGAGGAAAATGACAATTGCATCCCCCGACGTAAAAAAAATGCCCTCCAAAAACTTGGACCAAACTGAGACCCCCAACTGACACCACATCAAAGGCAAAACCCCTAATCTCACAATCTCCCCAATGAACACCTCGCCAGAGTTTTAGTTAGGGAGGGCGGAAGAGCAATGAAATGTGCCATCTTACTGGAACCTGTCAAACAACCACCATATGACAGTCTTCCCTGACGACTGAGGAAGGTCCGTGATGAAGTCCATAGACAAATGAGTCCATGGACGCCCGGAAGTTTCAAGGGTAAGAGGGTCCCAGACGGACGGTATGAGGGGTCTTAGAGCGAGCACAAACCCTACAGACGCGCAAAAAGTTAAAACATCTTTATTAACGAAAGGCCACCAAAATCCGGCAGAAAGGAGATCTAAAGTACCCTTTTCTCCCTTGAGTCCTGCTAAAGCAGAATTATGTGTGCCTCAATAACCTTTTGTCTCAATGATTTGGGACAAACAGTCTCCCGGAGGTCTGCAGGGCGTCCCCCTGAGCCTCTAACCCTCCTCCAAAGCTCAAACATCAGCCACACTACCACCCCCCGAAGGATAGGAATCGGGTCATCCATTTTCCCGGCCCCGGGAAACTGCGAGCAAGGGCATCCGCCTAAATTCTAAAATCCAGGCGATAATGACACAAAATAAAAACCTGGTAAAAACAACGACCACGAGCTTGTCTGGAATTCAGACCTTAGCAGATTCCAAATACGAGGTTCTTGTGATCAGTAATGACGATGACGGGTGGACTGCCCCCCCCAAAAAAAGTGACCCATTCTTCAAACCAACTTAATGGCCAAAAGTTCCCTTTTGCCGATATCAAATTCCTTTTGGCGGACACAATTTTTTAGAAAAGAAAGCGAACGGACCATTCCCAGGGGACGGACCCTGGGGCAAATAATAGTCACCCCCCCTACTCAGACCGTCCCCTCCACAACAACGGCTGTGTGCATCTGGTTGATGAAACGGTTGCCGAAGCAAAACATTTTTTTCAAAGAGGAAAAAGCTTGGCAAGCTTTGTCCGACCATTAGAAAAAACTGTCCCTTTTCTTGTCAGTCATGAGAGGTTTGACAACAGAAAAATTACAAATAAATTTCCGGTAGAAGTTAGCAAACCCCAGAAAACGCTGCAGACCCCTTAAGATCCTCTGGCTGATCCCATTCAAGCACTGCTCTCACCTTTTCGGTCCATACGGAAACCGGAGGCTGACACCAAAAACCCAAAAACTGAATTCCTGTACGGCGAATACACACTTTTCCAGTTTGGCGTATATTTATTGTCTCGCAAGATCTGAACACCGTCTCACATGCTCCTGGTGAGACACAAGATCTGGTGAGAAATAAAATGTAAATCCAAATATACACCACAAACACCCCACCAGATGACAAAAAAATGTCATTAACAAAATGTTGGAATACTGCTGGGCAGTGTCAACCAAAGGCATGACAAGGTTCTCATAATGCCCTCCGGCGTGTTAAACCCGTTTTCCACTCTCCCCCCTTTTATCCTAAACAATTATACGCCCCCCCTGAGATCCAATTTAGAGAACCATTTGGCCCAACATTTGATTGAAGAGATCAGGAATCAGAGGAGTGGATACGGATCTCAAAACATAATCCGATTAAGTTCGCGGAATCCAAGCAAGGGCGTAGGCCCCACTTTTTTCTTAAACAAAGAGAACCCCGCCCACTGGGGAAAGAAGGTCTAATATCCCTTTGCCGACTTCCGAAATAAATCTTTCATAGCCTGCCTCCAGGACCAGAAAGGTTTATATAACCTAGCTTTAGGTAACTTAGCATCAGGAAGTAAATTAATAAAAGCAGTCATACACGCATGGGGAGGCAACCCGACACCCCTCCCAGAAAAAACACATCCCCAAAGTCCCCCAAAAAAGGAGGCAAATACTAGGCACACCCACTGAGACTGTGTTCATGCAGTTTACTTTTGCAAAAACTCACCCCTTTGGCTTATTCCGGACTGCCAATTAATCACAGGTTATTTTAACCAACCAAGAAGCCCCCAACACAATAGGAGTAGGTAGACCCTCCAACACATAACAAGAAATAATTTCCCTATGTATTGCCCCTACCCGAGGCAATGTATAACCTCATGAACAAAGCTACCTTGGCCGAGAGGCCTGGCGTCAAAGGAGAATATAGGGATCGGTTTGACCATACACTCGATGATACCTTGAGCCTGAGCAAACTGAGCGCAACCAGATTAGCCCCGGACCCACTATCAAGAAAACAAAAATCTCTCCACTCTCGTACCAACCACCACCTCCACGTAAAGGAACTGAGAAAACGCGGACGAAAACATACTCCCCCGGTTGTGTCCACCACACAACCTGGGATTAACAGTTTTCCGGCGCTTTTGCTAACAAGGCACGGGATGGACATCCCCAACAAAATGTCCCTCTTTCCCGCAGAAAAAAACCTTCTGCCTGCGGCGTACCGCCAATCCCCTCCTACGAAAATGATGTCCCCCCAACGCATAGGCTCCTCCGAACAGACAAGGGGAACCTCAACATAAGGGACTTTAAGAGGTGGAGTAACAACAGGGGGCGGATTACTCGCACCTCTCCCGACCGTCTACATTTCGGATAGCTAGGGCCTTAGCAGCCTCCATGAGGAGGAAATCAACTGAGCCAAAACGCCTTTAATTTGTCAGAAAGCCATGACAAAACTGGCTCCCCAAGAGCTGGTCTTCCACTGAGTATCTGTGGCCCATCACGGAACTCAAAGCAAATTCCTCCGCCGGACGATCTCCCTGCTGATCTTACGTAATTTTTTCTCACAAGAGAGACCCGATCGGTCATCATAACCAAACCCAGGGCAGTAAAAAATCGATCACTGACTTAAGCGGGGAACCCGGAGGAAGGGAGAAGGCCCAGGGTTTAGGGGCCCCTTGTAGGACGAGAAACAATACCCCTCTCTGCCTTCCTCCCTGATGATCGGGCCGAAGCGAAAATACAATTTTCAAAGCCTCCCTGAAGGTAAAAAATTTTCTCCCCACCAGTGAACCTGTCCGGGAAGCACTTTAGGTTCAAAACTGTTTGCTCCCCAGGGGGACAAAACTTTGGACTTAAGTCCCACTCCCCTGGATAATCCCTGCAACTGCAGACCAGCGGGCACTGGACCACGGCAACTGGGAATAATTTTTTTTGGCCAGTGAAAAAGTCACGCGATCTTACGATATTTGTACATGTCAGTAACATTCTTAAAAGAAAAACACTCTATACAACATATGATAGGGACATCAGCATGTAAATATAGAAAGATTTACCTGACCGATATCCTTGACTCAGGTTAATCTGAGGACTTGATACACTGTCACAGGAAGAGGAGGACCGGGGGGTCTAACCTAACCCTAAACTGGGGTCCTAACTAATTTCCCTCACCTTGGAGGTACTGAAAAATGGTTTCAGAGGTCCAATTTCCTCCCCTAACCCTGTCTCCTTTTTTTCATCCCCTGAACCCTGTAATCACCCTAAGAAGGATTCGATTACCCAAAGGGAAGGCTAACTCTGCTAAATACACAGATTAGACTATAAGACGACTGGAGAAAACACAGACTTGCAACACACCTCAAACACAGAAGGAACAAAAATGATCGGGAAATTAAACTCTAAGCAAGGTGAGCTTAAAACAACTAAGGAGCTCTTTAACTTAAGTCTATACAGATACAATCCTATCTGTGGTCTGCATGAAGAATTTCACTGGCAACTCCCAACACAGACAACCAGAGATTTAAAGGAAACCAATCAACAAAAAAATTTGCGCCGGGAAAACTGCACCCAGACCCAAAACGAGCACAGACAGAATTACTCCCCTACTGCCAAACACAAAGAAACAGCAACTCACGTGAGAAGTCAGAAGTCAACCGCGACATCTTCGTGGCGATCACACATTACAATAGGACAGCAAAGGAGAAATACTGTCGCAACCCGAAAACCAGGAAAAACTCTAACACTTCTGAAAGGGCAACCCGGGCCGAAGAAAAAAAAAGCAAGGTATTCGAACACAGTAAAAATAAACGAAAGAGACTTATCTGAAAGCAAGCAAGAACACAGGAAGCAAGCTAATCCAATCTAGACCAGGAAGCACAATTGACCCCGGGTGAAAAACATGGGGGGTCAGCCACTTAATCAGGCCATCAGTTCACCTGACAACCACTCTCAGCTGCAGGTGTAGGGCTCTTGGTGCCCAAACATAGGTTTCAAACCCTCAGCAACCACCAGAGGGAGCCTCACTCCGAAGTCTCTCCAATAGTTCCAAAATATCTGTATACAGAATGATCTCTGCACTCTCCATGAAATGAATTCAGCTGCTGTAGACTTTTTCTGCACAGAACTTGTTAGCCCTTTAACACTGTTGCTAACACATTCTCATACACTTTTTGAATTTCAATAATAATTTTTTGCATTTCAATAGCATTTCACTATAACAACAAGGAACAGTTTCCTAGCCCACTTTACTCCTCCCAACTTGGGTTGGCTTAACGTTAACCCTGTCCAATGTTAACTAGACTAAAACACATGTAAAACAGTCAATAAAAATGAAATACATGTAAGTAACTAATTGTAATAAGTAAATGTAATACACATTAATACCAATGTTTTTCGAAAAGGTCTGTGAAGAAGTAGAATGTTTTTTTTTATGTTTGTAAGCCTGGTAGTAGAACATGATTTTTTAAGTTGACAGCTTCTTGTGAAATGTTTGAATGAGCTTATCCTCTACTTTCTCTTTAGGATGGCCACTAATCACTGGTTCTTCTTTCTGTATTTCCACTATGAACAATTTATCAATACCAAAAAAAATATAATACAGCAATCTGTTTATACATAGCTGTTAACAAAAAATTCCCTTACCTGCGTTCCATTACAGAAGGGTGTCTGCTGTAATGGAGGTTGCAGCCAAAACCTAGCTTTCACCCTCATCCACCCATCTTCACAAAAATTTCATTAGAGCTAAACGGTTCCTTTTCTATTACCCATTTTATTTGAGGTCGGTGGGCCCAAGGAAGGGAAGTCAACTCAGGGGCCATCTATAAAGATACCTTTTAAAGGCTGAATTTTTTTCTACTTCTTCTTGCTCAAAAAAATTTTTAAATTTAAATTTCCTCCCCATTTTTTTATGTGTATTGCAATAGTGGATTTCATGTACTTATTTAATCACTGTGTATGTTTAGTTTTGGTACACCAAAGGGACTTGCGGATGGGAGATATTATTTCTTCTAGCGACTGAAGTTTGCTCAGATTTCCCCTGATCACAAGGCCTGAAAGGTCAAGTCACGTGATCATCAGCGATTAAACTCACCTGAGGGGTTGGAAAGGCCTAAATTTTAAAAGGAAGCGTGGGGGTATGGGTGTGGAAGGAAGGAGTTTGGCTGGAGTCAGCCTGGAAGATTGATTTTGTACAGTGTTCGTGGCACCAAAGCGAGTACCAGACTACCCGGAAGGCACCTGCTTCTCTGCTGTCCTGCAGCCCTTATTTAACCCGTCCCAAGCAAGGGTGAGTCTGGGGACCATGGTTCTCCCAAACTGGAGTGATTTATGTTCTTTTTTGATTTTGTTATCGGACTTTTGTTGAACCCGTCATTAAAACCCGAACTTTGAACTAAAAGCCTGTGTGTTTGCCTCATTACGCGGCCCGGCCCCTGCCTACCAGAGGGATCCCTACAGTTTGTATATTGGCCATAATGAACATCCACCTTCATATTAATTTAATACAAAGGTATGCAACCCCTTTTTTCTATAGATGGGAACCGTTCAGTGCAAATCAAATAGTGAACATTTAAGTAGGGCGGGGACCTGCGAATATCAGGAAATTTTGCTTAATCAATTCCCGTAATCATCTATATTCAACTTATTCTTTTAAATTTTCTGTAGCGGATTTTCTTTTTAATCGTGGTTTATTCATGCCTTTCCGCGACAAAGAAACCTTGACGCAGTTGGTACATGACAACATGAAGCAGGCTCAGGCTGACCAGAAGCACTGGTACGGACCAGAACGCCCGGGAGCAGACCTACCAGGTGGGTCAAAAGGTGTGGGTGCTGTCCCCGTACCAAAGGATAAGCTTCAACAGCCTGGGAAGACCCGTACGTCGTGCACCAACAGCTCAACCCAGTCACCTACATGGTCACACTTGACCACGTTCGGGGTAGGCGCAAGACCTTTCACGTCAACAGATGAAAGCTCATCACAAATGTGAAGCCTGCGTCCTACCGGTCTCAACCTGCCCGACGACGGGGAGGAAACCCCCTTCTGGACATGCTGGCCCAAGCCAAGGCCAATGGGTCCATTGAGGACAGAGGGTAAGTGCCTCGCTAACCGTACCCCCACGGTCGCAGTTGCTGGCCACTGTTATGATTTGGTACTGAGGAGAGCAGCAAAAACGCAATACACCAAGAGGTTGGAATCTACTGGATTGCAGTACCCTGACTAACCACCACAACTAAAGGCAGCCGTGAGCGTATCTACGTGGTCCTAGACGCCTCGTCACAGCCTGAGAGGTTAACTACACCTAAAGATAGAAAGAGGAAAGCTATCTGCCCCGAGCAGACCCCAAAGAACATAGGAAGCCCCCAAACATGTAATGGCGTTAGACAAAGAGAAATACAGACACAGACAGAAAATATATGAGCAAACTTGGGGGCCCAACTTCCTAGAAAGAAAAGGATAGGAAAGGCACTTACTGCAATCCAAAAAAACTAAAAAATACCAACTCTACTAATTGCAAAAACACCTGAGATCACACGACCTTACCACCTAAATTAGTTCTCTGGTGTAACAAAACTAAGCCGCACCACTAAAAAAACTGGAAAATGCAAATGAACAAATAACAGTGGCTCAGATAAACTGAGAGGAGCACAAGCCCCCGGAGGGGACCTGGCTGACCTCCACAGAAGTGCAGGAAAAAATTGCAAAAAGCAAGCACAAAAAAAAAAGGGCAGAAAATATCTTATCTGTTAGCGGAGATGCAGGCAAGACTCAGCAAGCTTCCAAGTGAACCGGGAAAACCAAATTTTGAGACAAGAACAATTGATCACCGGCAACCCTGATGGGAGGGAACCTCCCCTATATAAGACCAGTCTGTAACTCCTGATTGCCAATCTTCACAATCTTCATTGAATGGTTCAGTACTGTTTGTAACCACCAGAGGGAGCTTCTGCTCAGAATTCATTTCTAACACATTCACAACAGTACCCCCCCTTGAGGAGGGGTCACCGAACCCTAAATTGGGGCAACCAGGTCGGGTCAGGATGAGCTCTGTGATACGCACGGATCAGTCTCCTAGCATGGATGTCCGAAGCAAACACCCAAGAATTGTCCTCCTGACCATAACCTCTCCACTTAACCAAATACTGGGTTTCCATCTAGAAAAACGAGAATCCAATATTTTCTCAACCACATACTCCAGATTGCCCTCAACCAAAACAGGGTCAGGAGGCGCAGCCATAGGAACCACTGGCTCGACAAACCTCTTCAATAAGGACTTGGGAACACTTTATGGATCTTAAATGTCCCTGGAAGAAGTAAAACGAAAGGAAACAGGATTAAGAATCTCCATGATCTTATAAGGTCCAATGAACCTAGGCTTAAACTTAGGAATGCAGCTCTCATAGGGATATTTCTTGAGGACAACCAGACCAAGTCCCCCACTTCAAACCGAGGACCATCAGTCCTATGCTGGTTGGCAAAAAGCTGGGCCCTCTCATGAGAGAGGACAACCTCTCCACTACCTGGTCCCAAATCTGCTGCATACGCTCCACAACAGAGTCAACACCTGGACAGACAGAAGCCTCCGTCTGTCCTAAGAAAATCGAGGGTGAAACCCAAAATTGCAGAAAAATTGAGACAAACAAAGTGGGAGAGCTAGCCCTATTATTAAGAGCAAACCAGCCAAAGGCAAAAAAGAGACCCAGTCATCTTGATCAGCAGACACAAAGCATCTCAGATAAGTCTCCAATGTCTGGTTTGTTCTCTCAGTTTGTCCATTGGTCTGAGGATGAAAAGCCGAGGAGAAAGACAATTGAACACCAAGTTTAGAACAAAAAGTCCTCCAAAATCTGGAAACAAACTGGACTCCTCTGTCAGACACAATGTTCTCAAGAATGCCGTGTAAAACCCAACCACGGCTGAGGAACAAAGCACCAATTCGGAGGAGGAAGGCAACTTAGGTAATGGCACAAGATGTATCAATTTTGGAAAACCTATCACAAATCACCCAGATAACGGTCATTCTCTGAGAAACTGGAAGGTCGGAAATTAAATCCATAGAGATATGGGTCCAAGGTCTCTTGGGCACAGGCAATGGCATCAACAAACCACAGAAACGAGAGCAAGGGGTTGGAGCGAGAGCAAGTCCCGCAGGACGCACAAATTCCCTGACGTCACGAGACAAAGTAGGCCACCAAAAGGACCGACTAACCAAGTCTCTGGTACCAAAAATTCCGGGATGACTGGCCAACGGGAACAATGAATCTCAGCTTAAGTTCCTGAAACGCAGAGACTGCCTCAGGAGGCCAATTCACCACATCAGAACCCTTTTTGGTCAAATCTCAATGGTTTAACAATAACAGAGAAATTACCAATAAATTTACGATAAAAATTGGCAAAACCCAAGAATCTCTGAAGAGCCTTTAATGTAGTAGGTTGGACCCAACACGATATGGCCTGAACCTTGACCGGGTCCATTTTCAATAACAGATGGGGACAAAATGAATCCCAGAAATGAATTCCTCTGTACACCAAAAGACACTTTGATCCCTTCACATACAGAGCATTCTCTCTCAAAATCTGGAACACAGTCCGAACATGTTTCACATGAGAGTCCCAGTCATTGGAAAAAATCAGGATATCATCCAAATAAACAATCAGAAATTTATCCACAAAATCCCTTAAAAATGTCATTCATGAAGGACTGGAAGACGGAAGGAGCATTATGAGCCCAAAGGGCATCACTAGGGTACTCAAAATGCCCCTCTGGGGTATTAAATGCCGTCTTCCATTCTTCCCCGTGCTTAATGCGAATAAGGTTATACGCCCCCCTGAGGTCAAGCTTGGTAAACCAAGTAGCACTTTTCACCCTGGAAAACAGGTCAGAAATCAAGGGTAACGGATATTGATATTTCACAGTGATATTGTTCAAGAGACGATAATCAAACACGGCCTTAATGAACCATCCTTTTTGGCCACAAAGAAAAAAACCGGCACCCAGGGTGAAGAGGATGGTCTGATATGACCCTTCTCCAATGACTCCTTGATATAAGACCGCATAGCGTCATGTTCAGGTACAGACAAGTTAAAAAGGCGACCTTAGGGAATTTACTACCAGGCACTAATTCAATAGCGCAGTCATAGCTCCTATGGGGGGCAAGGATGCAGATTTACTTTCGCTAAACACTAGAGTTGAGCGATACTTTCCGATATCCTAAAGTATCGGAATCGGAATGGTATCCGCCGATATCACTAAAATATCGCGATACCCGATACCGATACCGGAAGTCCCATGTAAGTCTATGGGAACAAAATATCGAAATTAAAAAAAAACCCATTCTTGCCTTGTTGGTTAATTGTACATGAAGGAAAACAAAAAGAGTAATGTAGAATGTATTGGGGAAGGTTGAGGAGACATTAAAGGCATAGATGTTTAACCAATCAAATGGAATAGCATAAATATTTTTTTTTTTTAAAGATGTTCGGATTGACGAAGAATTGACAATGTTAACGTTTTTATATTTTGGCAAATATGTATATTACACAACTATCCATGCTCTTCATCTTCACCTTTTTAACTTTTCACACACTTTCTCCTTCATAATCTTCTGCAGCATCATCTTTTTTCATCAAATTATTCTTCATCTTCACCTTCTTTATCTTCTTCTTAAACTTCTTGCTATTCATCTTTGTTAACATTACTCATATTCTTCTTATTAAACTATTATCTTATTCATATTCTGCTTCATCTTCTTCATCATATTCTTATTTGTGACAGAGAATCCTGTACTTGTAATCTGTCAAAGTATGAATTTTTCATCCTTCCGTTCTTGCTGTCACAAAAGATTTAAATTACAACAGTATTTGTCCGTGTTCATTTAGCCTGCAGCAGCAGGCATTTTCCAGGGGCACCACGAGGAGGAACGGACTCACCCCCATACACTGCTTAGTCTTCTTCTGCTTAGAATTTAGAGCATATATTTTGCTCTTCTTTTGTCTTATACTTCATGTTCTTCTGCTTTTAGATCTTCTGCTTATTGTTCTTGTGTCTCTTGTTCCGTATCTTGTATTTGTAGCACAATCTTGTACCAGCTGATGTTACTGGGACACGGTTTACTAAGCAGGAGGTACCTGTGCTCCAAAGCACTACCAAGGACCAGCAGACTTGCTGGAACTCGGATACCGAGATGGAGGCACCTAGGCCAAAGGCACTGCGGAGAACCAGTTGACGGTACTGGAACCCGGACGGGTAGCAGAAGGTACAAGAGCCAATGCAAGTAACGAGGACCAGCTGACTGTGCTGGAACCCGGAGGGGCAGCAGAAGGAAAAGAGCCAATGGCACAACCGAGGACCAGCTGACGTTACTGGGACACGGTTACTAAGCAGGAGGTACCTGTGCTCCAAAGCACTACCAAGGACCAGCAGACGTTGCTGGAACTCGGATACCGAGATGGAGGCACCTAGGCCAAAGGCACTGCGGAGAACCAAGTTGACGGTACTGGAACCCGACGGGTAGCAGAAGGTACAAGAGCCAATGCAAGTAACGAGGACCAGCTGACTGTGCTGGAACCCGGAGGGGCAGCAGAAGGAAAAGAGCCAATGGCACAACCGAGGACCAGCTGACGTTACTGAAACCCCAGTAACACAGGAGCAAGTGTTGACTGTGCTAACAGCACTTCCGACAACAACTGGCGGTGTTGGAGCCCAGGGTCAAGGAGGATGTTTAAATACTAGATCAAGTAATTTCCTTTTACCTGTCAATTTTAAATGTCTATACTTCAAACAAGAGAAAGATAACCTTTACTACCAAGATGATGATTTCATTTAAACTAATATCTAGATAAATAAAGAATTGACAAACATAAACACATACATTAACATGTTGAACAGCAATGCAAACCACAAAATAAATTAGTTAAGGAATCTGCTATACGGTTTGTACATAAAAGCATACAAGTACATATCTGAATCCATTAATGATGGATAAGTAACAGTATGTACACCATTTTTATTGTATAGACAATGAATGTCTGACTTCAAAACATCATCAGCATTACAAGTTATCTGTGATATTACTAAAATGTTCCATTTGCTGAATAATGTCCCTAAATATTTTATACAAAATTATACAATTTCCATCATGTAATACTCATAATATGTGGCAATAATCATTTTATTAACAAACATAACCTTTAAAAAGTGCATAGTGCATAGTGAAAATTGCTATTTATGGCTGACTGTCGACTTGGAAGCATGACAACAGATAGATAAGGTATATATAGATGACACTGCATAGCCACAGATGGTGAAAGGCGATGTAATACTGTACCTCAATAAAGTGTGCGTCACTACTACATATTTTTTTTTATATAGCTGTAATAAACAGGGTACATGGATGTATGCTTGTGCCTTTGTTTTGACGCACAGACTGCCTTCCTGCTGAGAACGCATTGGGTAGTGAAACAGTTGTGTGCAGTGTTCACTGCAGTCTCTGCGGAATAACCACACTTAGACCTTATAACTTTTCAGACTTTCTTTATCAATCTACCAAGATGAAGAAGGCAGGGAGTAAGGCACGTGGTCGTGGAGTTTCTTCAGGGAGAGGACGTGGGGATTCTGTGGCTGCTGCGGCCCCCAGTGACACAGCATCCACCAGTTTTCCCCGGGCCGTGAGCGTTCCTTTATGCCACTTTTGTAGGAGCTCGGAGTACCCCCCTGCTGCGGGAAGAACAAATTGAAGCCGTTGTTTTTGGATCTCAACCAATGCATCGACTTCAATTGCTTCCACCTCCTCTCAGGACCACAGCACTGTTGGGCAACCATCTGTCTCTTCACCGCCTGGCAAATTGCCCAGGCAGTCAGAGAGTTCTGTACAGGAGCCAGCTGAGTGTCTGCTTCTGTTCTCAGAATCTATTGGCTTGCAAACAGGGGCCCAGCCAAGCAGCATTCTGTAATGTGAAGAAGAGGGAGTATGCAGTGATGCGCAACAGCTGTGTCTCTCTGAATCTGAAGAGGCGGGTGAGACAGTGCCGATGGTCAGCACACCGCAGAACGCATCTGATGATGATGATGAGACCCAGGTGCCAGTTTCTGTTGAGCATGGTGCGGCCAGACCACCCAACAGCAGGTGTTGGAAGAGGGTAGTGAGATGATGAGGTCCAAGACCCAACATGGCATGAAGAACAGGAAGGTGGTGGGAGCAGCTCAGAGGAATAATAATAATATTTATTTATATATGCGCCATCATATTCCGCAGCGCTTTACAGTTTAGCAGTTTCAGAACACAAGTCATAAGTAACAACGTTAACAATACAATAATTTAAGCTAAATAAGTCGCCCCTGCTCGTGACAGCTTACAATTTTACAATGAGATGGGGGAGATACAAAGTATAGGTGTTTATATACAAGGGTTTGCATTTACAATGATGTTCCAGCCATCTTAAGGGACTGAGGGATGGAGATAGTGAATGGGCTAGAGACACACACACACTTACACAGAATACATAGAATGACTTTGATTAGTGAATGTGATAGGCCGCTCTGAACAAATGTGTTTTGAGGGAGCGCCTGAAACCATGCAAATTGTGGATAGTCCTAATTTCTTGGGGTACAGCATTCCAGAGGATTGGCGTAGAGCAGGAGAAGTCTTGGAGTCGGGAGGGGGAGTTACGTATTAGTGCAGAGGTTAGTCGAAAGTCGTTTGCAGAGCGCAGCAGTCGGTTAGGCCGATAGATAGAAATGAGGGAGGAGATGTAGGAGGGGTGCTGCACTGTGGAGAGCTTTGGTGGTGAGAACCAGTACTTTTTGTTGAAAGCTGGGAGAGGCCTAGAGAAATGGTTAGTGATAGAAGGAAGATAGAGGAAGACATTGCCCCAACGTACAAACAGGAGGGAGAGTTAGGCTGCAGACTCGGTTGCCTGTAGCCTCCAGTTTGGCACCTGTTCGGAGCAGTTGTCTTCCAAAAGTCAAAACGTGCGCTCCCAGGACTTGCACTGCGTGGTCCTTTTTTCACACACTTGCACATGATATTTGCTATGTGAAATGCAAGCTGTGTAATTAAAAATTAAAAATAGCTAAAAGTGTCAGTCACCTCAATACCACAAATATGTGGAAACATGTGCGGACAAAGCACATAGTTGAGTTACAAAGACACACTAGAGATGTAGGCCAACCTACAGCAGCACCTACATCTTCAGGTTGTGTTGAAGCCTCTTCATCGAGCTCACACACAGCTGGTTATGCTTCCTCACAGGATCGCCATGGAAGAACCTCGGCCACTGTTGTCCAGAGACAAACTGTTATTCCACACACAGCAGCAAGTTCCCTGTCATCCTCACACTCCCAGGCCACAAAACAGCCATCGGTAGCACAGGCATGGGATAAAAGACGGCCATACTCCGCAAACCATGCACGAGCACAGGCTCTGAATGCTGGCATTGCAAAACTCCTGTCCCTTGAAAT
Source organism: Oophaga sylvatica (assembly GCA_033576555.1). Classification (NCBI taxonomy): domain Eukaryota; kingdom Metazoa; phylum Chordata; class Amphibia; order Anura; family Dendrobatidae; genus Oophaga; species Oophaga sylvatica. The sequence continues at coordinate 204,711,408 of JARQOD010000005.1, read as the reverse complement.
GCTGTGATTCAGGCTGGTGGAGACAGACAGTTTCCGTAACTGAATATCATTGTCAATCCCACAATACAATGTGCCAAGCCGATTTCATTTCAGCAGGCAAGCCGTCCCTGGTCTGCAAAAGCATGTTGAGGAAAAATTAAACATGCGCTACTAAAAGCCCTCAGTAGCAAGGTCCACCTGACCACCGATGCGTGGACCAGTACCCATTGTTATGATCTGCTACAACCAGTAAGGAAAGAAGGGAATTCTGTCCCTACAATACAACTAAGCTGAATCCCTACGATGTAACGGGGAACCTGATCCTGCGACCAGACACGCTAAAGTCCTCATCTAGTGTGAACGAAGACCTATAGTTGCGAGGGAGTAATCCCTACAAGATCTAGGACTGTGAGAAAAGGTGGACACCTCCTAACATAAATTGTAGCATGGATAATTAAACAGAAAAATAAATACTTTGGATCCTAACATCAAGCAAAACTGACAGATTAAGGCACCTAAGCACCCGGCTAGCTTAACAGTAGATAATACAATGAAGTCAAGCAAAGCCAGAAGGGCGGAGCCAGACTAAATAGGGAAAAAAGGTCATGTGACCAGCAAACTGAAACAAAACCTAACAAGAGGGTTCTAACACCCATGGCCAGGGACAATACCTTTCCTCACTGCCCATGGGTCAATGTTGTGCAGCCGGGTACTGATCTTGCGAGTGGCGCTGTACGTGTTCTGCCAACTCCAAGGATTGCAGGAATCAAGTCTGTACACATTGATTCCTCCTCCTATTCCAGTTCCTCAGAATCATCGCTGCAGGAGCCGTCACGGTCTACCTCCACATGGACCCGTGAACGTTTACCTGTTGCGACCGATATGAGCACAGCCGTGTCCAAATGTCAACAGGCCATCCTGAAATTAATTTCCATGGGGAATCTTAGCCACACAGCGCAGGAGCTCTGTAATGCCATAAAGCAGGAGAGCGACGTGTGGTTTTTGGAAGAGAAATCTACAGGCAGGCTTGGTAGTGTGTGACAATGGCCGAAATCTGGTGTCAGCTCTGGGCCTTGGCAACCTCACTCACATACCATGTCTGTCATATGTGCTCAACTTGGTCGTGCAGAGTTTTTTGAGGGACTATCCGGATCTTGATGCACTGCTGCACAAGGTCCGCCTAGAGTGCGCTCACTTGCGACGTTCCAGCATGGCCAGATCGCTGATTGCAGCTCTGCAACGCAGATTTCACCTTCATGAACATCGCATCATATGTGACGTACCCACCAGGTGGAATTCCTCGTTACATATGTTGGAGCGGTTGTGTGAGCAGCAGCCAACAGTAATGGAGTATCAGCTGCATCAGGCGCAGTCAACTCGCAATTTGCGGCGTTCACACTTCACCACTACTGAGTGGGCCTCTATAATAAGAATAATAATATTATTTATTTATATAGCGCCATAATATTCCGCAGTGCTTTACAGTTTAACAGTTTCAAAACACGAGTCATAAGTAACAACGTTAACAATACAATAATTAAAGCAAAATCAGCCGCCCCTGCTGGTGAAAGCTTACAATCTACAATGAGGTGTGGGAGATACAAAGTACAGGTGTTTATATACAATGGTGTTTTTACAATGATGGTCCAGCCATTTTAAGGAAGTGAGGGATGCATGGAGATAGTGAATGGGCTACACACACAGAATTACACATAGAATGACTTTGATTAGTGAATGTGATAGGCCACTGTGAACAAATGTGTTTTGAGGGAGCGCCTGAAACCATCCAAATTGCGGATAGTCCTAATTTCTTGGGTAGAGCATTCCAGAGGATTGGCGCAGCGCGGGTGAAGTCTTGGAGTTGGGAGTGGGAGGTACGGATTAGTGCAGAGGTTAGTCGAAGGTCGTTTGCAGAGTGCAGCAGTCGGTTAGGCCGATAAATATAAATAAGGGAGGAGATGTAGGGGGGTGCTGCGCTGTGGAGAGCTTTGTTGGTGAGAACCAGTAATTAGAATTGGATCCTATAATGAATGGGCAGCCACTGCCAGTGTAATGAGTGGCGAATAACTCTATGAAGGATATCTGCCACGTTTTGCGTGCGTTTGATGAGTCAACGCGGATGGCGAGTGCAGATGATGCACTAGTCAGCCTGACTGTCCCCCTTATCTGCCTGCTTCAAAAAACACTGCAAGCACTAAGGCATGAGGTTTTGGAAGAGGTGGAGGATGAGGAGTCACAAATTCCATCACCTTCTGGACAGTCAGCGCAACGTGGTTCCTCACAAAGGGCTGGAGGACTTTCAAAGTACCATGCTGTATCAACAATTGAACCTCCAGAGTCGCTGTCTATATTTTCATAACCATTACAAACTTTTAATGTATTTACAAAGCACATAATGTACATTTTTTGTCTATCCTTTTGTAATGCTATTGTGTTTCCATAAACTGATGTTACAGAATTATGATACAAAGTTTTTAAATTTTGAGTTTTAAATTTTGTAAATTTATATGTATTTGAAGGACTTTGTGAGGAGGATGAGGAGGAGTCAATGGAGAGGAAGACATCGCTCCAGAGGGAGGTAGACAATGCTCTAGTCAGTATGTAGACCAAGGGTGGGGTGATGCACAGCAGGCGGAGATGACGCCTCTTGCAGGGGACAACGTTTCTTGGCCAGTTGGGAGTCTGCAGCACATGGTTGATTTCATGCTGCAGTGGCTGAGAAACGACCGCCGCATCGAACACATTCACACCACGTCTGATTATTGGGTGTACACCCTCCTAGACCCTCGCTACCGGGACAACTTACAAAGCCTCATCACACCGTTGAATCGGGAGCGTAAAATGCGGAAGTACCAAGACACACTGGTGCAATCCATAATGTTCTCCATTCCAGCCGAGAGCACTGCTGCTGCTACTGATTTACAAAGCAGCTCTGTGCGTCGAGGCAGTGGAGACAGCTCTGCAACAAGAGGGAGCACAAGCAGCGCCTCTGCACAGGGCAAGAACAGTATGTTCCAAATGTGTCGAAGTTTTGTGGCAGCGCCACCAATGTCTACACCATCCGAGACGGCTCCAGTCAGCAGGAGGCAACATTTCCGTAAGATGGTGACAGACTACATGTCTTGCCCTCTCAGTGTACTCCCAGATGGCTCTTCCCCATTCAAGTTTTGTGTCTCTAAGCTGGATACATGGCCAGAGCTTAGCCAGTATGCATTGGAGGTGCTGGCTTGATCTGCTGCCAGTGTATTATCGGAGCGCGTCTTTACTGCTGCAGGTGGTGTACTAACAGACCGTTGCATGCGACTATCCTACGATAATGTAGAACGGCTTACTTTTCTGAAAATGAACTAGGCATGGATCTCGCCTGAATTTGCCTGTCCGGTTTCAGATTAACTAACTGGTTGGCAACGTTTTCCATGTCTCCTGTTATGTTCATCTTTCTACCACCTGAGCTATACTCCCTGGGCTACAACACTGCCAGTTGCTGCTCAGAAGTGTCGTGTCCACAGACCAATACACAAGCTATAGTGATAGTGGGGTTCAGTAACGCCTGCTGTTCCCCTGCTGTGTGTCCGGCAAAAATTACTGCTACCTAGCTACACATGTTTAAAAAAACATGACATGTTAAAGTGGCTAGTGCTACACATAGATATCAGGCTACACCCTTATTTCTAAGCTGTAAACAAGTGAAACGTCAAATTTAAAACCATTCAATGATTAGTGTTGGTAACAAATCTGTAACTAAATAATTGTGACATATTATGGCAGATATCCACATGTCTAACACAAATGCTAACACAAAAGCATACTTATGCTATAGGGTACTGATGGTGAACCTTCTCACTCCATAACTTTGACCAATCCAACTCACATCATGCCTCAAATGCTGCAATGTTGGAAGTGCATAATGTGGGTTGAACTTTGACAACAGCTGCAGTGCGAAGGTTATCCTTCTGTGTTCTTGGCTTTTAAATAAAAGCATACAAGTAAATATAATAATACATTGTTGATTAAGGGACATGATGTACACCTGTAATATTGTGCAAACAATGGATGTAGGACTATTCCTCTTCAACATTACTTATATTGTGTCATTTGAAAAAATACATATTTTAGTTAAAAATTAAAAACCCATGTTCAGTAGCTGTGAAAGGCCCGTTTGTGTACTTCTATATTGTTTGCAACCAATGTATTGTATACGGATGGAAGCGCGTCACACTAATAGATTAGATTTATTTTAAATGGAATGTAGCAGAACCAATTGGAGATAAATGAAAAGGATGAGCCACTGAGACACGCTCAGCAGAGTACAAGCAGCAGTGCTTGAACATGTAACTGGAGCGTGATCTGCACTCAAAAAAGTAAAAAACACAGACTGAAGTGAACACTGAAACACAACTGTCCACAATCTGTGAAAAGCTCCTTTCTGTACTTCTATAGTGTTTGCAACCAATGTATTGTATACGGATGGAAGCGCGTCACACTAATAGATTAGATTTATTTTAAATGGAATGTAGCAGAACCAATTGGAGATAAATGAAAAGGATGAGCCACTGAGACACGCTCAGCAGAGTACAAGCAGCAGTGCTTGAACATGTAACTGGAGCGTGATCTGCACTCAAAAAAGTAAAAAACACAGACTGAAGTGAACACTGAAACACAACTGTCCACAATCTGTGAAAAGCTCCTTTCTGTACTTCTATAGTGTTTGCAACCAATGTATTGTATACGGATGGAAGCGCGTCACACTAATAGATTAGATTTATTTTAAATGGAATGTAGCAGAACCAATTGGAGATAAATGAAAAGGATGAGCCACTGAGACACGCTCAGCAGAGTACAAGCAGCAGTGCTTGAACATGTAACTGGAGCGTGATCTGCACTCAAAAAAGTAAAAAACACAGACTGAAGTGAACACTGAAACACAACTGTCCACAATCTGTGAAAAGCTCCTTTCTGTACTTCTATAGTGTTTGCAACCAATGTATTGTATACGGATGGAAGCGCGTCACACTAATAGATTAGATTTATTTTAAATGGAATGTAGCAGAACCAATTGGAGATAAATGAAAAGGATGAGCCACTGAGACACGCTCAGCAGAGTACAAGCAGCAGTGCTTGAACATGTAACTGGAGCGTGATCTGCACTCAAAAAAGTAAAAAACACAGACTGAAGTGAACACTGAAACACAACTGTCCACAATCTGTGAAAAGCTCCTTTCTGTACTTCTATAGTGTTTGCAACCAATGTATTGTATACGGATGGAAGCGCGTCACACTAATAGATTAGATTTATTTTAAATGGAATGTAGCAGAACCAATTGGAGATAAATGAAAAGGATGAGCCACTGAGACACGCTCAGCAGAGTACAAGCAGCAGTGCTTGAACATGTAACTGGAGCGTGATCTGCACTCAAAAAAGTAAAAAACACAGACTGAAGTGAACACTGAAACACAACTGTCCACAATCTGTGAAAAGCTCCTTTCTGTACTTCTATAGTGTTTGCAACCAATGTATTGTATACGGATGGAAGCGCGTCACACTAATAGATTAGATTTATTTTAAATGGAATGTAGCAGAACCAATTGGAGATAAATGAAAAGGATGAGCCACTGAGACACGCTCAGCAGAGTACAAGCAGCAGTGCTTGAACATGTAACTGGAGCGTGATCTGCACTCAAAAAAGTAAAAAACACAGACTGAAGTGAACACTGAAACACAACTGTCCACAATCTGTGAAAAGCTCCTTTCTGTACTTCTATAGTGTTTGCAACCAATGTATTGTATACGGATGGAAGCGCGTCACACTAATAGATTAGATTTATTTTAAATGGAATGTAGCAGAACCAATTGGAGATAAATGAAAAGGATGAGCCACTGAGACACGCTCAGCAGAGTACAAGCAGCAGTGCTTGAACATGTAACTGGAGCGTGATCTGCACTCAAAAAAGTAAAAAACACAGACTGAAGTGAACACTGAAACACAACTGTCCACAATCTGTGAAAAGCTCCTTTCTGTACTTCTATAGTGTTTGCAACCAATGTATTGTATACGGATGGAAGCACGTCACACTAATAGATTTGATTTTTTTCTAATATAATGGAGCTGCACCAATTCCACTAAATAAAATTAAAAAAAAAAAAAAAAAAGTGACACGTGCAGATGCCTACAAACAGCGGTGGATGCAGAGCAAACTGCAGCGTCACCTGCACTGTCACACACACACCTTGCACAGAGCTGTTAAAACAACACTGGCAAAATGAAGCTTTACACAGCGGTTGGTAAACTAGCCTGCCTCAAGCACAGTAGTACACAAAATCGCAATATCTAACTGTCCCTCAGAGTCAGCACAGCAGCGTTCTGTCCCTAACTGAGTTCACAGCACAGTGACGCTAAAATGGCTGCGGCGCCTTTTATAGTGCATTCTGACATCATTTCAGCAGCCAATCACAGCCATGCCATTAGTTAAGATGACCGCATCATTACAGGATGTGCCCACACTTCGTAGGATTCCTCATTGGCTGACTAAAATCACATTGCCTCTCAAAGAATTATGGGAACTTCCGATTCCGGTATACGATATGGAAAAAGTATCGGAATTAAGTATCGGAATTCCGATAACGCGAATATCGGCCGATACCCGATACTTGCGGTATCGGAATGCTCAACACTACTAAACACATCAGAAAAATCAGTCAAAAAGTCAGGAACATCCTGAGCCTGGGGAGAGGCAGAAAAAACAGGAGTGTTGGCATTAACACATTGGCAGCTCCAACTGGTTACAGACACAGATTTCCAATCCAAAACAGGATTATGAGACTGTAACCAAGGGAAACCTAGTACAATAATGTCATGCAGATTATACAGCACCAAAAATTTGCAACTCTCCTGATGATCAGGTTCAACCCTCATTATCACCTGAGTAGAGAACTGGGGTTTATTCTCAGCCAAAGGGGTAGAATCAATCCCCAGTAGGGGAATAGACTTCCGTAGGGGTATCAAGGGAAACCCACAACGTTTAGCAAAATCAAAATCCATCAGGTTAATAGCTGCTCCCGAATCAACAAAAGCCTGAGCAGAAAATGTGGACAGGGAGCAAATCAGGGTAACAGTCAATAGAAATTTAGTCTGAACACTACCCAAGACAACTGAGCGTGCAAAACGTCTTCCCCGCTTAGGGCAGACTGAAATAGCATGAGAGGCGTCACCACAGTAGAAACATAACCCATTGCATTTTCGAAACTCATGACGCTGTGCCCCAGAAGCCACTCTATCACACTGCATGGGTTCAGAAGCTGGTTCACAAGACAACACTATTCCACGCATACCTCTACGCTCACGCAAACGTCTGTCAATTTGAATCGCTAATGACATAGAATCATTGAGACCAGAGGGAGCAGGGAAACCCACCATAACATCTTTTACATTCTCTGACAGACCCTTCCGAAAAAGGGCTGCCAAAGCATCATCATTCCATTTGGTCAGGACTGCCCACTTTCGGAATTTCTGACAGTATAACTCAGCGTCCTCAAGCCCCTGATTTAATGCCAACAAGGTTTTTTCAGCTTGATCAGTGACATTAGGTTCATCGTACAATAACCCCAGAGCCAGAAAAAATGCATCAACATTACTCAAAACAGGGTCCCCAGGTGTCAGGGAAAAAGCCCAATCCTGAGGATCGCCGTGCAGGAGAGAGATGACAATTTGAACCTGCTGTGCTGCGTTCCCTGAGGACTTAGGTTTTAAGGCAAAAAACAACTTACAGTTATTTTTGAAATTCAGAAATTTAGCTCGATCCCCTAAAAACAAATCTGGCATGGGGATCCTAGGTTCCACAACCGACAACCCTGCAAGATAGGTAGCAATACACCGAACTTCAGTGGCAAGCTGATCCACATGGCCAGACAACTGTGCAAACTCCATTGAGAGAAAAAAAAATCCTCAGCACCCAGAGAAAAAGAGGGAAAAAAAATGCAACAAACAGAAAAAAAAAAAATCTCTGACAACTCTGACAACCTTTTTTTTTTTTTTTCACACTATTTTTCCCTTCTGTGAGTACCATATAATTTTCAGTTTGGGCCGGTGATACTGTTATGATTTGGTAGCTGAGGAGAGCAGGCAAAAACGGCAATACACCAGAGAGGTTGGAATCTACTGGATTGCAGTACCCTGACTAACCACCACAACTAAAGGCAGCCATGGAGCGTACCTACGTTGGTCCTAGACGCCTCGTCACAGCCTGAGAGGTTAACTACACCTAAAGATAGAAAGAGGAAAGCTATCTGCCCCGGAGCAGATCCCCAAAGAACATAGGAAGCCCCCAAACATGTAATAACGGTTAGACAAGAGGAAATACAGACACAGACAGAAAATAGTATGAGCAAACGTTGGGGCCCAATCTTCCTAGAAAGAAAAGGATAGGAAGGACACTTACTGCAATCCAAAAAACCCTAAAAAATACCAACTCTACTAATTGCAAAAACACCTGAGATCACACGACCTCTACCACCTAAATTAGTTCTCTGGTGTAACAAAACTAAGCCGCAGCCACTGAAAAAACTGGAAAAGGCAAATGAACAAATAACAGTGGCTCAGATAAACTGAGAGGAGCACAAGCCCCCGGAGGGGACCTGGCTGACCTCCACAGAAGTGCAGGAAAAAATGCAAAAAGCAAGCACAAAAATAAAAGCAGAAAATATCTTATCTGTTAGCAGAAGATGCAGGCAAGACTCAGCAAGCTTCCAAGTGAACCAGGAACCAAAGTTGAGACAAGAATAATTGATCACCGGCAACCCTGATGGGAGGGAACCTCCCTTATATAAGACCAGTCTGTAACTCCTGATTGCCAATCTTCACAATCTTCATTGAATGGTTCAGTACTGTTTGTAACCACCAGAGGGAGCTTCTGCTCAGAATTCATTTCTAACACATTCACAACAGGCCACCTTGGAACCCCTCCGTGCCATGTTCTCCAACCGACCTGGACGGACGAAGTTAGCGGTTCACGAGGTGGACACCGGGAATCATGCCCCACTACGGCGGACACCTTATTGTATCTCTGAGGAGGTACAGCAGATTATGCACCAGGAGATCGCTGAGATGTTACAGCTGGGGGGTGATTCAACTGCCTCACCTGTAGTTCTTGTGCGTAAAAAGGATCGGACAACCCGGTTCTGCATGGACTACAGGGGGTCAACGCCATAGCCACCTCTTTTGCACACCCGATGCCGTGTATCGAGGATCTGCTTGAGCGGTTGGCGAACGCCAAATACATATCCATCATGGATTTAAGCCGGGGATACTGGCAGATTCCCCTGAGCCCTGCGGCACAGGAGAGATCCACCTTTATCACCCCCTTTGGACTGTACGAGTCCATGGTCATGCCCTTCCGCATGAAAAATGCCCCTGCAACTTTCCAGCGGATGGTCAACCACCTGCTTCAGGGACTGGAGAAATATGCCATGGCGTACCTGGACGACATTGCTGTCTTCAGTTCCACCTGGGAGGAACACCTTCAGCATCTCCAGGAGGTGCTCAAGCGTATTCACCAGGCAGGTCTGACCACCAAGCCGGGAAAATGCCAGATGGGCATGAGCAAGGTCCACTACCTGTGGCACTGGGTAGGCGGGGATTTCCATGAGTCCAGAGCCAGAGAAAGTGGATGCGATCATGTCCTGGCCCACCCCCAGGACCAAGAAACAGGTGATGTCCTTCTTTGGCACTGCAGGGTACTATAGGCGGTTTGCACAGAACTATAGCACCATTGCAAAACCCTTGACAGACCTCACCAAGCACGGTCTACCCCAAACAGTCAACTGGACAGATGGCTGTGAGGCGGCATTCCGAGCTTTGAAAACAGTCCTGTGCAGCTCTCCAGTGTTGAAAGCAGTCGACAGCAGTAGGCCATTCCTGGTATTTTGTATGTGTCATTTGTGGGCTGTCAAATGTTTCATTGTGTTTTTAGATGTTATATGTTGTCCTCATTGTCTATGTGATTGTAAAGTCTGGAGTGATATTGTTTTACACTATGAGGATCCTTGAATGTAGGACTGAATGATTTTTTGAGTGACTAATAAGAGACCATTGTCTCCTCTCTGAATGATAAGAAATCCCGGTGTGTTCCTTCACATATGGTGAAGAGAAAAATTGTTCTTTAACTGGATCAAGGAAGTGTGATTGTTCATAACAGAGGACTTCTTCATGGTAATGTAGTCCTCTGAGGGTATTAATTGTCCCCTGTAAATTGATGTAAATTGATAAGGGCAATCTCTTGAAAGTGGAGCTAAATGCAGCCTTGGCATGAATACAGCAGGTGAATTTTATACCAGCGATTATGGAATGTGGATTGAGTGACTGACTTATTGTAATATTTTGCTTATAAATCAGAATAGTTGTCCTCAGTGCCTGTGCTCTGTTCTATGTGAACTCAGGAGAGGAAATATCAGAATAGGAAGATCAGGGAGATAAGACTCTGCATACTGACCCGCACCGTAGTAGGGGCATCTCATTAACTAAACATTTCTAACACTAATTACACAAGAACCACAAGATGGATTTCTTCACCTCCAGATATCATTTTAATCAGTTTAACACTGCCAACCTGACAATGCCTATAGTTTACTTAGCAAAATTCTGCTGACAGGTTCGCTTTAAAAAACACTGCAATCTTTTATTTGATGTTAGGTTTCTATGGTGATTTTAGGATAATCAGCATTGAAAAACATGTAATAAATTATGTTAGTGATCAGCTAACGTATTGTGATATTAAGACACATTGTGATAAATGACAAGATCAGCTCTATTGCATTTGCCTTTCATGTAACCATGCAACGGTTAAGAAATTTGTGCTGTACTGACAAAGGTTCCAAGAAAATATTGTCATTCTTGGCTTTGCAAATAAATATAGCTGTACATCTTGTACATCTTCTAATAGATTGACATATAGGGGTGAATTAAGTCTTCTCTACACTTTCTCAATCTATTAGCGTCCTTACAACGTGCACATACATTATCAGCATCATAATGCTAAGTAATTTAATTAATTAGTATGTCATCTTTCTGATGGCATTGGAACACAAAAGGTGGTGTTTGTACAAGTATGTTCATTTATCCACAATTAGGCCTGTAGAATGTTCTCAGAATTCATTTACTTGTTTTCAAACTCTTTTAAAGTGATTTCAGGAGAAAACATTTGCGATTACTTTAGAATGTAACAAGAATTTAATCATATGTATTTATATAGAGTCATATCATTAGCTTTTAATGATACTTTATTGCTTTCAATAAATATGGCAGATATAGCAAAACTAGTACAAAGGAAACAGATTTTTATGTAAGTATATGAAATATAAAAAACAATGGCTATATGCTTGCATATTTGAAGAGTACATGTTTAGATCCCTACATAGAAAAAAAAAAAAAAAAATATTTGCTTTTCTTTTAAAAAATAAATCAAACAAACCAAATAGATGCCAATTTTATGCAATTATGTACCTGTTTGACTGATTGATATGTTAAAAAAGTACACAACGTCCAATTTCATTCCTTGTGTTCTATACAGTTGCTTTCACAATTATTTGACCTCCATTGCAGATAAAGTTTAAAAAAAATTAGAAAATGTCTCATGTTTGAAATAAACCAATGAAACAAAAACTATTTACATACCTTAAACAAGACTAATATAACAAGTGTTTCGTCCAAAATTAATACAAAATGACACTTTTAAAGACTAATGCAGTCTCAGAACTATTAATGCACAGGCAAATCTAGTTTGCCATTAACAGGCCAAAAATACTATATCACAACCAGTATCAGTCCAGAAATATATCACCAAATACACTAACATTAAAGCAGTGCATCGCCATAAGACTCATAAGTACAATAATAATATTTTATTTATATAACGTCAACATATTCCGCAACACTTTATAGTTTTTTTGCACACATCATCGCTGTCCCCAATAGGGCTTACAATCTAAATTCACTATCAGTATGTCTTTAGAGTGTGGGAGGAAACCCACACAAACACGGGGAGAACATACAAACTCCTTGCAGATGTTGTCCTTAGTGGGATTTGAACCCAGGACTCCATTGCAGCAAGGCTGCAGTGCTAACCACTGAGCCACCGTGCCCAGTATAGAAATACATCATCACAACCATCATCAGTACAGAGATACATCTCCTGAACCACCATCAGTAAAGGTATACATCACTAGAACCATCTTCAATACCTAAATGCAGCACTGGCACACCCTTCAGTACAAAAATACATCACCAGAACCACCATCAGTATATGAACACAGCCCCAGAATCATGATCAGTACAATTTAGCACTAGAACCACCAACGAAATAGAAATGCATCACCAGAACCACTAACAGTACAGACGTACAGAATTACAGCCACCATCAGTACTGAAATGCAGCACCAAAACCACCAACAGTCAAGTAATACAGCACAAGAGCCATCAATAGTACATAAATACATGAATCACAATTACCATCAGTAAATGAACACAGAAGCAAGTTTAGAAATAGGATTAATTATAATGTCAGGTCAGCTTCATATATAAATGTATCACATTAACCTGCAATTTCTGGTATTTTTAAGGTAAGGAGACACTTGGAGTTGTTGTTAATAGTCATCAGTAGAGATGAGTGAATATTTCAATTTTCGGTTCGGATTACGTTCACCGAATTTGCAATATTCGCTGATTAATTCGTTGAATATTCGCCGAACATAACTGAACGCCATTCACGTCAATGGGAGGCAAAAACAAACGCATGCGCAACACCTTATAACGGCCCCAAATGCGGCAAAACACATCAAATGAGGGACAGAAACCAGGAAAGTGACCTCAATTCACCCACAGTACAGATTTTAGCATGGCATTGCAGCAATCAGCCAGGCATGAAGTATTGGGGTCTGGGACAGCATTTACACCTTTCAATTGAACATCACAGTAAGATGAGGTGAATGAGGGATCGGTGTAGGGCCCCTTTGATTGGAGCCCTGATACCACATGAAACACCTCTACTTGCTTTCATGCTGAGCCACAATCAGGTGACACAGATATCAGTTTTGTAGACTACTATTGTCAGAAAAATGTAACCATAGTTGAGTCCAAGGAAGTGGAGACCTGACGATCTCAGAGGCCTACTGCTACAGGCAACAAGCATGAAGGAGATCCAACCAGGAGTGTTAACATTTCCAAAAATTATTGTCAGACAACACAAAAGTGGCATCAATTTCAACACAATAGAATTAGTATAGAGGGACAAACAGTTCTTCCACTACACCCAATGCAGTAGATGGACATCCAAAAAGGAGTGTTCACATTTAAAGAAATGAGGGCCTAACACAACAGAAGTGGCATCAATTTTACCACAGTAGAAATAGTATAAAAGGACTGACAGTTTTTCCACTACACTCAATAAAGCAGATGAACACCCAACAAGGTGTGTTCACATTTAAAGAAAAGAAGGCCTTACACAACAGAAGTGGCATCGATTTGACCACAGTAGAAATAGTATAACAGGGACCCACAGTTCTTCCACTCCACCCAATCCAGCAGGTGAACACAAAACCAGGAGTGTTCACATTTCCAAAAATTATTTGCAGACACCACAAAAGTGGCATCAATTTCACCACAGTAGAAATAGTATAATAGGGACCAACAGTTCTTCCTCTGCAGCAGATGGACACCCAACAAGGAATGTTCACATTTAAAGAAACGAGGGCCTTACACAACAGAAGTGGCATCAATTTCACCACAGTAGAAATAGTATAACAGGACCGACAGTTTTTCCACTACACTGAATACAGCAGATGGACACCCAACATGGAGTGTTTACATTTAAAGAAAAGAGGGCCTTACACCACAGAATTGTCATCAATTTCACCACAGTAGAAATAGTATACTAGAGACCGACAGGTCTTCCACTATACCCAATCCAGCAGATGAACACCCAGCCAGGAGTGTCCACATTTCCAAAAATTATTGGCAGACACCACCAAAGTGGCATCAATTTCACCACAGTAGAAATAGTTTAATAGGACCGACAGTTTTTCCACTACACTCAATACAGCAGATGGACACCCAACAAGGAGTGTTCAGATTTAAAGAAATGAGGTCCTTATACCACAAAAGTGGCTTAAATTTCACCACAGTAGAAATAGTATAATAGGAACTGACAGTTCTTCCACTATACCCAATCCAGCAGATGAACACCCAACCAGGAGTGTTCACTTTCCAAAAATTATTGGCAGACACCACCAAAGCGGCAAGTGGCATCAATTTCACCACAGTAGAAATAGTATAACAGGGACCAACAGTTCTTCCACTACACACAATGCAGCAGATGGACACCCAACAAGGAGTGTTCACATTTAAAGAAATGAGGGCCTTACAACACAGAAGTGGCATCAATTTCACCACAGTAGAAATAGCATAATAGGGACCGACAGTTCTTCCACTACACTCAATCCAGCAGATGAACACAAAACCAGGACTGTTAACATTTTCAATAATTATTGGCAGAAGCCAACAAAGTGGCATCAATTTCACCACAGTAGAAGTAGTATAACAGGTAATGACAGTTCTTTCACTGCAACCAATGCAGCAGATGGACACCCAACAAGGAGTGTTCACATTTAAAGAAATGAGGACCTTACAACACAGACATGGCATCAATTTCACCACAGTAGAAATAGTTCAGTAGGGACCGACAGTTCTTTCACTACATCCATTCCAGCAGATAAACACCCAACCAGGAGTATTCATATATCCAGAATTTATTGGTAGACACCACCAAAGTGGCATCAATTTCACCACAGTAGAAATAGTATAATAGGGACTAACAGGTCTTCCACTACACCCAATCCAGAAGATGGACACCCAACCAAGAGTGTTCACATTTCCAAAAATTACTGGCAGACACCACAATATTTGCATAAATTTTACCACAGTAGAAATATTATAACAGGAAACGACAGGTCTTTCACTGGACCCAATGCAGCAGATGGACACCCAACCAGGAGTATTCACATTTCCAGAATTTATTGGCAGACACCACCAAAGTAGCATCCATTTCACCACAGTTGAAATAGTATATTAGGGACCAACAGGTCTTTTTCTACACCTAATGGAGCTGATGAACACCCAACAAGGAGTTTTCATATTTAAAGAAATAAGGGCCTTTCACCACATAAGTGGCATCAATTTCACCACAGTAGAAATAGTATAATCTGGACCGACAGGTCTTTCTCCACACCCAATACAGCATATGGATACCCAACCAGGAGTGTTCACATTTCCAAAAATTACTGACAGACACCTCAATAGTGGCATCAATTTCACCACAGTAGAAATAGTATAATAGAGACTAACAGTTCTTCCACTATACCCAATGCAGCAGAGAGACACCCAACAAGGAGTGTTCACATTTAAAAAAATGAGGGCCTTACACCACAGAAATGGCATCAATTTCACCACAGTAGAAATTGTATAATAGGAACCGACAGGTCTTCCACTACACCCAATACATCAGATGGACACCCAAACAAGAGTGTTAACATTTTAAAAACTGAGTGCCTGACACCACCGAAGTGCAATAACTGTCACGAGAATAGAAATAGTTTACTTGGAACCGAGACATCTTCCACTACAGCTAACTCAGGAGATGTAGACCAACCATGACTGTTCACTTTTCCACAAATTGGTGTGTTAACATCAGCAGCAGCAGCACTAGAAGCCACAATAAAGATATCAGAGTGCAGTTACGTTACATTAATGGATCACACTAAAAAATGCAATATCACCTAGTCTGTACAGTCTGTGATTGTGGGGAAAAGTCCTTGGAGATCAATTCCTTGTTCATCTTAATGAAAGTTAGGCTGTCAACACTTTCAGGGACAGCTTCTGTGCTTATCCATCAGGGCACCACCACAGCGCTGAAGACACGTTCTCAGAGAGCGCTGGCTGCCGGCATGATAAAACCTCCAAGGCGTGTGAGGCAAGCTCAACCACTGAACAATTTGGAAGACCAAAATGTAAAAGGGTCCAAACCCTCCTGATGGCATTGATATTTAGTTCTAGATACTCCTGCACCATCCTCTCCGATTCGTTCACCACATGTATGACTTTGTGCTGTGCAAAGAGTTGGTCTAAAAAAAGTGTCAAGGACTCACAGAAATTGCTTCTTCCACTTCCACTGCTGCTGCTGCTAATGTTTTGGTGTTGACAAATTGACGGGCCTGAGTTTGAAATTCTACAGCTGCGATGCGAACTGTGTGCTTCACTGCTGTATTGGGGAAACTCTTTGAGGTTGCGTAAAAGCATGTTTCGATACTCCAGCATTTGCGGTCCTTTCTAGGGCCGAAATCATTTGTCAAAATTTGTTTTATAGTGGCAACCCAATAGTCACATATTCCTAATCATAACTATACGGATCATGTTGCAGATAGTGCGCAAGAAGGCACTCATATGTCGGGCTCTGAGGTCAAGCCCATGCTGTGTAGTGGCTGAGAAAACGCTGTACACCAGGTTGAGACATGAGCCATGCAAGCACATGTGGATCTTGCCTCGCTGTAGGCTGCCACCAGTTCACACCATTACGGACACGGCATTCCCTGGATGCAGGTTCAGCAGAGACAGCCATTGATCAATTCAGCCTGAGAGATGTCCACAACTCTTCAGCTGTATGACTGCGATCTCCAAGCATATCAATTTTTAGACTACCTGATTGCAGTGAACCTGGCTGCACAGTATGGAGATAGTGGAGGTTCGCTCTGCATTGTTAGAAAAGCATGTCTCATTAATGCAGAGGTTGAGGTGCAGGTGAGGCCCTAGAGGAGATAGAGGAGACAGACAGTAAGAAAGTATTACATGTAGAGTTTGTCCTGCAAGCCTGGAATTCCAAGACTTGTGGAACAGCGCCTGTCCACTCAGCCACAAGTCACCCAGTGCCCAGTCATGACATTTAACACCTTGGCCATGCTTATCATCCAATGTCTGTGTGAAATTCACCCAAGCAGATAGAGATTTGTCAAGGAATGGTGATGTTGTCTGCGCATGTGGTGTAGCACAGGCACAGCTTTCTTAAAAAGTATGGCGACATCCTCTGTTTATCACATTCCCTTGGAGTCACCTTCCTCCTCTTCTTGCTTTGACAGCACAGTGCAGTCCGTGTGAGCCTCAGATATCAGAGTCACATCAGGATCACTCCCCCTTCAAGGGTTATCGTTTGATGACAGGTCAGGATGATGTTTTGGACCGTACTTGTCCTGCACCAGATCCAAACTAAAAATTTGGGCATCGTGCAGATTTCCTCCTTTTGACTCTGCGAAGCTTTTGAGTGATACTTCTGATGAACATGCATAGAATATGTGAACAGCTCTTTTCAGATCAACCATCTTGGTTCCGTACAATCATTGAACGGTTGATAGTTGGATGCGGGGGAAAGCAAGTGGAATTTGGGTGCCACCTCTGTGGACTGTATTGGGGTGATGTTGAGGTGAGGAAGAGGAGAAGAGGCATTGAAGCTGCACTTGCCATCCACTTAAGTACATGCTCTTTCGGCATCATCGACAAGGCTACCGCTGTGCATCTGCCAAAAATGTAGTGGTGTATCCTGTCCAGTAACCATAAGTTGTCAGATGTCTTTGCATAGGATATAACGTTGCTTCACTAGGCTTTCACAGACATTACCTCTTACCCCACGTACACCATGAACACTAAGCCTAATTCCCTTCCACCACGCCTTGCTTTCCCATCATGTTCTCAGATAGTGTGGTAGAGTACAGTTTTAGCAACTAAAAATTAAGATTTTAATCTCTGCACCACCTCGGCAAACAGTTAATTTCAGCGAGAGTACAGTTAAATATGGCATGCTGTATTGTATTAGTCACAGAAAAAAGAATTGTTGAGTGTGGATGAGGCCTGTATGACAAAGTTATGATACAACAATTTTAAAGTCTGGTCCCCTACTGTATTAAAAAGGTTGCAGGATGCAATGACAGACAGAAGGCAGAGCAAGGGTTAACAATTTACAGTTTAATCTAACAGGGTATTAATTCACAGGAGATAAATGGTTAAAGGGTAGATAGTAAGAACAACAAGTGCAGATCAACAGCAGTGCCCGTTACTAAAGTTATGTGTCCTTTATGCTCCTCCACGCAGATGATCCCTCAGGGGTTGCAGCATCGACAACGGCCAGAAAGATGTCCACTGAGGGGGTCATTTGAACGATGATCCATTTTTGGCGGCAGCGGTCAGTCTCCGGTACCTTTCGCTGAGCCCCTAGTCCATGAACTTGTGCGACCAAAGTAAGCCAGACTGCAGCGCTTTCGCAGTTGAACGTGGACTGGCATCCAGCAAATGGCAGGGAAGACCGGAAACAAGTGTCCGGTACTTGGCTTTCTCTCCTCCGCAAGTGCTCTGGGTGCATGGCACCTCTCTCTCTCTCAGCTCCGCTGGTGATGACGGGATGACGGGAGCCAACAAACGCAGCCTGTTGCAGCGCTGGTGCTCAGGAGGCGGAGCATGCTGCTCACTATGCTGCGCTCTGCCTGTTTGCGCCAAAATGCCCCTCACTGCGCGCATTTTTTCTTTTATGTCGCCCCTCCTACACGGGTCATGAGGTTGGTCCGGTCCCTCATTCCTTCCCCCAGGCAACATCGGAGGCAGCCGCAACAGTTCCGGACCCGGCTCGGTACAGGTACCCGCAGCCCTGTCTTCCTCCTTACAGTATGACACTTGAAACAGAAGAATTTTTTTGTGGCCTATGGATCAGGCCTCTATAACACACTAGATGCTGCAAACTGTTTTTGAGAAAGCAGGAATAATTGTCCAAAATATATATAATGTGAAAAAGCAATGGATAAAATACAACTTTTAATGAAGCTTTAAAAAGAACTAACCAACAAAAAATGTGAAAAAACAAGTGGCAGGTGAAAAAATAATAATAAACATACAAATAACGACAGACACAGATAATAAAATTACCCGGAGGTATATACAATCCTCTAAGGGTAAATGCACCCCTTGTGACCTAATAAATTAATTGGAATCAGACAATGCGGCTATGGATATAATGCAAATACTGAAAGCGCGCTGTCTTTTATAACCAATTAAAGGTCCCACCTATAAATGCCACATACTATATGATATGAATATGGTTAAGGTAACCGAACTGTGTTATTCCAGTCTCCATATAATACACAAATTGAACCTTAGAACAATACCAAAACTGAATAAAAACTGTTTAACGTTGTATGTAATAAACCATATAGATCTTTTTGTTTGATCTCTTAATAAATCCCAAACCTTATATCCGTATGTGTGCATAGTAGGGGTTAAATGAAAAGCAGACTTTTGGCAACCAGTACTAGTCAATGCTATTATTAACCATCTAATGGAATAAAGCTACCATCGTGTGTAATGAGCATTCCATATATGCAAACAATAAATAAGCGCTGTTGCAGATAATCATCTTATGGAGAATCGTAAAATACAGAATGATCTCACACAATATCCTGAACATGGGGCTGTATGCTGAAACACACTGTCTTTCACCCTGGATATGGATATGCTGCAGTTGCCTTATGAATGGTGCATGCGTCTCCTGACGCGTTTCGTCCTGAGACTCATCCGGGAAGTGTTACATGCAGACAAGCATGTTACTGCTGCTGAGCGCCAGCGTTACAAGGGGTGCATTTACCCTTAGTTGATTGTATATACCTCCGGGTAATTTTATTATCTGTGTCTGTCGTTATTTGTGTGTTTATTATTATTTTTTCACCTGGCACTTGTTTTTTCACATTTTTTGTCGGTTAGTCCTTTTTAAAGCTTCATTAAAAGTTATATTTTATCCATTGCTTTTTTACAAACTGTTTTTAAATTCAGGTCTAGTGTTGAGCGATAGTGCTCGATATCTAAAAATATCGTATCGAAATTGTATCGCCGATAGCACTAAATATCGTCGATATCCGATTTCGATACCGGAAGTCCAATGTAAGTCTATGGGAACAAAATATCGCAACTAAAAAAAACCTTTATTTCCTTGTAAACACTAAATATACACACATAGAATACATATATATATATATACATGTCATTGTGACATATATATATATATACATATATGTATAGTTTATACACTTCTACATAGTAAAATATCCTCTGATTCAATTGCCGGGTAAAGCCGGCTTCTGTGAAAAGACAGAAGCACCCGACATGAAATTACACTTGGTGTACATAGGGTTAACCATGTCTTTTCATGTCGTTTGCAATCTGATTTGCACAAACAATTACATCAGTCTATGTGTGCAAAATTTCACACCTGTAGGGGTTAATTAAAGGTGTAAATTCGTTGTAAAAAAACCGGACTTTTTTGCTACGAATTTACACCTTTAATTAACCCCTACAGGTGTGAAATTTTGCACACTTACACTCATGTAATTGTTTGTGCAAATCAGATATCAAACTACATGAAAAGACATGGTTAACTCTATGTAAACCAAGTGTCATTTCATGTCGGGTTCTGCATTTTCACAAAAGCCGGCAATTGAATTAGCGGCTATTATACTATGTAGAAGTGTATGAACTATAAATATAAATATATATATATGTGTCACAAATTCAATGACATGTATATATATATATGAGGTGTAAAATTGCTGAAAAAAAATGCGTGAGCTCCCGCCCTATTTTCGCAACCAGACAGACAAAGCCAGTGAGTGGGGGCAGATAATAATAGCCCAGAGAGGGACCATTATTTTTGGCCCCCCTGGCTACTAACATCTGCCCCCAGACACCCCAGAAAGGGCAAATCTCTAATTAGATTTGCCCTTTCTGGCACTTTGCCCGTCTATTCCCATTGCCCTGTAGCGGTGGCGAATGGGTTAATAAGGGGTTAAAATGACCTTGCAATTGAAAGGTCACTTTAAGCCAGGTTAATAATTGAGAGCTGTCAATCAGACAACTATCAATTATTAATCCTATTGTATGAAAGAAAAATCAAACACACACACTTTAATAAAAAAGAAGTTTAATGAAATAATCACACAGTTTTTGACCATATTTTATTTACCTGCTAAAACCATTTCCTGTAATAAAAATAAAATAATAAAGCAAAATTATTCTTACCAATCCGATGTACAGTCAGGTCCCACGGTGTAATCCATCAGAAAGGGTTAATGTTTACTGCAGGGACGCAGCTAATGCTGCAGCCTCACAGTAAACCCCCAAATGAATGAGTTCCTCTCCTGGCTGACAGGAGAGGAAGTGGAAAGCTTAATTGATTGCTTTCCACTTTCACTTCAGGTCAGCCAGGGACACAATCAGTGACGTCAGAGGGAACTGGTTAACAAAAATAGGGGATCCCCTCGAAAAAAATTGGCAGTGGGGTCCCCCTATTTTTGTTGGGGGTTTAACCAGGCCAAGTAAAAATGCAGCTGGCTGGCAGGCCTGAAGGTATAGTAAATAGACTGTCAAAGGCCCATGGATTTTGGCCCTCAACAGCCTGATAATACCAGGCTACAGCAGCCCCACATTTGGCGCATCAAAAGATGTGCCAATTGTGGCACTTTACCCGGCTCTTCCCACTTGCCCTGTAGCGGTGGCAAGCGGGGTAATAAGGGGTTAATGTCACCGTTGATTGCACGGTGACAATAAGCCCGGTTAATAATGGAGAGGCGTCAATAAGACACCGATCCATTATTAATCCCAAAGTTATTAAATGCATAAAAAAAAGACAAAGCAAGAAAAATGTATTTTAATGAAATAAAAGAGACAACACAGTTTTCATTTCTTTTATTTACTCTCATTCCTGCGACGCCATCGATCTCCTGTAAAAAAAGAAAAAAAAAAACCAACAGTATACCACCTGTCCGACGCAGTCCATAGTAACGACAGTCCCACGACGATCCAGCTCTGCTACATCGCAATGACAGGCAGAGCCTGTCATCGCGACGCAGCACAGCTGATTACCTGCTTCCCCGGCGGTGACGTCATCGGACTGACTGCTTTACGGCCGGGATTACCCAGCAGTCACTGCAGTTATCGCGAGAAACTGCATGTCGACCGCCGGGGAGAAGAGGATGGCGGCCATGAAGCAGTCCAGGACGTGACCGCCGGAGATCTTCTGCCAGGTAAGTGCCGCTGACTCCTGACAGACCCGACCGACGGACACTGACATTGACAGACCCGACCGACGGACACAGACAGTGACAGTGACAATTCCGATTCCGGTATTCGATAAGACGAAAATATCGAAACGAATTATCGAAAGGCCGATAGAGCTAATATCGGCCGATAGCCGATATTTGCATTATCGTATCGCTCAACACTATTCAGGTCCCTTGCTGTATGACATTAATAACAGAATACTTTTTGGTGGCCTGTGGATCAGGCCTCTATAACACACTAGATGCTACAAACTATTTTTAAAGTCAGGTACCTTACTGTATGATGTTAATAACAGAATAATTTTTTGTGGCCTATGGACCAGGCCTCTACAGCTTAATTTCAACCCAACCAAATGACAAAGTGTAAGATGGCAGGTTGTCTAACTTTTTGCAACTGAAAAATTATAATTTTTTTTTAATGTGCCTTAGGTCTGCAGACAGGTTCATATCACTGCCACAAAATGACAACATGGGATGCAGCAGGCTGTTTCACATTTAGCAACAGAAAAAAATATAACTTTTTTTAATGTGCCTTAGGTCTGCTGACAGTTGTATAACACCACAGCACTAAATGAAAGGGTGGGATACAGCAGGCTGTTTAATATTTTTTCACTAGCTACATGTGAATTAGAATGCTATACTCGTGCATGGAGCACAATAGAAGCAGTGCACAACACATGCCCTGCTGGTTTTCTTTGTGTACCTCAGTAATGTTCAAAAAAAAAAAAGATACTGAAAGGTAAATTTAACAGCCACACTGGACAGTAGCTTGCTACACTATCGGACTGATATACAACCACCTAGCTAACTAGCTAAAATGTGGGATACAGCAGGCTTTTTCACATTTACCTAGTGAAAAAATATTAAGATGCTATACTTGTGCACGGACCACAATAGAAGCGGTGCACAACACAGTTGTAGGACATGTGCCCTGCTGGCTGTGTGTGGCCAAGAAAAAAAATGCTGGAAGGTAAATTTAACAGCCACACTGGACTGTAGCTAGCCACACTATCTGACTGATATACAACTGCCTAACTAACTAGCTAAAATCTTGCTGTTAACAGTGCCAGTGTCAAGAGCAGCCTCTCTACGCAGTTACAGTGTCAAAATGGTGCTAAAACAAGATGTCCGCTATTAAAATGGAGAGGGACATGTGATTTGAGCAGCCAATGACACAAGCATTTGTGTCTGAACATTGTGGGTGTTTCCTGCGCCCTGATTGACTAGCAGCAATGTGCACACATAAAGATAGGAAAAAAAAAATGACTGCTTACAAGAATGCCATGCCTCTGAGCTACGCAAACCCCCCCCCTCATCAAACACGTGCCAAACACTCATGATATACAACCATTATCATTGCTAAAGTGCTGAAAATATTTTTGTGGGAACGTAAATATTTTCCTGCACTTTCAACCAATGTTATCGATTTTTACCTATTTTATAAAATTTTGCTCCGGTTTCCGATCATGAATCCAAATGTGCTATATTCGTGCCGAATTTATGTTTGGTGATATTTTTCCGAACAAATTCACTCATTACTAGTATCATTAGACTGATGACCATACAGAAATCACTGCATTGATGAGATGCAGTCAGTATCACAAATATCAATTTACATCTACAGTGGGGAAAATAAGTATTTGATACACTGCTAATTTTGCAAATCTTCCTACCTACAAAGAATGGAGAGGTCTGTAATTTTTATCGTAGGTGCACTTTGACTGTGAGAGACTGAATCTTGAAAAAAAAATCCAACAAATCACATTGTATGATTTTTTCCTAATTAATTTGCATTTTATTGCTTGAAATAAGTATTTGATGCAATAAGGAAACAGAACTTAATATTTGGTAAAGAAAAATTTGTTTGCAATTACAGAGTTCAAATGTTTCCTGTAATTCTGGACCAGGTTTGCACACACTGCAGGAAAGATTTTGGCACACTCCTCCATACAGATCTTCTCCAGAGCTTTCAGGTTTTAGGGCTGTTGCTGGGCAACATTGAGTTTCAGCTTCCTCCAAAAATCATCTATTAGGTTCAGGGCTGAAGACTGGCTGGGCCACTCCAGGACCTTGAAATGCTTCCTTTGGAGCTACTCCTTAGCTGCTTTTGCTGTATGTTTCATGTCATTATCATGCTAGATGACCTAGCCACAATCTGTTATGTTTCGGTAGCTGAGGAGAAATAGCAAAAATAGCCAAAGTAGCAATACATCAGAGAGGCTGGAAACTACTGGGTTGCAGAACCCTAAACTAACCGCAACACTAGAAGTAGCCGTGGAGCATACCTACGGTGATCCTAGATGCCTCATCATAGCCGGAGAGATAGCTACACCTAAAGACAGAAAGATGAAAGCTATCTGCCCCGCAGCAGAACCCCCAAAGAAATAGGAAGCCCCCAAACATGTAATGGCGATTAGACAAGAAGAAAATACGAACACAGACAGAAAATAGAATGAGCAAACGCTGGGGCCCAATTCTGTCTAGATAGAAAAGTATAGGAAAGAATTCTGACTGCAACCCAAAAAACCCTGACAAAAATACCAACACTTCTGATTAACAAAAAACCTGAGATCACATGATCTCTACCACCTAAATCAGATCTCTGGTGTAACACACAGCAATTCAGCAAATAAAAAGTGAAACAGGAACAGAGCAAAAGTGCAAACACAAACTGGGCACAAATGCAGCGCCTGGCCCTGAAAGGGGACCAGGCAGAAGTCCACTGCAAAGCAGCAAACCAGCAAGGAAAATCCAACCAGAGGAAAAAAAAAACACAGCAAGTCACTTATCTGAATGGAAGCAGGAATGCAAGCTGAGCTCCAACCAAGACCTGGAAGAACAATTGATTACCGGCAAGGCTGATGGTCATTCAGGTCACTTATATCAGACCATTCGGACCCAGCTGAAAGCCATTCAGCAATTGGTTCATTACCCTCAGCAACCACCCGAGGGAGCCCCAGCCCTGAAGTCGCCTCCAACGTGTTCACAACAACAATCCATCTTCAGTGCTGTTACTAAATGTCTGCCCCTCCTTGCAGGAACCTCTGTGAATCTTGTCAGATAGCTGCACTCCTTTTTTACCTCAGAGGCAAATCTGGCCCTTTTAGTAGCCTGGGAAAGAACACAGATGGGACCAGCAGACCAATCATTAATAGCGCACCTTTCACTGGCAAGCAGGAAGTCGAGATGCAGTGCTATTGTGCGCACCTAAGGAATAATCCCATGCATTTTTTCATACATTATGGCCGAAACATACTGCATGAATTGCATGATTTTCTAAATTTTTATTCCATAGCTCCAGAAAGATTAAATGTCTAAAAATAGACATTTGATAAGTAAGAATGGAAACCGTTTAGGAATATGCTACTACTTACAATGTTTTTTAATAAATATAAATCCTCAATTGAAACTCTACATTTGAGAACAGGATGAGCCTGGAGTTCTCTTGCTTTGAAAGTGTTTGAAGGAGTTTTTTCTATTATAATAAATATTATTCACAAGACAAAATTGACTGAAGTGGTATATTGGTCACCAAAGGCTTTGATGCATGTCAAAATTACCAAGTAAGTATCTTCTTTTATATCTTCTCTAGGGTTGAGCATTCCGATACTGCAAATATCGGGTATCGGCCGATATTGGCTGTATCGGAATTCCGATTCCGAGTTCCGATATTTTCGTCATATCGGATACCGGAATCGGGATGTCACTGTCACTGTCAGTGTCCGTCTGTCGGGTCTGTCAGGAGTCAGCGGCACTTACCTGGCAGAAAGTCTCCGGCGGTCACGTCCTGGACTGCTTCATGGCTGCCATCCTCTTCTCCCCGGCGGTCACATGCAGTTTCTCGGATAACTGCAGTGACTGCTGGGTAATCCCGGCCGTAAAGCAGTCAGTCCGATGACGTCACCGCCGGGGAAGCAGGTAATCAGCTGTGCTGCGTTGCAATGACAGGCTCTGCCTGTCATTGCGATGTAGCAGAGCTGGATCGTCGTGGGACTGTCGTTATGGACTGCGTCGGACAGGTGGTATACTGTTGGTTTGTTTTTTTTATTTTTTTACAGGAGATCGATGGCGTTGCAGGAATGAGAGAGTAATAAAAAAAATGAAAACTGTGTTGTCTCTTTTATTTCATTAAAATACTTTTTTCTTGCTGTGTCTTTTTTTTTACACATTTAAAAACTTTGGGATTAATAATGGATCGGTGTCTTATTGACACCTATCCATTATTAACCGGGCTTATTGTCACCGTGCAATCAACGGTGACATTAACCCCTTATTACCCCACTTGCCACCGCTCCAGGGCAGTGGGAAGAGCCGGGTAAAGTGCCACAATTGGCACATCTTTTGATGCGCCAAATGTGGGGCTGCTGTAGCCTGGTATTATCAGGCTGTTGAGGGCCAAAATCCATGGGCCTTGACAGTCTTTTAATACCAGGCCGCAGCAGTCTGCATTTTACTTGGCTGGTTAACAAAAATAGGGGGACCCCTACGCCGTTTTTTTTTCGAGGGGATCCCCTATTTTTGTTAACCAGCCAAGCTAAGCAGACTGCTGTGGCCTGGTATTATCAGGCTTGCAAGGTCCATGGATATTGGATCCTTACCAGCCTGAAAAACCAGGCCTCAGCAGTCTGCTTCATCTGGCTAGTTAACAAAAATAGGGGGGACCCCACGCCAATTTTTTTCGAGGGGATCCCCTATTTTTGTTAATCAGCCAAGATATGCAGACTGCTGTGGCCTGGTATTATCAGGCTGGCAAGGTCCATGGATCTTGGCTCCTTAACAGCCTGAAAATCCAGGCCTCAGCGGTCTGCTTCATCTGGCTGGTTAACAAAAATAGGGGGGACCCCACGCCAATTTTTTTCGGGGGGATCACCTATTTTTGTTAATCAGTTCCCTCTGACGTCACTGATGGTGTCCCTGGCTGACTTGAAGTGAAAGTGGAAAGCAATCAATTAAGCTTTCCACTTCCTCTCCTGTCAGCCAGGAGAGGAACTCATTCATTTGGGGGTTTACTGTGAGGCTGCAGCATTAGCTGCGGTCCCTGCAGTAAACATTAACCCTTTCTGAAGGATTACACCGTGGGACCTGACTGTGCATCGGATTGGTAAGAATAATTTTGCTTTATTATTTTATTTTTATTACAGGAAATGGTTTTAGCAGGTAAATAAAATATGGTCAAAAATTGTGTGATTATTTCATTAAACTTCTTTTTTATTAAAGTGTGTGTGTTTGATTTTTCTTTCATACAATAGGATTAATAATTGATAGTTGTCTAATTGACAGCTCTCAATTATTAACCTGGCTTAAAGTGACCTTTCAATTGCAAGGTCATTTTAACCCTTTATTAACCTTTCGCCACCGCTACAGGGCAATGGGAATAGACGGGCAAAGTGCCAGAAAGGGCAAATCTAATTAGAGATTTGCCTTTTCTGGGGTGTCTGGGGGCAGATGTTAAGTAGCCGGGGGGGGCCAAAAAAAATGGTCCCTCTCTGGGCTATTATTATCTGCCCCCACTCACTGGCTTTGTCTGTCTGGTTGCGAAAATAGGGCGGGAGCCCACGCATTTTTTTTTCAGCAATTTTACACCTCATATATATATATACATGTCATTGAATTTGTGACACATATATATATATATATTTATATTTATAGTTCATACACTTCTACATAGTATAATAGCCGCTAATTCAATTGCCGGCTTTTGTGAAAATGCAGAACCCGACATGAAATGACACTTGGTGTCATAGGGTTAACCATGTCTTTTCATGTAGTTTGATATCTGATTTGCACAAACAATTACATGAGTGTAAGTGTGCAAAATTTCACACCTGTAGGGGTTAATTAAAGGTGTAAATTCGTAGCAAAAAAGTCCGTTTTTTTTACAACGAATTTACACCTTTAATTAACCCCTACAGGTGTGAAATTTTGCACACATAGACTGATTTAATTGTTTGTGCAAATCAGATAGCAAACGACATGAAAACACATGGTTAACCCTATGTACACCAAGTGTCATTTCATGTCGGGTGCTTCTGTCTTTTCACTGAAGCCGGCAATTGAATCAGAGGATATTTTACTATGTAGAAGTGTATAAACTATACATATATGTATATATATATGTCACAATGACATGTTATATATATATATTATATATATATATATGTATTCTATGTGTGTATTTTTAGTGTTTACAAGGAAAGAAAGAGGTTTTTTTAGTTGCGATATTTTGTTCCCATAGACTTACATGGGACTTCCGGTATCGGTATCGGGTATCGCCGATATTTTAATGGTATCGGCGATACCATTCCGATTCCGATACTTTAGGATATCGGAAAGTATCGCTCAACTCTAATTCTTCTCACATCTGCACTCTTGTGGAAAAGAATCTGCATAACCTGATGTGCTGGGTTTCTCTGGTTGTGCATCTGCATTTCCACCAACTGAGGGCTCTTAGTGATTGTTTCTGAGCTTATTTCCTTTCAAGACACTGATTCTTTGATATACGGTTCATTGAAGAATCCTTTGAACAGTGTGAAAACATTTTTTCTGTAAACTAATTAAAACTCAAAAAAAGTGTGAATAATAAGATAACAGTGACACTTTAGACTCTCAGACATATTTAAAGATCAGATTTATTTTTTGTGATGTTTAATTTCTGAACACATTATTTTTAAGATGATTATTATGATTGTTATAATTATACCATCATCTTTATGGTGTCTTGCCCAGAAGTAGTGATGAGCGAACCCGAGAATGTTCAGGTTTGCCGTGTTCAGGCAGAATTTTTAAAAAGTCTGGTTCGGGACCCGAACTTGTCCCCGGACTCTGAACCCCATTCAAGTCAAAGGAGACCCTAACTTCAGTGATGTAAAATGGCTATAAAATGGTTCAAGTAATGATGAGGGGCTGTAAAAGAAAGCAAAATGAGGGTAAGAGCAGTACAATTGCCCTGCAAACTAATGAGGATAGGAAAATGACTTAAAGGGGTTCTGTCACCATAGCAATCATGGTAAAATAAGAAGTAAATGAATGACATAAAAATATTAATATTGCCCTCACTGAGATTGAGGTTTGCTACCGCCAATCCAGTTAAAAATTTTACCAACAACGCATGGGGCAAAATACCCCACAAAAGCAGCTTACAAATTTCACCCACAGAGCATGATTAGATTACCCCCACAGAAGCAGCTTACAAATTTCACCCACAGAGCATGATTAGATTACCCCCACAGAAGCAGCTTACAAATTTCACCCACAGAGCATGGGGCAGAATACCCCTAAAAAATCTTATAAAAAATTTCATCCACAGAGCATGTTTTCACATTTCCCCCACAGCTCCAAAATGTCACCTCCTGTAGTGTACAAGCAGCCGCTGACGAAAAGCTGGTAGAATGAGCTTAGATTGAGCTGGCAGTCAACCACGAGGCCTGCTACTGGCAGTCTAGTTAAAATTTCACCCACAGAGCATGGGGCAGAGTACACCCACAGAAAAAGCTTACAATTTTCACCCTTAGAGCATGGGGCAGAGTACCCCAGAGAATCTTCTGAAAAATTTCACCCACAGAGCTTGGGGAAGAGTACCCCATAGAATCATATTACAAAAACCACCCACAGAGCATAGGGAAGAGTACCCCCATAAAATCTTATTAAACCTTCACCCACAGAGCACGGGGCAAAGGACCCCCACATAAGCAGCTTACAAATTTCACCCACAGAGCATAGGGCACGGTACCCATACAGAATCTTCTTAAAAATTTCACCCACAGAGCATGGGGGAGAGTACTCCCACAGAATCGTATTACAAAAATCATTCACAGAGCATGGATCAGAGTACTCCACAGAATCTTATTAAAAATTGAACCCACAGAGCATGTTTTCACATTTCCCCTACATCTCCAAAATTTAACCTCCAGTAGTGTAGAAGCAGCAATTAGCAAAAAATTGTCAGTATGATCTTGCATTGAGCTGGGGGTCCACCGCAAGGCTTGCTAATGGCAGTTTAGTTAAACATTTCACTCAAAGAGAATGGGGCAGAGTGCTTCCAAAGAAGCAGCTTACAATTCTCAACCACAAAGCATGGGACAGAGTACCCACACAGAATCTTCTGAAAAATTTCACCCACAGAGCTTGGGGAAGAGTACCCCATAGAATCATATTACAAAAACCACACACAGAGAATAGGGAAGAGTACCCCCATAGAATCTTATTAAACCTTCACCCACAGAGCATGGGGTAAAGGACCCCCACATAAGCAGCTTACAAATTTCACCCACAGAGCATGGGGCACAGTACCCATACAGAATCTTCTTAAAAATTTCACACACAGAGCATGGGGGAGAGTACTCCCACAGAATCGTATTACAAAAATCATTCACAGAGCACGGGTCAGAGTACTCTACAGAATCTTATTAAAAATTGAATCCACAGAGCATGTTTTCACATTTACCCTACATCTCCAAAATTTAACCTCCAGTAGCGTAGAAGCAGCCATTAACAAAAAATTGGCAGTATGATCTTGCATTGAGCTGGGGTCCACCGCAAGGCTTGCTAATGGCAGTTTAGTTAAACATTTCACCCAAACAGAATGAGACAGAGTGCTTCCAAAGAAGCAGCTTACAAATTTCACCCAGAGAGAGCATAGGACAGAGAACCCCCACAGAATCTTATTAAAAATTTCACCCACAGAGCATGGGGCAGAGTACTCACACAGAACCAGCTTACAAATTTCACTCACACAGCATGAAGCACAGTACCGCTACAGAATCTTCTTAAAAATTTCACCTACAGAAAATGGGGCAGAGTAGCCCCACCAAATCTTATCACAAATTTCACCCACAGAGCATAGTGCAGAGTACCCCCACAGAATCTTCTTAAAAATTTCACCCACAGAGTATTTTCCCCACAGCTCCAAAATTTCATCTCCAGCTATGTATATTACAAATACAGCCTATGAAAATCTGGTAGTATGATTTTAGATCGAGCTGGAGGTCCACTGTGAGGCTTGTTACTGGCAGTCTCTGGGTTAGTGTACCTCTATGGAAGCAGCTTTCAAATTTCACCCACAGAGCCAAACTTTTATCTTGCAGATCTTCAGAATGTTGCAAGAACTTGTCAGTATTCCTACTGAAGCTAATGAAAGAGTAAAAATAACTATTCAGAATGTTCAAAGAGAATCCCCTTTCAATGTACCTGCAGAAGAAGAGAAATGGAAGCATGTGGCCCAAAGAAGCAGGAAGATGAGGAGGCAATCAGCACCTATAC
Source organism: Oophaga sylvatica (assembly GCA_033576555.1). NCBI lineage: Eukaryota > Metazoa > Chordata > Amphibia > Anura > Dendrobatidae > Oophaga > Oophaga sylvatica. The sequence continues at coordinate 204,679,985 of JARQOD010000005.1, read as the reverse complement.
CGCTGTAAAACCGCTACCAGAATCTTCTTAAGGACAAGTATGAAGATGTACATCAAAAAAGTGCTTTGCCCACAAAGAACACAAGTAAGAAATCACAAGCCTCTCGAAGGTAGAAAAAGAAGTGCTGTGGTGAAGAAAAAAAGGAGAGTGATGGTCATGGGTGATTCCCTACTGAGAGGTACAGCAGCCACTCTCTGCCGACCAGACATTACCTCACGAGAAGTTTGCTATCTTCCAGGTGCCCAATTCAAAGATGTCTGATAGGGTATCAAGACTCTTCAGTGTACAGATGGCCACAAATTCATACTAATACATGTAGGAACAAATGACATTACAAAAAAGGATCTGGAAACTATATGCGGAGATTTGAAGCCATGGGCCGAAAAGTGAAGGAACTGTTGTAGTGACCAGAAAAAACATTATTGATGTATGTTATATGTCATATGGTAAATGTGTTCTCTATTTCTTACATGATTACAATTGTGACACCGGCTCCTTGTTTTGCCTTGGGAGGAGGTAAATTATTTAATACTGTGCTGCCCTCTCCTGCCTTGTTTTGGTATTACAATTTGTAGTACTATGCTGCCCTCTGCTGCCTTAGTTTGGCATTGCAACTTGCTTTTCTGATTTGAAACAAGTGGTAGTTGGAGGTGGTGTGAGACTGAAAACGAAGAGTTACGGACGGTTCCAGTGGTGAGAGGAGGTAGGAAATTGGGGCTTCTCGTTTGGGACCAGCGGGAAGTACAAATAGCACCCGATTCAGAGTGCCCTGTGTTTTCCAATGACAGAGAGCTGAGACGGCAGATTTCCTGGTTACTCTGATCCTATTAAGGTCAGTTGATTCTTCCCCTACCCGCAGCATGTTAGTCTAATGAAATTTATTGCCATCCTCCCAAGGCCAGGACCATGAAAGGCTTTGATAGTCGCAGTGAGTAAGAAAAAGTATATCTGCTACCCATGACTGTTATGTTGGAAAATATAAGAAATGTTACCAAACTTCAGTAAAGTTCAGCTTTCAAGTTTGCACAGGACCCTCGGTGTATGATTCTTTTGTCTGCAGCCTCACACCTTGCGGGCATCAACATAACTCACAGTCTCATATACAGTTATATGAAAAAGTTTGGGCACCCCTATTAATCTTAAGCTTAATGTTTTATAAAAATTGGTGTTTTTGCAACAGCTATTTCAGTTTGATATATCTAATAACTATTGGACACAGTAATGTTTCTGCCTTGAAATGAGGTTTATTGTACTAGCAGAACATGTGCAATCTGCATTCAAACAAAATTTGACAGGTGCATAAGTATGGGCGCCCTTATCATTTTCTTGTTTTAAATACTCCTACCTACTTTTTACTGACTTACTAAAGCACTTTTTTTGGTTTTGTAACCTCATTGAGCTTTGAACTTCATAGCCAGGTGTATGTAATCATGAGAAAAGCTACTTAAAGTGGCCACTTGTTTGAATCTCCTCTGAAGAGTGGCATCATGGGCTCCTCAAAACAACTGTCAAATGATCTGAAAACAAAGATTATTCAACATAGATGTTCAGGGGAAGGATACAAAAAGCTGTCTCAGAGATTTAACCTGTCAGTTTCCACTGTGAGGAACATAGTAAGGAAATGGAAGAACACAGGGACAGTTCTTGTTAAGGGCAGAAGTGGCAGGCCAAGAAAAACATCAGAAAGGCAGAGAAGAAGAATGGTGAGATCAGTCATGGACAATCCTCAGACCATCTCCAGAGAGCTGCAGCATCAACTTGCTGCAGATGGTGTCACTGTGCATTGGTCAACTATACAACGCACTTTGCACAAGGAGAAGCTGTATGGGAGAGTGATGCGAAAGAAGCCGTTTCTGAAAGCATGCCACAAACAGAGTCGGCTGAGGTATGTAAAAGCACATTTGGAGAAGCCAATTTCTTTTTGGAAGAAGGTCCTGTGGACTGATGAAACCAAGATTGAGTTTTTGGTCATACAAAAAGGAGTTATGCATGGCGTCAAAAAAACACAGCATTCCAAGAAAAACACTTGCTACCCACAGTAAAATTTGGTGGAGGTTCCATCATGCTTTGGGGCTGTGTGGCCAATGCCGGCACTGGGAATCTTGTTAAAGTTGAGGGACGCATGGATTCCACTCAGTATCAGCAGATTCTTGACAATAATGTTCAAGAATCAGTGATATAGGAAAGATGTGTATCTTCGTACCGTGTTAGCCAGTAGATAGAAAAATATTTAGACTTGAGAGTCCTCAGTGGTTGATACCTTTTAATGGCTAACTGAAAAGATGGTAACAAATTGCAAGCTTTCGAGACTACTCCGGTCTCTTCATCAGGCAAAGACTAAAACAAAAACTGAAGAATCACATATATATATATACACAAGAGGACACAGGAATAGTGCAATAGGTAAGACAAGTGACGTGAAGCAGAACTGTCATTATGGCAGAGGAATGAACATAAATATTGGAACAGATCATAGATAAGGAGAGAGTTTTATTACCCTCTGATTGGGGTCTGGTGTTGTGTTTTGATGCCCCTAGAAGGTCAGAGACGCAGATTCCTTAATTGATATAGAATGACATGAATCCATGTGACACGTTCATTCCAGCACTAAGAGTGTCAAAGGTCATCATAAGTTTGTATTCCCAAACCTTTCTATCTTTCTCAGATTTGAAGTTAGATTTTAATACCAGTAATTCCATATCCATTATGCTATGACCGGGCATACAAAAGTGTTTTGCCACAGGTAAATCCATTCTTTTTTCTCTTATCGTGTGGCGATGAGAATTCATCCTTGTTCTCAGTTTTTGCCCGGTCTCCCCCACATACAGACCCCCAGTTGGACATTTAAATGGGACAGTTTCCATCCAAAACACATAAAAAACTCTATAGTCTACAGCCAAGTCTAAATATTTTTCAAGAATCAGTGACAAAGTTGAAGTTACGCAGGGGATGGATCTTTCAGCAAGACAATGATCCAAAACACCACTCCAAATCTACTCAGGCATTCATGCAGAGGAACAATTACAATGTTCTGGAATGGCCATCCCAGTCCCCAGACCTGAATATCATTGAACATCTGTGGGATCATTTGAAGAGGGCTGTCCATGCTCAGCGACCATCAAACTTAACTGAACTGGAATTGTTTTGTAAAGAGGAATGGTCAAAAATACCTTCATCCAGGATCCAGGAACTCATTAAAAGCTACATGAAGCGACTAGAGGCTGTTATTTTTGCAAAAGGAGGATCTACTAAATATTAATGTCACTTTTCTGGTGAGGTGCCCATACTTATGCACCTGTCAAATTTTGTTTGGATGCAGATTGCACATTTTCTGTTAGTACAATAAACCTCATTTCAAGGCAGAAACATTACTGTGTCCAATAGTTATTAGATATATCAAACTGAAATAGCTGTTGCAAAAGCACCAATTTTTATAAAACATTAAGCTTAAGATTAATAGGGGTGCCCAAACTTTTTCATATAACTGTATTAGTCATCTCCCCCCTTTATAATTGCCACCTAACCTAGGGATTGTTAGAGCCATCGGAGTCACCGTGACTGAACCATCCTCCGAGATACTAGGCTGGGCATCTCACAAGGCGGTGCGACAAATTAAATTATGGCGTCACGAACAGGATGAACCTTCTGTGCCTGCATGTACTTTTACTGTTTACTAAGCTTGTTTTAACAGAGTTCACTACTCTAAAAGTGAAACTCACAATGGCAGATGAAAATGAAAATGAGCCGCTTAGCAACAGCACTTCTGATAAAGCCACCACTGCATTTATGCCTCTCCCATGCCATATTATTTGGGAGCTCCCTGGATGCCACATTATAATGGAGAAACCAACACATTACAAGACTTTAGAGAAAAAATGACTGCTTTGTTTCACCTGTACCCCATGACCAATGACCAAAAAGTGGAAATCCTGAGTGGCCAACTCCAAGGTGCAGCTTTGAGAGAAATCAAGTCCTGGCCCAAAGTTCAGAAAAGGACTGTAGAGCAAATTCTGGAGCGCTTAGAAAGCATATTTGAGGTCCGCTTCGCATCAGAATTAAAAATGCGTTTTTTTTGGAAAAAAAAAGACGTTAATGAGTCACTAAGAGACTATGCTTTATCCTTGCAAGAAGCTTGGCGAGCTATAATACACGTGGAATCCCAGGAGGCCAGATTTACAGACGAAGTCCTGAAAGAGCAGTTTATTGAAGGAGCTGCCACGGAAACCCTACGCAGTCAACTAAAAATGTTAGCGCTCCAGCATGCAGATAGCTCCTTCCAGGAATTCAAAGAACTTGCTATTCGGATTTTAGGGAGAGAATTTTGCCCAGAGGCTAAAAAAACCTGAACTATCTACTTTTGCTAGTAAAACAGCAGTTCAATCGTTGCATAATTTTCCAAAAAGTAATGTCCTGCTGTCGCAAGCCACCCAAACGCAGGCTCCAAATACTAATGCTATGACAGAATTACAGAAACAGATGGCGGAGTTAGCTAGCAGACTAGCCGAGGTCTGCAAGAAAATAGAAAAGCTACTAGAAGCTACGCCCAGAACACAAATGGAATTCCCAGCTGACCGCACTAGCCATAGATATCAAACCCCATCCGCAAGAAGATCCACCGACCGTTTTGACGAGCAGGGTAGGCTAATCTGCAGATATTGTCATCGAGCTGGACATTTGGAACGTCAATGTTGGAGTTTAAAAGAGCAACCCCCGAGGCAGAGGACCGCCCCTCGGGAGGTCAGATGGTAGGTCCCGAAAATGATACTTGGTTCTCAAGATATGTTGGACCTCGTCCGGAAGTGACCATTCGCATCAATGGAGTTCCATTTACCGCACTGTTAGACACTAGTTCCCAGGTCACCACCATAACCAAAGACACCTTTGAAAGACATTGGGACCCTAACCTACTTATGCAACCTCCAGATCAGTGGTTAGATGCCATAGCCACTAATGGACAGTCTGTACCTATAACAGGGTATTGGGAACCAACAATTTGTGCAGGAGAAACTCAACTTCCACAACAGGGAGTTCTGGTTGTAAATGTCCCAGAAAAGCCAGACATCTCTGTAATTCTAGGCATGAATGTCCTGCGCAACTGTTATGGAGAAATGTTAGATGCTCTTCGCAAATCAGTAACCACTGCTTCATAAGAACAGCAAAGAGCCTTGCAGAGAACTATCAAAGTGTTGTCAGCGCAGCAGCAGTTCAGTAATCCTCGAGGTGAGATCTGCTGTGCCCGCATCTGTGATGTACGTCCTGTCATTTTGCAACCCAACGCTGAAACTATGCTGTGGTGTCGTGCCCGACCAGGGATCCAAGGACAAGACTATCAGGCCCTAGTAGAATCCCTATCTATGGCAGAGCATCCTATGCTTACGACCGCAGGGAGTCTTGTTACGGTATCTGCAGGAAGGGTACCAATTCGTCTGTTAAACCTAGGTGACACTGCAGTGGAACTGAAAAGGTACTGTTCTGTAGCTAAATTATCCATCATTTCCTACCAGGATGTAGTGAGTTCAACTAAAATAAAAGCCCAACAAGTGACGCAAGTAGTAGAGGAGGACAGTGTAGCTTCAGAAGCCCCGTGGTGGTTTGACATACATATAGGAGAGGTAACCACCCCATCTAAACAAATTGAAGAAGTACTGAGGCTTGCTCGAGACTTCCATCAAGCCTTTAGCAAACATCATATGGATTATGGTAAAGCACGAGAGATAAAGCATGTAATCCCCACTGGTTCTCATCCTCCCATTAAAGAGCGGTACCGACCCATTCCACCGGCCATATATTAGCCTGTCAAAAAAATTATGCAAGAAATGAAAGATGCTGGAGTAATTCTCGAAAGTCACAGCCCCTGGGCTGCACCTTTTAGCTTTGGTGAAGAAAAAAGATGGCAGTATCCAATTCTGCGTGGACTACCACAAGATAAACAGTATTACTCATAAAAACGCATATCCATTACCACGCTTCGAAGAGTCACTAACAGCTCTGGGGTCTGCTGCATATTTCTCCACTTTAGATTTAACAAGTGGGTACTGGCAGGTGCCTATGTCAGAGGAAGATTGTGAGAAAACAGCGTTTACCTCCCCAATGGGCCTTTTTGAATTCAATGACATGCTTTTCGGACTCTGCAATGCCCCAGGTACTTTTCAAAGGCTAATGGAACGTTGTTTAGGCCACAAAAACTTTGAGACTGTTTTGCTTTATCTAGATGATGTCATCATCTATTCAAAATCTTATGAGGACCACTTACAGCACCTGGCAGAAGTTCTCCAAATTCTCAACAAACACGGCCTCAAAGTCAAACCTTTGAAGTGTCACTTATTGCAGACCCAAGTACGCTACCTAGGACATGTTGTGAGTGCTGAAGGAGTGAGACCCGATCCGGACAAGATCGCTGTGGTCACAAATTGGCCCACACCTACTACCTTGAAGGAAGTCTAGAGTTTCTTAGGATTTATGGGCTACTGCAGAAGCTTTATACCTAACTTTGCCCAAATTGCTGCACCATTGCAGGAACTTTTACGTGGTTACCCAAAAAAGGAAGGAAACAGATCTATTATTAGTCATTGGACAGAAGAGCAGGAAGTTGTCTTCCAGCATCTCAAGAAAAAGCTTACCACTCCACCTATTCTAGCTTAGCCGGATTACAGCCCGTCTTTACACCGACGCCAGTCTAAAGGGGCTACAAGCAGTCCTAAGCCAGAAGCAAGATGGAAAAGAGCGAGTAATCGCTTTTGCTAGCAGATCTCTTAAAGGAGCGGAATGGAATGATCAAAATTACAGTACTTTTAAACTCGAGTTTCTCGCTCTCGTGTGGGCCGTTACGGAGCGATTCAAGGACGATCTAGCTGCCTCTCCATTTAACACCTACACTGACAACAATCCTCTTGTTCATTTAAGCAAAGCTAGATTAAGAGCTTTAGAGCAGAGATGGGCCTCAAGACTAACTAACTACGATTTTATCATCAAGTATCGTGCTGGGAAGTCCAATGAAAATGCAGATGCCTTGTCCCGATTAGCAACCTCTTCAGATCCCCTGCCAGATGAAGATCACTTATAGGAAGTGGAGATGCCGAACTTTTATGCCCGATTTGCTCAAAAAAAAGTGGCCAGTGCCCTGCGGCAGGAGACTTCCGCATCCCAGTCTAAGGAAACCAGTTTAGACCCTCCGCTAGAGGAAACTAGATGGATACAAGTACAGACTGAAAGTAGAGTTATTGCAGAAATTTCGGAATTTCTAATCACGGGAAAACCTCCCGGTAGAATTCGCAGAGGCGATGCTGACCCTGAATTACTTCGTCTGTGGAGACAGCGAAAGCGGTTCTTTGTGAAGAAAGGGTTGCTGTATCGCAGTAGCGTGGATCCCATCACCGGTAGTCATCTCCATTAAATTGTGATCCCAAGGAGAGATGTAGACATGGTCCTCACTGCCTATCATGATCAGTCTGGTAACTTTGGAGTACAAAAGACAGAAGCCACAGTCCGTAGGCGATTCTATTGGATTGGCATGAGGGGAGACATCGAAAAATGGTGCCAGGAATGTCACATGTGTGTGACTAGGAAAACTGTGAAAGCTGATCAGAAAGCACCACTGCATCCGATTGTGAGTCGACGTCCATTAGAAATGGTAGCCATTGATCATCTGAAGGTAGAGCCCAGCAGATCAGGCCATAGCTATGTCTTAACTATCATCGATCACTTCACTAAATTTGTAGTGGCCGTCCCTGTGAAGGATTTAACTGCCTAGACTAACGCTGCTATCCTCTGGAAAGCCTTCTGGCTACCTTATGGATGCCCGGAGAAGATTTTGACTGATCGAGGCTCGGCCTTTGAATCACAACTCTTCCAAGAATTATGCAAGCACTACAAATGTCAGAAGCTCAGGACTACGGCATACCACCTGCAGTGCAATGGGCTTTGCGAGAAGATGAATCAAACCATCCTGAACTTGCTATTCCAGCTCACAGAAAGGCTGACTGGCCAACACTACTTCCAGAGCTCATCTATGTGTATAATAATACCCTGCAATGTTCTACGGGTTATTTTCTGATGTTCGGACGTCAAGGTAAACTACCCGCTGACCTTGCTCTAGGAGTGACTGTCTACGATGCAATTAATCCTCTGCCTGCTACTGAGTGGGTGAGCGATCATCACAGAAGCCTAGTGGAAGCCCAAGAAATTGTGGATACACGTATGGAAGAAGCTCGCAAAAGACAGCAACGTGATTTTGATAAACAAGCGAAAGCTATACCTTTGCGTGTAGGTGATAAGATCTGGTTGAGAAACAATCATCGCACAGGAAAGCCTGATACACCATGGGAAAGACAGCCTTACATCATCCAAGGTATCCCATACCCTGGGAATGACGTTTATTGCATCCAGCGAGATACTCAACAACCCAAGGTTGTTCACAGGAATCGACTAAAACTTTGTAGGTCAGAAGACTTCCATCCTGATTCAACACCTGTGGACGAGTTATTTGAGTGCGAACCTTTTCCGGAGTCCAAATGATCCCACAGTTCATCATCTCCAGAATTCGATATCAATGACCCGTTATCTTGGTGTTTTGGTCCTGTCATTCCTACCTGTGGACAAAGACAGACGATTCCTAATCAAGAGTTGCTCCTTGCAGGAACAACTAATCTCAGAACTGACCCTGCAGAGATAGATCCTTATCCCTATGGAAAAATATTTAGACTTGAGAGTCCTCAGTGGTTGATACCTTTTAATGGCTAACTGAAAAGATCTGAGGACCACTGAGGACTCTCAAGTCTAAATATTTTTCTATCTACTGGCTAACACGGTACGAAGATACACATCTTTCCTATATCCCTATGGAGGAATTCACTCTGGTTCGACGCTCTCAAAGGATCAACAAAGGTCAGTTACCGGCTAGATATCTGGATTAAAACTTGTAGAATGAACTGTACGTTTTTCCCACTGTTTTTCTTCTGGAAAAGACTACTTTCATCCCGTTAAGCACAGTGACATTACCTGTGACTTTTTCTCAGTTTGTTAGAGAATTTTTTGGTTAATTTTTGTTGGTTCTAAAATAAAAAAATATGGTGCAGCCACGTTAATGGACTGTGTGCCCCGGGGACCAAAATACACATTTTACGCATTACTTTAGAACTGTTTCTTACGTCTACGAGCAGGAAGATTTGCTACAAGAACAACGTATTCTATCTCTGGAGAGACTCTAGTATTTGTGTTATTTTTTGAGTTATGAGGAAATATTAAGTCTTTCTTTTACAGTGAAACCAAAGTTTGAGTTATAAAGTTTATTGTTGCACTAAAATGCATGTTTATCGGATGTTACGATACTTCCAAGATTATTTACTGCCCCCAAGTTTGTATAAGGGGTAGGGTGAATATTGCTCTATTTCTGGTACCTCAACACCTACCTCAGTACATATTTTGCAGTCATTCGGGTTTCCACCGATATATACAGGTCTGTCAATTAACCTTTGACGGAACTTTATCTCGTAGTTACGATGTGACCTGTGGGGGAAAGTATTGTATGGACCCCATAGAATTGCTATAGGTTCTGCCCTCACTTAGCGCCCCACTGCAGCTCACATGTTGTTCAGTTACCAGTCTAAACCCCGTACCGGGGAGGTGTAGACGCTGGTGTCACACCCCGCTGTTTGGGAATTGTGATTCTAAAAGCACTTTGGTTCAAACTAGACGTTGACCTGTATTATTTTATCATGATACAACTAGAAACCCACCCATTGAAAGAATGGTTCCAAACAGTGGTATAGACAAATATAAAATCTCTTTTATTGAAAAAATATTTAAAATCGTACATAAAGAAATGCAAGATCACAAATATAAAAAGGGAACGTTTTTACTCCATAGTGACAGACTCACACAGCCTCCCGAGGAAGCAGAGCGAAACGCGCGTCGGGGCAGTGGGACGTCCGAGGGCAGACGCCAGCCACAGTGGTATGTATCATAGATTTTTTTGCTGTTTGAATTCCTTCATATGAGTATATGTAGAGGGGTTTGTATGGCCGTTTGGTCACTTTAATTGTTCACCTCATTGGTGACACATATGTTGCAATGCTGCTATAATTCCCATCAGTCTGTCATCACATATGGATACAATCAGCATACTTTAATCATTATATGGCTGTGTGAGTCTGTCACTATGGAGTAAAAACGTTCCCTTTTTATATTTGTGATCTTGCATTTCTTTATGTACGATTTTAAATATTTTTTCAATAAAAGAGATTTTATATTTGTCTATACCACTGTTTGGAACCATTCTTTCAATGGGTGGGTTTCTAGTTGTATCATGATATTAGTCTGTGGTATATAATTTCCTTTAAGGAAGTATATTCAATTGGGCAATTTTTGTGTTTACTGTATTATTTTATAAAATATATGGTGGCAAACGTCGGGGACGGCTCTGTTTAAACTAGGGGGGTATATGTAGTGACCAGAAAAAACATTATTGATGTATGTTATATGTCATATGGTAAGTGTGTTCTCTATTTCTTACATGATTACAATTGTGATATCGGCTCCTTGTTTTGCCTTGGGAGGAGGTAAATTATTTAATACTATGCTGCTATCTCCTGCCTTGCTTTGGTATTACAATTTGTAGTACTATGCTGCCCTCTGCTGCCTTAGTTTGGCATTGCAACTTGATTTTCTGATTTGAAACAAGAGGCAGTTGGAGGTGGTGTGAGACTGAAAACGAGGAGTTACGGACAGTTCCCATGGTGAGAGGAGGTAGGAAATTGGGGCTCCTCGTTTGGGACCAGAGGGAAGTACAAATACCATCCGATTCAGAGTGCCCTGCGTTTTAAGATCGGTTGATTCTTCCCCTACCCGCAGTACGTTAGTCTAATGAAATTTACTGCCAACCTCCCAAGGCCGGGACCGTGAAAAGGCTTTGATAGTCGCAGTGAGTATGAAAAAGTATATCTGCTACCCATGACTTATGTTGGAAAATATAAGAAATGTTACCAATCTTCAGTAAAGTTCAGCTTTCAAGTTTGCACAGGACCCTCGGTGTATGATTCTTTTGTCTGCAGCCTCACACCTTGCGGGCATCAACATAACTCACAGTCTCATATATCAGTCATCTCCCTCCTTTATAATTGCCACCTAACCTAGGGATTGTTAGAGCCATCGGAGTCACCGTGACTGAACCATCCTCTGAGATACTAGGCTCTGCATCTCACAAGGCGGTGCTACACTGTAAGCACAGGTAATCTTCTCATCTGTCCTTCCAGTGGATGGACGTGGACTCAGGAAATTGAACACGATTCTACAGGTGAACAACTTGCTATATTGATGGTGCTGTGAGCAACGTTTTGAGTTTCTTGACCATGGAATGAATTACCTGCATAATAAACTCCTCGCTAGATAATGGTTGCATCTTACGAAAACAGGAAAACACATATTTGGTAGATGCCTTGCTACACTCATCAGGAGATCTTTAAACTAGATCAATATGGCATGGGAAACATGCAGCCAGGAAAAAAATATGCAGCTAATGAATTCTTTTGACAACACTGCTATTAGAAATATTAGTTGTGGAAAGAAAGAACAAAAACAGCAAATTCTGAAGTGAAAATAGAGGAGCAAGAGAAACTGACTACAAACTAAAATGTGTCTATAGAAATGCACAGAGTATGGGAAATAAACAAGGAGAATTGGAGCTGCTAACACAGGACGAGAGACATGATGCCATAGGCATCACTGAAAACCACTGGTGGGATGATACAAATGATTGGAATAGAAACCTTGAAGGCTACAACTTATTTATTAGAAACAGAAATAACAAGAGTAGAGGAGGTAATGCATTGTATGTTAGGAAAAAATGAATATCTCAGCAGAAATCACCAGGGCAGAGCAGTGCGCCTGCGCCGGAGCCGTGACGGGAAGCTAAGAAGAGGAGGGCTTCGCTAGAAGATGGGAGGTGCCAGACAGCGACGCCCATCGGACCTGACCGGATGGCAGATCGCCCCTGGGTGAGTATAATATAACTCGTTTTTCTTCTCTTTCAGGTTACATCGGGGGCTTATCTACAGCATTACACAATGCTGTAGATAAGCCCCTGATGGCGGTGGCTGCAGCTGATGGTTGAAAAATGGGGTGACAGATTCCCTTTAAAGTGTTACATCAGAAATATACCAGACTGGTAAACCAAGGTATATTCTCCTTCATGCTGCCATGTCCTGATCCATCTACTTTGATCCACAGGTACGTCAGAACCCTCTTAATCCAGAATGCCCACTGCACCCCTGAACCCCATGCATTCCTCATCCTCTGTTTTTTAACTGGTACGTCAGAACGCTCTTAATCCAGAATACCCACTGCACCCCTGAACCCCATGCATTCCTCGTCCTCTGTTTTTTAACTGGTATGTCAGAACCCTCTTAATCCAGAACACCCACTGCACCCCTGAACCCCATGCATTCCTCATCCTCTGTTTTTTAACTGGTACGTCAGAACCCTCTTTTAATCTAGAATACCCATTGCACCCATGAACCCCATGCATTACTCATCCTCTGTTTTTTAACTGGTACGTGTGTACTCTGTTTTTTTCCCCTGACTTTAATTCCATGTATCATACTTCAAACCTACTGTATGCATATTGATATGCCCATGCTCCTCACACCTAGTCTTATCCTTCCATCTTATTCTGCCTCTTTCTTCAGCTTTGATGCTAGTCAAATGTCCTATTAACTGTAATCTGTTAAATGCTACCTGCTGTGAACCATCCTCCTCCCCCCTTCTCCTCCTCCCTCTCTCTCACCTGGCTTCATTTCATGGACATTTGAATGGTATAAGTTGAACAGAGCAGGTCAGATATGACCTTGGTCAGATGCAACATCATTTGAAGTGAGACATCTTTAAAGTGTTACATCAGAAATATACTAGAAGTAGTCCAGAAATTGGTCAGAAGGTAAGAATAATCACTGTCTTCTAATTTTACTTGCCTTTCCTTTTTTTACCCTGCTCTTTAACCATGCTTACATTTGCCCTCACCGTTTTTGCTCCACTAATCTTCACTCTCCTTCGCTATCCCCAAACACCTGCAAGCTGTAACCAAATAACTATCTCCCCCACTGTCTTACCCACGTACATCGCCTCATCTGCAGACCTGCTCCTTAACCTCAGACCTCTCCTACTAAATTTTTAACATAAGCCAGTCACTCTCCTTCACCCACCTGATTTCCCTTCCTCTACTTCTTCTCACTGCTGACGACATATCCCCCAATCCTGGCCCCCCCTGCCGCATACATCCCACTAATCCTCACCCCTATACTTCTCACAGTAATAGAAACTACTGTAATCCCTCACACTTAAAATCTGTGCCACTGACCCCCACTCCCCTGCTCTCCCTCTCTGGAGCACTTTGGAATGCCCGCTCTGTCTGCAACAAGCTCCAAGTGATCCACAATCTCTTTACTTCCCGCAACCTCTCCTTCCTGGCCCTCACTGAGACCTGGATGACGCCCCCTGACACGGCCTCCCATGCAGCACTGAGTTACGGTGGCCTCCACTTTACGCATACTCCTCGCTCTCGCAACAGACATGGTGAAGGTGTGGGTTTCCTTCTTTCTAATAACTGCTCCTTCAACCCTATCCAACCACCACCTTATCCTCCCTTCCTTCGAGGTCCACTCAGCCCGTATCTACTCTCCCTCTAATCTCCTTATGTCTGTCATATACCGACCACTGGGCTCAGCCATTGCCTTCATTGACCAATTCTCCACCTGGCTTCTTCACTTTCTCTCTGCTGACATCCCCACCATCATCAAAACAAAACTTGGCACTCAAATGTTGAATAATAGACCAAAAAGAAGGTAATTGTTGCTGTGTTTTTTTTCTTTTATTTGCATCCGTGAAAGATAAAAGTGATGTACATAACAGATGAACGTTTTCGGCTAAAAAACATCAGCCTTCCTCAGACAATATGTACAATTTTGCACTGTAATATATCAAGACAACACAAAGAAAACATTGTGAGTACACAAAAAGATGCAAAAATTGAAAGCAACTCAGTTCTACCTCTCTGGCCCAGATGTCACCTATGTTCTGTCCAGAATACTGGAGTGTCTATCAGACATATCCTCCTTCTTCACCTCTCACTTCCTAAATCTCAATGTAGACAAAACCGAACTCATCATCTTTCCCCCATCTCACGTATCTTCCCTACCCGATCTATCTATTATCGTAAATGGTATCACGCTCTCTCCCGCCCCTGAAATCCGCTGCCTCGGAGTAACTCTCGACTCTGCCCTGTCCTTCGAACCACACGTCCAAACTCTTGCCACCTCCTGTCGCAGCCAACTTAAAAACTCTTGTGCATGCCCTCTTCATCTCCCACCTCGATTACTGCAACACCCTCCTCTGTGGCCTCCCTGTCAACTCTCTTGCACCACTCCAGTCTGTCCTCAACTCTGCTGCCCAACTAATCCACCTCTCTCCTCGCTACTCCCCTGTTTCTCCCCTGTGCAAATCCCTCCACTGTCTCCCAATTCCCCAATGAATCCAGTTCAAACTACTAACACTGACCTACAAAGCTATCCACAACCTGTCCCCTCCCTATATCTCTTAACTAATCTCCCAATATCTTCCTTCAAGTATTCTTCGATCCTCCCAAGACCTCCTACTATCTTCCACACTTATTCGTTCCTCACACAACCGCCTGCAAGATCTCTCCCGAATATCCCCATCCTCTGGAATTCCACGCCTCAACATGTCCGATTATCCAACACCCTCGGATCCTTCAGACGGAACCTGAAAACCCATCTCTTCAGGAAAGCCTACAGCCTGCAATAACCATTCTGTCGCCTCGCCACCACCTGAGCTGCTGCTTCGCCACCACCATCTCTAATCAGTTGGCCACAGAAATGTTACCTTTCTGCCTGGCAGATACAGATGGTTTCCAAAACCTGATGGTGGTCGCAGTCCCTCAGTATCAGTTGCCCAGTCGCCATTACTTCTCTAAGAAAGTTTGTGCCTGCGCTACACCAAAATGTCACAGACAACTTCAGCCATTCCTGGACTAAATCTATGTCTGCCAGGATGCATTTCACCACAGACACTTGGACGAGTAAGCATGGCAAAGGGCGTTACATCTCACTGACTGGGCACTGGGTGACTCTGGTGGCTGTGGAGGATGGCGGGGAAGGGGCTGCTCCACAAGTATTTCTCTGTATTTCACTAGTCTTCCACTGCTTCTACCTATTCCTCTACCTCCACTAATGTCTCCACCTGCGCCTTCAACATATGTCTTGGTGAGACACACATTCCAACAGTACAGAGTGAATCCCCACCACCTCTGTACTGTGAAGGCTCACCGCAATAAGGCAGTATGCTTTGGATCTTGCAATCATACAGCTGAAGAGTAGTTACAGATCTCCAGGCCGAGTTTGAGCAATGGTTGTCTCCGCTAAACCTGGATCCACTGAAGGCCATGTCCAGCAATTGTGCTAACCTTGTGGCGGCCCTACACTGAGGCAAGCGCATACACGTGCCTTGCATGGCTCACATCCTCAACCTGGATGTATAGCAATTTCTCCACCACTATCCTGGCCAGGGTGAGCTGTTGCAAATAGCCCGAAAGCTGTGTGCTCACTTCCACTGTTTAAAACCCTCAGGTCATTCACTTGCATCAATACAAAGGTCTTTGTCCATGCCAGTTAACAGGTTGAGATGTGATGTGCTGACATGGTGGAATTCCACTCTGCACATGTTGCAGCGATTGTGGCAGCAGCAACGAGCCCAGATGCAGTATGTCATATAGTATAGACTGGACCAATGCAGTAAGTACGTGGCACATATCACATTTATGGAGTGTTCACAGATTAAGGACCTCTACACCCTTCTGCACAGTTTTGAAATGGCTACTAAGATGGTTAGCGTGACAGTGCCATCATCATTTTAAAAATTCCAGTCAGCTACAACCTAGAGCAGACTTTGAATAGCCTATGGGAGGAGGTGATGGTCAAAGAGGAAGTGGAGGAAGCAGAAGAGGATGCTGAAAGGATAAAATTGTCTCAAAGTTCCAGACTGTCATCACACAAGTGGGTACCAAAAGAGCATGAATTAATGCAATCGATAGGGGCTAGTGATTCCAGGCAAACTGTTACTGAAGGTGCAAAAGCAGAGGAACAAATGGAGGAGGAAGAGGTGATGGGTAATCAACTGTCAGAAAATGAAGAGGATAAACATCCCCTTTCTGTTGTTCATGGATGGCTGGAGGGGACAGAGGAAACAAACATCAGTGTTACGTAGCCACCATAACAGCATGGGCTGGACCTCATGGAAGAGCCCGACATATGAGTGCCTTCTTGCTGCACTATCTGCAACATGATTCCCGTATAGTTATGATTCCAAATAGTGCTGACAATTGGGTAGCCACTCTGTTAGATCCACTTTATAAGACAACATTTTGCCAGATGCTTCCCTACATGGACTATCCAAACATGTTTTTACACAACCTTCAAAGACAGGTTTTCTACAAGACAGCAGCGAGGCACATAGAGTGCATCGCAGCTCTAAACTTCCAACATCCGGCTCGTCAATTCGTCAACACCAAAACATTAGCAGCAACAGCAGCAGCAGTATTGTAAATGGCAGAAACAATTTCTGTGAGTCATTTGACACACTTTTTAGACTAGCTCGTGCACCAGACAGAGTCCAAGTCTGACACATGGTGAACAAATGGAGAGGATGGTGCAGTAGTATATAGAACTCAATATCAATAGTATCAGGGAGGGTATGGACCCTTTCACATTTTGGTCTTCAAAAATGGATTAGTGGCCTGAGCTCGGCTCTCACACCTTGGAGGTTTTGTCATGCCTAGCAGGCAGTGTTCTCTCAGAACATGTCTCCAGCACTGCTGGTGGTGTCCTGACAGAAAAGCGCAGCTGACTGTCCCCTGAAAGTGTAGACCGCCTAACTTTCATCAAGGTGAACAAGTCATGTGTCATGGTCCAGTCCGGAGTTTGTGCGCTGCTGTCCTCTCTCAGGACCGGTCATGGGTGCCGGCGCGTTTGGTCCATGCTGATCGGTTGGTCCGGGCCTTTCATGCTCGTCATCCAGGGAAGCCTGGGGGTCCGGTGGCCCCCCATTGAGAGGGAGGTACTGTCATGGTCCAGTCCGGAGTTTGTGCGCTGCTGTCCTCTCTCAGGACTGGTCATGCGGGGGTTAATTTCCTCGGCCTCGTTCTGGAGCGGACTGGGCTATTTCAGTCCTTCACAGCCGGCTTACCAGTGTTAGTGATAGCTCAAGCTTCCAGTTTAGAGCCTCTGACCCCTGTTACCTGGTGATCCTCCTGCCTTTGACTTGTTTACTCGTGTATGACCCGGACTGACTCTGACCCCGTCTCTTGGTATCCGTCTCTGCTGCTACGTTCCCTGTCTGGCTATTTGACCCTCGGCTTGGTATATTGACTACGTGTATTGCTGCTCCTTCTGGTACTTCTGCCTCCGTACGGTTTTGACTCGGCTTGCCTGACCACGCTCCCACTACTTGGTGGTGCCTGTGCTTATGATTTGTATAGCTTCTCTGTGTACTCAGTCTCACATCCCTCCCTAGTTCCCTCTGGGGAAGATTGCACTACACTGCAGTAATCTAACAGCTCCCATCTGGTTTTGACCTATTGGCTTGTTTTCTGACCACGGGCTTGCTGAGACCTGTAGTTCTTATATGACTGTTTATTCTTAACACAGCTTTGGATGTTTTTGCTGCCACCTGGTGGTGGTTTTGGCTGCTGCAGTGCAGGCTTGTCCTGAGCACACTGGCCTGAATTTCAGCTGCTTTACATCATGGATCTCTAAGGACTTTTGCACCCCTGCACCCCAATTGCATTCTGTACAGACTAGATAGTGTAGTTTTTAGTGTGCTGCATTGATATTGCAAAATTGCTGTGTGTGATATCTTTAGTGGGGCTTCTGTGCCTGCTGTTGCACCTACTGCAGATGTTAAGACTAATTTGAGTCAATGTGAACAGTCCTGGTTTGCTATCCATCTGCTGGGCTGGCTGTAGTGGAAGAGATGTTGCTACCTATTATATTATTTCTATTCTGGTGAAATTGATGCCACTTTGTTGGTGTCTGCCACTAATTGTTGGAAATGTGAACACTTCTGGTTGTGTCTGCATCTGCTGCATTGACTGTAGTGGAAGAGATGTCATCACCATTATATTATTTCTACTCTAGTGAAACTGATGCCGCTTTAGTGGTGTCTGGCCCTAATTGTTTTTAAATTTGAAGACTCCTGATTGGGTTTCCATCCGCTTGGTTGGTTGTAGACGAATACGTGTCTGTCTCTATTATATTATTTCTACTCTTGTGAAATTGATGCCACTTAGGTGATATCAGGCCCTAATTTTTTGAAATTTAAAACTCCTGATTGGGTCTCTATCTGCTGAGTTGGCTGTAGTAGAAGGATGTCGATTTCCATTATACTACTTCTACTCTGGTGAAATTAATCCCATTTTAGTCGTGTTGGCCACTAATTTTTGGAAATGTGGAGTGTCCTGATTGGGTCTCTATCTGCTCAGTTGGCTATAGTGAAAGAGATGTCTCTCCCCATTATACTATTTCTATTCTGGTGAAATTGTTGACACTTTGGTGTTCTCTACCACTAATTGTTGGAAATGTGAACACTTCTGGTTGGGTCTACATCTGCTGGGTTGGCTGCAGTGGAAGAGATGTTGCTCCCCGTTATACTATTTCTACTCTGGTGAAATTAATGCCACTTTGTTGGTGTCTGCCACTAATTTTTAGAAATGTGGAGAGTCCTGATTGGGTCTCTCTATCTGCTCAGTTGGCTGTAGTGGAAGAGATGTTGCTCCCCATTATACTATTTCTACTCTGGTGAAATTAATGCTACTTTAGTGGTGTTGGCCACTAATTTTTAGAACTGTGAAGAGTCCTGATTTGGTATCTCCGTCTGCTGGGTTGGCTGTTCTGGAAGTGATATCGCTCCCCATTATACTATTTCTACTCTGGCGAAATTGATGCCACTTTGGTGGTGTCTGCCACTAATCGCTGGAAATGTGAACACTCCTGGTTGTGTCTGCACCTGCTGCATTGGCTGTAGTGGAAGAGATGTCACCACCATTATACTATTTCTACTCTAGTGAAATTGATGCCGCTTTGGTGGTGTCTGGCCCTAATTTTTTTTAAATTTGAAGACTCCTGATTGGATTTCCATCCGCTTGGCTGGTTGCAGAGGAATACGTGTCTGTCTCCATTATACTATTTCTACTCTTGTGAAATTGATGCCACTTAGGTGGTGTCAGGCCTAATTTGTTGAAATTTAAAACTCCTGATTGGGTTTCTATCTGCTGAGTTGGGTCTAGTAGAAGGGATGTTGCTCCCCATTATAATATTTTTACTCTGGTGAAATTGATGCTACTTTAGTGGTGTTGGCCACTAATTTTTAGAACTGTGAAGAAACCTGATTTGGTATCTCCGTTTTCTAGGTTGGCTGTTGTGGAAGAGATATCACTCACAGTTATACTATTTCTACTCTGGTGAAATTAATGCCACTTTGTTGATGACTGCCACTAATTGTTGGAACAGTGAATACTCCTGGTTGTGTCTGCATCTGCTGCATTGGCTGTAGTGGAAGAGATGTCACCACCATTATACTATTTCCACTCTAGTGAAATTGATGCCGCTTTGATGGTGTCTGGCCCTAATTTTTTTTAAATTTGGAGACTCCTGATTGTGCTTCCATCCGCTTGGTTGGTTGCAGAGGAATACGTGTCTGTCTCTATTATACTATTTCTACTCTTGTGAAATTGATGCCACTTGGGTGGTGTCAGGCCTTAATTTTTTGAAATTTAAAACTCCTGATTGGGTCTCTATCTGCTGAGTTGGGTCTAGTAGAAGCACAGCAAAGATTTCATTTCTTATACTGCTAAGATAAAATTAAAGATATGCTATCATTGCAGCACAGCGTCCATTAATTTGTAATCGTTCTAATGACTTCAAGATCATCCACCAAAGGTTCCGCAAAGGGGTCAGGGGTCAGAAGACGGTGCAAGAAAAAGCCTATGGAGTCAGCGTTTGTGAAAAAACTGTAAGTGATGAATTTTTTTTAGGATATTTTTTTCTGAGTTTAGCGATCGAAACGTATTACTTTTCAATCAATTTTATACTTGCAGACATGTGTAGTGTGACAGTTTCATAGTTCTGGAGGTTTTTGATGCGGAAAGCTTTCAGAACTTGTGACTACACTTGCGGGGTGTTGATAGGGTTAAAGTGGGAGCCTTACTTTCTGGTAACCATCTAGATCAGGGGTGGGAAACCTCAGGCCCCAGAGCCATTTTCGGCCCTTGATGACCTTTGATCTGGCCCCCGGGCAGATTCTCAAGGACCACATTCTTGGGCAGGGAGCTGTATTTTGATTGCAACTAGCTCATTAATTTCTTCTTGTTCTGTTAGCACACACACACAGTGTTCACTACTGAAGACTGAAGGGCATGCAATGAAAGATTACGTCCTGACACCAGTGCCAGAGTCAGGATGTATGTTGTGGGTAGAGTTTGTACGGCCCCGAAGGATGGTATAAATATCCAAATGGCCCTTGGCAGAAAAAAGATTCCCCACCCCTGATCTAGATGACTCTGACTGCAGCATCTGTAGTGTTATACGCCCATGATGGCTTCTAAAACGAATTGCGGCTGTTGAAGCAGGGTGCTAGCTTAATATACAGATGAAACTACTACATTTTCACACTTCCAGTCTTTACTTACTACTCAGCATTTAAAACTGATAACACTCAGGATTAAGACCCCTTACTGATCATTGTAGTAATGGGTTGTATAGAATATACACCTTTTTTTGAATTGGCATCAATACTGAATCCTATTAAATTTACAAGGAAGGAAAGGCTATAATAATCAAAAAGTGTAAGGGTATGTGCATACGATCAGTAATTGCTGTGGGTTTGACGCTAGGTCAAATCCACAGCAGCCACCTGTGTCAGCATTATGGATGGGATTTCTAGAAATCCCATGACCACGATGCATCCATAGTCACCAGGGATAACCCACAGAAACTGACATGAGGCGCATCTCTCAAAACCACAGCATGCCAACTTCTCATGTGGAGACTATCGCAATAGAATGTATTGGACGCTGTGAATCCACACGGTTCAGTGAACTCACGCGGATTTAACCTGCTTTCAGTAGAAGGCAGTGCTTTGGACACAGTGAACATACATTACTTCCAAAGTGCTGCTAGTTCAGGATCGTGGGCACACACTTGGAATATCTATTATTTAAAATGAACTTTCAGCACAATGCGTCTTCCTCTATTCTATACCTGCTCTCTTTCCTTCCTCTCGGAACTTTATGAGCACCAACTGTCATCTCCTATCTCACTACTGTAAAAATCTATATTTACTGCATATTTCATCCATGAATTAGGAGTAAATGGTCAGTCCAGGAGGAGGAATAAGCATTTCACTTATAAAAAATATAGTAAACTTTATTTTCACTTGCACTATAGAATTGTGAAACTAAAATTAAAAAGATAGCTTCTTGTTAATTTATGCAATAAGATTTATAATGATAGTTTTTTTCTTTGTACTTTTATTGTATTGATGCTTACTAGCTAATATTTTGTATTTTGTTCAGAATGGGACTTTTAGAGTTAATTGCCTGCAATGAGTGACTGTATGTAAGCTACATTGTTTGACACAGAAAGAGAAATTAAAATGTTCCTTCCAGCTTACTTATTTTTCCTTCTTTACCTTTATGTTATTTTTTATTTAGTGGGCTTATGGATCTGGGAACCCACATGTCAAACTCATTTTATTTTGGAAACGTAATGCAAATGCTCCCAATGTATTGTCTTGTATTATACTGTATAAAAAAGCAGTTGACTACTTGATGCCTCCTTCTGAGTCATATAGACAATAAAGATTTTTTTTGTTAGTGATATATAGTATATATATATATATATATTAATACTAATGAAAATACATTTCTTTATATACAGTATATATATATATATATATATTTAAATTAAACGCTAATAAAAATATTGAAGTGAAACAATCCAGATAAAGTGCGCTCCTATTGTGATAAATAGGCAAATGGATGATAAATGCAGCTGAAGCAAAAATATTGTGTAAAAAATATTTTTATTAAAAAACACTATGTGTTACAATTGCATCCAACCTTCCTCAAGTGCCTTTAATCTGGTTTGCTTCACTTCATTCAGCTCTGCTGGAACTCCCCATGAAGGATATTTCCACAGTATACGAGGATGACTGCACCCGCTGGAATCCACTATAGTGGAATTGGAGTTGTGCTTGCAGCACAACTTTGCCAGGTGAGAATAATTTGTACTATTGGTTTTAAATTGGTTTTAAAGTTTTAGGATACTTCGCTCAGAAAGTGCTCTTTTCTCTCCAAGTTCCACTAACAAAAAAAATTGTTGATTTGTTTATTGTTTATATAACCCTTTCTCCTTGGGAGAGATATTCTATGAGTACACAAGGTTAGACAACAGATCAATGGCTCACACAATGCTCCATATACCCAGAAACTGGACCTTGGGTGGGTCATTGTGGAGAGGTCTGTTTAGGAGGTGCACACAAACCGACAATGGTTAACAACATGCTTACCAGTACGCTCGAGAATGGACTTCCATCTCTCCTTCAACCATGTGAAAATCACTACTTCATAAAAGAATTGCCACACAGCACTTCAGCACAAAATATATTAGCAAGTCATGCCTACGATGAATACACCCAGAAATGCGACCAAGATCACCTTCCTTGGGTGTACTGTCTTCCGCAAGACAAAAGAAGATAATCGTAAAGCAACATCATTTGAAGATAGACTGTTCCTAGAGATAATGGAGCAAGGAATGGTGCAGGACAAAACTAAGAGCTGGAATGCACCCCTACCCTTCAAGCCTCAAGGACAACGCTTGCCTAGCAACAGAGTGCTCAGAATCAGAAGGTCTACCTCACCTGAACAATGGAAATACGTGCCTACACTTCTCAACCCTGTGGAACAGGCTATCAGATTTGTTGCTGATAATCGTCTCAAAGGCACAATTTGGTTTACAGTCCCTGTTTTTTTGCATAGACAATTGCCTAACATGACACAAAACGTCCTTGTTTGAACTAGTAAGTCCACATGCTCATGTTGAAATATGCTCTCAAGTGTCTACGTTACATATGCAAACTTTGAACCGCCATCTGGGATCTCAGCAATTCAGTAGGTTCTCTACTTGGAATTCGCTTTTTCGTGCCATTTCCTGCCTGATCCACATAGCTCAGTCATAAAAGGCAACCTCACTAATAGTGTTGAGCCACCCCCGTAGTGTTCGAGTTCGGTTCGGTTCGCCAAACACCCGTGTGTTCGACGAACTGTTTGTCGAACCTTTCGTCGAACACCGTCGAACACCATTAAAACCAATGGCAGGCAAACAAAAACACATAGAAACACATAGAAAACACATAGAAATCACTTCAAAGGTGTCCAAAAGCTGACAAACTGCTCAGAAGACACAACTAACACATGGAAAAGTGACAAGTACATATAGGCATGCGAAAAGAAAAGAGGTGGAGTAAAAGTAGGCGGAGACACAGATATAGGCATGTCATGCCCTTCTAAAACCAAAAAAGTGCCAAGCCGACACGGCCAGTCCGTTCCTGCCCGTGCGACCTGCGTGACGCCGGGTTTGTGCCAGAGCTGTGGTGGACCCTGACGGCCAGCCCCCCTCTCCCAATACTGGTGCCTGTCCGCTGGTGGGTCAAGCGAGCCCCCCTGCGGTGGAGGCAGGTCTAATCTTTTAAATGTAAATTGTCTCTCTAATTTGAATGAGTACACTTTAAATCCTTTTACAAGGATCTATTGGAGGGCAAGTCTCATGCAAGCAGCCACGGTAATTCCAGCTCCAGTAGCGTCCACTAAAGCTGCTGCAGTTAAAAAGTTTTTTATAAGGATCGAGCTTGGCGGTCCACCACAAGGCGTCCTACCGCCAGTCACAGCCCCTGTGCCTTGGGGTGCCTCCCCGATGCTCTTCACTGAGTGTCCCGGGGACCCGAAGCATTTCCTTTGAAAAAATTAAGTGTCCAAACTACAGGTGGTGTAGCTTGCTTAACAGCTGGGTTAATCCGCTGACTAGCAGACACTGCTACTAGACCCAAAATTATTGTCTGGGCTAGATGAAGTTAAAAATTTGTAATTAGATACTCTCGTTGGATGCTGAGAAAGCATTCCATAGAGTCTCCTGGCACGCCATATATTATTCTCTTAAAAAGCTTGGGGTAGGGGACCCTTTTATAGCCAAAATCATGGCCCTGTATCGCAATCCGTCAGCTAGGCTGAAGATAAATGGAACATTATCATCACTTTCCATAATCACCAATGGGACAAGGCAGGGATGTCGTCTGTCCCCTCTCTTATACATCCTAGTGATGGAGCACCTGCTATCATCAATTCACGATAACCCCAATATTAGGGGATTGAGGTGGGAGGCACCGAGATTAAGTGCTCTGCATTTGCTGATGAATGATGTCCTAGTATATATCACTCAACTACATATATCCATCACTGCTATTATGGCTGAAATAGATCACTTTGGTACATGGTCAAATTTTAAAATCAATGCAGCGAAGTCTGAGGCCCTCGATGTTTCCCTCCCCAAATCCATACAGGATTCCATCCAGTCCAACTTTCCCTTTGCCTGGCCCTCACAGGGTATCAAATACTTAGGAATTCGTATTCATAGAGACCTCTCCCGTATATTTTTTCTTAATTTTGGGCCCTTTATTGAACAACTCCATAGAGATCTTACTTCTTGGACGGTGAAGGATGTTTCCTGGTTCGGCAGAAAATATATACTAAAAATGAACGTCCTACCTAAACTCTTCCAAACCATTCCCATGGTAATTCCCTCAAATTTTTGGAAAAGACTACGCAGTAGCTTTTGCAGATTTATCTGGGCAAGTGGGCGTCCATGCATTTGGGGGGACGTTCTGATCAGACACAAACAAAAGGGGGGCCTTAGCCTTGCGGATTGTAGAAGGTATTACATGGCAGCAGTACACGCTAGAATCCTCGACTTCTTCCATCATTCGGAGGGGAAATTGTGATCAAAATAGCTCAATCCATTTGTCCTAAAGCTCTTAGCACTCTCTCATGGTGCGCCCAATTAATTGTCCCGTCTCTTGGCCTCATGTCATATAGTACTTATGCCACTGCTTTGGCTTTGAGATCCCCAAAAAAAGCTTATCCTCAATTGACCCCCAGGGCCCCTTGCTCCCGATTTCAGATAATCCAGATTTCCCACCAGGACTATCTGCAAATAGATTTCTCGGTTCAAAATAAATCCCATCTGATATTATTTTCTCATGTCATCTCCAATACTTTGCTGCTCCCCCTCAATGACTTGTTACAGGGAAGAGCCAGTTCCCCGAAGGCAAATTTTGAATATAGCCAGTTACAACACTTCTATTCAACTGTGAAGAAGCGCACACATCTTCATAGAGATCTCACAAACTTTGAAAAATTGAGCCTATCATTGTCACCCCCTACACTCTCCATCTCCCTACTGTATAATCTCCTCATTGCCCAGGTAACTGACAATAGGCCAGGATTCTGCGGTGCAGGGAAAGGGAACTGGGGAAGTCCTTCTCTGACTCACAATGGGATAAATGTTTCTTCCTAACACATAAAACCTCAAGAGGGTCCAAAGCTCAGGAAACCTCCTTCAAAATTATCTCTAGATGGTACAAGCAGTCCTTCATAAATGGTATCCAGTGGTCTCAGATAGATGTTGGAGATGTGGGGAGGGGAAGGGACAATGTCACACATATGGTGGACATGCCCTATAATAAATGCATTTTGGGCAAAGGTGGTTCCCATGATGGAGAAAATAACTGGTTTGACTATCTCTAATACGCCAGAAGCCCTCCTTTTATCAATGTTACCAATAAGTAAACGTAGTTATAAAAGGTCATCAATAGGCTATCTAATACAGGCGGCTAAGAATGTCATTCCACGACACTGGAAAAGCAGAGACCCACCCACTGGGAGGAATGGTTTGCGCAGATATCCCTCCTTAATAGGATGGAGCATCTGATTGGCATCTCACCAGCTGATGTTGATAGATACTGTGTGATTTGGATGAATTGGATTGATTTGCAAAACTCTGACGCAGGGCCGGCTCCAGGTTTTTATGGGCCCCGTGCAAAAAAGTTTCAGTGGGCCCCTTTAACACAGACCACGATTCATGATGCACAGATACGGCAGAGAAATATGGTATAGTACAATGCCAAACACTTCTCTTCTTCCATTACATGACTGATATCTATTGTAAATTGTACAATAGCTCAAAAACCGCCAAATCCTCACAGCGCACAGTACAGACTGGAGAGTACAGTCCTTCATACAATATTATGGGCACCACATAGTCTCCCCCTCATCACCCATATAATACCCCATGCAGGATGTAACCCCCCCAACCCCCCTATAATGCTCCACACAGAATACTGGACCCAATATAATGCTCCATACAGGATACTAGTCCCCATATAAGGCTCCATACAAAATATGGAGCTCTCCTCTGCGCTGTGCTGCGTTCTGCACTGTTACGGCTCAGGAAAGGGCGCTGTGGAAAGACTCCCCATTATCATCATCGCGTGCCCATTATCATCATCATTGCCTCCCCAGCATCATCATTGCCTGCCCATTATCATCATCATTTCCTCCCCGGCATCATCATTGCCTGCCCATCATCATCATCATTGCCTCCCCATTGTCATCAATGCCTGCCCATCATCATCATTGCCTCCCCATCATCATCATTGCCTGCCCATCATCATCATCATCATTGTCTCCCCATCATCATTGCCTCCCCATCATCATCATTGCCTGCCCATTATCATCATCATCATCATTGCATCCCCATCATCATCATTGCCTGCCCATCATCATTGCCTCCCCATCATCATCATTGCCTGCCCATCATCATCAATCATCATTACCTCCCCATCATCATCATTGCCCATCATCATCATTGCCTGCCCATCATCATCAATCATCATTACCTCCCCATCATCATCATTGCCTGCCCATCATCATCAATCATCATTGCCTCCCCATCATCATCATTGCCTGCCCATCATCATCATCACTGCCTTCCCCCACCACCATCACACATACAGCACCACACACAGACAGCACCGCAGCACACCAGCACATTCTCACATACACACACACACAAAGCACCGCACTACATACACACACACAGACACATACACATCACATCTCACCTGTCCGGTGTATCTCTGCTGATACTCCTGCATGCGTGAATCCCTTTCTATGGCAGGAATTATTTCGGCAAATTTACTTTTGTACCGGGGATCTAAGAGTATGGCTACCCAGTAGTCAGGATTATTTCGAATTCTGACAATTCGATGGTCATGTTGCAGGTAGTGCAGCAAGAAGGCACTCATGTGTCTTGCGCATCCGGGAGCACCAAGTCCGTGTTGTGTTGGTGGCAAGGTAAGAATCATGCTTCCTTCCTCTGCCCTCTCCACCCAACCTCGCACAACAGAAATGTGATCAAGGTCTCTCTCATCTGATGAGTCTTCCATGCCCTTCGCCAGTTCATCCTCCACTTCTTCCTGGGCTCCTGCACCTTCCTCACTAGTTTGGCTGCTACCATGCTCCCTGGTTAATCCCTCTCCCCCACCCTCCTAATTGACAACTCTGGAGTTTTTTGGACAAAAAACGATGGATGAAAACCGAGCAGATGCCCAAATTTATTGTCCAGGCAAGATGCAGATAAAAATTATTAGTAATTTCAACGCTGGTGGAGCTTAGTATAGATGGCCTAATAGAATGAGAACCACACACTGCTACTATGCCCAAAATTATTGTCCAGGCAAGATGCAGCTAAAAATTCGTAGTTATTTTAACGCTGGTGGAGTTTAGTATAGATGGCCTAATAGAATGAGTACCACACACTGCTACTATGCCCAAAATTATTGTTCAGGCAAGATGCAGATAAAAATTCGTAGTCAGTTGAACGCTGGTGGAGCTTTGCATAGGTGGCCTAATAGAATGAGTACCACACACTGTACTATGCCCAAAATTATTGTCCAGGCAAGATGCAGCTAAAAATTATTAGTAATTTCAACGCTGGTGGAGCTTAGTATAGATGGCTTAATAGAATGAGTACCACACACTGCTACTATGCCCAAAATTATTGTCCAGGCAAGATGCAGCTAAAAATTCAAAGTTATTTGAACGCTGGTGGAGCTTTACATAGATGGCCTAATAGAATGAGTACCACACACTGCTACTATGCCCAAAATTATTGTCCAGGCAAGATGCAGATAAAAATTCATAGTTATTTGAACGCTGGTGGAGCTGGCAAAAAGTGATAGGAACTGATGTAACCTAGCCCTCAAAAGGCCTGCAATTACAAATAGTCACTACTCCCAAGTTGACCTATCTGTCTATTTAAGAGCTCAGACCTGCCTGCTAAAAGTGCTAGGAACTGCTGTAACCTAGCCCTCAAAAGGGCTGCAATTACAAATGTAAGGCGGCGGTGTTCACACCGTGCAGTAACTGAGGCAGTGACCCAAGCAAGTCCAAAATAAACAGCTTTTATTCAGCAACTCACGGGTAAAACAGGCAAAGTCCTCCGGTACGCAGCCGGGATAACATCAGTTCATAAACACTGGTTGCCGGGAACAACGGCCGCGCCGGGCCGAGCAGAGCCTGACAGGTGCAGAGCCGTCCCAGGCGTGGGTTCAGCTACACACAATCCTGTGGAGCTTTCCTGCTATGCTCCTCGCAGGGTCTCAACATAGAACCACACTACTCCTTAGTGCAGGAGTTTTAAAGACCTGTGGCAAAAGCCACTGGAAAACCCGAGTTGGAGGGAGGAGGCCGCCCCACTGCCTCCTGTGACCTCCTCCAAGAAATGAAGGCCCTGCCGGATTTTACTTAATCTGCCTTAGCCAGGTAGTCTGACTAGGTCATTGCTCACCTTCATTCCTGCATTGCAGCCGCAGCTGTGTGTGTGACTGCAATGCACTCCAATGGCTTTAATAGGTCTCTGTACACATTCTGGGGAAATATAACGTCCCTCGTAAACGATCCCGGTCACTGCCTCACATATCCCCCCCCTCTGTTCAAACTTGTGGGGTTGAACATTTGCCACCATACAGGGTGCCCGGGACAGGGCATCCGCGTTTGCTTGCAACTTCCCAGGGCGATGTTCTACAGAGAAACTGAAATTTTGCAGTGACAGGAACCACCTGGTGACTCGCGCATTCCTCTCCTTTGCATTCCTCATCCATACCAAGGGTGAGTGGTCCGTCACCAAGCGGAACTGACGCCCGAGTAAATAATAACGTAGTGATTCCAAGGCCCACTTAGTAGCCAAACACTCCTTCTCTACTACGCTATAGTTTTTCTCTGCCGGGACAAGTTTTCTACTCAAGTAGGTGACCGGGTGCTCTTCACCATTCACTTTTTGTGACAACACCGCCCCTAGTCCTACCTCCGAGGCATCTGTCTGTACAATGAAGGTTTCATTGAAGTTGGGGCTGATGAGGACCGGCTGTCCACACAGGGCCAACTTCATGGACTGAAAGGCTTCTTCTGCCTGAGGGTTCCTCCGAACCATTACCGTTTTCTTTCCTTTCAAGAGATCGGTTAGGGCCGCCGTTCGCCCGGCAAAATTAGGTATAAACCGGCGGTAATACCCAAGGATGCCAAGGAACGCCCTCACCTGTTTTGTACTCGATGGTTTAGGCCAGTTTTTTATGGCCTCAATTTTACTGATTTGGGGCTTGATAGCTCCTCGGCCTATCACATACCCCAAATATCGAGCTTCCTCCAGGCCTATCGCACATTTTTTGGGGTTTGCCGTTAACCCCGCGGCTCTGAGAGAATCCAGCACCGCTTGTACGTGTGTTAGGTGCGTTTGCCAGTCGGTGCTAAATATGATGATATCATCTAGATACGCGACGCGTATTCCTGATGAGGCTTGAGCACTATGTCCATCAATCTCTGAAATGTAGCCGGGCCCCATGTAACCCAAAAGGTAAGACCACATAGTGAAATAGACCCTCCGGAGTTACGAAGGCGGTCTTTTCCTTCGCCGAATCTGTGAGAGGTACCTGCCAATAACCCTTGGTGAGATCGAGCGTGGTAAAGTACTGGGCCTGCCCCAGTCTCTCAATCAGCTCGTCCACCGGGGAACTGGATAAAGGTCGAACTTTGACACTTCATTCAATTTCCAGAAATCATTACAGAAGCGTAACGTTCCGTCTGGCTTCAGAATTAGTACAATGGGGCTAGCCCACTCACTCCGTGATTCCTCTATGACGCCTAACTGAAGCATTTGTTTTACCTCAGCCGAAATGGCTTGCCTCCGGGCTTCGGGCACCCGGTACGGTCTTATTCGCACCCTTACCCCAGGTTCGGTGACAATGTCATATTGGATAACCGTAGTCCTACCTGGTAGCTCTGAGAACACGTCGGTATTGTTTTGCACCAGGGAGCGAGCCTCCCGACGCTGCTGTTTAGTGAGGGCATCACTTATCCTGACCTCCCCCTTGGATGCTTCCCTGGCTGAAGGTAGAGAACTCTTTGGTGATATGCCCGGGGTGATGTCTGTAACTAAACACTCTCGATCTTTCCAAGGCTTTAGCAGGTTTACATGGTAAATCTGTTCAGGTTTCCTCCTTCCGGGCTGATACACCCGGTAATTTACCTCCCCCACCTTTTCTCGAATCTCATATGGCCCTTGCCACTTGGCCATGAGTTTACTCTCGGCTGTGGGTACCAGTACTAATACCCGATCGCCCTTGTTAAAAGACCTGACTCTGGCTCTTTTATTATATGTGTGCCTCTGGGTTGCCTGGGCATCTAACAGATGTTCTTTCACGATGGGCATGACCGCCGCGATCCGGTCCTGCATACTAGCCACGTGTTCAATTATACTCTTATGTGGAGTCGGTTCTTGTTCCCATGTCTCTTTGGCTACGTCCAACAGACCCCTAGGGTGTCTGCCGTACAATAACTCAAAGGGAGAGAACCCTGTGGAAGCCTGGGGTACCTCACGTATAGCGAACATCAAATAGGGCAACAACATGTCCCAATCCCTTCCATCCTTAGAAATTACCTTTTTTAACATGGACTTGAGGGTTCTATTGAACCGTTCTACTAACCCGTCGGTTTGAGGGTGGTACACCGAGGTGCGCAATTGTTTAATTTTTAGCAGTTTGCACAGTTCTCTTGTCACTTTGGACATAAAGGGGGTCCCCTGATCCGTCAGGATCTCCTTAGGTAGTCCCAGGCGACAGAACATGGCAAACAGTTCTCGGGCAATAAGTTTTGCCGAGGTGTGGCGTAGTGGTATAGCCTCCGGGTACCGGGTAGCATAGTCGACGACCACCAGTATGTGTTGGTGGCCACGGGCGGATTTTACAATGGGCCCTACCAAATCCATTGCAATCCGTTCAAAAGGTACCTCTATTATTGGTAGGGGTACCAATGGACTACGGAAACTTGCAGTGGGTGAGGTCAACTGACATTCGGGGCAGGATTCGCAGTACCTTTTGACCTCCGCGTACACTCCCGGCCAAAAGAACCGCTGCAAGAAACGTTCTAGTTTTTTTTTCCCCTAAGTGGCCCCCCAGCAAGTGTGAGTGTGCCAAATCTAGAATCACCCTACGATACGACTGAGGTGCTACCAACTGTTCCACAACCTCGTCCCTGATTTTATCTATCCTATAAAGCAACTCACCACTGCCTACCATGCGTGGAAATACCGTATCTGCATTGGGCTGTTGGGCTACGCCGTTTACCTCTAGCACCCTTTCCCGCGCCTGAGTCAGGGTGGGATCTTGTAGCTGAGCTGTCCCAAACGTGGCCCTGGACACTTCCAGCTCAGGAATCGATGCGGTCTACTCCACCTCTCCTGCCAGCACCTCTAAGGGAAACCTATCGGGGTCACACTCTATCCCTATATGGGACACCCCTACGGCAGGTTCGTCGGGTACAGCATCTGTAATACATTTTACCAGGGGAGAATGGATTTTGTTTTTCCACAGAGTCCAGAACAGGGGCAAGTCTCTTCCTAACACAGACCCATAGGGGAGATTTTTTACCACTCCCACCACATGTTTTATGTCTCCACATGGCGTGGACAAGACTACCTCCGTAGTTGGATACTCTCGGAGGTCCCCATGGATACATACAACCCCGACCTGCCATCCGCTGGGGTTGTCTCCTGCCACCAGTGACCCATGTACCAGAGTCACGAGGCTCCCTGAGTCCAGGAGAGCCTCCGTAGGGTACCCATTAACCAGTATCTGGCATAGTTGGAGTTCACTGTCCTGGGGGTCGAGGGTTGCTGTGCAGATGGTCTGGGCATACATTGAGACCCGGCGGCTATATCCGCAGTCCATGGGTTTCGTAGTCAGGGGACAATTAGCCATCACATGTCCTGGTCCCTGACACCGCCAGCACCTAAGGGTGGAGGTACTGTCAGGTCTTATGACAGTTTGGGAGGGAACCGGTCTCCTGCCACTCTCACTCCGGGGTTCCCCTTCAGCACGGGTATGGTGCTGACTGTCCCCAGCAGAGGGACGCGACCCCTTTCCCGATTGCTGGGTTGGCAGGGATCGGCATGACAGCCGAGAGGGGGCTGAGTCTCGAATAAAGTCTTGAGTGGCCGAGTAGCGCTCGATCAAACTGACTACCTGGTCGAGTGTGCCGGGGTCGCCTTGCCCCACCCATCGTTGGATAGCAGCCGGCAGAGTCCTTACCAGCCGGTCAACCACCACCCTCTCCACCATCTGGGCTGGAGACAAAGTCTCTGGCTGGAGCCACTTCTTTACCAGCTGCAGGAGGTCATAAGCCTGAGACCGCGCGGGTCGTGTCTCCACATAGGCCCATGAAAATACACGCTGAGCCCTCACGTATGTATTAACCCCCAGTCGGGCAAGGATCTCACCTTTGAGCCTCTGGTAGTCCTGGGCGTCCTCCCGACTGAGATCGAAGTAGGCCTTTTGTGCATCGCTGACCAAAAACGGAGCTACTACTTCTGCCCACTGGCCGGCGGGTAGGTTTTCCCGCTCCGCTGTGCGCTCATAAATTGTCATGAAAGCTTCCACGTCGTCCTCCGGTCCCATCTTCCTCAACGCTGAGCGAACCCTGTCTCGGGCCTCGCGACGTTCAGGGGCTGGTGCTGTCAAGGTCTCCCGCAGTGCAGAAATCTGTTGTAGCAACAGTTCGTTTGTTTTTGCTGCTGCTGGTACAATAGCTGCTGTTGCTCATTGTGCTGTTGCTGTTGTCGCTGAGACTGCAGCTGCTGCTGTTGTGTAATTACCAGCTGCTTTACCAGCTCCTCCATTTTGTCCACGGGTTGAGGCTGAAAAGTGGCCGGCCGGATTGGGGTCATGAAGCTGCCGGTGGGGGTATACCTCAGTCACAATGCCCACATTCTCCAACCAATTGTAAGGCGGCGGTGTTCACACCGTGCAGTAACTGAGGCAGTGACCCAAGCAAGTCCAAAATAAACAGCTTTTATTCAGCAGCTCACGGGTAAAACAGGCAAAGTCCTCCGGTACGCAGCCGGGATAACATCAGTTCATAAACACTGGTTGCCGGGAACAACGGCCGCGCCGGGCCGAACAGAGCCTGACAGGTGCAGAGCCGTCCCAGGCGTGGGTTCAGCTACACACAATCCTGTGGAGCTTTCCTGCTATGCTCCTCGCAGGGTCCCAACATAGAACCACACTACTCCTTAGTGCAGGAGTTTTAAAGACCTGTGGCAAAAGCCACTGGAAAACCCGGGTTGGAGGGAGGAGGCCGCCCCACTGCCTCCTGTGACCTCCTCCAAGAAATGAAGGCCCTGCCGGATTTTACTTAATCTGCCTTAGCCAGGTAGTCTGACTAGGTCATTGCTCACCTTCATTCCTGCATTGCAGCCGCAGCTGTGTGTGTGACTGCAATGCACTCCAATGGCCTTAATAGGTCTCTGTACACATTCTGGGGGAAATATAACGTCCCTCGTAAACGATCCCGGTCACTGCCTCACACAAACTAGTCCCACTCCTTCTCCCTAAACCTTTCTGTTGATTTCTGTGAAATTTCGCTTCAAATTTGCTGGTGCACAATATAGCGCTCACAGCAGCAGTGCCGTCTAACACTCTGCTGCAGCAGTGAGAAAATGGTGGCGACGGGGAAAATGGCTGGGTCTTATAGGGCAAGGACATGTGACATACACAGCCAATGACACATGGCCTTGCTTGTGTGAAAAGAAAGACTTTGCTCAGTTCAGGTTCGTCGAACGGCTCAAACACCTCCCAAAACAGCTCGAATTTGAGATTGGCGAACAGTTTGATTCGAACACCGCTCATCTCTACTCACCAACAAAAATGGAAAGCTGCACAGGCTGGCATCATTGTAAACACGTCCACACAACTCTCTATCTAGAGCAGTCAAAGAATGTAATTATCGGAGCTGTATAGAGGGAAAACTACGTCAGAGAAATCGACTGAGTAACCAACCAAAGACCAATGCCAAAAGATAGTGTTCTGATGAAACTCGACCCAGTCATTGGTGGAGATGGTCTCTTAAGAACAGGAGGATGAATTAAAGAGGCAAAAATAGATTCTGCAGAGAAACATCCCATGATAGTCCCTGGACAACACCTCATAGCTACTCTGCTTGTTCAACATTACCACGAGCATACAAAACACCAAGGTCAAATGTTCACAGAGGGAGTCTTAAGAGCATCTGGACTGTGGATAGTTGTAGCTAAGAGATGTGTGTGCAGATTCATCTATAACTGTGTTACTTGCAAGAAACTTTGTGGTATGTCACAGATTCCGAAGATGGAGGATCTTCCATATGACCGATTTAGCATGGATCCTCCTTTCACCAATGTCGGTTTCGATGTGTTTGGTCCTTGGTCTGTGGTTGTCTGACAAGCCAGAGGAAGCCACACGAATGGGAAACGATAGGCGATTATGTTCACTTCTCTATCAATTAGAGCCGTTCACATAGAGGTAATCGAATCTATGGACACTTAATGCTTCATAAATGCCCTCCGGCGTTTCATTGCCAT
This sequence comes from Oophaga sylvatica, assembly GCA_033576555.1. Taxonomy (NCBI): domain Eukaryota; kingdom Metazoa; phylum Chordata; class Amphibia; order Anura; family Dendrobatidae; genus Oophaga; species Oophaga sylvatica. The sequence continues at coordinate 204,644,868 of JARQOD010000005.1, read as the reverse complement.
CAGAGGACCTGTCAAACATATTCGTTCAGACTGAGGCACAAACTTTGTCGGAGCAGCAAGAGAACTGCAACTCTCCAATTTCCAGTGACCCTGATGACCCAACTGTCCTCACCCCAGCCCTGCTACTTACGCAGAAGACCAAACCTAATTGCTCTCCACCTGGAGAATTTAATGTTACAGACCATTACAGGAGTCATTGGAGACAAGTACAGAGTCTCTCCAACGCTTTGTGGAAAAAATAGTACCTGCCTAATCTGCAGCAGAGGAGAAAGTGGCAAACCAGCAAGCCTAACCTACAGCCTGGCGATGTAGTACTAATAAAAGACTGTCAGTCTCGGAGAAATGAATGGCCATTAGGTCTCATTACCCAGACGTTCCCGAGTGAGGACAGAATCGTATGTATGGTAGAAGTAAAAATAGGGAAACAAGGCGAGACCAAATTGTTCCTCAGGCCAGTAGGGAACTCGTTCTGCTGCTCTCGTCTAATAAACACAATAGTGATGTTGGCTGATGTCAAGCGGGAAGTGTTCAGTCCTATCAATATAATTGCTGTCTAAAGTTTAGTCATTTTTGTGTTATTACAGACATTGTATTTTCTGTGTATATTAATCCTTCCTATATTTTTATATTGTAAGTTAACAGCACCATCTGCTGGCGGTTTAAAGAGAACATGTCACCTGTTTTGGCCGCTATAAGATGTGGCCACTGCCTTTCAGGGCTTATCAACAGCATTCTATAATACTGTAGATAAGCCCCTGGTCCGACCTGCAAGATAGGACAAATAAGTTTTATTATACTCATCCGGGGGGGCAGTCCACTGTGGTCCAGTCCCATGGGTGTCGCAGGTCTGGGTCCAGCACCTCCCATCTTCTTGTGACGCCGCCCTCCTGCTTGCTTCCTCGCTCCCGGCATCGCGCTTCTGCGGAAGCATACTTCTCTGCCCTGTTGAGGGCAGAGCAAAGAACTGCAGTGCACAGGCACTGGGCATCTCTGACCTATTTTGTTTCATAAAATAGCAAGGGTTAAAAGACCAATCTGGTGATGTATTTTATTGTTCCCTCTCTTAGTAATTATTAGTGTCTATAAACAATATAGAACCTAAGAAAAACAAAATGAGCAAATACCCTGTAGTAAGTAAATAAATATATAGTAACAGTTCATGTAAATAACATGGGGTACTAAGTTAACACTGTTTGGTAAAAAAAAAGTAAAAGCAATCTCACCGAAGCAAGGTGTACCCCAAATCAAGGTGAATGCATACTTCTGCATTGCCCTTTCACCAACACATGCTCAGACTCAATATTTTCGATTTTGGTTTAGTTTTTTGTACTTTGTAAAAACAGGGGTGTGGCTCCCCCTTTATGGGCTTTTCGTAATGTTTACATAGCTTTCAATGGCAGGTGTCTTAACAATCGGGAACCGATCCTGCTCTGCCTTTATCTATTTTTACATCTGCTCATACATAGTGAACTGAAATACAAGAGTTAGGTACTGTCCTGATTAGGGTACACCTTGTCAAGGTGGGATGGCATTTACTCTTTTTTTGATCAAAACAATGTTACCTATGTACCCTATGTTATCTACATGTACTATTATATAAATGTATTTACTTACTACAGGGTATTTGCTCATTTTGTTTTTGTTTAAGGTTGTGTATGTTAAATGGCCACATTGTGAATTAATACCTATGCATTGAACTTATATCAAAATATGCTCTGGCTCAATTTTTTGGGTTTTGTTCTACAGACAATATATTCAAATACTTACTAGTCACTGTCTTAGGCCAGGGTCACACTTGCGAGAAACTCGCACGAGTCTCGCACCTCAATACCCAGCACTGCCGCCGGAACTCGGAACCAGAGCGTTCAGCTGCATACAAATGCATTTGTATATACAGTGCCGGGTATTGAGGTGTGAGTCTCTTCTGAGTTGAGTTTTTTTGCATGTGTGACCCCGGCCTTATACTGTTTTCCTCCTGTTCGCACTAGCATCATATGACTGCATTTATAACACAACGACTGTCCCACCCCCAGCAGAGCAATCACAAATGTGCCGAAGCTGACCAGAGCGGCATGAAAGCGACAGAAGATGGTGATCGACAAGTAACTAAATGCACTCTTTGTCTTAGTACTAATGAGTATTAACAGAAGGGATAATAAAAATAAATCACCAGAGTGGTCCTTAAAGTCTTTTAACCCTTTTAAGACCTATGATGTATAGGTAAGTTATAGGTCACCTACCTTCCTTTGATGTGGGCTCTGGCGCTGAGCCAGCATCTTTTCAGGCACATGACAGCTGATTTGATCAGATATCATGCCCCTAACTGCCACAAGTGGAATTGCAATCCACCCTCGGCTGTAAACATGTTAAATGCCGCTGTCAATCTCTGATTAAAGTACATGTTGGCAGCTTTTCCCTGTGTATATGTAAATTGAAGGCCAAAAATGGAATGTGAACATAATATATTTGTAGTTTTTACATTTGTTCACTTTCATTTAATAAATGCTAAATATTATGCCCATGCTATGTTGTGGCTGAACAAAGCATTCATTGTGCCCATGTCATCAATAAATCTATAAGCGCATGAAAGTTAAAACCACAGATAAGTACCCTCTTTACAGCGGCATCTAAGCTGTCAAGATATTGAGATCAAATAAATCAATCAGTCTTTCCCTGAAGTTCCTAAGGTTTTCAAGATACAACAGGAAGACTTGTTAAATCGATTTCACCCTGTTCTCCTATACTTGGCCAGACAACAATCATGAAATGCTTCCCATGCCCCACCAACAAGCTTCCTTGATGAAGAAATGGAAGAAGAGATGTTTCAGAGATTAGAAACATTTTTTCCCAGGTTCTTAAACAGTAATAAGTTTGGAAATCACTACATAAAAATCTGGTCATAAATGTGTTTTGAGTACTGAGGTTTTGCGTCACCTGTTCCAATATTTTTAATGTCAAAGATAACAATGTCTACATAACTATTTTTGCCATAAAAAATACAGTAACTTCAATAAACCCAGATGGACCCCATTAATGCCCCCAATGGATGGCTGTGTAAATTTATCAGAAAACAGATCCAGCACAACCTTATGCTAGTGAGACAAATGTATCAACATTCTCTGACTTGGCATTGTTCATAGACCATACTACATCACTATACTGATGATAAATAACTGACAAACCGCAAGACGCCAAGATGAATAAATCCACATCCACTTGTTTTTCATTCATTATTCCAAATATGTTGAAATTAACTTCTTTCTAACAGTCTTGTAATACTGATTACAATTAATGGCTCAATCTCCTAATGTGGCTTTATGCCTTGTGGAGGTCTGGAAGTTGTAATTGTGGTATAATTGTAACACTTCGGGGAGTACTTTTGACCAAATAGCTCTTTTTTCTTCTTCTTTCCATTACAACCTAAGTCCTTATTTTAAAGTCCTGTCAGGCTTTTCTTTTTTCTTACTGAGGAACAGTTACAGACGAGGAGGCGTGACCAGAGTACAGAATAGCAGCACTCACTCCCAGGCACACAAGACAGAAGCCGCACAACAAAGATAGACCCAAGCAGAGCAGCAATTGGGACCAGGCACACACACACATACACAAAGGAGATACAAGGCAGAGAGCAGCACAGGCTGCCAACATGAGGTTAGTAAGAAAAGCACTAAGTCAAAAGGTGTCGAGGAAACTTCACATCATAACTTGGAGATGGTTTATGATTAAGGATGTTGGGTTGTTTTAATAGAAAGTTATAAACAGTTTGTATCAAGAATCTGGTAAATAAACTCTTAAAAGTAGTGGCTCAAATATAGAACAGCTTGTCTGCTTGTTTTCTGTGCTTATGTTATATAACTGCTTTTTCTAAGCTTCAACTCATGGTGCACAGTTAAAAGAAAACTTTTCTCCTCTTCAAGTAATATATATATATATATATATATATATAAATTTGAAAATAATGCATATATATAAATATATATCTAATTTTTCATATTTTTTTTTTGTTCTTCATGTTCGACAAGTTGTATTAAATAAATCTGCCATGAATATAGCAATATGACATCATGTGAAATGTACATCTAATTATTATGAGTAGAGAAGGTCTTGCAAGTACTGCGGCCTGTATAATTAGTTCTATTTTAGTCTATGTGGTAACATTTAAACACTAATAGTACAAAGCATAATATTTTGCATCTGAATTATGTCATTAAGTTAGGGTCTGCACACATACCCCAAAAACTTTCTTCTTTGTAATATTTTCATTAGAGATAGAAATCGCAAAGTAGTAGAAACTAAATAGTAAAATTTGGGGTACTTGTAATTCTGAGTTATGTACAATGAGCATGCACACCTAAACCTGAAATGTCATACAAATAGCTACAACGTATACTTGATATGCGCTATTTTCTATGCAATGTTTACAATACATCTCAGTTGTTACAAGATTTAAGTAATTTGTATAATCTCCAATGGTTTCCTAAACAATGATCTTACAGTCTGGACCATAGGAGTTGTGTGAGTTTATATATGACTACTTTGTGCATGGAACATGTGTGTAGATCCTTTTTTATTAGAAAGTTAAGTTCTTTACTTGGTTTAAAGGGAACCTGTCAGCAGTATTGTGCACAGTAACCTACAGACACTGTCTGGTTGGCGCCGTTATACAGACTAACATGATACCTGGGTTGATGAAACCGGCTTGTGGTTGTTATTTAATCTTTATTTGTAGTTTTAAACTAATGAGATTCTCGTTCTCTGGGGCGGCCTGTGGGCAGGGCTTTATGTGTTGTTCTGCTTACATATTCATCTGTATGGGCTTCAGTGACCTTCCCCGTATTTTACTATGTACTGCATATCATATTGTGTGGTTGCAAAAAAAAATTAACATTCATCAAAATGGCACCAGCACCTGCGCAATAGCATCTGTTGCGTTCCAATAGATGCTAATGTGTAAGCACCGCTGCTGGCACCATTTTGCTGGAGAAAAAAATTTGGATCTATCAAAATGGCACTGGCAGCACCGACGCAGTAGCATCTATCGCCAACAGATTCTGGTGCGCAGGCACCGCTGCTGGCACCATCTTGATTTAGCCAATATTTTTTTTCTCCAGCAAAATTACACCGTTGGCGGTACTTGCACAGTAGCATCTAAGAGAATGTGATATAGTTATAGTGGGCATGGCCATCTGGTGAGCATGGCCTCTATCCATACACTTGTGTGGAGCGAAGCCATGCCCTGTCTAGTGACAAGGCTGTTCAGTGGGTGTGGATGACTAGAGGATGCCCACTGGCCAGTAGTATGTATAACGCATACATACCCTCTGGTCATGGGTCAGAAACCGGTGAATCCCCACAGCATACAATGCATGCACTAGGGGGATTCATAAGTCTGCAGTCACTCAGAGTAACTGTAGTCTTATCGATTTGAAATGGACAACCCCTTTAAATAGTTTTTTCCGATTTGTCAAGAAAGTTGGAAAACATGGTAAATTAGGTAAAGTAATAAAAAAACTAACTGCAATATTGAATGCTCATTATTACTGAACTGCCTTTCCAGTGCTCTGTGTACCTCCACACAGCACTTGCTAATAATCTATAACATTTAAAATCCCAAACCCTTTTGTATAAGTATGAAACTAGAATGAAATACATTTAGTCTCCCAGCCTTCTGTACCCACCCTAGTAGCCTTACGCTATGTTCACATGTCCAGCAATCATCCATTAGTACGGATCCAGCAGCTATCCATTGACAAAAATAACAGACACAACTTTTTTGTCTGACTTCAAAAACTAATTTCAACTAGCCTTTCGTTTTCCTCCATTTGAACCTGATTCCGTAACCAAACAACAGATCTTTTTCAAATGAAGGAAAATTAGATGGTTATTTAATGGATCCATTTTCCATAGACTTCAATGTTAAAAACAGGATTTAGCTGAATCAGGGTTTTTTAGCCAGATATAAAAGTTATGTCTGCACATCGTTTTTGATTGATGCTGTATCCATTCTAACAGATGATTACTGGACATGTGAACATAGCCTTAGTCTCTACTGAGATCTAAGTGACTAATTCATCTGAATAGATAAAGTTACATATGGAAGTGAACCCACCCATTTTGCCTAATTTCAGGACTGCACTTACAGTAAAATAATTGCCGCGTTGCAGTGGGGACATGCATGCGCCTTCATTATAACTATATATGCTATGGACCAGATGCATGCCAAAAGAGTGTCTCTAAGGGTGTGTTTCCACGGTTAGGAAACACTCAGTAATTGCTGTGTGTTTGACGCTGTGCGCTGGCGCAGCGTCAAACACGCAGCGTCCAGATGTTACAGCATAGTGAAGGGGATTTCAAGACATCCCGTCTCCACTATGCTTAAAAACACGCAGGCGGCAGACCTGCGTTAACGGACATGCGGCGCGTCGTTTTAGACAGCAGCATGTCCTATTCCCTTGCGGCGCCGCTGCGGCGCCGCAAGGGAAATAACACAGGCCTGTGTAGCGCTGCGGTCATTCCGGTTGTGTTCCAATGAACACATCCGGATTGAACGCGCGTTCACTAGGGGGCTGGGCTTTGGACGGAGCGGACTTTCCGTTCCGTCCAAAGCGCTGTGCTTCCTTATCATGGAAACACAGCCTAAGTCCTTAAGTCCTTCATATACATTGGTGGATTTAGCACCCTACAAGTCGTGTGAATAGCCTAACTGGTCATGATTTTGGGATATCTTATCTATTGAGGACATTTGTTAATCCTGATCATAATTATATTGCCCAAATATTCACCAAAATATGGGATTACTTCAAATTGACACCGTTTTTATATTGTGGCGATTTCATTGCAAAGCTCTAAAAAAAATAAACTACTTGAGGAAGATTGAGAACTGGAGTTGAGAAACAGTGAAATTCGCTATACAGAGAAAATGCATGATTTTCACTATAAATATTATTGTTTATTGGACATGAAATTGGTATGTTAGTGACAAGTGAATGTAATTCTATGAACCAGTCACCTGAAGTTAATTTATAGTTTAATAATGAAAGTCTATATTAATGATATTAGCTAATTATGCTTATGAATTAAATGTTTATTAACTTTAGTAAATAATATGAAATAAATAAGTGAAATACACAGCTTGTTATTCCAGAGCTGTCAGGTAAGATTATACTTTTTATTGTTTGCCAGAAGAGTGAAGTCTATTACATTTTCCTCTATCTCGCAACCTGTATTTAGACTGTCAGTACAGGCTGAAGTACATGCTGTTTTTTTAATATTTATTGAAATGCTGTTTTTAAATATTTAAAAAAAAAGCCAAAACTCAAAAAACAAGAAGTAGCAAACAATGAACCAGTATAACAAAGAGCATGAAAAATGTTAAGAAAACTAGTGTCAATTAACTAAAATATATAATTTTGTTTTCTACAAGCTTCTAATTGTCATGTAAGCTTATTCCTCTACATACAAATGTGAATCTAAATAACTTGACTTACTCCTAAGATAGCACTGAATAAACTCATTTACATAAGAATTGTGTGCAGAAAGATTGACACTCATGCACAAAATGGAAATGATCCCTGCAAATGTCTTGAGTTTTTAAAGAAATTCTTTGAAATGTAAAATACTGCAGTAATCAAATCATTCTCAGTGATACGCTTGGTAGTACAAAGTCTAAAGCGACTATTTCAATGCTGTTTATTTCAGAATTTATACATTTGTCATAGTTTCTATACAATTAATTTCAATTTACCAAGTTCCTAAATAGCATGCTGTGTATTCTTATTTAAAAAGTTCAGTAATATTAATTGACATTTTGGGTGACTCCTCATTTAACATGCTATGCTGTAAAGAAGTCTCTTATTGAATTAATTCATAGATCAAAGCATTACAGAAATATATATACTGTATGTATAGTCAGACACCTAGCAAAAAAAGAGGAACATTTACCAGTAGACACTGCTTTTGTTAGTTTTGCACTACAAAATGTGTAAGTTACGACATTACCCTTATATTTTACCTCTAGAAAGATAAAGGTAAATGAAGAGGAACAATAATGCAAATTGTACTTAGTCCATGTAGACAGAAAACAATAAAAAAGTTGAATATTTAGCTTTTGAATAAATCATAAATGTAAATTCATAAAAACCATGCAATATACAGGTATGAATTATCATACTTTGTTTCCAACAGCATATGTTCTGATTCCTGTATATTTTCTTTAAATTAAATGACAAATCTGTTAAAAATTCTTCCAGTATAAAACATTAAACAATAAACAAAGAAAGGATGGGGAGAAAGATGTACCAATATTTCTACTTCTTAACAAACATGAAAGGCTCATATGCGAGAAGAAGGAGGCATCTTTTTGTCTCACAGCACACAATACAGGTATTAAAGCGGTCTAGGATCCCCCATTCTGACTATTGATGAGAGTTTCTGGTTTGGCCCCCAATTTAACATTTCTCAGTGCATAGGTAATACAACCAGTGACCAGTAATACAACCAGTTACAGGAGGTTTTATGTGTCTGCTCGGCTTTCTAGATGACCCAGTCACGACCCATTTTTAATGTCCTGGCAGAGGGAAGGAGGTTGTCACTCAGGATTTTACAGTACATGGCTCCATACATTCTCCCATTGATGCAGTGAAGCAGTCCTGTGCCCTTAGCAGAGAAACACCCCCAAATCATAATGTTTCCACTTCCATGCTTGACATTGGGGACAGTGTTCTTTGGGTCATAGGCAGCATTTCTCTTCCTCCAAACATGGCACGTTCACTGGCAAACTTCAGACGAGTCTGCACATGTGCCTTCTTGAGCAGGGAGAACTTGCGAGCACTACAGGATTTTAAATCTTTACGGTATAATGTCTTACCAATGGTTTTCTTGGAGACTGTGGTCCCAGCTGCCTTGAGAACATTAACAAGTTCCGCCCATGTAGTTTTAGGCTGATCTATCACCTTCCTCATGATCAAGGATACCCCACGAGGTGAGATTTTGCATGATGCCCCAGATCGATGTCGTTTGACAGTCATTTTGTATTTCTTCCATTTTCTTACTATTGCACCAACAGTTGTCCCCTTCTCACCCATCATCTTACTTATGGTTTTGTAGCCCATTCCAGCTGTATCCAGGTCTATGATCTTGACCCTGACATCCTTAGAAAGCTCTTTGGTCTTGCCCATGTTGTGGAGGTTAGAGTCTGACTGATTAATTGAGTCTGTAGACAGGAGTCTTTTATAAAAATGACCATGTAAGACAGCTGTCTTTAAGGCAGGTAATGTTGTGCATTGGGATTCTCCTACTGCACAGGGTGTATCCTGGGCCTTGTCTCCCTCTGCGGTCTCCCATTCTTCGACCCTAGTGGAGCCTGCTCAGCAGAGACATCGGTCTCAGCGTCTTGCTCAGACCCGTGCTGTTCGTCTGTTACTGCTGGCTCTCCAGTTACAGCTATAGTAACTAGCAATAGGCAGCAGTGAACAGATATTCCTGGGTCTAAGTCCAGATGTCATTCCACTGAGCATGCTCGTGAGGCGACCTCTCATTGGTGGTCAGTCGTCAGCTGCTCGGATGACGTGGCAGTTCCTGATTGGTCCATAAGCAAGGTCCTGTAAGACTGGACTTGAAAAGGAAGCATAAAAGGTCCTCTGGTGCACGCATTGGCGCGCTATGATAACATATGTGTGGTGTGTTGGTTACCACCCTGTGCACATGTCCTGCTACTAGCTGTGAGAGCATGTTTAGACAGGCAGTGTAGGGTGGGAATTCCCGCTTGAGCTTAGCACCTGCACTGGGCGATGGTGTCGCATGCGCAAGTTACACAAACCGTGTGACAGGGCAGGCTCAATCACCAGCATACTGGGGGAGTGAATCATAGGGACCCCAACTAGCGTCATTCCTATTATGCTCCTGTGACGTCAATCGGCATAACTTAGAGTGCTCTCTGTTTGTATGCTGCTCTGTGGAGTAACAGAGTCAGGTACTTATCACTCTGTTCACATCGAGTGACGTTTAACACGGTGTGATTACGGTGCTTGCTCGCAGCTTCGCTCCACCATTGTTTTCTAGCTGCGGTTCCCCATCACGGCACGTGGGGGTTTCGATCACACTTTCTCATAATTTATATTTGGTGCTATGCACAAACCCTAACAGGTAATGAATTGATTAGGAGCGTCTAACCAGTCTGTAGGAACCAGAACTCTTAATGGTTGGTAGGCGATCAATTACTTATTTCTCACAGCAAAATGCAAATACAGTAAAGATGTATATCTTTGTACCGTGTTAGCCAGTTATGCTCATCCCTCTGCCATAATGACTATTCTGCTTCACGTCACTTGTCCTACCTATTGCATTTTTTCTGTGCTATTTTGTGTATAAATATGTGATTCTTCAGATGTTGTATTAGTCTATGCCTGATGAAGAGACCTGAGTAGTCTCGAAAGCTTGCAATTTGTTACCATCTTTTCAGTTAGCCATTAAAAGGCATCAACCACTGAGGACTCTCAAGTCTAAATATTTTTCTAGCAAAATGCAAATAAATTTATAAAGATTATACAATGTGATTTTCTGGATATTATTTTTGATATTCTATCGCTCAATGTTAAAATTAACCTACCCTTAAAATTATAGACTGTTCATGTCTTTGTCAGCGGGCAAACTTACAAAATCAGCAAGGGATCAAATAGTTATTTCCCCCACTGTAGATGGAAAGCCCCATGTAAGTGCTCAGCATAGAGTGCAGGATAAATGTGATCCAAAATGTTACATGTTATGTAAAATGTTCCTAGTGAAAGCTTCAACTCAATCCCCAAAACAGTAAGTCTGTCATCTGTCAATGGAAATATAATGGTTTCCACATTACTGATAGCACAAAGGATCTATAAAAGCGCTATGGCTCCTCATCCCCCCAAAAGGAATCCAGTGAATTCTAAACTCCCAAATCCAAATGCCCCACTCCTTTCTGACCTACAGTGTGCCTAAGGCACATGGAGCATTCACATGTTTGGAACTTCTGTAGTCATGAGAGCCCGCTCATTTTATGGGAGGCGAGCATAATGTCACCACAGTGTACTGGGCACTATAACATACTGGGCATGACAATGGCAGATTTGCAATTTCACTCAGCAACATCTACTGTTGCTGGTTTCTGGAATGCACACATGCAATCAAAACCATCACTACACTTGTAGATAAAATCCAAGAAAGGTGTAAGTTCCAAAATGGAGTCACTTGAGGAGGGATTCTGCTTTTCTGGAACTTAGGGGCTTTGTATATAGAGTCCACAAACTATTCTATGAAAATGTTTTTCCACGAGTCAAATAACGCTGCTTCGCTCCCGAGTCTTGACATGTAACTAAGCAGTACTATATAGACACATATGGGGTAGTGTCACATTCAGCAAAAATTGTGTGACAAATTTTGATGGCATTTGTACCCATTTCCCCATGTAAAAATGTAGTTTGGGGCTTAAACTATTTTTTGTGGTAAAAATGTAATTATTTTTTCTTTACTGCCTAATGGTATAAACTTTTGAGACACACCAGTGGTGACAATGTGATCATAGCATGCTTAGATTAATTCATTGGAGGTGTAGTTTGTTAAATGGGGTCACCTATGGGGGGTTCTGCTGTTCTGACACCTCAGGGGCTCTCTCAATGGATCATGGCACTTGTAAACCATAATAGCAAAATCTGTACAATAATATGGCGCTCCTTTCTTTCTAGGCTTTCCACTGTGCCTGAAAAGTAGTTCCTGATTACATGTAGTGTATTGATACACTCACACTGAAAAAACTGCACAAAAAAATTTGATGTCAATTCATTTTAGTGGTAAAAATGTAATTCTTTCTTCACTGCCCAAAGGTACAAAATTCTGTGAGGCACATGTGGTGCCAACATGTTTACTGCAACCCTAGATTAATTTATTAGAGTTTAGTTTGAAAAATACAGTCCCTTATGGAGGTGTTCTTCTGTTTTAGCACCACAGGGGCTCTGTCAATGTGGCATAACAAATTGTACAATTCATCTTCTCCTATTATCCATTTTTAAAAGTAAAAAACTTGTGGTCAAAGCAACATTTAGTGAAAAAAATGGTAATTTTCCATTTACTCAGCCCAATGTTATACAATTCTGTGAATCGACTGGGAGTTAAAAATGCTCACTACAGCTCTAGATGAATTCCCCGAGAGGTGTAGTTTCCAAAATGGGGTCACTTGTGGGGGTTTCTGCTGTTTTGGCATGTCAGACGCTCTTCAAATATGACGTCATTCGAAATCTACTCAAGCCAAAATTGCGCTCTGGAATTCAATTGGTGCTACTTCCAAGCCCTGCTTTTTGCACGAACAATTCTACCATATATGGGGTATTGTAATCAGGAGAAACTGCACAAGAAATTGTATGGTGAATTTTCTCCTCTGATCCATGCGAAATAGAAAAATTTTAAGCTAAAGCAACATTTTTGTGGGAAAAATGTATTTTTTCATTTTCACGACTCAACGTTATAAAATTCTGTGGAGCACTTTTGGGTTCAAGGTGCTCACCACACCTCTAGATTAGTTCTTTGATGAGTTTAGATTCGAAAATCGGGTGAATTGTGGGGGATTTTAGGTATATCAGGAGCTCTCCAAATGCGGCATTTAGTCCACTATCTATTCCAGCGAGTTTTGCGCTCCAAAAGTCAAATTGTGCTTCTTCCCTTCTGAGCCCTGCCGTGCGCCCAAATATAAATTAAGATAATTGGAGTGATGAGTTCAAAAATTAAACATGATTTCATTGATACAATGATAAGTAGTGTTGAGCGATACTTTCCGATATGAAGAAATATCGGATCGGATTGGATCGGGCCGATACCCAAAAAGTATGGGATATCGCCGATTCCGATACCGGAAACCAATACAAGTCAATGGGACAGAAATATCGGTATTAAAAAAACCCTTTCTTTCCTTGTAAACACTAGATATATACACATAGAATACATATATATATATATATATATATATATATATATATATACATGTCATTGTGACACATATACAGTACAGACCAAAAGTTTGGACACACCTTCTCATTCAATGATTTTTCTGTATTTTCATGACTATGAAAATTGTAGAATCACACTGAAGGCATCAAAACTATGAATTAACACATGTGGATTTATACATTACACTTTACAAAAAAGTGTGAAACAACTGAAAATATTTCTTATATTCTAGGTTCTTCAAAGTAGCTGTAAGGTTCTGTGTACATGTTCCTGAAACTCAGTTTGTTCGTCAGCCATTTTACTTTCTGTCTTGCTGCAGCTATCTTGCCCTCAGTCAAAATGGAGTTTCCAGCTTGCATGTTCCCGCCCTGATTCTCTCCTTTTGCTTCTTAAGCAGCCACAGCTGAGCAATCGGTGCTTCAGAATCTAGCCTGCAGTGAACCTGTGACCTGACTCCTAAAGCCTTGGACCTTGTACTCCAGCTATTCCTACTGAGGAACTCTGAAGCACTTGTGGACGCTGAACCCTGCTCTTTGAAAGACCCACGTTTGCATGGACTTACGGTAACAGAGAAGAAGATCCTGAACCTGTTGTGGAGAGTGATTGCTGAGCTTAGATTACTCTGGCCTGCTGTGTCTCCTGCTTCTGTGTCTGCAAACTGTGTGACTATTTTTGCCAACTTGTATGAAGTAATACAAGACTTTCTATATCAAACCTGTGTCTCATGTATTTTCATCGCACCCAAGCACAAGACGCTATATGAACTGTACTACATACATTACAAGATTCTGAAGCCAAAACGTTAGTGTCTGCTGGGTCTGGAAAGGCTGTGTCTGCTGTAACTGTGGATATCGGATGTCCGGTTGTACTTTCTGTGATGACAGTGGTTGTGACTTCTCACAACCATTCCAGGTGAGCAATTCCCTTAAGTGTTTTTTTTTTCTGCAGTGTTACCGCAGGTAAACACTATTGTTTTTTTTTTTTCTCTTTTCTCTTTTTTGTCTGCTGTAACTGTGGATATCAGATGTCCGGGTGAACTTTCTGTGATGATAGTGGTTGTGACTTCTCACAACCATTCCAGGTGAGCAGTTCCCTTAATTTTTTTTTCTCTCTGCAGTGTTACCACAGGTAAACACTATTGTTTTTTTTTTCTCCTCTCCTCTTCTTCCAGTACTCCTGTCTTAAAAGATCTGGAAAATGGAGGCCCGCATAAAGGAACTTTGCGGAGTGACTGATAATATCCTTGCAGATTTGCAGAATATAAAGACCCGTTTTTCAAGCCTACAGGACCTCACTAATCACAATTTGCAAGTGTTTGGACAGACTGCCCAGGATTTGCGAGCCAGGATTGAGGTTCTAGAAGAGCGAGTCCAGGCTCCTGCCGTAGCCCCGAGTTCTGGGATTCCCAAGTTGCCCCCTTTTCGTTTTGGCGGTGAACGTGAGAAATTCAGGGGATTTATTAATCAATGCAATCTTTTTTTTTCTGCACATGCTTCACAATTTCCCACTGAACGATCTAAGGTGCTTACTATAATTATGTTGCTTACCAACAAGGCTTTGATGTGGGCAAACCCTCTGATTGAGACTGAGGATGATTGCTTGAATCACCTTGATGCTTTTATTTCAGCCATGGGGCAGGTGTTTGATGACCCCAATCGAGGTGCAACAGCTGAAGCAGCCATGTTAGCTTTGCGCCAAGGTAAGCACTCGGTAGCCGAATATGCCTTGGATTTCAGGAGATGGGCCCTTGATACCACCTGGGACAGTTCCGCCAAAAAATCTATTTTTCGAAAGGGGTTATCTCCACTGATTAAGGATGAACTTGCTCGTGCCGACCCTCCCACTGCGTTAGGTGACTTTATTAACTACTGCATCCGTATTGATACTCGTCTGACTGAACGCAAGCAAGAGAGATGGTTCGAAAGCAATCGCACTAACCTTTTCCTACCTTCCTCTCCAGCTAAGGAACCTTTGAGTAGGATTACACGGGAACCTGAACCTGAACCCATGCAGGTAGACTCTTTACAACGACGGGTTAGTGATGCACGCATGGAACATCGTTTTAAGGAAAATCTATGTTTCTATTGTGGTAAGTCAGGGCACTTCATTATAAACTGCCCCAGCCGTTCTCGTAAGACTACTGCAGCACTCATTCATTGTGAGTGTTGCGAGAGGGGATCTGTCAGGTCCGAGCCTCATGCTCCAGAGAGATCTGCAGCAACAGATCTTGATTTCTCGGACTTAAACTCCGTTACCTCTGAGGACGTTGACTGTGTAAACGCTGCCATTTTTCAAGTTTCCTCAGCGGTGTCCCAGCTGAGTTGTAAGAAAAACAATTCTCATTGCTTTCTTTCCATCAAACTCTGGGTTGACTCAGCTTGGGTGTCTAGCTCTGCTATGATCGACTCAGGGGCAAGTGGAAATTTTATGGATGTCTCCTTTGCTCTGAAACAGGGGATACGTTCAGTGAAGAAGGCTACTCCAGTACAGATGGAAACTGTGGATGGCTCCCTGCTGACCTCTGGACCAGTGGATCAGGAAACAGAGCCTTTGAGGGTTCTTATGGGTAAAGATCATCAAGAGAAACTGTCCTTTATGCTTATCTCTTCTCCCCACTTTCCATTATTCTAGGGCTACCATGGCTGCAGGCTCAGAATCCTACCATTAACTGGGAGACCAAGGAATTACACTTTCCAGAGAAACAGATGAGTCCAAAAGTTTCAGCTTGCTCTGTTCCTAAAGGAACCATGTCAGTCCCTGAACTACCAGCTGTATACCAGGACTATGTGGATTTATGTGACAAGAAGAACGCTGACCAGCTTCCTCCTCACCGTCCATATGATTGTCCAATTGAATTATTGCCTGGAGCAGAGATACCTTTTGGTAAGATCTACCCTCTGGCGGGGCCCGAGCTAAAGGCTTTAAAGGATTACATAGACGAAAATCTAGCCAAGGGCTTCATACGCCCCTCTTCATCTCCTGCAGGTGCACCCATCTTCTTTGTAAAGAAGAAAGATGGATCTCTGAGACCATGCGTAGACTATAGGGAACTCAATAAGGTTACTATTAGAAACCGTTATCCATTGCCTTTAATCCCTGAGTTATTGGAGAGAGTGCGACATGCCAAAATTTTCTCTAAACTAGATCTTCGTGGGGCCTATAACTTAGTCCGTATTAGACCTGGGGATGAATGGAAGACTGCATTCAGGTCACGCTATGGACACTTTGAATATCTAGTTATGCCTTTTGGTCTGAGTACCGCCCCAGCCACTTTCCAACACTTGGTGAATGACATCTTCAGGGATCTCCTAGATACATTCGTGGTAATTTATTTGGATGATATTCTAATTTTTTCTAACTCCACAGAGGAACATCATGGACATGTGAGAATGGTCTTGGAACGTCTAAGACAAAATCATCTTTACATCAAACTTGAAAAGTGTGAATTCCATAGGACCGAAATTCAATTTCTGGGGTATGTACTGTCTACACAAGGAATTAGTATGGATGGAAGCAAAACCCAAGCCATCAAGGATTGGCCAAGTCCTAGAAATGTGAAGGAGGTACAGCGCTTCATCGGGTTTGCCAACTTCTATAGACGTTTCATTAGAAATTTCTCTGAGGTAGTGTCACCTATCACCCAACTTACCCGGAAAGAGTCTAGGTTCTCCTGGACTCCCCAAGCCCAGGAAGCATTTTCCCGTCTAAAAGATAAATTTACCACTGCACCTATCCTAGTACATCCCAACCCAGAGCTTGCCTTCATAATAGAGGTGGATGCTTCAGACTGTGCCGTTGGAGCTATACTCTCTCAGAGAACAGGTGAGAAGAATGTCTTGCATCCCTGTGCCTTCTTTTCCCAGCAGTTGTCTTCGGCTGAGAGGAACTACGATGTGGGCAATAGAGAGTTGTTGGCCATTATTGCCGCCTTCAAAGAATGGAGACACCTTCTTCAGGGAGCTGCACAGCAAATAGTCGTCCTGACAGATCATCGTAACCTTGAGTTTATCAGGTCGGCTAAGTGCCTGACTCCTCGCCAGGCTCGCTGGAATCTTTTCTTAAACCAATTTAATTTTATCATTTCTTATAGACCAGGATTGCGCAATGGAAAGGCTGATGCACTCTCTAGGATTTACTCAGCAGAGACACGTCCAATTACTCCTCCTAAGACTATTCTTCCTGACTCTAGATTCCTAGGAGTAATTCATAATCAAGACCTACTTAAGGACATCAAGGAAGCATACCATGCGGATTCCTTTTTGGCACAACCCCCAAGGGACGTAAGTCTTGTCTTTAAGAATGGTGTGTGGATTCAGGGACAACGCCTGTATATTCCTGAAACAGTCAGATTGAGAGTATTGCAACTCATTCACGATTCCAAGATAGCTGGGCATAGAGGAATTCTAAAGACACAGGAATTTCTCTCTCGTTTCTTTTGGTGGCCCACTTGCAGGAAGGATGTTTTGAACTATGTCACTTCATGTGAGGTCTGTGCAAGATGCAAAACACCTCGCTCTTCACCAACTGGTCTGTTACAGCCTCTTCCCACCCCGTCCCGCCCGTGGGGATCCATTTCTATGGACTTCATTGTGGAGTTACCAACCTCTCAAGGGAAGAACACCATTCTAGTGGTGGTTGACCGTCTAACAAAGGCAGCTCATTTTATCCCTTGTGTCGGCTTACCCACTGCAAAACAGACATCAGATTTGATGATTAAAGATGTGTTTCGCTTACATGGAGTACCGGATGAGGTCATTTCGGATCGAGGGGTGCAATTCACTTCTAGGTTTTGGCAAAATTTCTGTGCAGCATTGGACATTAAAGTAAACCTTTCTTCTGCTTTTCATCCCCAGACTAATGGACAGACCGAACGAACCAATCAAACCCTGGAGCAGTATCTCCGCTGCTTTATCTGCCACCTACAGGATGATTGGGTGGATCTACTTCCATTAGCTGAGTTCTCGTATAACAACTCTCAGAGGCCTCCACTAAGCAGTCTCCTTTTTACTCTAATCTAGGTTATCATCCTAACATTCTACCACGATTTCCCATAGAAACGCCTTTACCAGCAGTGGCTGAAAGAATCACGTCTTTACAGAAGAATATGGATCTTCTAAAGGAGAATCTGGAATCGGCTCAGGAAAGATACAAGAAAGCAGCAGATAAATTTTGTAAACCTGCACCAGCTTTCAAGGTAGGAGACTTGGTCTGGCTGTCAACCAGAAATCTTAAGTTAAGGATTCCATCGTCTAAGTTGGGACATAAGTACATTGGACCCTATAAAATCAGTAAAATTATAAGTGCCATTGCTTGTCGTCTTCAACTGCCCAGAACTATGAGAATTCACCCTGTCTTTCATGTATCCCTACTAAAGGCTGCGACACCCAATACGTTTCCTGGACGTTCTTCTCCTTGCCCTGGCCCAGTGCTAGTCGATGGTCAGGAAGAATTTGTGGTGGAAAGGATTTTAGATTCCAGGTTGTATAGAAATCAGTTACAATATCTGATTAAATGGCAGGGCTACCCAGTGGAGGACAACTCATGGGAACCAGTCAATAACGTTAATGCTCCTCGCTTGCTCCGTCAGTTTCATCAGAGGTACCCACACAAGCCTGGCCTGAGGTCATCCGGAGGTTGTCCCTAAGGGGGGAGTAATGTAAGGTTCTGTGTACATGTTCCTGAAACTCAGTTTGTTCGTCAGCCATTTTACTTTCTGTCTTGCTGCAGCTATCTTGCCCTCAGTCAAAATGGAGTTTCCAGCTTGCATGTTCCCGCCCTGATTCTCTCCTTTTGCTTCTTAAGCAGCCACAGCTGAGCAATCGGTGCTTCAGAATCTAGCCTGCAGTGAACCTGTGACCTGACTCCTAAAGCCTTGGACCTTGTACTCCAGCTATTCCTACTGAGGAACTCTGAAGCACTTGTGGACGCTGAACCCTGCTCTTTGAAAGACCCACGTTTGCATGGACTTACGGTAACAGAGAAGAAGATCCTGAACCTGTTGTGGAGAGTGATTGCTGAGCTTAGATTACTCTGGCCTGCTGTGTCTCCTGCTTCTGTGTCTGCAAACTGTGTGACTATTTTTGCCAACTTGTATGAAGTAATACAAGACTTTCTATATCAAACCTGTGTCTCATGTATTTTCATCGCACCCAAGCACAAGACGCTATATGAACTGTACTACATACATTACAGTAGCCACCTTTGGCTTTGATTACTGCTTTGCATGCAGAAAAGGTGAACAGATGGACTCTACATGCCTGGTTCCTACCGTGAAGCATGGAGGAGGAGGTGTGATGGTGTGAGGGCGCTTTGCTGGTGACACTGTTGGGGATTTATTCAAAATTGAAGGCATACTTAACCAGCATGGCTACCACAGCATCTTGCAGCAGCATGCTATTCCATCCGGTTTGCGTTTAGTTGGACCATCATTTATTTTTCAACAGGACAATGACCCCAAACACACCTCAGGCTGTGTAAGGGCTGTTTGACCAAGAAGGAGAGTGTTGGGGTGCTACGCCAGATGACCTGGCCTCCACAGTCACCAGACCTGAACTCAATCGAGATGGTTTGGGGTGAGCTGGACCGCTCACAGCTTCAATTTTGAATAAATCCCCAACGGTGTCTCAGCAAAGTACCCCCACACCATCACACCACCTCCTCCATGCTTCACGGTGGGAACCAGGCATGTAGAGTCCATCCGTTCACCTGTTCTGCGTGCAAAGCAGTAATCAAAGCAAGAGGTGGCTACTTTGAAGAACCTAGAATATAAGACATATTTTCAGTTGTTTCACACTTTTTTGTAAAGTGTAATGTATAATTCCACATGTGTTAATTCATAGTTTTGATGCCTTCAGTGTGATTCTACAATTTTCATAGTCATGAAAATACAGAAAAATCATTGAATGAGAAGGTGTGTCCAAACTTTTGGTCTGTACTGTATATACAGTTATATGAAAAAGTTTGGGCACCACTATTAATCTTAAGCTTAATGTTTTATAAAAATTGGTGTTTTTGCAACAGCTATTTCATTTGATATATCTAATAACTATTGGACACAGTAATGTTTCTGCCTTGAAATGAGGTTTATTGTACTAACAGAAAATGTTCAATCTGCATCCAAACAAAATTTGACAGGTGCATAAGTATGGGCACCTCAGCAGAAAAGTGACATTAATATTTAGTAGATCCTCCTTTTGCAAAAATAACAGCCTCTAGTCGCTTCCTGTAGCTTTTAATGAGTTCCTGGATCCTGGATGAAGGTATTCTTGACCATTCCTCTTTACAAAACAATTCCAGTTCAGTTAAGTCTGATGGTCGCCGAGCATGGACAGCCCTCTTCAAATGATCCCACAGATGTTCAATGATATTCAGGTCTGGGGACTGGGATGGCCATTCCAGAACATTGTAATTGTTCCTCTGCATGAATGCCTGAGTAGATTTGGAGCAGTGTTTTGGATCATTGTCTTGCTGAAAGATCCATCCCCTGCGTAACTTCAACTTTGTCACTGATTCTTGAACATTATTGTCAAGATCCTGCTGATACTGAGTGGAATCAACGAATTTGCACCTTTAATTAACTCCTACATGTCTGAAATTTTGCATATATCAAACTACATGAAATGACATGGTTAACTATATGTAAACCATGTGTAATTTCATGTCAGGTGGTTCTGTAATTTCAGAAAAGCCGTCTATTGAATTAGCGGCTATTATACTATGTAGAAGTGTATGTACTATAAGTATATATATAATGTGTCACATATGAATATTATATATATATTATATATATATATGAGTTGTAAAATTGTTGAAAAAAAATGCGTGGGCTCCAGCGCTATTTTTTCAACCAGACAGACAAAGCCAGCGAGTGGGGGCAGATAATAATAGCCTAGGGAGGGTGCATTTATTTAGTGCCCCCCTGGCTACTAACATTTGCCCCCAGCCACCCCAGAAAAGGCAAATCTATAATTAGATTCGCCCTTTCTGGCACTTAGCCCATCTATTCCCATTGCCCTGTAGCAGTGGCGAATGGGTTAATAATGGGTTAAAGCCACCTTGCTATTGAAAGGTGACTTTAAGCCAGGTTAATAATTGAGAGCTGTCAATTAGACAACTATCAATTATTAATCCTATTGTATGAAATAAAAATAAAACACACACACTTTAATTAAAAATCATTTTAATGAAATAATGAAACAGTTTTTGACGATATTTTATTTTCCAGGTAAATCCATTCGTTCGAAGCCCTTGTTCACCTGTAATAAAAATAAAATAATAAAGCAACATTATTCTTACCTATCCGGTGTTTAGTCAGGTCCCCCGATGTAATCCTTCTGAAAGGGTTAATGTTTACTGCAGGGACCGCAGCTTATGCTGCCAGCCTAGCAGTAAACCCCCGAATAGTGTTGAGCGATACGATACTGCAAATATCGGATATCGGCCGATATTAGCTGTATCGGCCTTTCGATTCCGAATACCGATATTTTCGTCATATCGGATACCGGAATCGGGATTGTCACTGTCACTGTCAGTGTCCGTCGGTCGGGTCTGTCACTGTCAGTGTCCGTCGGTCGGGTCTGTCAGGAGTCAGCGGCACTTACCTGGCAGAAGATCTCCGGCGGTCACGGCCTGGACTGCTTCATGGCCGCCATCATCTTTCCCCGGCGGTCACATGCAGTTTCTCGCGATAACTGCAGTGACTGCTGGGTAATCCCGGCCGTAAAGCAGTCAGTCCGATGACGTCACCGCCGGGGAAGCAGGTAATCAGCTGTGCTGCGTCGCGATGACAGGCTCTGCCTGTCATTGTGATGCAGCAGAGCTGGATCGTCGTGGGACAGTCGTTACTATGGACTGCGTCGGACAGGTGGTATACTGTTGGTTTTTTTTTTTCTTTTTTTACAGGAGATCGATGGCGTCGCAGGAATGAGAGTGTAATAAAAGAAATGAAAACTGTGTTGTCTCTTTTATTTCATTAAAATACTTTTTTCTTGCTTTGTCTTTTTTTTTATGCATTTAATAACTTTGGGATTAATAATGGATCGGTGTCTTATTGACACCTCTCCATTATTAACAGGGCTTATTGTCACCGTGCAATCAACGGTGACATTAACCCCTTATTACCCCACTTGCCACCGCTACAGGGCAGTGGGAAGAGCCGGGTAAAGTGCCACAATTGGCACTCTTTTGATGCGCCAAATGTGGGGCTGCTGTAGCCTGGTATTATCAGGCTGTTGAGGGCCAAAATCCATGGGCCTTGACAGTCTTTTAATACCAGGCCGCAGCAGTCTGCATTTTACTTGGCTGGTTAACAAAAATAGGGGGACCCCTACGCCGTTTTTTTTTCGAGGGGATCCCCTATTTTTGTTAACCAGCCAAGCTAAGCAGACTGCTGTGGCCTGGTATTATCAGGCTTGCAAGGTCCATGGATATTGGATCCTTACCAGCCTGAAAAACCAGGCCTCAGCGGTCTGCTTCATCTGGCTGGTTAACAAAAATAGGGGGACCCCACGCCAATTTTTTTCGAGGGGATCCCCTATTTTTGTTAATCAGCCAAGATATGCAGACTGCTGTGGCCTGGTATTATCAGGCTGGCAAGGTCCATGGATCTTGGCTCCTTAACAGCCTGAAAATCCAGGCCTCAGCGGTCTGCTTCATCTGGCTGGTTAACAAAAATAGGGGGGACCCGACGCCATTTTTTATTCGAAGGGAACCCCTATTTTTGTTAATCAGTTCCCTCTGACGTCACTGATTGTGTCCCTGGCTGACCTGAAGTGAAAGTGGAAAGCAATCAATTAAGCTTTCCACTTCCTCTCCTGTCAGCCAGGAGAGGAACTCATTCATTTGGGGGTTTACTGTGAGGCTGCAGCATTAGCTGCGGTCCCTGCAGTAAACATTAACCCTTTCTGAAGGATTACACCGTGGGACCTGACTGTGCATGGGATAGGTAAGAATAATTTTGCTTTTTTATTTTATTTTTATTACAGGAAATGGTTTTTGCAGTCAAATAAAAGATGGTCAAAAACATGTGTCTTTATTTCATTAAAATGATTTTTAATTAAACTGTGTGTGTTTTATTTTTATTTCATGCAATAGGATTAATAATTGATAGTTGTCTAATTGACAGCTCTCAATTATTAACCTGGCTTAAGGTCACCTTTCAATTGCAATGTGGCTTTAACCCATATTAACCCATTCGCCACCGCTACAGGGCAATGGAAATAGACGGGCAAAGTGCCAGAAAGGGCGAATCTAATTATAGATTTGTCTTTTCTGGGGTGTCTGGGGGCAGATGTTAGTAGCCAGGGGGGGCCAAAATAATGGTCCCTCTCTGGGCTATTATTATCTGCCCCCATTCGCTGGCTTTGTCTGTCTGGGTTTCGAAAATAGGGCGGGAGCCCACGCATTTTTTTAAACAATTTTACACCTCATATATATATATATATATATACATGTCATTGAATTTGTGACACATATATATATATTTATATTTATAGTTCATACACTTCTACATAGTATAATAGCCGCTAATTCAATTGCAGGCTTTTGTGAAAATGCAGAACCCGACATGAAATGACACTTGGTGTACATAGGGTTAACCATGTCTTTTCATGTCCTTTGCTATCTGACTTGCACAAACAATTACATCAGTCTATGTGTGCAAAATTTCACACCTGTAGGGGTTAATTAAAGGTGTAAATTCGTAGCAAAAAAGTCCGTTTTTTTACAACGAATTTACACCTTTAATTAACCCCTACAGGTGTGAAATTTTGCACACATAGACTGATGTAATTGTTTGTGCAAATCAGATAGCAAAGGACATGAAAAGACATGGTTAACCCTATGTACACCAAGTGTCATTTCATGTCGGGTGCTTCTGTCTTTTCACAGAAGCCGGCTTTACCCGGCAATTGAATCAGAGGATATTTTACTATGTAGAAGTGTATAAACTATACATATATGTATATATATATGTCACAATGACATGTATATATATATATATATAATGTATTCTATGTGTGTATATTTAGTGTTTACAAGGAAATAAAGGTTTTTTTTAGTTGCGATATTTTGTTCCCATAGACTTACATTGGACTTCCGGTATCGGAATCGGATATCGACGATATTTAGTGATATCGGCGATACCATTTCGATACGATATTTTTAGATATCGAGCAGTATCGCTCAACACTACCCCCGAATGAATGAGTTCCTCTCACGGCTGACAGGAGAGGAAGTGATTAGCTGGGAAGCATAATTGATTGCTTCCCAGGCTAATCAGTTCAGGTCAGCCGGGGACACCGCACAGAATCAGTGACGTCAGAAGGAATCCCGGCTGACCTGAACTGAACTGATTAACAAAAATAGGGGAACCCCTTGAATAAAAAAATGGCGTGGGGTCCCCCTATTTTTGTTAACCAGCCAGATGAAGCATACTACTGATGCCTGGTATTTAAGGCTGTTAAGGATCCAAGATCCATGAACCTTGAAAGCCTGATAATACCAGGCCACAGCAGTCTGCTTATCTTGGTTGGTTAACAAAAATAGGGGATCCCCTCGAAAAAAAATGGCGTGGGGGTCCCCCTATTTTTGTTAACCAGCCAGATGAAGCAGACTACTGAGGCCTGGTATTTCAGGCTGGTAAGGATCCAATATGCATGAACCTTGCAAGCCTGATAATACCAGGCCACAGCAGTCTGCTTATCTTGGTTGGTTAACAAAAATAGGGGATCCCCTTGAAAAAAAAATGGCGTGGGGGTCCCCCTATTTTTGTTAACCAGCCAAGTAAAAAGCAGACTGCTGTGGCCTGGTATTAAAAGACTGTCAAGGCCCATGGATTTTGGCCCTCAACAGCCTAAAAATACCAGGCTGCAGCAGCCCCACAATTGGCGCATCCAAAGATGCAACAATTGTGGCACTTTACCCGGCTCTTCCCACTTGCCCTGTAGCGGTGGCAAGTGGGGTAATAAGGGGTTAATGTCACCTTTGATTGAACGGTGACAATAAGTCCGGTTAATAATGGAGAGGCGTCAATAAGACACCAAGCCATTATTAATCATAAAGTTTGTAAATGTTTAAAAAATACACAGCCAGAATAAAGTATTTTAATGAAATAAGACACAACACAGTTTTATTTTTTTTATTGCACGCTCATCCTGCGACGCCATCGATCTCCTGTAAAAAAACAAAAATAGCAAACCAACACAAATACTCCCTGTCCGACGTAGTCCAAGATAACGAGTGTCCCACGACGAGTCCAGCTCTGCTACATCTGGATGCCAGGCTCAGCCTGACATCCAGACATAGCAGAGCTGCTTACCTGAGGAGATTCCCCGGTGGTGACGTCATCTGGACTTCTCTCGGCCAGCTGTCGCGAGAGTACAGCTGGCCGAGATTACCCAGTACCCGGCAGTCACGGGCAGTTAACGCGAGAAGCTGCACGTTACCGCCAGGGAGAGGTAATGGCCGGTCAGCTGTACGATCAGCTGGCAGCGAGAAGAACTCCATCCACGACGTGACCACCGGGGATCCTCTGTAAGGTAAGTGCTGAGTCCTGACTCCTGACAGACCCGACCGACACTGACAGTAAAACTTTCGGGAAGTTCCTGTGTCACTTACTTCATTCTGTGACACAGGAACTCCCCATATACTTTACTGCCAACGTCCGATTCCGGTATCCGATATGCAATAAGTCCCGGATCTCAGAATCAGAATTCCGATACAGCGAATATCGGCCGATACACGATATTTTCAGTATCGGAATGCTCAACACTAATGATAAGTAACATACATAATCTTATACACAAAAATTATTGAGGAAGGAAAAGATAGGATCCACAATAGAAGCCCTGGAAATAAGTGGTTGGGGTAAGAGGCAGTTCCACAAATTACATAAGTACACAGTATTGGAATATCATGTAAACATATACCCTCCTAGTGCAAATGTAGTAATATTGCAACAATCATAAAGTGCTTGTGCTGAGAGGATCTACCATTAGTTATAAATTGATAATGTGGAAAGCAGTGTCATTGTCACGCTGTCTAATGATATGTATACAATGTCAGTAAACTATTAATACAGGAACAACACTCTATACAACAACTAGTATAGCAACATCAGCATGTAAGTATAGAATAGATTTACCTGACACGATATCTGCTGAACTCAGGGTTAATCTTGAGGACTTGATGAGCTGAAACAGGAAAGAGGTGGACCGGGATCTAACCTGACCCTAAACTGGGGTCCTAACTAATCCCTCACCTAGGAGGTACTGATAATGGTTCAGAGGTCCAAGTCTCCAACCTAACCCTGTCTCCTATCAGACCCTGAACCCTGTAATCAGTCCTAAGAAGGATCCTGACTACCACCAAAGGGATATGGGCTGATCTCAGCTAAATACACAGATTAGACATAAACAGACAGGATAACACTCGCTTGCATACACACTCAAACACCAAAGGAACATAAATGGTCTGGGAAATAAACTCTAACCAAGTTGAGCTTAGAACAACTAAGGAGCTCACAACTAAAGTCTATACAGATTCATTCCTATCTGTGGTCTGCATGAAGGTTTCACTGGCAACTCCCCAAGCAGACAACCAGGAATTTAAAGGAAACCAATCAACAAATAATCAATTGCAGCCAGGAGAAACTGCACCCAGTCCCAGCACCGAGCACAGACAGAATTAACTCCCTAGTTGCCAAACACAAAGAAACAGCAGCTCAGCTGTGAGAAGTCAAAATGTGCAACCGCGACGATCTTTGTGGCAATGCACACATGACAGTACCCCCCCTTCTACGAGGGGCCTCCGGACCCTCAGGGCCAGGCCTGCCCGGGTGAGTTCTGTGGAAGGTCCGAACCAAACGATCTGCGTTAACATCAGACGCAGGGACCCACGTCCTCTCCTCTGGACCATACCCCTTCCAATGCACCAAGTACTGAAGGGACCGGCGATTCAGACGTGAGTCAATGATCTTTGATACTTGAAATTCCAAGTTACCATTGACCAACACAGGAGGAGGAGGTAGAGGTGACGGTATGACTGGTGCCACATACCTTTTAAGTAATGACTTGTGGAACACATTACGAATTTTAAACGTAGGAGGGAGGTCCAGACGAAATGCCACAAGATTAATTATGGAACTGATCCTGTACGGCCCGATGAATCTGGGACCCAGTTTCCAGGAGGGCACTTTAAGTTTTATATTCCTGGTAGACAACCATACCAGATCGTTCACATTCAGATCTGGACCAGAAACTCTCCTCCTATCAGCCATACGTTTGTAACGGTCCCCATCGCACTCAGATTATTCAATACACCTCTCCACACAGAAGCAAGTGACGACGAGAAACGCTCCTCCTCAGGAACCCCAGAAGGGCCCCCCCCATTGAAAGTACAAAACTGGGGATGGAAACCATATGCCCCAAAAAACGGGGACTTACCAGTGGACTCGCTCCGCCTGTTGTTAAGAGCGAACTCTGCCAGAGGCAAGAAAGAAGACCAGTCCTCTTGGTTCTCTGAGACAAAACACCGGAGATATGTCTCTAAGCTCTGATTCAGACGCTCTGTCTGACCATTGGTCTGCGGATGAAAAGCCGAGGAAAATGACAATTGCATCCCCCGACGTAAACAAAATGCCCTCCAAAATTTGGACACAAACTGAGACCCCCTATCTGACACCACATCAGAAGGCAACCCATGAAGTCTAACGATCTCCCTAATGAACACCTGCGCCAGAGTTTTAGCATTAGGGAGTGCAGGAAGAGCAACGAAATGTGCCATCTTACTGAACCTGTCAACAACCACCAGTATGACAGTATTCCCTGACGACGGAGGAAGGTCCGTAATGAAGTCCATAGATAAATGAGTCCATGGACGCTCCGGAAGTTTCAAGGGTAAAAGGGTCCCAGACGGACGGGTATGAGGGGTTTTAGAGCGAGCACACACCCCACATGACGCGACAAAAGGTATAACATCTTTATTAGCATTAGGCCACCAAAACCGGCGAGAAAGGAGATCTAAAGTAGCCTTACTCCCTGGATGTCCTGCTAGAGCAGAATTATGATGTGCCTCAATAACCTTTTGTCTCAACAGATTTGGGACAAACAGTCTCCCTGGAGGTCCTGCAGGGGCGTCCCCCTGAGCCTCTAACACCTCCTCCTCAAGCTCAGAAAATACAGCCGACACTACCACCCCCTCCTGAAGGATAGGACTCGTGTCATCCGTTTTCCCGGCCCCTGGGAAACTGCGAGACAAGGCATCAGCCTTTACATTCTTAGACCCCGGGCGATAAGTGACGACAAAATTAAACCTGGTAAAAAACAACGACCATCGAGCTTGTCTGGAATTCAGACGCTTAGCGGATTCCAAATACAACAGGTTCTTGTGATCAGTAATAACGGTAACCGGGTGGACTGCCCCCTCCAAAAAGTGACGCCATTCTTCAAAAGCTAACTTAATGGCCAAAAGTTCCCTATTGCCGATATCATAATTCCTTTCGGCGGACGACAATTTCTTAGAAAAGAAAGCGCACGGATGCCATTTACCAGGGGACGGACCCTGGGACAATATAGCACCCACCCCTACGTCAGACGCATCCACCTCCACAATGAACGGCTGAGATGCATCTGGTTGGATGAGAACGGGTGCCGAAGCAAAACATTTCTTCAAAGAGGAAAAGGCTTGGCAAGCTTTGTCCGACCATTTAGAAAAATCCGTCCCTTTTCTTGTCATGTCAGTGAGAGGTTTGACGACAGATGAGAAATTACAAATAAATTTCCGGTAGTAGTTAGCAAACCCCAAAAAACGCTGCAGAGCCTTAAGATCCCCTGGCTGATCCCATTCAAGCACTGCTCTCACCTTTTCAGGGTCCATACGGAAACCGGAGGCTGACACCAAAAAAAACAAAAACTGGAATTCCTGTACGGCAAATACACACTTCTCCAGTTTGGCGTATAGTTTATTGTCTCGCAAGTAGTGTTGAGCATTCCGATACTGCAAATATCGGGTATCGGCCGATATTGGCTGTATCGGAATTCCGATTCCGAGTTCCGATATTTTCGTCTTATCGGATACCGGAATCGGGATTGTCACTGTCACTGTCAGTGTCCGTCGGTCGGGTCTGTCAGGAGTCAGCGGCACTTACCTGGCAGAAGATCTCCGGCGGTCACGTCCTGCACTGCTTCATGGCCGCCATCTTCTTTCCCCGGCGGTCACATGCAGTTTCTCGCGATAACTGCAGTGACTGCTGGGTAATCGCGGCCGTAAAGCAGTCAGTCCGATGACGTCACCGCCGGGGAAGCAGGTAATCAGCTGTGCTGCGTTGCAATGACAGGCTCTGCCTGTAATTGCGATGTAGCAGAGCTGGATCGTCGTGGGACTATCGTTATGGACTGCGTCGGACAGGTGGTATACTGTTGGTTTGTTTTTTTTTCTTTTTTTACAGGAGATCAATGGCGTCGCAGGAATGAGAGAGTAATAAAAGAAATGAAAACTGTGTTGTCTCTTTTATTTCATTAAAAGACTTTTTTCTTGCTGTGTCTTTTTTTTATACATTTAATAGCTTTGGGATTAATAATGGATCGGTGTCTTATTGACACCTCTCCATTATTAACCGGGCTTATTGTCACCGTGCAATCAACGGTGACAATAACCCCTTATTACCCCGCTTGCCACCGCTACAGGGCAAGTGGGAAGAGCCGGGTAAAGTGCCACAATTGGCACATCTTTTGATGCGCCAAATGTGGGGCTGCTGTAGCCTGGTATTATCAGGCTGTTGAGGGCCAAAATCCATGGGCCTTGACAGTCTTTTAATACCAGGCCGCAGCAGTCTGCATTTTACTTGGCTGGTTAACAAAAATAGGGGGGATCCCCACGCCGTTTTTTTTTCGAGGGGATCCCCTATTTTTGTTAACCAGCCAAGCTAAGCAGACTGCTGTGGCCTGGTATTATCAGGCTTGCAAGGTCCATGGATATTGGATCCTTACCAGCCTGAAAAACCAGGCCTCAGCGGTCTGCTTCATCTGGCTGGTTAACAAAAATAGGGGGGACCCCACGCCAATTTTTTTCAAGGGGATCCCCTATTTTTGTTAATCAGCCAAGATATGCAGACTGCTGTGGCCTGGTATTATCAGGCTGGCAAGGTCCATGGATCTTGGCTCCTTAACAGCCTGAAAATCCAGGCCTCAGCGGTCTGCTTCATCTGGCTGGTTAACAAAAATAGGGGGGACCCCACGCCAATTTTTTTCGAGGGGATCCCCTATTTTTGTTAATCAGCCAAGATATGCAGACTGCTGTGGCCTGGTATTATCAGGCTGGCAAGGTCCATGGATCTTGGCTCCTTAACAGCCTGAAAATCCAGGCCTCAGCGGTTTTCTTCATCTGGCTGGTTAACAAAAATAGGGGGGACCCCACGCCAATTTTTTTCGAGGGGATCCCCTATTTTTGTTAATCAGCCAAGATATACAGACTGCTGTGGCCTGGTATTATCAGGCTGGCAAGGTCCATGGATCTTGGCTCCTTAACAGCCTGAAAATCCAGGCCTCAGCGGTCTGCTTCATCTGGCTGGTTAACAAAAATAGGGGGGACCCCACGCCATTTTTTTTTCGAAGGGAACCCCTATTTTTGTTAATCAGTTCCCTCTGACGTCACTGATTGTGTCCCTGGCTGACCTGAAGTGAAAGTGGAAAGCAATCAATTAAGCTTTCCACTTAAGGGCCCGTCTCACATAGCGATATCGCTACCGAGATCGCTGCTGAGTCACTAGTTTTGTGACGCAGCAGCAAGCTCACCAGCGATATCGCTGTGTGTGACATTCAGCGACGATCAGCCCCCCTGCCGGGTATCGCTGATCGTCGCTGAAATGTCAGGACCTTTGATCGCTGGTTTCCCGCTGACAGGCACACATCGCTGCGTGTGACAGGCGGGAGACCAGCGATCCGCTGGTAACCAAGGTACACAGCGGGTTTCCAGGCGCGGGGCTGTGCCTAGAAACCCGCTGTGTACCTTGGATACCAGCGCCCTGATGCAGGGAGCTGGTATCCAAGGTACACAGCGGGTTTCCAAGCGCTGCGCGGTGCCTGGAAACCCGCTGTGTACCTTGGTTACCAGCGGATCGCTGGTCTCCCGCCTGTCACACGCAGCGATGCGTGCCTGTCAGAGGGAAACCAGCGATCAACAAAAGGTCCTGACAGTTCTGCGACGATCAGCGATACCCGGCAGGGGGGCTGATCGTCGCTGAATGTCACACACAGCGATATCGCTGGTGAGCTCGCTGCTGCGTCACAAAACTAGTGACTCAGCAGCGATCTCGGTAGCGATATCGCTATGTGAGACGGGCCCTTAAGCGATGTTACCCGCAGTGTCGCTGTCCCAGATCGCTGCCTGTTTGGCAGCTCAGCAGCGATCATGTAGCGATACACCAGCGATCCTGACAAGTGCATATCGTTGTCGGGATCGCTGGTGTATCGTTATGTGACACCCAGCCTTTACTCTCCTGTCAGGCAGGAGAGGAACTCATTCATTTGGGGTTTACTGTGAGGCTGCAGCATTAGCTGCGGTCCCTGCAGTAAACATTAACCCTTTCTGAAGGATTACACCGTGGGACCTGACTGTGCATGGGATAGGTAAGAATAATTTTGCTTTTTTATTTTATTTTTATTACAGGAAATGGTTTTTGCAGTAAAATAAAAGATGGTCAAAAACATGTGTCTTTATTTCATTAAAATGATTTTTAATTAAAGTGTGTGTGTTTTATTTTTATTTCATGCAATAGGATTAATAATTGATAGTTGTCTAATTGACAGCTCTCAATTATTAACCTGGCTTAAGGTCACCTTTCAATAGCAAGGTGGCTTTAACCCCATATTAACCCATTCGCCACCGCTACAGGGCAATGGGAATAGACGGGCAAAGTGCCAGAAAGGGCGAATCTAATTATAGATTTGTCTTTCCTGGGGTGTCTGGGGGCAGATGTTAGTAGCCGGGGGGGGGCAAAAATAATGGTCCCTCTCTGGGCTATTATTATCTGCCCCCACTCACTGGCTTTGTCTGTCTGGTTGCGAAAATAGGGCGGGAGCCCACGCATTTTTTTTCAGCAATTTTACACCTCATATATATATATACATGTCATTGAATTTGTGACACATATATATATATATTTATATTTGTAGTTCACACACTTCTACATAGTATAATAGCCGCTAATTCAATTGCCGGCTTTTGTGAAAATGCAGAACCCGACATGAAATGACACTTGGTGTACATAGGGTTAACCATGTCTTTTCATGTCGTTTGCTATCTGATTTGCACAAACAATTAAATCAGACTATGTGTGCAAAATTTCACACCTGTAGGGGTTAATTAAAGGTGTAAATTCGTTGTAAAAAAAACGGACTTTTTTTGCTACGAATTTACACCTTTAATTAACCCCTACAGGTGTGAAATTTTGCACACATAGTCTGATTTAATTGTTTGTGCAAATTAGGCTGGAGTCACACACAACCACAAAAAATCGGTCCGTTTTAGACGGTCGACAATCGGATCAAAATAAAAACATCACACATCCTTCTGGCATCCGATTTTCCTTCAAAGATGCGATTTAATCGCATGTGTGTGTACCTTGTAACATCCGATTTTCATCCGACTTGCGAGATTTTCTCGCAGGCTTGCAAAACTGACATATAATGGATCCAAAAGAATAGTATTTAAATGCCAAAAGAAAGAATAGATATATACACATATATATATATATATATATATATATATATATGTCATTGTGACATATATATATATACATATATTTATAGTTCTTACACTTCTACATACTGTTATAGCCGCTAATTCAATTGCCGGCTTCAGTGAAATCACAGAAGCCGACATGAAATGATACATTGTTTCCACACATTTAACCATGTAATTTCATGTATTTTTATATATGTTTGAAACATACAATTACATGAGTATATGTGTGCTAAATTTCAGACATGTAGGGGTTAATTAAAGGTGTAAATTCGTAGCAAAAAAGTCCGTTTTTTTTACAACGAATTTACACCTTTAATTAACCCCTACAGGTGTGAAATTTTGCACACATAGTCTGATTTAATTGTTTGTGCAAATTAGATAGCAAAGGACATGAAAAGACATGGTTAACCCTATGTACACCAAGTGTCATTTCATGTCGGGTGACATGAAATGACACTTGGTGTACATAGGGTTAACCATGTCTTTTCATGTCCTTTGCTATCTAAGGCCGGAGTCACACTGGCGACAAAATCGGACGACTGCAATGCGATGAAATATCGCATTGCAGTCGGACCTATGTTAATCTATGGAGCAGCTCCCAGTATCAGATTTTTTGTGGTCCGTTTTAAACGTCCGTGTACAATCGCAGCATGCTGCCACTGTCACCGATTGTCGGTCGACAATCGCCAATGCAAGTCTATGGGAGCGATGAAAAATCTGATTACAAACGGACCACACTGTGTGACTTGCGATGAAATCGCATCGGTGTCCTTTAGAAAAGCCGGCAATTCATCCCCGGCTATACTGTAAAATCACACTGACAGCTTTAATAAAGACTAGAAAGAATAGATATATACACATAGAACACATACATATATATATACATGTCATTGTGACATGTATATATACATATATTTATAGTTCCTAGACTTCTACATACTGTAATAGCCGCTAATTCAATTGCCGGGTTTTGTGAAATCACAGAAGCCGACATGAAATGATACATTGTTTCCACACATTTAACCATGTAATTTCATGTATTTTTATATATGTTTGAAACATACAATTACATGAGTGTATTTGTGCAAAATTTCAGACATGTAGGGGTTAATTAAAGGTGTAATTTCGTTGAAAAAAAATGCGTGGGCTCCCGCTGTATTTTCTCCACCAGACAGACAAAGCAAAGCGAGTGGGGGCAGATAATAATAGCCCAGGGAGGGTGCATTTTTTTGTGCCCCCCCTGGCTACTAACATCTGCCCCCAGACACCCCAGAAAGGGCAAATCTATAATTAGATTCGCCCTTTCTGGCACTTTGCCCGTCTATTCCCATTGCCCTGTAGCGGTGGCGAATGGGTTAATCTCACCTTACTGTCACCTTGCAATTGAAAGGTGACCTTTAAGGCAGGTTAATGATTGATAGCTGTCAATTAGACAACTATCAATTATTAATCCTATTGAAGTAAATAAAAAAACACACACACTTTAAGAATAAATAATTTTAATGAAATAAAAACACATTTTTTTGACCATATTTTATTTTACACTAAATCCGTGCGAAGCCATTGATCTCCTAAAATAAAGAAAAAGAAATAAAACAACATTATTCTTACCTATTCCGCCGATCTGTCACGTCCCACGCTGTAATCCTTCACAAAGGGTTAACTAGCTTTGAGCCAAGCAGTGCAAGTAATCCTGCATGCTCAGCTCAAAGCTCATGAATGAATAAGTTCCTCTCCTGGCGACAGGAGAGGATGTGTTTCATGAATGAAGCTTAATTGATTGTGTCCACTTTCCCTTTAGGTCAGGTCACTACAGTTAAATTGCCAATAATTCAATTAAGCTCCATTCATGAATCTATTCCTCTACTTTCACTGGGAGAGGAACTTATTCATTCAGGGGAATACAGGTCTGAGACAGCATTATTAGCTCTCTGCGACCTTTAACCTGTTAACCCTTTCTGATGGATTACACCGTGGGACCTGACTGTACATCGGATTGGTAAGTATAATTTTGCTTTTTTATTTTATTTTTATTACAGGAAATGGTTTTAGCAGGAAAATAAAATATGGTCAAAAACTGTGTGATTATTTCATTAAACTTATTTTTTATTAAAGTGTGTGTGTTTGATTTTTCTTTCATACAATAGGATTAATAATTGATAGTTGCCTAATTGACAGCTATCAATTATTAACCTGGCTTAAAGTGACCTTTCAATTGCAAGGTCATTTTAACCCCTTATTAACCCATTCGCCACCGCTACAGGGCAATGGGAATAGACGGGCAAAGTGCCAGAAAGGGCGAATCTAATTATAGATTTGCCCTTTCTGGGGTGTCTGGGGGCAGATGTTAGTAGCCAGGGGGGGGCACAAAAAAAATGTACCCTCCCTAGGCTATTATTATCTGCCCCCACTCGCTTGCTTTGTCTGTCTGGTGGAGAAAATACAGCGGGAGCCCACGCATTTTTTTTTAACGAATTTACACCTTTAATTAACCCCTACATGTCTGAAATTTAGCACACATATACTCATGTAATTGTATGTTTCAAACATATATAAAAATACATGAAATTACATGGTTAAATGTGTGGAAACAATGTATCATTTCATGTCGGCTTCTGTGATTTCACTGAAGCCGGCAATTGAATTAGCGGCTATAACAGTATGTAGAAGTGTAAGAACTATAAATATATGTATATATATATATGTCACAATGACATATATATATATATAATATATATATATATAATATATATATGTGTATATATCTATTCTTTCTTTTGGCATTTAAATACTATTCTTTTGGATCCATTATATGTCAGTTTTGCAAGCCTGCGAGAAAATCTCGCAAGTCGGATGAAAATCGGATGTTAACAAGGTACACACACATGCGATTAAATCGCATCTTTGAAGGAAAATCGGATGCCAGAAGGATGTGTGATGTTTTTATTTTGATCCGATTGTCGACCGTCTAAAACGGACCGATTTTTGTGGTTGTGTGTGACTCCAGCCTAATTTGCACAAACAATTAAATCAGACTATGTGTGCAAAATTTCACACCTGTAGGGGTTAATTAAAGGTGTAAATTCGTAGCAAAAAAAGTCCGTTTTTTTTACAACGAATTTACACCTTTAATTAACCCCTACATGTCTGAAATTTAGCACACATATACTCATGTAATTGTATGTTTCAAACATATATAAAAATACATGAAATTACATGGTTAAATGTGTGGAAACAATGTATCATTTCATGTCGGCTTCTGTGATTTCACTGAAGCCGGCAATTGAATTAGCGGCTATAACAGTATGTAGAAGTGTAAGAAGAACTATAAATATATGTATATATATATATATGTCACAATGACATATATATATATATATAATATATATATATATATATATATATGTGTATATATCTATTCTTCTTTTGGCATTTAAATACTATTCTTTTGGATCCATTATATGTCAGTTTTGCAAGCCTGCGAGAAAATCTCGCAAGTCGGATGAAAATCGGATGTTACAAGGTACACACACATGCGATTAAATCGCATCTTTGAAGGAAAATCGGATGCCAGAAGGATGTGTGATGTTTTTATTTTGATCCGATTGTCGACCGTCTAAAACGGACCGATTTTTTGTGGTTGTGTGTGACTCCAGCCTAATTTGCACAAACAATTAAATCAGACTATGTGTGCAAAATTTCACACCTGTAGGGGTTAATTAAAGGTGTAAATTCGTTGTAAAAAAAACGGACTTTTTTTGCTACGAATTTACACCTTTAATTAACCCCTACAGGTGTGAAATTTTGCACACATAGTCTGATTTAATTGTTTGTGCAAATTAGGCTGGAGTCACACACAACCACAAAAAATCGGTCCGTTTTAGACGGTCGACAATCGGATCAAAATAAAAACATCACACATCCTTCTGGCATCCGATTTTCCTTCAAAGATGCGATTTAATCGCATGTGTGTGTACCTTGTAACATCCGATTTTCATCTGACTTGCGAGATTTTCTCGCAGGCTTGCAAAACTGACATATAATGGATCCAAAAGAATAGTATTTAAATGCCAAAAGAAAGAATAGATATATACACATATATATATGTATATATATATATATGTCATTGTGACATATATATATATACATATATTTATAGTTCTTCTTACACTTCTACATACTGTTATAGCCGCTAATTCAATTGCCGGCTTCAGTGAAATCACAGAAGCCGACATGAAATGATACATTGTTTCCACACATTTAACCATGTAATTTCATGTATTTTTATATATGTTTGAAACATACAATTACATGAGTATATGTGTGCTAAATTTCAGACATGTAGGGGTTAATTAAAGGTGTAAATTCGTTGTAAAAAAAACGGACTTTTTTTGCTACGAATTTACACCTTTAATTAACCCCTACAGGTGTGAAATTTTGCACACATAGTCTGATTTAATTGTTTGTGCAAATTAGGCTGGAGTCACACACAACCACAAAAAATCGGTCCGTTTTAGACGGTCGACAATCGGATCAAAATAAAAACATCACACATCCTTCTGGCATCCGATTTTCCTTCAAAGATGCGATTTAATCGCATGTGTGTGTACCTTGTAACATCCGATTTTCATCTGACTTGCGAGATTTTCTCGCAGGCTTGCAAAACTGACATATAATGGATCCAAAAGAATAGTATTTAAATGCCAAAGAAAGAATAGATATATACATATATATATATATATATATATATATATATATATATATATATATGTCATTGTGACATATATATATATACATATATTTATAGTTCTTCTTACACTTCTACATACTGTTATAGCCGCTAATTCAATTGCCGGCTTCAGTGAAATCACAGAAGCCGACATGAAATGATACATTGTTTCCACACATTTAACCATGTAATTTCATGTATTTTTATATATGTTTGAAACATACAATTACATGAGTATATGTGTGCTAAATTTCAGACATGTAGGGGTTAATTAAAGGTGTAAATTCGTTGTAAAAAAAACGGACTTTTTTTGCTACGAATTTACACCTTTAATTAACCCCTACAGGTGTGAAATTTTGCACACATAGTCTGATTTAATTGTTTGTGCAAATCAGATAGCAAACGACATGAAAAGACATGGTTAACCCTATGTACACCAAGTGTCATTTCATGTCGGGTGCTTCTGTCTTTTCACTGAAGCCGGCTTTACCCGGCAATTGAATCAGAGGATATTTTACTATGTAGAAGTGTATAAACTATACATATATGTATATATATATGTCACAATGACATGTATATATATATAATATGTATTCTATGTGTGTATATTTAGTGTTTACAAGGAAAGAATGGGGTTTTTTTAGTTGCGATATTTTGTTCCCATAGACTTACATGGGACTTCCGGTATCGGTATCGGGTATCGCCGATATTTTAGTGATATCGGCGATACCATTCCGATTCCGATACTTTAGGATATCGGAAAGTATCGCTCAACTCTACTCGCAAGATCTGCAACACCTGTCTCACATGCTCCTGATGAGACACAAGATCTGGCGAGTAAATTAAAATGTCGTCCAAATATACAACCACAAACAGCCCCACAAGGTGACGAAAAATGTCATTAACAAAATGTTGGAATACTGCTGGTGCAGTAGTCAGACCAAAAGGCATGACTAGGTTCTCATAATGTCCCTCCGGCGTGTTAAACGCCGTTTTCCACTCATCCCCCTCTATTATCCTAATCAGATTATACGCCCCCCTGAGATCCAATTTAGAAAACCATTTGGCGCCAACAATTTGATTGAAGAGATCAGGAATAAGAGGGAGTGGATACGGATCTCGAACAGTAATCCGATTAAGTTCGCGGAAATCCAAGCAAGGGCGTAGGCCTCCATCTTTCTTCTTCACAAAGAAGAACCCCGCGGCTACTGGGGAAGATGAAGGTCTAATATGCCCTTTGGCCAGACTTTCAGAAATATAATCTTTCATAGCCTGCCTCTCAGGACCAAGAAAGATTATACAACCTAGCTTTAGGCAACTTAGCATCAGGAAGGAGATTAATAGAGCAGTCATACACGCGATGAGGAGGCAACTCCTGACACCCCTCCTCAGAGAAAACATCCCCAAAATCCTCCAAAAAAGGAGGCAATGTACTAGGCACGACCGCACTGATGACTGTGTTCATGCAGTTGCTTTTGCAAAACTCACCCCATTGGCTTATCTCTCTGGACTGCCAATTAATCACAGGGTTATGTTTAACCAACCAAGGAAGTCCCAACACAATGGGAGTAGGTAGACCCTCCAACACATAACAAGAAAATTGTTCCCTATGTATTGCCCCTACCCGAAGGTCAATGTTATGAACCTCATGAACAAAGCTACCTTGGCCGAGAGGCCTGGCGTCAATGGAGAATATAGGGATCGGTTTGACCAATACACTCAGATGCATACCTTGAGCCTGAGCAAACTGAGCGTCAACCAGATTAGCCCCGGAACCACTATCAAGAAGAACAGACAATCTCTCCACTCTCGTACCAACTACCACCTCCACTGGTACAAGGAACTGAGAAGAACTGGCGGATGAAATACATACTCCCAGGTTGTCGTCCACCACACAACCTGGGATTAACAGTTTTCCGGCGACTTTTGGCTCAACAAGGCACAGGATGGACATTCTCCAACAAAATGTCCCTCTTTCCCGCAGAAAAAACATCTTCTAGTCCTGCGGCGTACCGCCAATCCCCTCCTACGAAATGATGTCCCTCCCAACTGCATAGGCTCATCCGAACAGACAAGGGGAACCTCAACATAAGGGACTTTAGTGGTAGGTGGAGAAACAACAGGGAGTGGGTTACCTCACCCCTCTCCCGAAGCCGTCTATCAGTACGGATAGCTAAGGCCATAGCAGCCTCCAGAGAAGGAGGAGACTCATACTGAGCCAAAACGTCTTTTAATTTATCAGAAAGCCCATGACAAAACTGGCTCCTAAGAGCTGGGTCATTCCACTGAGTATCTGTGGCCCATCTACGAAACTCAGAAGCAAATTCCTCTGCCGGACGATCTTCCTGCTGTATCTTACGTAATTTTGTCTCAGCAAGAGAGACCCGATCTGGGTCATCATATACCAATCCCAGGGCAGTAAAAAATTGATCTACAGACAGTAGAGCCGGGGATCCCAGAGGAAGGGAAAATGCCCAGGATTGAGGGTCCCCTTGCAGAAGTGAGATAACAATTCCCACTCTCTGCTCCTCACTCCCTGATGATCGAGGCCGAAGCCGAAAATACAATTTACATGCCTCCCGGAAGGTGAAAAATTTGTCTCGCCCACCAGTGAACCTGTCCGGGAGAGCTACTTTAGGTTCAACTCTGGTTTGCTCCAGGGGAGACAAAACGTTGGACTTAATGTCCGTCAGCTCCATGGATAATCCCTGCAACTGCAGAGCCAGCTGGGCTACTGGATCCATGGTAACTGGAGATAATTTTTATGGCCAGTGAAAATGTCACGCTGTCTAATGATATGTATACAATGTCAGTAAACTATTAATACAGGAACAACACTCTATACAACAACTAGTATAGCAACATCAGCATGTAAGTATAGAATAGATTTACCTGACACGATATCTGCTGAACTCAGGTTAATCTTGAGGACTTGATGAGCTGAAACAGGAAAGAGGTGGACCGGGATCTAACCTGACCCTAAACTGGGGTCCTAACTAATCCCTCACCTAGGAGGTACTGATAATGGTTCAGAGGTCCAAGTCTCCAACCTAACCCTGTCTCCTATCAGACCCTGAACCCTGTAATCAGTCCTAAGAAGGATCCTAACTACCACCAAAGGGATATGGGCTGATCTCAGCTAAATACACAGATTAGACATAAACAGACAGGATAACACTCGCTTGCATACACACTCAAACACCAAAGGAACATAAATGGTCTGGGAAATAAACTCTAACCAAGTTGAGCTTAGAACAACTAAGGAGCTCACAACTAAAGTCTATACAGATTCATTCCTATCTGTGGTCTGCATGAAGGTTTCACTGGCAACTCCCCAAGCAGACAACCAGGAATTTAAAGGAAACCAATCAACAAATAATCAATTGCAGCCGGGAGAAACTGCACCCAGTCCCAGCACCGAGCACAGACAGAATTAACTCCTAGCTGCCAAACACAAAGAAACAGCAGCTCAGCTGTGAGAAGTCAAAATGTGCAACCGCGACGATCTTCGTGGCAATGCACACATGACAGTCATAAAGTAAATGTACTGCCTGTACCCAAGTGATAAGGG
Organism: Oophaga sylvatica; assembly: GCA_033576555.1. Lineage (NCBI taxonomy): Eukaryota > Metazoa > Chordata > Amphibia > Anura > Dendrobatidae > Oophaga > Oophaga sylvatica. Next base: position 204,603,859 of record JARQOD010000005.1, on the reverse strand, counting down.
TTGCATACACTTACCCATGTTGTAAAGGGCCGATGCTCAGACCACAGAATTCCCACTATAGCACTATTGATTATGTTCATTATATTAATCACGACTTGTCTTATAATCAATTACCCTGTGAATTATATAAACGTGCACCCAAATAGTAGTTTTTCACCACATATGGGTACCAGTAGCTTCAGGAGAAATTACACAACAAATTGTATGGACTGTTTTCTCCTTTTACAGTTGTGAAAAAGAAAAATGTGGGGTTATAGCAACTTTTTTGTGGGAAAAATTCAAGTTTTCATTTATTCCTTCCACATTGCTTTAATTCCTGTGAAGCACCTAAAGGATTAAAAAAACTTCTTGAATATGGTTTTGAGCACTTGAGCACAGTGGTGCAGTTTATAAAACAGTGTCACTTTTGGGTATCTTATGTCACATAGGCTCTTTAATGTCACTTCAAATGTGGCGTGGCCCCTGAAAAAAATGGTTTTGTAAATTTTGTTTTGAAAAATGAATTAACTTTTAACAATTCTAACTTCCTATAAAACAAGTTATCTTTGAAGCTTTCAAAAATGATGCTGATGTAATGCAGACATGTGGTAAATGTTATTTATTATCTATTTTGTGTGATATAATTATTTGGTTTAAGGCAGAAAAATTAAAAGTTTGAAAATTGCTAAATTTTCATATTTACTGTCAAATTTGTGATATTTTCATAAATAAACGCAAATGCTATCAACTAACCCTTACCACTAGCATGAAGTACAACATATTCCGAAAAAAAATCCTCAGAATCTCTGGGATATGTTGAAGCGTCCCAGAGTCAGAATTTTAAAATTTGAATTTTAAAATCAGGAATGTGAAAACAGGCTTGGTGCTGGAGGAGTTAAAATTGGACAGCTCAAATTTAAATGTCCTTAAGTAGCACTAAATTAAACAGAGGCATGATTTAGTCATATAAATCACTGGATAGGCTCAGAAATACTTTTAGAAATTATTATCTTTGAACCCAGTTCACCATGCATATACAAAAAAAAGAAAGATAAAGATAAATCAATCAAAAAAGAAGCCATATATTAACACAATCCAGGAATGTTGCCATCTTCTCTGGTCAAAGCTGATTTAAAATGGACTGAGGTAAAATGGAAAACTGTTCTTTCGTCAGATGAATCAAAATTTGGAATTATTTGTAGAAACCACAGACTTCGTGTGCTCTGGACTCAAGAGGAGAGGGATTATCCAGCTTTTATCAGTGCACAGTTCAAAAACCTATATCTGCAATGGTATTGGGTTGCGTTAGTTCAACCTGCTGAGTGCTATATAGAGATTTTAGAAAAACATATGCTTTAATCCAGATGTCTATTTCATGGAAGGCCTTGCATATTTTAACAAGAAAATGCTATATCACATACTGTATTCATCACAACAAACATGTCTTCATAGAAGAAGACTTTGGGTGATGAACTGGTCCAGACCCTTCAACAATATAAAATATTTTGCCCATTATGAAATAGAAAATCTGGCAAAGAAGATCCAGGATTATTGAGCAACTAAAGCCCTACATCAGACAAGAATGGGAAAAAATTCAAAGCATTTCTCTAAAGGCAACAGAATCCACACGCTGATAAGACAGGTACTGTGCCACCTACAGATCAGTTGGAAAGTAGAGTTGATTTGTTGACACACAATTGGTAATTTCTATTTACTGTTTCAATAGACAAGTAGAATAAGGAGATGTACTTTGAGTAAACTCGCAGTAGAGGAGGATGGCAATAATGATGGTTGAGATAACACTGAACAGGTGTTACTTTAAGATGCAGCTTGACTGACTGAAAGACAAGCATGATGATAAGGGAGAGTAGGACTACTCAAAATATTTTCTGATTGCTGGCAAGCTTGACTATGCCAAATGAGTAGGTGCTGTCACTTTATATGCTTTGAGCCACAGTTCCTAGTTTATCAAAGCCTAGATGTCTATGGCTTATTTTCTTGCAAAGCCTGCAGAGTCCACTTTACAATCCTACACATATAACTCACCACCATTATGACCAGACCTTTCAGGGACTGTAGAGCCTCCTCCACCAACAGCATGTGCAGCATTACTTGCTCGAGAGCTGACTGCAAGGAAAGCTAATTTGGCTCCAGAGTATGTTTTGATGCACATTACATGTGCTGTGTATTACCGATTACAGCTATCTCCTCCTCTGATACCCTCAACTGTTTGTTACTCGAGTCAAGTTCTCAGGTTTTGTCCAACACAGAATCATCATCAGCATCATTTCATCCTCATCCATGGTTCAGGTGACAGGTAACTTTGGGTGTGAAATAGCCAGAGCTCCTTAAAACTGCTCTCATGTTATTCCTTCCTCAAGGTTTTTCCTGGCTCAGAGTGCTACTACTATGTACAATTTAATCACTAGTGATGATCGAGCATGAATATGTTGTTGTGCACAGTACTTGAATCAAGCAGGTTGGGCGCTCGGAGGGGCTCAAATCGAGTACTGAATATAATAGAAATCAATGCAAGGGTAGCATTTATGTACATTTAATCGAAGTATATTTGATCAAAGTACTTGGCAGTTAAACATGGCACAATCTAACACGCATCTCTATTCTCTTCATACAGGTATTTAATCTCATACAATTTCTGCACCAAATCCTGCATGCTACCAGCCATAGCTATTCATTTTAGCCAGCATATTTAATGGTATTTAATCTCATCAATCTCTGCACCGAATTCTGCATGCTACCACCATAGCTATTCATTTTAGCCAGCATATTTAATGATATATAGCTATTTCAACTTACTCTGCTTGAACTCTTATGCTGTGAGGTCAAGTAACTTTTTCAAAGTGGTTTATGAATCCATGTAGGCCTGGACACTTGTTTATCTGCTCACTACATTTACTGTGTCCTGCTATGTCAACTTAGTTTGATTGCTAATGAGAAAAAAAGCAAAATCTTAGAACTAGCCTCCTATATATTGAGACATAGTCTGGGGATGCATTTATGCAGGGGTAGCATTTATGCACACTTAATCGAAGTACATTTGATCAAAGTACTTGGCAGTTAAACATGGCAGTTAGACAGGGCAGGAGAAAGGTTAAGACATTTAAACAAACCTAATCACAGTAAATTTGGACTACAACAAATAATGCACCATATGCATTTGTATAATTTATATCCTGGCTGCTGCATTCACTCATATCCACCGCCCTTGCATTAACTCTTTACACTCCATCCATATCGGCCCCTCTGTTCTCTCCTCTCCTATGTATAACACTCACAATCTTTTCACATTGCTAAACAGCACAGATGCTTTCTTTCCAACACATGAGACACTGTCACAAATCACTTAACCAATTGCTCACTCTTCTATCCTTCTCCTAATTGCAGGAGATATCGCTCCAAACCCCGGACCCCATGTTATAGCAAGTAAAACCTCCCAACTGCTACACTCAGACACCCCTCTAATCTTACTAATATTCCCTGCATGCCTTCTGTCTCTTTCAATTATGCCCTTTGGAATTCTCGCTTAGTGTGTAATAAACTCCACTTCATCCATGACCTTCCTTTTGAATTCTCTTAACCTTCTAGCTCGTACTGAAACCTGGATCCAGCAGTCAGACAACACCGCTGCTGCTGTTCTTTCATAAGGTGGACTACACTTTTCTCATACCCCAAGATCGGACAACAGAGCAGGTGGGGGCGTTGGTCTGCTCTTATCACCCAAATGTACCTTTCAGGTTATCCCTCAAGTACCCTCACTTGTCTTCCCTTCTTTTGAGGTCCATGCTGTCAGACTCTAACATCCCCTTCTCCATGTGAGTGGTGGTGGTGTATCGTCCTCCCGGCCCTTCTCATCAGTTCCTGGATCACTTTGCCACCTGGCTTCCACACTTTCTCTCCTGTGACATCCCTATCCTCATCATGGGTGATTTCAACATCCCCATTGCTTTTCCTCTCTCCCCCATCTGCTTCTCACCTTTTATCTCTAACTTCCTCTTTCGGCCTCTCGCAGCATACTACCCCACGCATAAAGACGGAAACTCCCTCGACGTGGTCTTCTCCCGGCTTTGCTCAGTGGATGATTTCACAAACTCCCCTTTCCCACTCTCTGACCACAACCTTCTTTCATTCCCTATCAGGAACTGCCATCCCGCTCAGGTCATCCCATCTTTCCACACTTATAGAAACATACAGGCCATTACCACCCAGAAACTTATGGAGAACTTGCAGTCATCATTGGCCCCCTATTTCCTCCCTCTCATGTCCTGATTCTGCACTGAAGCATTACAATGAAACACTGCAAAGTGCCCTGGATGAAATTGCACCTCCTATACATAGAACAATACGACACAGACAGCGACAACCCAGACAGATGTCTGTCCAGCCTCTGCTTGAAGACTTCCATGGTATGCACTATATTCATTGGAGGCAAACAGCTGAATGATTCAATCCCCATCTCTGCTATCTGTGTTGTATGCTGCTATATATACTATTGGTATGCACTCCATACTTCTGCTTGCTGCCAACCACTGCTTTACCATCTTGCAACATAGTTTAATGTGACTGGTAAAGCTTTGGTATAATTCATTTTTGCACTGTTTAATACTTACTGCTTCATATCCTGTGACTTGGGCCTCTCTAGATCTTATCAATGGAAGGTGCTAAAGCATATAAATGTTGCCAGGTCTAGTGCCTTTGATGATCTAACCACCCCCTGGTGTGCTGGCCCCAGCTGCCAAATTATCCAAACCAGCTCCCACAATCCCACTCTCCTAACCCTGTAGTGTGGGCTATATATTAAGGACTAGTCTAAGGGGTGCACGCAGTGTGGGGTGCAGCACGCAAGCATCCCAGAAGCAAAGCACCACAGAAGATAAGCATCGTGTAAACGGCAGTTATCCATGGCAGTTAATCAGGGCTGGAATCAGGTACCCCACACTTTGCTTTCTTTTTAATCATGTACTTTATCTCTCTCCTCCTGTGTTCCCTTGCATCCACATTCACCGCCCCATCCCCCCTCCATCACGACTCATAACACATCAGCCGCTCCATACTTCCCTCTCCCATGTACAGTTCCCATGCACTCCTCACCTTCCTGAGAAAGCTCAGCCCATCTTGCCCAAACACATAAAAAAAAAACCTACTTTTAAACTCCATCAACTACCTGCTCTTTATCTTCCTACTCCTACTGATTTCAGGGACATCTCCCCCAAACCTGGTCCACCATCCCCCAACCTCAATCCCTACCATACCTCATATCGAAACCATAATAATCTTATTAATATTACTTGTACTCCATCATCTCCTTCTTTCAATTGTGCCCTCTGGAATCCACTCATGGTGGTGGAGTTGGCATACTCCTGTCCCCACAATGCACTTTCCAGGTCATCCCCCCCAATTCCATCACTCTCATTCCCTTCTTTTGAGGTCCACACCATCAGGTTCTTTCGTCCCCTCTCCCTCAGAGTAGCGGTCATATATCAGCTCCCAGGCTCGCCCACCCAGTTCCTTGACCACTTCTCAGCCTGGCTGCCACACTTCATGTCCTCAGAACTGCCAACCCTTATCCTTGGAGACTTCAACATCCCCATTAACAGCCCTACTTCCACATCTGCATCTCAGCTTCTATCACTAACCACTTCTCTAGACCTCTCACAGCTTTCAACCTCTGAGACACACAAGGATGGTAACACCCTTGACCTGGTCTTTGTCCGCCTCTGTTCAATCTCCCACCTAAATAACTCACCGCTTCGACTCTCTGACCACAACATTCTCTCCTTCACCCTCACAAATCCTCGACCACCCCAGTGCACTCCTACCTACCACACATTCATAAATCTACAAGCCATTAACCCTCAGACACTTTCAGACTCCCTACACTCATCGCTGTCCCCAATCTCCTCTTTTTCTTGTCCTAATCTGGCTGTTCATCACTACAATGACACTCTTAGAAGCACCCTTGACCAAGTAGCACCGCTTACCCTGAGAACTTCCAAACACACAGTAAAACAGCCCTGGCTCACATTGCAAACTCAACTTCTTCAGCGATGCTCTAGGAGTGCTGAACGCCTTTGGAGAAAAACTCGCACACCAGAAGACTTCATCCACTTAAATTCATGTTAAGAACTTATAACGCTGCCCTTCACCTCGCCAAACAGACCTACTTCACCACCCTGATCTCCTCACTAGCCAACAACCCCAAGAAACTTTTTGACACTTTTCACTCCCTCCTCAGGCCAAAAGCACAAGCCCCTATCACAACATTTGTGCTGACGACCTGGCCTCCCACTTTATAGAAAAAATAGATACTATCCGTCAGGAAATCTGCTCTCAACCACCAAGTGCTGTGACTCCCATCCCTCCCTGCATTTCCCCTGGCTCAATTTCCACATTGATCCCATCACAGAAGAAGAAGTCTCCAGACTCCTCTCTTCCTCTCGTCCGACTACATGCACTACCGACCCCATTCCTCACATCTCCTCCAGTCTCTCTCTCCAGTTTTCACAACTCACCTAACTACAATCTTTAATCTCTCACTCTCCTCTGGCATTTTCCCATCCTCCTTCAAACACTCCATTCTTACTCCATTACTAAAGAAACCCGCTCTCGACCCTTTCTGCACAAACAACTACAACCGGTCTCCAATCTCCCCTTCATCTCTAAACTTTTGGAGCGCCTAGTCTACTCCCGCCTTATCCGTTACCTCTCCACTCACTCCCTCCTAGACCCTTCACAGTCCGGCTTCCGCCCCCTACATTCGACTGAAACTGCACTCATCAAAATGACCAATGACCTTCTGACAGCAAAACGTAACGGTGACCACTCTCTGCTCATTCTTCTCGACGTTTCTGCAGCTTTCGACACAGTTGACCACCGTCTCCTACTGTCTAGGCTCCAGTCACTAGGTATTAAGGACACCTGGTTCTCCTCCTATCTTTCTGACCGCTCCTTCAGTGTTTCGTTCTCTGCTCCACGTCATCTCCTCTTCCTCTCACTGTCGGTGTACCCCAGGGCTCAGTCCTTGGCCCCCTTCTCTTCTCTCTCTACATGGCCCCAATTAGACAGACCATCAGCAGATTTGGCTTTCAGTACCATCTTTATGCTGATGACACACAACTATACACGTCATCCCCCGACCTTACCCCCGCTGTACTACAGAACGCCAGTGACTGTCTGTCCGCAGTCTCCAACATCATGTCCGCTGTCTATCTGAAACTCAACCTCTCCAAAACTGAACTTCTTCTGCTCCCGCCGTCTACTAACCTCCCTAAATCTGACATTTCCCTCTCCGTGGGCGGCACCATAATAACACCCCGGCAGCAGGCTCGCTGTCTGGGTGTTATGTTTGACACCAATCTCTCCTTCACCTCCCATATACAATCTCTTGCCCGCTCTTGCCACCTACACCTAAAGAACATCTCTAGAATCTGCCCTTTTCTCAGAATGGAAACAACAAAAACCCTCACTGTAGCATTGATCCACTCCCGCCTGGACTACTGCAACGCTCTATTACTTGGCCTCCCCATTACTCGACTATCCCCTCTCCACTCCATCCTTAATGCAGCAGCCAGGGTCATTCATCTGTCTAATCGGTACTCTGACGTGTCTGCTCTTCGCCAGTCCTTACACTGGCTGCCCATAAAGCTCTCCACAATGCAGCACCCCCCTACATCTCCTCCCTCATTTCTATCTATCGGCCTAACCGACTGCTGCGCTCTGCAAACGACTTTCGCCTAACCTCTGCACTAATCCGTACCTCCCACTCCCGACTCCAAGAATTCTCCCACGCTGCGCCAATCCTCTGGAATGCTCTACCCCAAGAAATTAGGAGTATCCACAATTTGCATGGTTTCAGGCGCTCCCTCAAAACACATTTGTTCAGAGCGGCCTATCACATTCACTAATCAAAGTCATTCTATGTGTAAGTGTGTGTGTGTAGTCCATTCACTACCTCCATCCATCCCTCAAGATGGCTGGACCATCATTGTAAATGCACCATTGTATATACACACCTGTACTTTGTATCTCCCCCACCTCATTGTAGATTGTAAGCTCTCACGAGCAGGGTGGTCTTATTTTGCTTTAATTATTGTATTGTTAACGTTGTTACTTATGACTTGTGTTTTGAAACTGTTAAACTGTAAAGCGCTGCGGAATATGATGGCGCTATATAAATAAAGATTATTATTATTATTTTTGAAGGAGAACTCACCACTCTCGTGGCAGCCTGTTCCACTCATTGATCACCCTAACTGTCAAAATTTTTTCTAATATCTAATCTGTGTCTCCTCCCATTCAGTTTCATCCCATTGCTTCTAGTCTTTCCTTGTGCAAATGAGAATAAAGATGATCCTTCTACAATGTGACAGCCCTTGAGATATTTGTAGACAGCTATTAAGTCTCCTCTCAGTCTTCTTTTTTGCAAGCTAAACATTCCCAAATCCTGCAACCGTTCCTCATAGGACATGGTTTGCAGACCGGTCATCATTCTGGTGGCTCTTCTCTGAACTTGCTCCAGTTTGTTGATGTCTTTTTTAAAATGTGGTGCCCAAAACTGGACACAGTATTCCAGATGAGGTCTGACCAAAGAGGAGTAGAGGGCAATAATGACCTCACGTGATCTAGACTGCATGCTTCTGTTGATACATCCTAGAATTGCATTTGCCTTTTTTGCTGCTGCATCACACTGTTGACTCATGTTCAGTCTGTGATTAATTAGTATACCCAAGTCTTTTTCACATGTGCTGTTACTTAGTCCTATTCCTCCCATTTTGCATATGCTTTTTTAATTTTTATTGCCCAGATGTAGTACTTTGCATTTTCCCCTGTTAAAATCCATTCTGTTAGTTGCTGCCCACTGCTCCAGTTTATTTATATCCTTTTGAATCCTCTCTCTCTCTTCTCTAGTATTAGCTACCCCACTTGAGACATTCTTCCAACTGGATGTGCATATTTTTTCCGGAGTCACACACAGACGCTCTCTCAGTATGGATTTCACCATAATACAAAGAGCAGATATACGGTACTGTATCAGAAGCGGACAGCTGTATACGGTGTAGGGGAATATTTCAATCTCCGTAAATATTTCCGGAGTCACACACAGATGCTCACTCAGTATGGATTTGACCGTAATACAAAGAGCAGTTATACGGTACTGTATCAGAAGCAGACAGCTGTATACGGTGTAGGGGAAAATTTGAATCTCCGTATATATTTCTGGAATCACACACAGATAGTCAGCATGTATTTGTCCGTGATACTGAGTTGCCCGCCAGGGCCATGGGGTACTCGGACCCAAACCCGTTGATTTCTATGTGGGATGTCACGGCGGCCACGACTCTTTCCGTGGCCCTAGGCATTCACCCAAAAGGGGAATTTATTTGCAGGGGATAATGTTAGTGATTCGTGACGCCACCTGTGGTGTCTGGTGAGGATCACCAGCCCTGCAGCAGTCCACTGAGGCCGGTGTTGTGGCAGCTTAGATGGTATCGCTCCCCACAGGTGGAGCAGCCTCTCAGGGTAAGCGTAGATGGGGGATGCAGGAGGAGGGAACCCAGCCGGGTAAGAACAAGAATGGGAGCACACACACAAGTGACTTGTGTACTTTTACTGGAATTAGTGCAAGGAACATCCCGGAGCACTATAGGGTGAAGGATGCATGTCCGGATTTTCCCCAGTGAGCAGGTGTAAGGCCTCCTGTTGCTTGCCTCTCTGTAGTAAGTTTCTGACCTGCCTGTGGCTAGGCCTAACTTTGTCTCTGTCCTGCACCGACTGACTTTGTGGTAGGGCCTTCTCCTGGAGTACACACTCCCTGCTTGTAGGGCCTCCGTGTCTCCTGGCTCTGTTACATATCAGCTCTTGGGTGCTCCTGGGACCTGTAGTTCTCCAGGAATTCCGGTTGTGTCTTACTGGGTCATAGAGATCCCTGTAAGCTCGGACCCGGTGTCCGGTATGTGCTTTCTGGAGTGAGCTGATAAAGCTCCTCTGCCCCCAATTCTACTCTCTCCTCTAGCCCTCGCCTACTCGGGCCCTCACTAGGCTATACACACTGGCAGTTAGTTGGCTGCCTCTTCTGCCGCTTCTAGCTCGCTGGACTGAGCTAATTGTGTCTAGCTTGCAGGAGACTATTGCCCCCTTGATGAGCTATTAGCTGTGCTCTCTACTAGACTTTACCAGACTTCTCTTCTGCTAGACTCGGCTAGACTACTCTCTTTCCTTCCTGCCTCCACCCTCCTTTTATATCCCTATCAGGGCTTCCTCTGGTGGTCTGAGGTGGTGGAGGTGTGTGTATGCTCTGAGGACCTCATGTGGAGAAATCCTTTACTGCACCCTTCTAGGATGTGGCACTAAGCGCAGTGGGTGTCACAATACCATCCGGTACACGGTAGTGTGTGAGGAGCGTACAGCTCTATACGGTGTGGGAAAAAATGAATGCTCGGTAATTGTGCAGAAAAAAAGAATAAAAGTATTAGTGCTGTGTAAAAAGCAGTCTGCATAGCAGTGTACACACAGCAATACAGCTATCAGGCAGCCTAATAACCAGCGCTGCTGCACACAAGAAAATCCTCCTCTGTCACTGCAGACTAACTATACAACACAATTGCTATCAGCACATGCACAGAAGAACTTCTCTTTCCAGCCCTAACTCTCTCTCTACTGATAAACAGCATCAGCAACCTCTCCCTACTGTTAAGATCAGAAGAAGTAAAATGGATGTCAGCGCTCAGGGCTTTTATTAGACAATATGACACCCCCCCAAAGCAAGCCAATCACTGCAATGCCCTTCTCTAAGATGGTGGTGGACGCTGCACGTCATTTCGTTGCACTCAGTGTACGGCCTTGCTCATTGGCTGAAAAAAGGCGCCTGAAAGCATTCTGGGAAAACCGACTTTGGTGCTCGTTTTGCCAACCGCATGGCCGACTGCACGCTATGGTCTGGTTTCGGCCAACGAAACCCGATTTTGGCGAAAGTCGGCGACTTATGAATCTGACCGACCTGTTTCGCTCAACTCTAGTTCTCACCCACTGTGTGTTCTTTGTCTTAGGTGGGGTGAATTTCACCCTGATAAATTCTGTTCAGAAAGCGTTGGGAATGTAGCTTAGCCCTACAGATCACTATAGCATCTATATAAGACTCAAACTCCTAGTACTTCTGCCCTAACAAGGGCAGTCCACAGCTGGCCCTATAATGAAGATCCTGCACTTTTCCCTATTGGACGTCCCAACGTGTTTCCTCCAAGTCATTCTTCAGGGAACTTTCCACTTGTATTCTCATATGTTTTTTTTTAAAAAATGGTAGGATATTCTGTCATTTGGTAATGTGTTATGAATGTGCTGGAGATGGTTTCTGAGCAGAGGCTCCCTCTGGTGGTTACAGACAGTACTGAACCTTTCAGCGAGGAGTGGCAATCAGGGATCACGGACTGGTCTGATATAAGGGAGGTTCCTTCCCATGATGGTTGCCGGTGATCAATTGTTCTTGTCTAAATTGTGGTTCCTGGTTCATTTGGAAGTTTGCTGGAGTCTTGCCTGCATCTCCTGCTTTCAGATAAGATATTTTTTGCTTTTCTTTTTGTGCTTGCTTTTTACATTGTTTTCTGCACGTTTGTGGAGGTCAGCGAGGTCCCCTCCTGGGGCCTGAACTCCTCACAGTTTATCTGCAGCCACTGTTATTGGCTCATTTGCTTTTTCCTGTTTTTTCAGCCGCTGCGGCTTGGTTTTTGTTCAAACTGAGATCTGATTTATTGGGTGGCGAGATCGTATGATCTCAGTATTTTTGTAATCAGAATTGTTGGATTTTTGTAGGGTTTTCTGGGTTGCAGAAAGTAATCTCTCCTGTCCTATTCTATTAAGTCAGCTTGTGGCCCCAGCGTTTGCTCAGTCTATTTTCTGCCTATATTTGTATTTTCATCTTGTCTAACCGCCATTATATGTTTGGGGGCTTCCTATTTTCTTTGGGGATCTCCTCCGGGGCAGATAGCTTTCATCTTTCTGCCTTTAGGTGTAGTTATCTCTCAGGCTGTGACGAAGCGTCTAGGATCAACGTAGGAATACTCCACGGCTACCTCTAGTTGTGTCGTTAGTTTAGGAATCTGCAACCCATCAGTTATCAACATCTCAGGTGTTCAGCTGCCCTGCTGTTGTTCCTGTCCTCCTCAGCTACCGAAACATAACAGTATCACCGGCCATAACTGAAAATTATATGGTACTCACAGAAGGGAAAAATAATGTGGAAAGAAAAAAGTTGTCAGAGTTGTCAGAGATTTTTTTTTTCTGTCTGTTGCATTTTTTTCCCTCTTTTTCTCTGGGTGCTGAGGAGGATTTTTTTTTCTCTCTCAATGGAGTTTGCACAGTTGTCTGGCCGTGTGGATCAGCTTGCCACTGAAGTTCGGAGTATTGCTACCTATCTTGCTGGGTTGCCGGTTGTGGAACCTAGGATTCCCATGCCAGATTTGTTTTTGGGGGATCGGGCTAAATTTCTGAATTTCAAAAATAACTGTAAGTTGTTTTTTGCCTTAAAGCCTAAGTCCTCCGAAAGTGGGCAGTCCTGACCAAATGGAATGATGATGCTTTGGCAGCCCTTTTTCGGAAGGGGCTGTCAGAGAATGTAAAGGATGTTATGGTGGGATTCCCTGCTCCCTCTGGTCTCAATGATTCTATGTCATTGGCTATTCAAATTGACAGACGTTTGCGTGAGCGAAGAGGTATGCGTGAGATAGTGTTGCCTTGTGAGCCAGCTTGTGAGCCCATGCAGTGTGATAGAGTGACTTCTGGGGCTCAGTGTCATGAGTTTCGAAAGCGCAATGGGTTATGTTTCTACTGTGGTGATGCCTCTCATGCTATTTCAGTCTGCCCTAAGCGGGGCAGACGTTTTGCACGCTCAATTGTCTTGGGTAGTGTTCAGACTAAATTTCTGTTGACTGTTACCCTGATTTGCTCCCTGTCCACATTTTCTGCTCAGGCTTTTGTTGATTCAGGAGCAGCTATTAACCTGATGGATTTTGACTTTGCCAAACGTTGTGGGTTTCCCATGATACCCCTGCGGAAGTCTATTCCCCTACTGGGCATTGATTCTACCCCTTTGGCGGAGAATAAACCCCAGTTTTCTACTCAGGTGATAATGAGGGTTGAACCAGATCATCAGGAGAGTTGCAAATTTCTGGTGCTGTGTAATCTGTATGACATTATTGTACTAGGTTTCCCTTGGTTACAGTCTCATAATCCTGTTTTGGATTGGAAATCTGTGTCTGTGACCAGTTGGGGCTGCCAATGTGTTAATACTGACACTCCTGTTTTTTCTGCCTCTCCCAAGTCTCAGGATGTTCCTGACTTTTTGACTGATTTTTCGGATGTATTTAGTGAAAGTAAATCTGCATCTTTGCCCCCTCATAGGAGCTATGATTGCGCTATTGAATTAGTGCCTGGTGGTAAATTTCCTAAAGGTCGCCTTTTTAACTTGTCTGTACCTGAACACGATGCTATGCGATCTTATATCAAGGAGTCATTGGAGAAGGGTCTATCAGACCATCCTCTTCACCCTTGGGTGCCGGTTTTTTCTTTGTGGCCAAAAAGGATGGTTCATTGAGGCCGTGTATTGGTTATCGTCTCTTCAATAAGATCACTGTGAAGTATCAATATCCGTTACCCTTGATTTCTGATCTGTTTTCCAGGGTGAAAAGTGCTAGTTGGTTTACCAAGCTTGACCTCAGGGGGGCATATAACCTTATTCACATTAAGCACGGGGATGAATGGAAGACAGCGTTTAATACCCCAGAGGGGCATTTTGAGTACCTAGTGATGCCCTTTGGGCTCACTAATGCTCCTTCCGTCTTCCAATCCTTCATGAATGATATTTTCAGGGATTTTGCGGATAAATTTCTGATTGTTTATTTGGATGATATCTTGATTTTTTTCCAATGACTGGGACTCTCATGTGAAACATGTTCGGACTGTGTTCCAGATTTTGAGAGAGAATGCACTGTATGTGAAGGGATCAAAGTGTCTTTTTGGCATACAGAAGGTTTCATTTCTGGGATTCATTTTGTCTCCGTCTGTTATTGAAATGGACCTGGCCAAGGTTCAAGCCATCTGTGATTGGGTCCAACCTACTTCATTAAAGGCTCTTCAGAGATTTTTGGGTTTTGCCAATTTTTATCGTAAATTTATTGGTAATTTCTCCGGTATTGTTAAACCATTGACTGATTTGACCAAAAAGGGTTCTGATGTGGTGAATTGGCCTTCTGAGGCAGTCTCTGCGTTTCAGGAACTTAAGCAGAGATTCACTTCTGCTCCTGTTCTACGGCAGCCTGATATTTCTCTACCGTTTCAGGTGGAGGATGATGCCTCTGAAATTGGGGCAGGTGCTGTTTTGTCCCAAAGAGATCCAGAGACCTCTAAGAGTAACCATTGTGCCTTTTTCTCTCGAAAATTTTCTCCAACTGAACGTAATTATGACGTGGGTAATCGGGAGTTATTGGCCATGAAGTGGGCCTTTGAAGAGTGGAGACATTGGCTGGAAGGAGCCAAACATCAGGTGGTGGTCCTCACGGACCATAAGAATCTGGTTTATCTGGAATCAGCCAAGCGACTCAATCCTAGACAGGCCAGGTGGGCCTTGTTTTTCACATGTTTTAATTTTGTGGTTTCTTTTCTTCCTGGCACTAAGAATGTTAAGGCAGATGCCCTCTCGAGGAGTTTCTCTGCGGACTCTCCTGAATTATGTGATCCTACTGTTATTTTGAAAGAGGGTGTAGTTCTTTCCGCCATCTCGCCCAATTTGAGACTGGCTTTGGAAGGGTGTCAGGAGGATAAACGCGAGCGCTGCCCTATTGGGAAATTGTTTGTCCCAGACCAGTGGAAGAAGAGTGTGATGTCTGAGATTCATTATTACGCGTTGGCTGGTCATCCCAGGATTTTTGGTTCCAGAGACTTGGTGAGTCGGTCCTTTTGGTGGCCTAATTTGTCTCGTGACGTCAGGGAATTTGTGCAGTCCTGTGGGACTTGCTCTCGCTCCAAACCTTGCTCTCGCTCTAGTGGTTTGTTAATGCCATTACCTGTGCCCAAGAGGCCATGGACCCATATCTCTATGGATTTTATTTCCGACCTCCCTGTTTCTCAGAGAATGACCGTAATCTGAGTAATCTGTGATAGGTTTTCCAAGATGATACATCTTGTGCCATTACCTTAGTTACCTTCCTCCTCCGAATTGGTGCCTTTGTTCCTTCAGCACGTGGTTCGGTTACATGGCATTCCGGAGAACATTGTGTCTGACAGAGGAGTCCAGTTTGTTTTCAGATTTTGGAGGACATTTTGTTCTAAACTTGGTGTTCAATTATCTTTCTCCTCTGCTTTCATCCTCAGACCAATGGACAAACCGAGAGAACAAACCAGACCTTGGAGACTTATTTGAGATGTTTTGTGTCTGCTGATCAAGATGACTGGGTCTCTTTTTTGCCTTTGGCTGAGTTTGCTCTTAATAATAGGGCTAGCTCTGCCACCTTGATGGCTCCATTTTTTTGCAATTTTGGGTTTCACCCTCGATTTTCTTCGGGACAGGCGGAGGCTTCTGTCTGTCCGGGTGTTGACTCTGTTGTGGAGCGAATGCAGCAGATTTGGGACCAGGTAGTGGAGAGGTTGTCTCTCTCTCAGGAGAAGTCCCAATGGTTTGCCAACCGGCATAGTACTGATGGTCCTCGGTTTAAAGCGGGGGACTTGGTTTGGTTGTCCTCAAGAAATATCCCTATGAGGGTTGCATCTCCAAAGTTTAAGCCTAGGTACATTGGACCTTATAAGATCATGGAGATTCTTAATCCTGTTTCCTTCCGTTTGCTTCTTCCAGGAACATTTAAGATCCATAACGTGTTCCACAAGTCCTTATTGGAGAGGTTTGTCGAGCCAGTGGTTCCTATGGCTGCACCTCCTGACCCTGTTTTGGTTGAGGGCAATCTGGAGTATGTGGCTGAGAAAATATTGGATTCTCGTTTTTCTAGACAGAAACTCCAGTATTTGGTTAAGTGGAGAGGTTATGGTCAGGAGGACAATTCTTGGGTGTTTGCTTCGGACATCCATGCTGGGAGACTGATCCGTGCCTATCACCGAGCTCATCCTGATCGGCCTGGTTGCACAGGTGAGGGTTCGGTGACCCCTCCACAAGGGGGGTACTGTTATGAATGTGCTGGAGATGGTTTCTGAGCAGAGGCTCCCTCTGGTGGTTACAGACAGTACTGAACCTTTTAGCGAGGAGTGGCAATCAGGGATCACGGACTGGTCTGATGTAAGGTTGGTTCCCTCCCATGATGGTTGCCGGTGATCAATTGTTCTTGTCTCAATTATGGTTCCTGGTTCATTTGGAAGTTTGCTGGAGTCTTGCCTGCATCTCCTGCTTTCAGATAAGATATTTTTTGCTTTTCTTTTTGTGCTTGCTTTTTGCATTGTTTTCTGCACGTTTGTGGTGGTCAGCCAGATCCCCTCCTGGGGCCTGAGCTCCTCACAGTTTATCTGCAGCCACTATTATTGGCTCATTTGCGTTTTTCCTGTTTTATCAGTGGCTGCGGCTTGGTTTTTTTTCACACTGAGATCTGATTTATTGGGTGGCGAGATCGTGTGATCTCAGTATTTTTGTAATCAGAATTGTTGGATTTTTGTACGATTTTCTGGAAGGCAGAAAGTAATCTCTCCTGTCCTATCCTATTTAGTCAGCTTGTGGCCCCAGCGTTTGCTCAGTCTATTTTCTGCCTATGTTTGTATTTTCATCTTGTCTAACCGCCATTATATGTTTGGGGGCTTCCTATTTTCTTTGGGGATCTGCTCCGGGGCAGATAGCTTTCATCTTTCTGCCTTTAGGTGTAGTTATCTCTCAGGCTGTGACGAGGCGTCTAGGATCAACGTAGGAATGCTCCACGGCTACCTCTAGTTGTGTCGTTAGTTTAGGAATCTGCAACCCATCAGTTACCAACATCTCAGGTGTTGTTCCTGTCCTCCTCAGCTACCGAAACATAACAGTTATGGCTAGACTGATGGACAATGACATCCATCTTTCCAGGGTATCCCATTTCACCATTGATAATAGTTCTTTTATTGGTGATGTGAGCTTACTTACTGCAGGAACTTCAGATCACTTTTGAGTGGAATTCATTTAACAAGAGAAGTAGACCTCCACACTTTATATGGGGTCACTTATACCTAGGGGGTAAATCTGCCATCTTTTTTAGACGGCACCATTATTTAAATAAAGAAATTATTAAAAGTTAAATATTAACGTAAATTTCACATTTGCTATACCTAATCTATTAGAGTAAAGTGTTAGGGTCTGCGGAACGCACCAAATATATAAAGTGGAGAGGTGCGTTCGCAGCCCGGGGTCCACCGTGCAAGCAAAGCCTGCTGCTAGTAAGATGACGAAAGTAGCGAACTCTGTTATCCCGCAGAGTCGCTAAAATAAACGCCGTAGCGCGTTGTGGCAGTAAGTGCAGACTCTGTTAATTCACAGAGCCGCTAACGGGATGCCACAGTGCTATATGGCGATATGTGCGAACTCACTTAGCTTCAGTGAGCCGCAAAGTAAAACGCTAGGGCGCTGTCTAGCGTCGAGAGCGAACCCTGTTACGTCACAGAGCCGCTGAGAACAAACACCGTGTCCTGTCAGGCTCTCAGGCACACGGTTAATTGCTAGCGAGCATAATACGTGGTCATGCGCTAATGTCCTCGCGGGAGTCACCCGCAATCTATGGCGTCTGAACGCCAGACCCTGAATACGGCAATCAAACTCCTCACCGGTTATGCCGGTAATCTAGGGCATCTAGGACACTGACCCTGACCAGCTAGCACACTAAACTCCTCACCGATTAAGTCGGTATTCTAGTGGCTTATTTCAGCCGGGTCCCTAACCACACACACGCATGACCACACTGGCGCATAGCATACAATGGTTGATATTAGCGCATGGCGGCCCAGCCATGCTACCCTTTTATAGCAACAGCTACAGGACCTTCCAGGAACAAGGACCAATGAGAACCTGTTCAGAAGACTAGTAGTAACAGGGCCTTCCTGGCGGGCCAATAGGAGCTGCTGCAGTACCTGAGCATGTGACCCCTGATCTCCAATGAGAGATCTCACTCTGGGCACGCTCAGAAGGGAAAATGCAGGACTTTATCCCAAAGACGTCTGCTCCAGAACTGGCTATAATAGCAGATCCAGGAAAGGCAGCAGCAAGTCACTGCCCAGTAGTGGAGTGGGCAAGACGCTTGGAACGACGTCTCTGCTGAGCAGGCTCCACTGCGGCCGGAGATGAATGGGAGACCGCAGCGGCACTGGTTCGAGACTCCCCTTGTGCGGGAACTCGAACCCTAACATTACCCCCCCTCCTAGGGCCCCCCCTTCTCTGGGCCTCGCTGCGTTCAAAGGCAGCGATGAGCTGCGGAGCGTGAACATGCTCGGCAGGCTCCCAAGACCTATCCTCAGGCCCATAGCCCCTCCAGTCCACCAAATAAAACTTTTTGCCCCGTACCACCTTACACCCCACGATGGCGTTCACCTCATGGTCATCCGCAGATGAACCCGATGTCCCGGCAGATGACTCAGAAAACCGGGACATGAGCACGGGTTTCAGGAGGGACACGTGAAAGGTGTCGGAGATACCCAGGCGTGGTGGAAGAGCTAAACGGTATACCACAGGGTTAACCTGCTCGAGGACCTTGAAAGGACCCAGGTAGCGGGGTGCCAACTTAGTGGACTCAACTCGCAGCCTGATGTTACGGGCGGAGAGCCACACCAAATCCCCAGGAGCAAATGTAGGAGCGGGGCGCCGATGGGCATTGGCCGAAGACCTCATCCTCTCTTTGGAGGCCTGAATGGCATCCTGCGTGTGGTCCCAAATGTCCCGTGCCTCCACAGCCCAGTCTGCCACCCTGGAATCGGCGGAAGACACGGGCATAGGCACTGGTACCCGCGGATGCTGACCGTAGTTCAGGAGGAATGGGGTCTGTCCGGTGGAATCAGCCACAGCATTGTTTAATGCAAACTCAGCCCATGGTAGCAAGTATGCCCAGTCATCCTGCCTGGCTGAGACAAAATGTCGTAGATAGGTGACCAAGGTCTGGTTGGCCCTCTCTACCAACCCATTCGTCTCAGGATGGTACGCAGAAGAGAGATTTAACTCAATACTGAGTAGACGACAAAGCTCTCTCCAGAACCGAGACGCAAACTGGGGACCTCGGTCACTGACAATCTTGTCCGGCATGCCGTGTAAACGGAAGATGTGCCTAACAAACAACGCTGCCAGAGCCCGTGCAGAAGGTAACCGTGGTAGTGGCACCAGATGCACCATTTTAGAGAAATGGTCGGTGATTACCCAAATGATGGTGCAACCCCGAGACTTGGGCAAGCCCACCACAAAGTCCATCCCAACCATCTCCCAGGGCCTGTCTGCCACCGGCAAAGGGTAAAGTAACCCAGCTGGCCGTTGTCGTGGAGACTTATTTTTGGCGCAGGAGACACACGCCCGAACATAGTCCCCAACATCACGGACCATATGCGGCCACCAATATGTCCTCGCCAGCAATTCAGATGTCCTCTTTGCCCCAAAGTGTCCACCCACCCTGGACGAATGTGCCCAAGAGAGTACCTCCGGTCGCAAATTAGTAGGCACAAAAGTCTTGCCCGGGGGCACAGACTCTAGCGAAACCGGGGCCACTGTTCTCAGGCTCTCTGTGGGGACGATAAGCCGAGGCTCCTCCACCTCCTCCTCCGAGGACACCACAGAGCGAGAGAGAGCGTCGGCACGAATGTTCTTCTCTCCCGAGAGGAAATGCAGTGTGAAATGAAACCGGGAGAAGAACAAGGACCATCTGGCTTGGCGAGAATTAAGCCGCTGGGCTGTCTGAAGATATACCAGGTTTTTGTGATCCGTGAAGACTTGGAAGGGAAAGCGAGCTCCCTCCAACAGATGTCTCCACTCCGAGAAGGCCAACTTCATTGCTAGCAACTCCCTGTCCCCGATGGAATAATTCCTCTCTGCTGGTGTGAAGGTCTTAGAGAAAAAGAAGCATGGATGCTTCCGACCTTGAGCATCCTTTTGGAAGAGGACTGCTCCAGCACCAACGGACGAGGCATCCACCTCCAATATAAATGGCTTATCAACATCGGGGCGATGTAGGATGGGAGCTCTAGCGAAATGAGACTTAATAGACGTGAAGGCCTTGGAGACCTCTTCAGACCACAATTTGGGATTAGCTCCCTTTTTGGTAAGGGCAACCACGGGAGCTACCAAAGTTGAGAAGTGGGGAATGAACTGACGGTAGTAATTAATGAACCCCATAAAGCGCTGCACCGCCTTTAGAGAGTGGGGTTCTTGCCAGTCCATCACCGCCTGTAGTTTGGCAGGATCCATAGCCAATCCCTGGGCGGAGATGATATAGCCCAGGAAAGGTAAGGACTCCTGCTCAAACACACATTTCTCCAACTTTGCGTAAAGGGAATTTGCCCGTAGGAGGTCGAAGACCCTGCCAACATCCCTCCGGTGGGAGTCAATATCTGGAGAGAAGATGAGTATATCATCCAGATAGACTACGACCGAGGTGGAGAGCATATCCCGGAAGATGTCATTGACAAAGTCTTGGAAAACGGCTGGAGCATTACAGAGCCCAAAGGGCATCACCAGATATTCGTAATGCCCATCCCTGGTATTAAAAGCCGTCTTCCATTCGTCCCCCTCACGGATGCGAATCAGGTTATAAGCACCGCGCAGATCTAGTTTAGTGAATACCCTTGCTCCCCGAAGCCTATCAAATAGCTCAGAGATCAGGGGCAACGGGTACTTGTTTTTAACGGTGATGGCGTTAAGACCCCTGTAATCAATACACGGACGCAATTCTCCGTTTTTCTTCTGCACGAAGAAAAATCCGCCCCTGCCGGTGACACCGACTTCCTAATAAACCCTCTTGCCAGGTTCTCCTGAATATATTGCGACATGGCCTCTGTCTCAGGAAGAGAGAGGGGATAGACCCTTCCCCGAGGAGGTTCTGCGCCAGGCAAGAGGTCGATAGGACAGTCATAGGGGCGATGAGGCGGAAGAGTCTCCGCAGCCTTCTTGGAGAACACGTCTGCATATGACCAGTAGTGCTTGGGAAGTGGAGTAAGATCTGCGGGTAACTCAGTAGTGGTAACCTGAACGCAATTTCTGACACATCTGCCTGTACATGCATCACTCCAACCCAGTATCCTACCCGAAGTCCACTCTATATGTGGGGAGTGGAAACGGAGCCAAGGTATACCTAGTAGGATCTCGTCTATTCCCTCGGGAAGGACGAGTAGGGAAATAAATTCCTGATGGGAAGGAGATACAGACAATGCAAGTGGGACAGTCTGGTGTGTAATTTGTGAGGGCAATGACGACCCATTCACTACCCGAACAGTCACTGATTTGTCAAGCGCCACCAGAGGTATTGCATGACGTCGAGCAAAGCTAGAGGACATGAAATTCCCCTCTGCTCCTGAGTCCACGCAAAGGTCGGCGGTGAGAATGGAAGTACCAACAGTGATTGTCCCTTTAAATGTTATCTTGGAGGAAAATGCCGCTGTCTCTAGTGAACCTCCTCCCAGGGCCACTAGACGCGATCGCTTCCCCGATCGCTGTGGACATCTGTTGGCATAGTGTCCTGTCTGCTGACAATGGTTACAAACCACGGATACTCGGACGGACCGAGACTTAGGTCCTGCATGAGGAACTTCTGTGGCCTTTTGAGGTTCGGACGCCAGATCGGGGAATTCGAGAGGTTTGGCAAAGGTAGGAGCCAACCGAAACCTCTGCCTACACTGGGCCCGCTCCAACCTCCGCTCGTGAAAACGGAGGTCAATGCGGGTAGATATGGAGATAAGCTTCTCCAGTGTGGCGGGAATCTCCCTGGTAGCCAAAGCGTCTTTAACATGGTCAGCCAGTCCCCGCCAGTAGATAGGAATGAGAACTTTATCAGACCAATCTAGCTCAGCAGCCAGAGTCCGAAACTGGACGGAAAACTGACTGACCAAAGACGAACCCTGTGTCAATGCCAGCAGTTGTAGCGCCGTATCGTGGGTGACCTGGGGTCCTAAAAAGACCTTTTTAAGAGCCTCCAAGAAACGAGGAGCACTCTGCACCACACGATCATCGCGCTCCCACAGCGGCGTTGCCCACTCCAACGCTCTGCCCGAGAGTAGAGAAAGTACAAAACCCACTTGTGCCCGATCCGTGGGAAAACGTGCAGCCAGAAGCTCGAGATGTATAGAGCACTGACTCACGAATCCCCGACATTGCTTGCTATCACCGGCAAACTTGTCAGGAAGCGGGAGGTGGGATAATGTAGGGGCAGAGGTGGCAGAGGACAAACTGGCTGCAGCCACGCTAGCAGCCTGAACAGCGACTGCGGTAACATCCACAGCTGAGGTTGTGCTCTCAAGAGCCTCCAACCTACCCTTCAGCTGCTGGATGTACTGCAATAGACGCTGTTCGTCCGCCATTTTACTAGCCAGACCCTGGCGCTAATATTATGTTAGGGTCTGCGGAACGCACCAAATATATAAAGTGGAGAGGTGCGTTCGCAGCCCGGGGTCCACCGTGCAAGCAAAGCCTGCTGCTAGTAAGATGACGAAAGTAGCGAACTCTGTTATCCCGCAGAGTCGCTAAAATAAACGCCGTAGCGCATTGTGGCAGTAAGTGCAGACTCTGTTAATTCACAGAGCCGCTAACGGGATGCCACAGTGCTATATGGCGATATGTGCGAACTCACTTAGCTTCAGTGAGCCGCAAAGTAAAACGCTAGGGCGCTGTCTAGCGTCGAGAGCGAACCCTGTTACGTCACAGAGCCGCTGAGAACAAACACCGTGTCCTGTCAGGCTCTCAGGCACACGGTTAATTGCTAGCGAGCATAATACGTGGTCATGCGCTAATGTCCTCGCGGGAGTCACCCGCAATCTATGGCGTCTGAACGCCAGACCCTGAATACGGCAATCAAACTCCTCACCGGTTATGCCGGTAATCTAGGGCATCTAGGACACCGACCCTGACCAGCTAGCACACTAAACTCCTCACCGATTAAGTCGGTATTCTAGTGGCTTATTTCAGCCGGGTCCCTAACCACACACACGCATGACCACACTGGCGCATAGCATACAATGGTTGATATTAGCGCATGGCGGCCCAGCCATGCTACCCTTTTATAGCAACAGCTACAGGACCTTCCAGGAACAAGGACCAATGAGAACCTGTTCAGAAGACTAGTAGTAACAGGGCCTTCCTGGCGGGCCAATAGGAGCTGCTGCAGTACCTGAGCATGTGACCCTGATCTCCAATGAGAGATCTCACTCTGGGCACGCTCAGAAGGGAAAATGCAGGACTTTATCCCAAAGACGTCTGCTCCAGAACTGGCTATAATAGCAGATCCAGGAAAGGCAGCAGCAAGTCACTGCCCAGTAGTGGAGTGGGCAAGACGCTTGGAACGACGTCTCTGCTGAGCAGGCTCCACTGCGGCCGGAGATGAATGGGAGACCGCAGCGGCACTGGTTCGAGACTCCCCTTGTGCAGGAGCGGGAACTCGAACCCTAACAGTAAAGTGTTTACAATTGCGTTGGGCAACAATATTCCACTTTTTTGCGTTTTCTACACCAGTGAAATAATAAAAAAACAATGCAAGTTTGGTATTAGAGTGACATGGGGAATTATATTGCCAGGTAATTTGTCCGCACAATGAACACTGTAAAAACTAAGCCCAAAAAAGTATATCGAAATTGTATTTTTTGGTGTGTAATTTTACTGTAATTGTAATTTTTTTTCCCTGCTTTTCAGTACATTGAATGGTAAAATAAATGGTATCACTCAAAAGTGCATCTTGCTCCACAAAAAAAATCCCTCATATGGTGATGAGGAAAAGAAAAATATAATAGTTCCAATAGGAGAAAAATGCAGCACTCACCGGATTCGTTTTAAAAAACCACAGTCCTTTATTGAACCATCAAAGATATGGACAAGGTGCAAAGTGGGCTAGGTACGTGCAGGCATGCAGTGAACAGAACAGGATGACGGCCGTTTCACATTATACACGCTTCCATGGGTCCAGATCTGGTTTTTTAAAATGAATCCGGTGAGTGCTGCATTTTTCTCCTTTTGGATCTTTGTACATGTTTTTTCTTGCAAGCACCGTTTAACCAGTTTTGGATCTCCCATGTGTCATGGAAATCATTGTTCCACCAGTGGGTAGGTTTGCCTTAGTGCCGTTCTTTTTCTCCTTCTAATTTAAAAATATAATAGTTATGGCTCTGCGATGAAGGGGAGAAAAAAGTTAAAGCTAAAAAATAGAAAATCGGAAAAGCAGCAATATTATTGTAATGTAATTTAGTGACTAAGCAGATAAAATACAATAAAAAGATAAAACAGGAATAGTATTGAAATGTAATTTTATGTGTCTATTTACAATATTGTATAATATTATTGTGTGTTTTCTTCTAGGGGTTTTATTCTTTTCACTCCTTTTCTGTGGTTGCTTTGTGAAGGAGAAATAATTGTGCTCAGTGAAATGTATGGAGAGATCAGAACACCCAATTTTCCAGATTCTTATCCCAGTGAAACGGAGGTGACCTGGAATATTACTGTTCCTGAGGGATTCAGGATTAAGCTATACTTCATTCATTTCGATTTGGAGCCCTCTTACCTCTGCGAGTATGATTATGCCAAGGTAAAATAATCAGAGACCAAACCATAAAGAAAACTCTTCATGAAAGCTCATTCATTTTACATTCTGGAAGAGATTGTTAGTCTTGTTATTCTGCCTTTTGTGAGGGCAACATACAGTAGTTGTACCAGACATCCTATTTTTTGCATCGTGCCCAGTAAGTAATCCAATATATTCATGATACATCTTTCCCCTTCAACAACTGATTGATACATATTATGCCTTACACATCAATATTAAAGGGAACAGTACTCTGACTGTTCAAAACGAATACGATAACAGTATACATGCCAATTCCATTTTTTTTCTAATTTGTTTGATTTAACTTAACTTTCTAACACTGCAAACTTTCAAGAATGAACTTTAATTCTGCACCATTGTATACGCAAGAAAGGCAGGGCTAGTCCAATGATGAGTGTATGAGTGTCTTACCCTGGGTTAAGTTCCTAACTAACAGTCCAAGAATCGTAATACGTCATATTAGCGATCTCTTCGACCTAGTGTTGCAGTAGCACGAGTGGACCTCTGTATCTCGAGATCGTTATAGTCTGACCGATTAGATCGGCGTCCGCGGGTGAGCCTATATCGCTGTGTTGGCCTTGTGCGATGTGCTGTTTTTACATCGCAATGACGTAAGTCGTTAGATCCTAACCTTTGCTAAAATCACTAATGTGCAGTACTGACTAAACGATAAAAAACATCTCTTGTTGCGTCTTTGGATCGCTACAGATCATATGTGGCAGTACCTTAGTCTACCTCAGATCACAAACAACTTATGTTTATGTACAATTCATGTGCCTGTGTGGTCCAGTCAAGATACTACTTAATTTGACAATACCGCCCAAGCTGATTGCAATGAGTTAGCTTTGCACGCTTCATTGACCTATCATTCCTTAACTTTGCTTTCTTTTTATAGCCTTTTCTTTTTCTTGTGCAATGCAATTATCTCTTCTCTTAAAGTGACTCTGTCAGCACAGAATGACTGTTCAAACCAAGTACAGCCATTTCGTGCATTGTGGCGGGGCCAAACATTTATCTATTCCTTCCCAGCTGCTTGTTTTCCTTGTATTTCCATCCCCTTCCTCTTCTTTGATTGAGATCTCTGGTGTTATAGAGCCAGAGAAAGGTGGAGATAGATTGGAAACAAGCAAATGTGAAGGTATACTTAATTGTTTGGCCATTCCTTGGTCCACCCAGTGCCTGTACTTGGTTTGAAGAGTCACGCTTTGTATATTTCTACTATTACAACTCAAAGATTATAAACGAACAAATATTCAAGCTGAATTGAATTCTACTCGAATGTTATAAAAAATCTGTATTCTCCAAAATGCTGATATGTCACTCTCCACAAGGAGAAACCTTACCCCCCAGGCCCCAGTCCAGAGCCTCTCATCTAGCCAAATCAGATCTCTCCTACTTTGCACTGACGAGGACCAATAGTTTGAAACACCATGTCTGCAAATGGAGATTCTGATTTGGCTTTTATCCTAAGTCATATTACAAGACTCGTTAAAGGGTTGATTGTGACTTGTAGGATCGCTACTTCCAATAGGTGGCGCTATAGAGTACAAGTCCTCTTTGTTTGAAGAGGCAATTTGCATATTGATATTTTTCAATTCACTTTTATGAGAAGCAGTAAAATGCCATCAAAAGGTTAAAAAATGTTTAAAAAAATTTCAATACTCACTTTACCACTCACCTTTCCAGCTCCTCCATTTTGCACTGGCAACCGTGTAGACCTTGCTGCATCTTCTAATCATCACCTCTCTCATTGAGCTGGGACTTCCTGCTCTGATGAGGCATGGGATGCATGAGGTTACAGCCAGATGTTATGATGTTGTGATATTCTGCATGATGATTTCAGTGCAAGAGGCGGTGATCAGAAGATCGAAGAGTGGACAGTTGATGATGTGGAATGAGGGGATTGGAAAGGTGACCAGTAAGGAGAGTATAAGAATTTTATTTACTTTTTAGCTTATGTTTACTATGCGCTGGGTTCAGAAGAGATAATAAAAGACATTAAATTGTTAAGAATAATTTCTCTCCATATCGAATTTCCAGAGAAAATCCACACAAACAGGTGAATTTGAATTTTGCATCATCTGTGCATCTCGAATCGAAATGTTTTCATACTCACTTTTCCCCAGAAATCTTATATTAGTATGTGCCTAGGTGTATGCAGTCTATTATTATGAGTAAGGTTGAGGCTGGATTTTCTTTCAACATGGGATGGTTCATTTAAAGGGCAGCAGGTATTTGCTATATAATTTGAAAATCTGAAACACAGATTTCACGGATGTGTCACTTGTAAAATTTCGTGCTGTTTAGTGATGAGCGAATGTGATTGGATATTGCCTTATCCGAGCACGCTCGAGTGTTATCTGAGCATCTGGGCTCGCTCGTATATTATGTTTGAGTCCCTGTGGCTGCATGATTTGTGGCTGTTAGACAGCCTCAGCACATGGGGATTCCCTAACAAACAGGCAATCACGACGTGTTTAGGCTGTCTAACGGGGGAGTTATCTCAGCTCTGCTTCATTCAAAATCTAAAAGCTCTGATTGTAAACTGCTGCACGCAGTAATCTAAGTAATACATTGTTGGATTCAGCTTCTCGTTCCCTACATCATGCTGATCTCAGATGAGGTGGCAAAAACCTGCTGACAGATTCCCTTCAAGGGGAATCTGTTGGCAGGATTTCAACACCCAAAATATTTATATACACATATAGCTTTTTCAAAAACAAATCTAGCAATACCTTTACTTAGATAGTTTGATCCTTCATTACTGAGAAATTAGTTGAATTAAAATGCTTTTGCCACATGGAAGCTCTTTCCAAGCCTCTGCTCTCACCAAGTCCTATTTCCTACTTACTGCTGCTTTCTACTGCTTGTGTGACTTGTTGCAAGAAGCTCTCAAACAATCAGGAGGATGAAGTACTGTATGGGAAATACAGCTTAAGTGAAAGAGTCTTGAGTAGAGTTTCCACATTCCAAAAGCACTTCAGCCTCATTTGAATATAAATTAAAATCCTAATTTCTGTGTAATGGGAAACAGTGACAAGCTAGTACAAAGGGTGTTGGAATATGGTGGAACAACTCCATTCCTGTCTATGAGTTTTTAGTTGCTAGATTTGTATGCTGTTTATAAAGTAAAAAAAAACTCCCAAAGGCTCACACAGGGAGAGCATGTGACTGTATTTCCTGTTATCCTTTGTCTGTGTATGAGAGAAGCAGCCTGCTGTAGATGCTACACAGATAGAGACACACAAATGATTTATTCCTGATCTATTAAGCTTATCATATATTGTTCCTGATTGTTTCTAAATAAACAAGTTCTGTTGTCACACGCTTGGAGAGCATCCTGAATAATCCACAACCAACAGGTTATGGGCTCAGAGTGACATAGAATACCAGAGTAACACCGCAACAGAAGCCCAAAGCAAATGCAGCATCGAGCAACAGAGAAGATGTCCACTAGCAGCAATCTTGTCAAGTTCTCAGTGCCAAGCCTCACTAACCAGACCTACCAGTCCTGGAAATTCAAGGTGAAGATGCTGCTTATAAGAGAAGGTACGTGGAAATATACTCAGGAACAAGTGCCTTATCCATTACCAGATGATTGGCTAAGGCCTCTTTCACACATCCGTCTTTTTGTATCAGGCATGATCCGTCCTATGCCTGAAGGGACGGATCCGGCGCTGAAAGAAAAAATCTGATGCAACAGATCCAGTTTTTTGCTGGATCCGACCTGAACTTTTGAACCCAGAAAAAGAGGGTTCCTGATGCCCAGAGACACTGGAAAATGTAGTAGTAGTAGTAGTAGTAGTAGTAGTAGTAGTAGTAGTAGTAGTAGTAGACCTCGATTTCCAGAATCCGGATCAGACTTTTACCGGATTGCACAAAAGTCTGATCCGGTTCCATTGAATTCTATTGTTTGCGGCTGCCTGATGCGCCGCTTCAGGCGGCACATCAGGCAGCTGCGGCAAAAGAAAAAAACGTTACATGCTGCGTTGTGTCCGGCCGCCGGAATGTACATTTCCGCCGGATCCGGACAAAAACGCATACAACGCACTGACATGCGGCGCCATCCGGCGCTAATGAAAGTCAATGCAAAAAAAAACGCATCCGGCATTACATTTTGCCGGATGCGGTTGAACAAAAAAATGCCGGAGGGCGCCGTCAGGCGCACAACGGATGTGTGAAAGAGGCCTAAAGAAAC
This sequence comes from Oophaga sylvatica, assembly GCA_033576555.1. Taxonomy (NCBI): domain Eukaryota; kingdom Metazoa; phylum Chordata; class Amphibia; order Anura; family Dendrobatidae; genus Oophaga; species Oophaga sylvatica. The sequence continues at coordinate 204,574,945 of JARQOD010000005.1, read as the reverse complement.
ATCAGAAAGCACAAAGCACTGTCTCCCTCAGTGTAAATGATAATCAGATTGTGCATATATGCAAGTGTGCAACTGCAAAGGAGATGTGGGATGAGTTAGAGAAAGTGCGTGAAAGATCAAATCTCAGCAATAAGCTTTATCTCATGAGAAAGCTGTACCAGTCTAAGCTAAGTGATGGATGGAATATGCAGGACTATATAAGAAACACCCTAGAGATTGTGGAGTGTCTCAGGGGTATTGTAGAAGAAATTCAAGATTTTCATATTGCTACACTTCTTTTAATTTGTCTTCCAGAGAGTTATGACACACTCGTGAATGCACGAGATGCACGGCCAGATGATGAGCTGACACTAGAGTATGTTATTTGCAAACTTGTGGATGACTTCAAGAGAAAAACGCATCATTTAAGCAACAGTAATGAATCCAGAGCAGAAACAGCATTAAAGACACAGGATATTACTAAATATAAGAGCAATCTAAGAGAAACTCGTGAATGTTTTGTCTGTAAAAAGCCCAGCCACCTTAAAGCTGACTGCAGAATTTGGAAAGCAAGAATGAGTCAATTTAAAATGCAGAACAGTCATCAAAGGGTTAAAGAAGAGAGAAAGAACCGTACTCTCTGTGAAAGTGGAAGAAGTATGTTGTTTGATGTGAATCTACCTACAACGTATTGGGGAGAAGCCATCATGACAGCTTACTATCTTCAAAACAGAGTGCCAGGTAAAGCCACAAATAAAACTCCATATGAGCTGTGGAACTGCGAGAAGCCTAACCTGATGCACCTCTGGAAATTTGGAAGCAAAATGTTTGTGTATGTTCCCAAAGAAAAACGTTCCGAGTGGGAATCAAACGCAAAGCAAGGAGTCCTGGTGGCCTGTAGCGAAACTCAAAAGGGATTCAGAATCCTGCGACCAGAGACCAACACAGTAACAATAAGCAGAGATGTAGTGATTGATGAAAACTCTGTAGCGCTCAAATTCCATGAAGTTACACCAGTTATTCAACCTAAGAAGCAAGAACAAGAATCTCAATTACCAAACCCAGATGCCGAAAAGGAAAACACTGAAGTGTGGATAAGCTCTGAAGCCACAAAGGAAGACACAGAAGAACCAAGTCAACCTCCAGTCAGGAGATCAGAAAGTTCAAACAAAGGTATCTCAGCTAGAAGCCTTTCTTATATGGTCAGAAAACTTCCTGAACCAGAGCCACAGTCATGGCAAGTGATGCAAAAACTGCCTGTCCACGAGAAGCAGAAGTGGATAAATGCCGCTAATGAAGAACACCAACTCCAGACAGAGCTTACTGAGCTACCACAATGAAAAGGCAATTGCAAGGCTAGGTGAAATTCTCAACCAGCACTTTGAGACAAAAGACCTTGTAATTGTGACATATTGAGTTATCTTCTCAACCAAAATTCTAAAATTTCCGCAATATTAAACCAGTTTGGAATGTCAGAAGCCAAAAGGTGCATCAACACCAATGGATCCATCCTACTTAAAGTTGGAAGGAGAAGATCTGTTACCCAGCAATGAAAGTTATAGACAAGAAGTGGGGGTGCTTATGTACATAGCAAGCACAACTCGTTCAGATATCACAGCCACAGTCGGAATTCTCTGCCAATGTGTAAGCAAGCCACGCCAAAGTGACTGGAATGCACTTAAGAGAACACTTCAATATCTTAAGGAAACTCAAAGTCTAAATCTTAAGATATCTGCATCAGGAGATCTCACTCTCAGAGGTTATATGGATGCAGATTGGGCTGGAGATTCAAGTGATGTGGTTATTTGTTCAAGTTAGGAGAAAATTCTATTTCTTGGTCACATTATCTTCTACAGAAGCAGAATATATGTCTGCTTATGCAAGTCAAGATGTAATTTGGTTGATACAACTTTTGGAAGATTTTGGCAAGCCACTAGCTCAACCAACAGTTATCAATGAGGACAATTAAGGATGCATTAAACTTGCCAGCAGTGAGAAGATTAGTGCAAGGACTAAGCACATTGATGTAAAACATCACCGCTTACGTGACTTAGTGGAACATGGTGTACTCTAGGTTGTTTATTGCAAGTTTGACAAGATGATAGCTGATTCTATGACAAAGACATTATCAAGAGCCAAGTTTCTGGACTTCAGAACCGCAATGGGACCAACAGGATAAGTAGCTGTTGAGTGGGGATGTTGCAATATGTTTGGTGCAACAACTCCATTCCTGTCTATGAATGTTTAGTTGCTAGATTTGTATGCTGTTTATAAAGTTAAAAAAAAACTCCCAGAGGCACACACAGGAAGAGCATGTGCCTGTATTTCCTGTTTTCCTGTGTCTGTGTTTGAGAGAAGCAGCCTGCTGTAGATGCTGCACAGATAGAGACTTTATTCCTGATCTATTAAGCTTATCATATATTGTTCCTGTTTGTTCCTGAATAAAGAAGCTCTGTTGTCACATGCTTGGAGAGTATCCTGAATAATCCGCTGTCAACAGAGGAGCAGAGGACCATGGCCCCTCTTGCTTACAATCCACAGGGTATAGTGGAAGAAGATAATAGGTTGGGGATTGCAGCAGCTCTGGTGATAGCGAGGTATTATCGGATGAGTTTTCAGGTTGCATTTGAAGGTTTCAATTGTGGAACACATTGAAATATGTTGAGGCGCTAAATTCAAAAGGTTGGGAGATGCTTGGGAAAAATCTTGGAGTTGGTTGGGTGAGGAATGTATGAGTGTGGCAGAGAGAAACAAGTTTTTTAGGGACCGGAGATTGTGTGAGATGATACTGGGAGATTTGTTTGAAACTGTGTGGAGGAGACAGATTATGGCATTTTCATTGATTCCCTTTTTCACACACTTTATACTTACAGGGAACCTTTTAGGTCCTATAATATATGGTTAATCTGCAGGCTCATAGCATTAGGAACATGACTGCCCACATTACTGAAAATGTGGCACGCAGCAGAAAATGGGCTTTATTTCTCCCAGTAGCATCCAGCTTACAATAGCTGTAAGCATATATCAGCACTGACAGACAGCCAGCACTGCAGTGCATCAGTGAAGAATAGGATCCGACTGTCAGTCAGTGCCAGTGTATGCTTACAGCCACCACTCTGAGTGCTGTGAGCAGTGACTGTAATTGCTTTGGGCATGCCTATGTGTGGCCCAGCTGCGCTTGGTACACATGTTCCCAGGAGTATGCACAAAAAGGTAATTACAAAAACCTGATATTCATTCACATCTCACACTTCCCCAGGAGCCACCAGAGGGAGCCTTTTAGATTCAGGTATAAAGGGGTGTGGAGAAACGCAGCAGTAGGCATTCTAGCCAGACAGTCATGCTAGTTGTTGGTTGTACCTCAGACAGATCAGATCTCCTCAGGACACCAGAGGGAGAGGATTCCTGTCAGAGCTCAGAGACATTCTAGTCTTGGTGTGATTCAGGAGTGAGTCATACTAGCCAGACGGACGGAGATTTCCTGTCAGATGAGACAGAGGAGGAAAGATTGCAAGCTGTTATCTCAGAACAGACTGACTGCTAGTACCCTATGCATGTGGAAAGTGACTCTCGGAGCGAGCATGAAATCAGTTTGACGGAAGGTCCTGATAGCCACTCTGGACAGAGTCTTTGAAGGAAAAGAAGGAAGGGGACTACAGTTGTCAGCACATCGAGTTAACTGAGAAACGGTCAGTGAGCTGTGGAAGGAAGGAATCTGACGACTACACCTACTGCTACCCGTGCTTATGTTAAGGGTGAGAGTAGGGCGACGGGCAAGTGGTAAAGAAGACGAGAGAGTGACATAAGTGACCTAGCACCTCCACTCTGCTATCCGGACGCCGGGTCCGAAGCCTTGCTAGAACCTTCACGGCTAGTAGGAGAAAACCGGAATCCCTGCTGGACGTTAGGTCGCAGAGGGTAGCCCTATAGTGCTGATACGTAACCGGGGTCAGGGAGAACAGGAGTCTGGCAGGTACCGCCACATAGACTTAGTTCTTGCCAGAAGAAGGCTCCACCACAATGTCGGCCGGGCGTAGCTGTTATATACAGAGTTGAACTTCGCTTCATGCAGGTTGGAAACTCACACATTAAAGAGAAAGGAGGCCTTTAAACCTACTCAGTGATTACCTGGATGTGCATCCTCCACCCTGAGCAGCTTCCCGGGACATACCTGCTACCATCACCAGTAAAGGTATGGAAAGAGACTGACTTGTGTGTGTCTGCCTTATTGCCTGCATCCTGCACTGCCATATACTTTGAGGGATCTAGTCTTACCTGCGGAAGACTTAACATCTTGCTGCCCAGTAACATCCCCTCAGAAGATTAACCCTGCAGCGCTGGTCTACTTGATCAGAAACCACAGGTGGCGTCACGAACAATTATTATTTTTTTTATCCCCTGTAAATATCCCCCTTTGTATGAGCGCCCAGGGCAACGGACCGAGCTGCGCTACCCGTGACCTATCCCCCATTGAAGTTAACGGGCTCGGTGCCGAGTACCCCATAACCCTGGTGTTGTGCGACTCACCTACATTGCTGAAAGACTGTGGTTTTCATAAGAAATAAAGTTAATTTTCTCCTGTGTGTCTCACTTTCAGTAATGCAGCTTGGCACCTTCATAATGCTATTAACCTGCAAATTAACCTTACATCTGCAGATTAATAACATTATCAGACATGACAGCTTCCCTTAAACACTTAAATTTCAAATGCTTTCAGTTTTGGACTAGTGTCCCCTTGTCCAAGAAGCATAATTCTGGGTGCTGACCTTTCCATTGATACAGAACGTGTGCATATTTCCTTTTAATTGCATGGTTAACTTTGCTTTCATCATTACATTCACAAGACATATCATCAATAAGGTCTTATAAGTTACATGTACTGTAACAAATAAAATATAGATTTTAGTGACAAGTGATTGACTACTTAGAGACTCAGTTTTAATTAGAATTGTTTTCTGCTAGACATTCTGGGCTCATTATTGAGTTAAACCTAGGAACAACATAGAACAGTTTGGTAGTCTTGTGGACCAGTCTCATGCTGAATAATATGGAAAGCCATCTCAGGTTCTTGCATAAATGTATGCTAATTATTATGGACACAACCAGGAATGTGTGTTTATATAAAGCATGTTTTAGAGGTTCTTATCTGAAACAGGGTTCATTCCAGAGTTTACAGACCAGAGAAGTGTCCTGTGCCCTTGGATAAACACAATGGTCACTGGTTGAGTTAATATTTGCTGTTTCCTGTCCTATCTCATTTCACCGGCTGATGGATGTGCACAGAGATGTTGTTGCTAATGAAATGTTTTTTCTTGGATACAACTAATGATGTAAACATGTTAATATGATTGACAGCGTACCCATTTCCTTGTGGGAAATTCTCCTTAAATACAAGGAAAAAAGAGGTCGAAGGTGGGGGAGGGTGAATCTCACATATGGCATTCACATTCAGTTCTTTCATGGCTGTAATAGGATTTTCAACTTAATGAAGAATTACTTTCATAAACTTATGGATTGATCGATTGATTGATTTAAAGGTGAATCTTTATATCTGATATTCTGGTTTATCATTAATAGTGATACATTCCTGTTTTTTTGCAGCAGTTTACACATCTCTGTTCATTTTGTTCAGTGTAGCCAAGGACTTTGTGAACTATTCCCTGCTGATCTGTCACAATAGTCAGTACTGCTGTCTGCCTGGATGCATTCTTTCTTTGTTCCTTTTCTTTTTCCTTCTATACCCTCACAGCTTGCATAACCCTTGCCCTTAAAACATGAGTTTGGATTCTAGTAAGATCAAGTGGAGTTGTATAATTTATATGAGAACAAGTTTCTGAACTCATATCAGGCTGTTCCTTTTCTGTCTTTTTTTGGCCCCTTACTCCTTACTGAATGGTTTACACATCCCCTTTGTTAGAAAGATTCATAGATGGTACCTTTAGTTAAATCTAGTGTCTGGGCATCTGATGTGTGTGCACATCTTGTGAAATGATTTGATTCACAGCCAATTCACGCTACTTGTATGCAAATTTATGAGTATTGCTGGCTTCCAACCAACAGCTAATTCAAGTGGGAGATACTAAAATGCAGCTCTACATTTCTTTACTCACAAATCAATTAATTACAGGGGTAGGAATCTGCAGTATATCCCATAGTGAGACATTATGCATAGGTAGTACGAGTATCTACTGTTGTCTATGCTATTTATATGCTGCTATCATTTCTTAATTACTTTTTGGCTTCATGCTCATGGCACAGATGCTATACCGGTGGCTCACCAGGCACTTCCTTGTTTCACTGGATAATTATGGTAATTTGATTCATACCAAGAGAGCTGGTCTCCTCCAAATGCAATGCTTTTAAGAGAAAAAAAGAAGCTCTGTAAAGCTTTGACATCCAATTGAGAGCAAAACTTTTTTTTCCATCAGTGTTCATCCAAAATTCAACCTAAATATCCTGTCCATGATATTGGGTATCACTTCTCTTATACACTGTTCAACATTTCAACACAACAATGTCCAGCCACATGTTGCTCTTGCTAATGGTAGCAACCTGGGTTGGCCAAACATGCTACTATGGTCTTCAGAGTTTCCAGACTTGTCTCCCTTCAAGCCCATCTGGAACGTCATTAGCTGTAAATTGTAAAAGGAGTTGCCAGCAGCGAATCTTGATGACTTGTATTCATTCTGCCTCACACACCTATTAATAACCTCATTGAAAGCAGCAAAGGCGTCTAAGAGCAAAGATTTCTGCAGGTGGCACTTACTACAAGACTGAATAAATCAAAATGATTTTGAAATTTTGCTTCCATTTTATTCATCATTTCCATATCATTGCACACATGTCTATACAGTGGGTACAGAAAGTGTTCAGACCCCTTTAAATTTTTCACACTTTGTTTCATTAGTATTCAGACCATTTGCTCAGTATGGAGTAGAAGCACCCTTTTGAGCTAGTACAGCCATGAGTCTTCATGGGAATGATGCAACAAGTTTTTCACACTTGGATTTGGGGATCCTCTGCCATTCTTCCTTGCAGATCCTCTCCAGTTCCATCAGGTTGGATGGTGTACATTGGTAGACAGCCATTTTCAGGTCTCTCCAGAGATGCTCAATTGGGTTTAGGTCAGGGCTGTGATTGGGCCAGTCAAAAATGGTCACAAAGTTGTTCTGAAGCTACTCCTTGGTTATTTTAGCTGTGTGCTTTGTTGGAAGGTGAACCTTTGGCCAAGTCTGAGGTCCAGAGCACTTTGGAAGAGGTTTTCATCCAGGATACCTCTGTACTTGGCTGCATTTATGTTTCCTTCAATTGAAACCAGTTGTTCTGTCCCTGCAGCTGAAAAACACCCCCATAGCATGATGCTGCCACCACCATGTTTCACTATTGGGATTGTATTGGGCAGGTGATGAGCAGTGCCTGATTTTCTCCCCACATACCACTTAGCATTATCACCAAAAAGTTCTATCTTCGTCTCATCAGACCAGAGAATCTTATTTCTCATAGTCTGGGAGTCCTTAATGTGTTTTTTAACAAACTCTATGCGGGCTTTCATATGTCTGGCACTGAGGAGAGGCTTCCGTCGGGCCACTCTGCCATTAAGGCCTGACTGGTGGAGGGCTGTAGTGATAGTTCACCTTGTGGAACTTTCTCTCATCTCCCTACTACACCTGTGGAGCTCAGTCACAGTGATCTTGGGGTTCTTCTTTACCCCTCTCACCAAGGCTCTTCTCTTACGATTGCTCAGTTTGGCTGGACAGACTTCTGGTGGTCCCAAACTTCTTCCATTTAAGGATTATGGCGGCCACTGTGCTCTTAGGAACCTTGAGTATGGCAGAAATTCTTTTGTAACCTTGGCCTGATATGTGCCTTGCCACAATTCTGCCTCTAAGCTCCTTGACCAGTTCCTTTGACCTCATGATTCTCATTTGGTCTTACATGCACTGTGAGCTGTGAGGTCAGATATAGACAGGTTTTGTGCCTTTACAAATCAAGTCCTATCAGTTTAATTAAACATGGCTGCAGTCTGCAGTGTGGACTATCATCCCGGAGATGGGCCGCAGTCATGCCCTGTGACCATAAACGGAGTTCTGATATCAGGACTGTTAGACTCTGGGAGTTTGGTGACCCTGATAAGGACCATGATTCCCCACCAGTTGATCCCAGGGAAACATGTGTGCGTCTGCTGTATCTATGGGTTGCCAAAGATTACCCTGTGCTGATTAAAATAAGATGTGGTAAGGAGTTCCATGAGGTCGTGATAGTCAGAGACTTCCTAGTTCCAGTAATAATTGGGCGGGATTTGAGCAAATTGCCATGGAGCTAGTAGGTCCATAAGTTAAGTCTGCATGAGGGCACAAATATATCCTAGTAGCCATGGACTATGCGACCTGGTACCCTGAAGCTATGTCCTTAAGGAACTCCTTGGCTAAGAGTATCCCCTGGGAACTTGTCCATATTTTTGCTAGGATGAACCAGCCAAAGGAGATATTGACAGAGCAGGGAACCCCTTTATGAGCAAGGTAATGAAAGAACTGTGTAGGGTCCTCCAGATTGCCAAGCTGCGAATCTCAGTGTACCATCCACAGACCGACAGCCTAGTAGAATGCTTCAATAAAACCTTAAAAGCTATGTTCAAAAATGTCTTTGATAAGGACTTTCAAGACTGGGACTACCTGCTTCCGTTTCTGCTCTTTTCCATCAGGGAAGTTCCTCAGGTCTCCTCAGGTCTCTACTGGCTTCTTGCTGTTTGAGCTCCTGTATGGTCAACATCCACGAGGGCACCTGGACATCACCAAGGAAACATGAGAAGCCAAAGTCTTGCCACACCGGAGCATCATAGAGCATGTCACCCAGCTCATGGAGAGAATGGCGACAGTGATTATATCGTGAAGGAGCATCTTCTCCAAGCACAGTTCCTCAGGTCTCTACTGGTTTCTTGCTGTTTGAGCTCCTGTATGGTCAACATCCGCGAGGGCACCTGGACATCGCCAAGGAAACATGAGAAGCCAAGGTCTTGCCACACCGGAGCATCATAGAGCATGTCACCCAGCTCCTGGAGAGAATGGCGACAGTGATGTATATCGAGAAGGAGCATCTTCTCCAAGCACAAGAGGCACAGACAAGAGTGTATAACCAATCAGCAAAGCTGAGGCGGTTCCAGTCAGGGGACCAGGTGCTAGTTGTCATGGACACCTCACTGCACTTGCTCACTGAGCCAGTGCGCGTGTCCTGAGTAAGTCAGACTGTACTCAAAGATACCTATGGAGCGGGCAGCAGCTGTGAAGATGCGTGCTTCAGGATCTGAAGCACGTGACTGCCAAGGGGCGGAGCCGGCCACAGGTCTCTCAGAGGAAGCAAGAGCAGAGAGAGATTATTTCAGGTCAGACAGGTCACCTGAGTTTGGTGACCCTGATAAGGGCCACGATTCCCCACCAGTTGATCCCAGGGAAACATGTGTGCGTCTGCTGTATCTATGGGTTGCCAAAGATTACCCTGTGCTGATTAAAATGAGATGTGGTAAGGAGTTCCATGAGGTCGTGGTAGTCAGAGACTTCCTAATTCCAGTAATAATTGGGCGGATTTGAGCAAATTGCCATGGAGCTAGTAGGTCCATAAGTTAAGTATGCATGAGGGCACAAATATATCCTAGTGGTCATGGACTATGCGACCTGGTACCCTGAAGCTATGTCCTTAAGGAACTCCTTGGCTAAGAGTATCGCCCAGGAACTTGTCCATATTTTTGCTAGGATGAACTAGCCAAAGGAGATATTGACAGACCAGGGAACCCCCTTCATGAGCAAGGTAATGAAAGAACTGTGTAGGGTCCTCCAGATTGACTGACTGCTGGGGGCATGGCCTAACCTCCAAAAGCTCCAAAAGCTAGAAGCAGAAGAAAAACTCCTGGAAGGGTAACTACGGGACAAAGTTACAAAGGGGCATAGGCAGAATGGATAGTCAGAACGTAGCCAAGAGGTCATACACAGAGAAGGCAACGCAGTACAAGAGAAGATGGCAGAGGGTAGTCAGGAAGTAGCCAGAGATCAGAAAATCAGAATGGGCAAATACACCGTACTAAGACAGTAGACAAACTCACAACGAAGAGACGGACCGGGTCAAAACCATACAAGCAACAAGATATCAGGCACAAGGCACAGGCACGCACTGGGTCAACTAACTCAGCCAAGGGCAGGAGTATAACTGACACCAGACCTAGGTAAATTGGCAACTAAATAGCCACCCTCTGCTAGAGAGGGGCAGAAACAATTAACCCCTGTCTGACCAGGACGGGACAAAGACAAGACCCTGTCCTGGATCATGACAGTATATTACTGCTTTTTTTATATGGTACTGTGAATAAGCATGGTTTCTAACACAAAATAAAAAAATTATTATGCTATGTGTGCACCAAAATATTGCTGTTACCTAACTAATGTTTGTCTTTGAGCCACATTGGATTTATTGTTATGCTCTGAGGGTATTTTTCTGTGGCTAGTCACTGCCTCTATATGCATGACTAGAACATGTTTTTTTCTGTGGTTTTTAAATGTTTTTATCTGTTGCTGTGTCCTGGTTAATTGCTTATTTTTTTGTATTTACCAATAAAGTATCTTGTTTTTTACTTATTGTGGGTGTTCCCATTCATGTGTGCATGATCTTGTTCTCTTTATTCTGCATTGCCGAGACTCTGACGCCAGCCCTGAAGAAACAGTGTCAGGAGCTGTTGAAACGGAACCGTCACCTGTTCGCAGAGTTGCCGGGGCATACGTAGGTAGTGGAGCATGTCATGTTGACAGAACTGCATGTAAGGGTGAACCTCAAGCCCTATAGAATTCCGGAAGCACGGAGAGAGGTGATATCAAATAAGGTGAAGAGGATGCTAGACCTCGGGGTGATAGAGGAGTCGAAAAGTGGATGGTCGAGACCCATCGTCCTCGTGCCGAAGCCTGACTGGGAGTGGCGGTTTTGTATTGACTAACGCAGGCTGAATGAAGTCTTCAGTTTTGATGCTTATCACATGCCTCATGTGGATGAACTCATTGAGAGACTTGGACCCACGAGGTACATTACTACCCTGGACCTGACGAAGGGCTATTGGCAGATCCCCAGGTCCCAGAGAGCCAAGGAGAAGGCAGCCTTCTCGATGCCTGATGGCTGTTTTCAATACACCAGGATGCCCTTCGGTCTGCAGGGGGCCCCGGACACCTTCCAGAGGGTGATTATTGGGTCCTGGCCCTACATAAGAAGTATGCCGCATCTCACCTCGATGACGTTGTGGTCTTTAGCCCTGACTGTTATAGTCATCTGCTAGTAGAAGTGGTTCTAGATGCTTTAAGAAATGTGGGGTCACCATAAATCTGAAAAAGTATGCCATAGGGAAGGAAGAGGCCAAGTACTTAGGCTGTTATTTTGGCCAAAATATTAACTAATACCCCACTATTTTTGAATTTTTTGCACTTTATTTTTCTGGGTGCAGTCAAGTCCAAGCACATTTGGTCTCGCATGAGGGGTGTTCACACTGGTGCGCATTGAGAATGTACAGGCCAGCCCTCCTAGTCGAATAGTAGGGGCGTGACTAATAGGCTGTGAACCAGACACTGTGCAGTATCCTTGTGTGAACGGTACCCTATGCTGGCCTCTATTGTGCAATTGTTTACTGAGCAGTCACCCCCTCCTTGAATGGCTATGTGGAGAGTGGCTGTTTAATCTGGTATTTTGCACCTGTGCTGCTAACATCTCTCTTTATGGGCTGGCTGCACCCTGTAGTGCATTTGTTCTGAGATCTGGGCTGGTGAGTGTTGCTGCCTTTTTGTGCTTTTTATATTGAATTTTTGGAGACCTTGAGGCTCCTTTAGTGATTTTTTTGGATAGTGTCATTGGAAGGGGCGAAATTAAACCGCAGATAAACATCGAGGCAATTCAGAAGTGGTCGCAACTGCTGTCCAAGAAGTAAGTGAGGGCATTTCTTGGAATTGTGGGCTATTACCAGCGGTACATCCCAAGTTTTGCTATAATCACTGCACCATTGATGAATCTTATTAAAGGCACCAAGTCGACCATAGTTAAATGGACTGCTGACACAGAGATGGTATTCAAGTAGCTGAAGCAAACTCTGTGTAAACATTCTGGTCTGGTGGCAGCGGACTTCAGCAAGGAGTTCGTGGCCCCCAAGAATTCCTCAGAAGTTGAGTTGGGAGCCCTGATGTCTCAGGAAATAAATGGGGAAGACCATCCCATCCTGTATCTGAGCCAGATGCTCTAGTCATGCAAGAAAAATTATGTCATTGTGGAGAAAGAGTGTCTAGTAGGGTTGAGCATTCCGATACTGCAAATATCGGGTATCGGCCGATATTAGCTGTATCGGACTTCCGATTCCGAGTACCGATATTTTCGTCATATCGGATACCGGAATCGGAATGTCACTGTCACTGTCAGTGTCCGTCGGTCGGGTCTGTCAGGAGTCAGCGGCACTTACCTGGCAGAAGATCTCCGGCGGTCACGTCCTGGACTGCTTTGATGGCCGCCATCCTCTTCTCCCTGGCGGTCACATGCAGTTTCTCGCGATAACTGCAGTGACTGCTGGGTAATCGCGGTCGTAAAGCAGTCCGATGACGTCACCGCCGGGGAAGCAGGTAATCAGCTGTGCTGCGTCGGGATGTCAGGCCCTGCCTGGCATTGCGATGTAGCAGAGCTGGATCGTCGTGGGACACTCATTACTATGGACTGCGTCGGACAGGTGGTATACTGTTGGTTTGTTTTTTTTCTTTTTTTACAGGAGATCGATGGCGTCGCAGGAATGAGAGAGTAATAAAATTAATGAAAACTGTGTTGTCTCTTTTATTTCATTAAAATACTTTTTTCTGGCTGTGTCTTTTTTTTAAACATTTAAAAACTTTGGGATTAATAATGGATCGGTGTCTTATTGACGCCTCTCCATTATTAACCGGGCTTATTGTCACCGTGCAATCAACGGTGACATTAACCCCTTATTACCCCGCTTGCCACCGCTACAGGGCAAGTGGGAAGAGCCGGGTAAAGTGCCACAATTGGCACATCTTTTGATGCGCCAAATGTGGGGCTGCTGTAGCCTGGTATTATCAGGCTGTTGAGGGCCAAAATCCATGGGCCTTGACAGTCTTTTAATACCAGGCCGCAGCAGTCTGCATTTTACTTGGCTGGTTAACAAAAATAGGGGGACCCCACGCCGGTTTTTTTTTTCGAGGGGATCCCCTATTTTTGTTAACCAGCCAAGCTACACAGACTGCTGTGGCCTGGTATTATCAGGCTGGCAAGGTCCATGGATATTGGATCCTTACCAGCCTGAAAAACCAGGCCTCAGCAGTCTGCTTCATCTGGCTGGTTAACAAAAATAGGGGGGACCCCACGACAATTTTTTTTCGAGGGGATCCCCTATTTTGTTAACCAGCCAAGATATGCAGACTGCTGTGGCCTGGTATTATCAGGCTGGCAAGGTCCATGGATCTTGGCTCCTTAACAGCCTGAAAAACCAGGCCTCAACAGTCTGCTTCATCTGGCTGGTTAACAAAAATAGGGGAGACCCCACGCCAATTTTTTTCGACGGGATCCCTATTTTTGTTAACCAGCAAAGATAAGCAGACTGCTGTGGCCTGGTATTATCAGGCTGGCAAGCAGGGTCGGACTGAGCCACCGGGACACCGGAGAAACCTCCGGTGGGCCCCAGCTCCTGCGTGGTGGGCCCTGATTTGAAAGGATAGGTCGCACAGCACGCCGATACAGTTACATTCTGCGGCAGAGCAGGAAGAATCGCTCTCTCTGCTCTGCCGCCCGGAAGCTATGGGGCCTGAACAGGCGGTGGGGGGGCCCGGTGCCAGCAGTGGGCCCCCACCCGTCATCGGAGGGTCAGCTGTATCGGCATCCAGCCGATACAGCTGACCGCATAGAGAGAGAAGGAGCGAGTGCTCCTTCTCTCCCATAATCCCCCTCTCAGCGTCTGACAGCAGACGCGATGACATCACCTGCCAGCGCCCGCTGTCAGACGCTGAGAGGGAGAACAGTGAGCAGCACAGGAGCCGGGAGGTGAGTATTGTTTTTTTTTTTTTATTTAATGGGGGTGCATTATACTACAGAGGCTGTATATGGGGGGTGCATTATACTACAGAGGCTGTATATGGGGGCTGCATTATACTACAGAGGCTGCCTATGGGGGTGCATTATAATATAGCGGCTGCCTATGGTGGTGCATTATATTATAGACTCTGCCTATGGGGGTTTATTATAATATAGAGCAGGGGTGGGCAATTAATTTTGCCAGGGGGCCGCATGAGAAATTGGGATGGTTTTAGAGGGCCGGACTAATATAATTAACTCTGTTCTACCCAATACTGTATATATACATATATATATATATATATATATATATATACTGTATACTGTATATATACATACCTGCCCATTATCATCATCTTCTCCCCATCATCATCAATGCCTCCCCATTATCAGCAATGCCTGCCCATCATCATCTTCTCCCCATCATCAATGCCTGCCCATTATCATCAATGCCTGCCCATTATCATCATCTTCTCCCCATCATCATCAATGCCTCCCCATTATCAGCAATGCCTGCCCATCATCATCTTCTCCCCATCATCAATGCCTGCCCATTATCATCAATACCTGCCCATTATCATCATCTTCTCCCCATCATCATCAATGCCTGCCCATCATCATCATCATCTTCTCCCCATCATCAATGCCTGCCCATTATCATCAATACCTGCCCATTATCATCATCTTCTCCCCATCATCATCAATGCCTGCCCATCATCATCATCATCATCTTCTCCCATCATCAATGCCTGCCCATTATCATCAATACCTGCCCATTATCATCATCTTCTCCCCATCATCATCAATGCCTGCCCATCATCATCATCATCATCATCTTCTCCCCATCATCAATGCCTGCCCATTATCATCAATACCTGCCCATTATCATCATCTTCTCCCCATCATCATCAATGCCTCCCCATTATCAGCAATGCCTGCCCATCATCACACACAGACAGCACATAAGCACTCTCTCACATACATACACACACACACACACACAAAGCACCGCACTACATAGACACAGAAACACACAGAGACACGTCTTACCTGTCCAGCGTCCCCGCTCTCTGACACAGCCGGCCGCTGAATGATGACGTCATTCAGCGGCCGGCTGTGAGAGGAAGCGCCGGTGGAGCCCGGAGCTGCAGCAGCGGAGGCACGGGAGAGGTAAGTATTGTGCCAGCTGCTGCCGGGGCCCTGAGACTGCCGGAGCGCCTCCGCGGGCGGGTCACTGACAGCCGGCGGGCCGCCCCTTGCCCTGGTCTGATATAGAGGCTGCCTATGGGGGTGCATTATACTATATTGAGGACTATCTGGTGTATTATGCTGTATGGATGCTATCTAGGGGCCATCATACAGTGTTGGACCCATTAAATAGTTTGGGGACATTAAGGGGTCAGTATATATCCAGTGAGGGGGCATTATTCTGTGTATAGGGGAGATGTACAGGGGGAGGCTTGGGACATTATTAAATGTAAAGTGGACACTTATTGTTATAGGGGAACTCGGGTTACTGTGACTGTCAAAGGGGCACACAGGGCATTATTACAGTCTAGGGGACAAAATGTGGGCACTGTTTTCTAGGGCACTTGCACCCGGCATTACTATATTCTAGAGGGGTGCTTTAAAATTTAGAGGTCACACAGAACCACACAGCAGGTGCAGTAATAGGGACACATACGGCAGCAGCAGCTCAGTATTGGGGTATCAGGTGCAGTAATAGGGACACATACGGCAGCAGCGGCTCAGTATTGGGGTATCAGGTGCAGAAATAGGGACACATATGGCAGCAGCGGCTCAGTATTGGGGTATCAGCAGGATGAGGAGTTTGTGCAGGTTGAGAATAGTCCAATTGGTGACCGTGACAGTGCTAAAAATATGAGAAGTGAAATGTGTCTTTGTTGTAATCTCTGCAGTCGAGTCCTGGCTGGAGAAGTCGTCATGTCGGTCTGGGCCAGATGGAAAAGACATGAAAAGTGAACAATTCCATTAGAAAGAACATCAGCGGTAAGTCATTATCTGTACCTGTGCTTTAATCTATTATATGTTCTGTAGGACTGGTATTATTTACCACAGACCATATGGCGGTAATATCAATATTGGTCTTTTTATATATAGATTATTTTTGGCAACAGCGCGGTCATTTGCTGAGGTTCTCTGATTAGGGGCCCACTCAGAAGTTTCGCCCCCACTAAACCAAAACCCTAGCTACGCCTCTGGCTCTCTCTCTAGTCTTTCTTTCTCTCTCTAGTCTTTCTCGCTCTCTGTTCTTTCTTTCTCGCTCTCTGTTCTTTTTTCTCTCTGTTCTTTCTTTCTCTCTCTCTTTTCTTTCTTTCCTCTCTTTCTTTCTCTGTTTGTTCTTTCTCTCTCGCTGCTCTTTCTTTCTTTTCCTCAGTACCAGCCACTGTGCCCTCATTACCAGTCAGTGTGATCAGCAGTGCTAAATGGGTACGCTTGGGGCGAGGATATGGGTGTGATTAGCTGTGAAATGGGTGTGGTCGGGGCGTGGCCTAAAATTTGCAGCGGCGCGCTAAGTGCGCCGCAGCCTTTAACCCTCTTTCCTGTCTTCAAAACTTGGGAGGTATGCTGTATGACCTCCCTACAACTTCTGGGCATGCTCCTGATGAGCGCGACGGATGGTCTCCTGAGGGATCTCCTCCCACACCTGGACTAAAGCATCCACCAACTCCTGGACAGTCTGTGGTGCAACGTGGCATGGCCTAAAATTTGCTGCAGCAGGCACAGCGTGCCACAGCCTTTGTCCCTCTTTCCCTTCTTCAAAGGTTGGGAAGTATGATGGTGGGCCCCAAGAATAATTTTTCTCTGGTGGGCCCAAAGTACTCCAGTCTGACGCTGCTGGCAAGGTCCATGGATATTGGCTCCTTAACAGCCTTAAATACCATGCCTCAGCAGCAGCAGGGGCGTACATAGAAATCATGGGGCCCCATAGCAAAAGTCTGAATGGGCCCCCCCCAAAAAAAAAAACCCAGAGCCATTGTAAATGTAAAGTGCCAGCACAGTGAGGGGACACATTAAACAAAAAAAATGTATTATGCCCCCATAGATTGTGCTCCCATAGATGCTCCATAGATCATGCCCCCATAGATTGTGCCCCCATAGATTGTGCCCCCATAGATGCTCCATAGTAGAGGCCCTTATGCTGCCACAGCTGCTGCAACCAAAAAAAAAAGACATACTCACCTCTCGTCGCTGGGGGCCAGGTGCCGGTGTCCTGAGCAGGGGGTGACACCAGGTGCCGATGTCACCGCTCGCTCAGGGCCCCGGCACCTGAGATATTTACCTGTCCTCTCTCCACTGCTGAGTGCCGCTGTCTTCGGGGTCCTCCAGCAGTGAATGATCAGGCAGAGGGCGCGGCGCGCACTAACGACGTCATCGCGCCCTCTGACCTGAACATTGCAGCAAGAAGACGCGAGCAACGGTGGAACGGGACAGGTAAATATCCCTTATACTCACCCTTCCGCCGGCGCGGTCTCTGCAGCCCCTGCTCTTCTCCCGCGGTCTCCGCCGCCAGTGTTCAGCGGTCACGCGGGACAGCTCATTAAAGTCATGAATATGTGCATATTCATGACTGTAATGAGTGGTACCACCTGACCGCTGAACACAGGCATCGGAGACCGTGGGAAAAGAGCAGGGGCTGCAGAGACCGCGCCGGCGGAAGGGTGACTATATAGAAGAGCTGCGCTCCCCCTCCCCCGCTGACCCCCTGGTAGTACTGTGTCAGCACAGCTACCCGACCGTCGCGGGCCCCCTCACCTGTCCGGGCCCCATAGCTGCTGCATGGTCTGCTTCATTCACGGTACGCCACTGCTCAGCAGTCTGCTTCATCAGGCTGGTTAACAAAAATAGGGGGGACCCCACGCCATTTTTTTTTCGAAGGGAACCCCTATTTTTGTTAATCAGTTCCCTCTGACGTCACTGATTGTGTCCCTGGCTGACCTGAAGTGAAAGTGGAAAGCAATCAATTAAGCTTTCCACTTCCTCTCCTGTCAGCCAGGAGAGGAACTCATTCATTTGGGGGTTTACTGTGAGGCTGCAGCATTAGTTGCGGTCCCTGCAGTAACACTGTGGGACCTGACTGTGCATGGGATAGGTAAGAATAATTTTGCTTTTTTATTTTATTTTTATTACAGGAAATGATTTTTGCAGTAAAATAAAAGATGGTCAAAAACATGTGTCTTTATTTCATTAAAATGATTTTTAATTAAAGTGTGTGTGTTTTATATTTATTTCATGCAATAGGATTAATAATTGATAGTTGTCTAATTGACAGCTCTCAATTATTAACCTGGCTTAAGGTCACCTTTCAATAGCAAGGTGACATTAACCCCTTATTAACCCATTCGTCACCGCTACAGGGCAATGGGAATAGACGGGCAAAGTGCCAGAAAGGGCGAATCTAATTATAGATTTGTCTTTTCTGGGGTGTCTGGGGGCAGATGTTAGTAGCCAGGGGGGGGCAAAAATAATGGTCCCTCTCTGGGCTATTATTATCTGCCCCCACTCGCTGGCTTTGTCTGTCTGGTTGCGAAAATAGGGCGGGAGCCCACGCATTTTTTTTCAACAATTTTACACCTCATATATATATACATGTCATTGAATTTGTGACACACATATATATATATATATTTATAGTTCATACACTTCTACATAGTATAATAGCCGCTAATTCAATTGCCGGCTTTTGTGAAAATGCAGAACCCGACATGAAATGACACATGGTTTACATAGAGTTAACCATGTCATTTCAAGTTGTTTGATCTATTGTTTTCACTAACAATTACATGAGTGGCTGTGTGCAACATTTCACACCTGTAGGGGTTAATTAAAGGTGTAAATTCGTAGCAAAAAAGTCTGTTTTTTTTACAACGAATTTACACCTTTAATTAACCCTTACAGGTGTGAAATTTTGCACACAGCCACTCATGTAATTGTTTGTGCAAATCAGATATCAAACTACATGAAAAGACATGGTTAACTCTATGTAAACCAAGTGTCATTTCATGTCGGGTGCTTCTGTCTTTTCACAAAAGCCGGCTTTACCCGGCAATTGAATCAGAGGCTATTTTACTATGTAGAAGTGTATAAACTATTAATATATGTATATATATGTCACAATGACATGTGTATATATATATATATATATATATATATATATATGTATTCTATGTGTGTATATTTAGTGTTTACAAGGAAAGAAAGAGTTTTTTTTAGTTACGATATTTCTGTCCCATAGACTTACATTGGATTTCCGGTATCGGTATCGGGTATCGCCGATATTTTTTGGATATCGACGATACCATTCCGATACCGATACTTTTGGATATCGGAAAGTATCGCTCAACTCTAGTGTCTAGCCATAAAATGGGCAGTGGATACATTGAGGTGTTTCCTACTAGGCCGGAGGTTCAAACTTGTGTCCGATCATGCCCCTCTGAGATGATTAAGGGAGAAAAAGGGTAAACATGGCCGGGTGACTAGGTGGTTCTTAGGCCTCCAGAATTCCAGGTTCCACGTAAAACATAGGCCCGGGAAGTTATACGGAAATGCAGATGGCCTCACCCGAATTCGCTGTTTGGTGTCCGAAGGTGCCAAAGCCCCCGGATTTTGACAGAGGGGGGAATATGTGATAGGGTCATTGGCTCTGTATGTGAGTGGAGATAAGTGTCACAAAAGATATTATCCTGCGTGATGTGAAAGCCGTGAGTTTTTCTCCAGCATGATAGGTGCTGAGAGTAAGTCAGTTGCTCCTAGCCTGACTTTCATGTGAGTAGCTAAGAGACGGGCAGGACAGCTACTCACCATATCTCCACCTCAAGGGTGTGGCTGGAATGTTTAAATGTACAGCCAGTGTTTTTTTCCTGTCTGTGTTGGGTTGAGGAGAGAAGCCTCCAGACATTGAGCTGCTGCAAGAGTTGCCATATGTGTGCCCCAGGGGTGCTGGGCAGGGCTTCATATGAATTTATTTATTTTAATTTGAGCTTGAGAAAGGCTGTTTTTATGTTACCAGTTTGGGTTTTTGTTTTATGATGCAATAAACCTCCCATTGACTTTAACCGCATGTGTGCCTTTGTCAACCTCGAGTCTCACAGGATATGGGAGTGTGAATCCCCAAATATGATGTCAAGAGGGCCTAATCTTGACTTATCCTGGTGCTTCATGAAGATTTTTGTGGACTCTATGGCCATTAATGCATTTGACTATTTAAATTAAAAATCTCATGCACTAATGTTCACTGTGTAGATTTTGAAATAATATTTATGATCACACATTGTTTTATTAGATAAGTTGTGGAATATCAGGTGCCGTTATTGACATTTATTGTGAATAGCAACTGGTGCAGCAGTTTGTGGATCACACCTAGTCTAGCATGACAATTGCTTGATAACTTATGCAAAAATTAGTGCGTAAATGGTTTTTGGAAAAAAATTGGAGTTTCTGTATTGAATTATTTATAGTGTTAGTCAACCTTGCAAATTTTTTGTTAATATTTTAAGTAGGAATTTTGTAGCTTAATTATTGGAAAAGGTTCCGTATACATACAGTACAGAAGCAGCCTAAAAATATGCAAAGCTGTTAGGATTTCAAAGGTCATATCACCTCAAACATTGGGCATTTGGGCACAGTGATGTGGAAACTACAGACAGGAATATCACTGTCATAATACAGAGGATGACTCTGACTAGCGTTCCCAATGGCGCTGGAGCTGATCAAGCACATCTCGAGTACAAAAATTGCATCAAGTCAAAGTGAGGGTGCAACCAGCCAACAAAAATGTTTATAAGCAATCTACAATAAGACCACATGAGATAAAAGTAAAACTTCTCAGAACTCAAGGGCAGCAGTTGCTGCTCCCATCCAAACTAAAAAATTACCCCTGTTTATTCCACCCAGAAGCACCACCGATGGCGATGGTTACAATCTCTGGGTACTTTGGTTCCCTCCTATTGGCTAATTGGTTTCCTATTAAATTGGCAATAGTATGTGTGCATAAGAACTAATGTAGCAAGGTGGCATGAGGTGGTAGTCGTGGTAGAGATCACTTAGTCACAGTGGGTGAGCACGCCGGCACCTTGAACATAGAAAGACAAATGAAGTCTCAGTCCTGCAGTACAGTCAGTTACCTTCATCACGCGTTCACTTTGGTTGCAGGGGATCAGGTCTCTGGAAACACCTCAAGCCACAGTTCTGCTCCAACATTAAAACTTTACTGAACACGGTGAAAACGAGACAATGCTTCCTGTACTTTCCCTGCAGTCTTTATACACGCACATTTTTTATTGTACCAATTTTTTGTCAAAATTCTAATAAAGATATATGATTACAATAATAATATTCTATATGCTCTGTCTGGGTGTCTTCTTCTGGTCTGCCATGGTTCTGGTTTGGGTGTTCCTACTCCAGCCTCTGTATGTGGCACGCCATCAGCTTCTATCCTGGTCTCGAACCCCGTATTTCTCCTGGGTCGATCCCACTGAGCCAGTGCCCATCCACGCTGCCCATCCACCTGGGGCAGATTTTATCCTGCCCTGGGCAAGCCTGCCTGGGTTCTACTGCTTATATAGGAAGTTCTTTCCCTAAGTCCCTGAGGCTTTGCACCATCCCCCTTTAACTCCTCCCAACTGTTTAACCCTCTGTATTCTGTCTCTAAGCTAGATTATACATTTTTACATTACAGTAGTAAACATCACAGCATAATACAGCACATTACACATCACAAGAACACTAACAAACCGCACATTACATTAACATTGACAAATGACAAGGTGCCGCATATGTTACAGTGTACAGTGTCCACAGGAGAGAGAGGGCAGTTGAGGGTACCCATCACCTCCTTACACTAGCAACAATAGATTATGAATCCCACTGGGGATATAGACCAACATAATGACAATCTCTGCACAGCACTATGCAATATACTGTCACAATATAAACAGGAAATTATATAATTCCACATCTTCAATACATAGCATCCAGTATTTATAAACTAGACTTGTATATTTGGTTATTAATGAATGTATTAGTCAGTGTCTTGAGCTGGCATACAGATCTGTGCCGGAATTTCGTCAACAGTTGAAAGGTTTATCAGTGAGTGTTTACAGCCAGTGATAATGACCTCAGGGTTATTGTCCTACCAAGAATAGAACACAATGAATCAATGACTGGGTAAATATATTTTCTTTTTTTTTTAAATTGATCTCTTCACTAAAAATAATAAGACATGAGCAAGCTCTCGAAAGGGAGAGCAGTTGTTAATTGGCTATTTTGTAAGTATTTAAAATTGAAATAATTTTACAAATGGATATATAAAAACAATTCGAAACCTTCCTGGAAAGTTGAGCAAGTTCACAAAAACTCACAGTTGCTTAAGCGTCTAATGCAATATATTAAATCATTACAACACTGGCTAGAGGAGTAAACATATGGATTGTAAAATGCAAATAGCCATGAATCCAGAGTTGTGGAATAAATTATAATATTTCCTTAACCCCTTAAAGACCGCTGATATACCTTTTAACGGTGGTGGTTTAGAGTACTTAAACCACAGCGCCATTAACGGCGCTGTGGAAAAAGTATATAGCGGCCCCCAGTAGCCGAAACCCCAGAGAACATTATTCGGGTCAGTTTTTACCGAACCCGCTTTTGCGATTGCCTTTATTAACCGTATAAATGCGACCGCAAAAAAAAAGCCGCAATTCTGCGTTATCTTTCTCTCCCCTCTGATATGATTGCACATCAGAGGGGAGAGAAATAGGGTCCCCGAGTCCCCTGATCTGTCCCCTGTACCTCCCGGTGTCCCACCCGTCCTCCCATGGCTCCCGCAGCTCCCAGCGTCTTCTTCCTGTAAAGAAAATGGTGGGCGCATGCGCAGTGCGCCTGCCGAATCTGCCGGCCGGCAGATTCATTCATTCAGTGCAGGTACATTTTGATTCACTGTGATAAACCCTATCACAGTGATCAAAATAAAAAAATAGTCAATAAACCCCCTCTTTATCTACCCCTTAGTTAGGGAAATATAATAAAATAAAGAAAATATATTTATTTTCTTTTTTCCATTAGGGTTAGGGTTAAGGTTATAATTAGGTTTAGGGTTGGAATTAGGGTTAGAATTAGGGTTAGGGTTAGAATT
The DNA here is from genome assembly GCA_033576555.1 of Oophaga sylvatica. Lineage (NCBI taxonomy): Eukaryota > Metazoa > Chordata > Amphibia > Anura > Dendrobatidae > Oophaga > Oophaga sylvatica. The sequence continues at coordinate 204,551,730 of JARQOD010000005.1, read as the reverse complement.
AGGGTTAGGGTTACAATTAAGGTTGGAATTAGGGTTGGGATTAGGGTTAGGATTAGGGTTAGGATTGGGATTAGGGTTAGGGTTGGGATTAGGGTTAGGGGTGTGTTCGGGTTAGGGTTGAAGCTAGAATTGAGGGGTTTCCACTATTTAGGCACATCAGGGGGTCTCCAAACACGACATGGCATTCAAAAAGTCAAATGCTTCTCCCTCCCTTCCGAGCCCTGCCGTGCTACCAAACAATGGTTTACCCCAACATATGAGGTATCAGCGTTTTCAGGACAAATTGCACACCAATTTTGGGTTTCTAATTTCTCCTGCTAAGCTTGGGAAAATAAAAAATCGCTGGCTAAAAAATCATTTTGAGGAAAAAAAATGATTTTTTATTTTCACAGCTCTGCGTTTATAAACTTCTGTAAAGCACTTGAGGGTTCAAAGTGCTCACCACACATCTAGATAAGCTACTTGGTGGGTCTAGTTTCCAAAATGGTGTCACTTGAGGGGAGTTTCTACTGTTTAGGCACATCAGGGACTTTCCAAACGCGACATGACGCCAGCAGAACATTCCATCAAAGTCTGCATTACAAAATGGCGCTAGTTCCCTTCCAAGCTCTTCTATGCGCCCAAACAGTGGTTCCCCCCACATATGGGGTATCAGTGTACTCAGGAAAAATAGAACAACATCTTTTGGGGTCCAATTTCTCCTGTTATCTTTGGGAAAATAAAAAAAATAGCGGGCTAAAAAATCATTTTTGAGGAAAAAAATGATTTTTTTTTTTCATGGCTCTTCGTTATAACCTTCTGTAAAGCACTTGGAGGTTCAAAGTTATCACCACACATCTAGATAAGTTCCTTAAGGGGTCTAGTTTCCAAAATCGGGTCACTTGTTGGGGGTTTCCACTGTTTAGGCACATCAGGGGCTCTCCAAACACGACATGGCGTCCAGCCAATTTTGCATTGAAAAAGTCAAACGGCGCTCCTTCCCTTGCGACCTCTGCCGTGCGCCCAAAGGGTGGTTTACCCCCACACATGGGGTATCAGCTTATTTGGGAGAAATTGCACAACAAATTGTGTGATTCTTTTTTCTTTTAACACTTGTGAAAATAAAAAACAATTGGTTCTGAAGTAAATTTTTTGCAATAAATGTTAAATATTAATTTTTTCCTTCCACATTGCTTCAGTTCCTGTGAAGCATATAAAGGGTTAATAAACTTCTTAAATGTGGTTTTGAGCACCTTGAGGGGTGCAGTTTTTAGAATGGTGTCACTTCTGGGTATTTTCTATCATATAGACCCCTCAAAGAGACTTCAAATGTGATGTTGTCCATAAAAAAAAATGGTGGTGTAAAAATGAGAAATCGCTGGTCAACTTTTAACCCTTATAACTTCATAACAAAAAAAATTTGTTTCCAAAATTGTGCTGATGTAAAGTAGACATTTGGGAAATGTTATTTATTAAGAAATTTGTGTGACATATCTCTCTGATTTATGGGCATAAAAATTTAAAGTTTGAAAATTGTTAATTTTTGAAAATTTTCGCCATATTTCCATTTTTTTCATAAATAAACGCAAGTCATATAAAAAAAAATACCACTAACGTGAAGTACAATATGTCATGAGAAAACAGTCTCAGAATCAGCGGGATTCGTTGAAGCTTCCAGATTTATAACCTCATAAAGTGACAGTGGTCAGAATTGTAAAAATTGGCCCGGTCATTAAGCTGCAAATTGGCTCTGTCACTAAGGGGTTAATGGACTTGCTCACATATTTTCATGCAATTTTCAGGTTCAAAATTTTGTGCTGAATAAATTCTTAACATATCTCTGATGTGATCACAATCAATTTCCCTCCCAAGCATAAAGCTAGAAAACATTCATTTTTGTTTGTCTACAACCTTATAGAGGGGATTTGGAGCGCTACATAAAAAATGATAATCACTTTAAAGGTATACAAAGATCTTAATCAGTACGTCACTGGAGCTATTTATGTTAGAATCTATTTAGTTTGACAATCCGCCATCTTTTTGTGGTTCTGGCTGCTGGTCTTTTTCCTCTGGTGCTGGGCTTGTCGTTAGTCAGGTGATTGTATCACCCTTTATTACCCTGCACCTGCCTCCCAGTCCTTGCTGGACATCAGTGTTAATTCGCTTGAGTTCTGGCTAGGAGCTTTGATTGATAGCTTTGTGTTTTACTTTGTGCAGTTCTGGGAACTCTAGTTCTGCTTGCTTAGCCTTTTTGTTTTTTCCTTTTGTTTCTGCAGCTTCCTCTATTTCCCTGCTAGGGGGTTTATTAGTGTTTTGTTCCCAGTCCCTAGATCTTTCAGGGATTCCCTTCCCCCCACCTTTGAGTCTTGACTAGGAAACGTCGGTGGGTCTATTCTCAAGGAATAGGTCGTCCGCCCCATCGTAGGGATCGAGTCTAATCCCAGTGCAGGGTCAGCTTCTTTCCCTCCTGTCCTATTCATTAGTTGTAGATCCGTAACAATTTACTCCCTTAACAACCGCCGATACACCTTTTAGCGATGGCAGTTAAGGGTGCTTACTCCTCAACAGCGCTTTTTAACAGTGCTGATAAATAAGTGTAAAGTTCCCCCCAGCATCAGAAAATCTCCAGGGTATCAGATACCGGGGGTAGCTGAGACCCTGTGGAACATGATCAAGGACTATTTTTATGGTCCCCTGTCACGTGATCGCCGTTATTCACCGAATAACGATTAATAAAAAAAAAAGTCTGATTTAAATTAATTTCTCTCTCCTGTGATATGATCTAGCATATCAGAAAAGAGAAAAATGAGGTCCCCCGAGCCACCCTAGTACTTCCACCATCCTCTGGCACTCCAGATCTGTCCCCAGACCTCCGCATTATCTTCCTGAAAAAAAATGGTGGGCGCCCCAAGATCTGCTCGATGGTACCCAGCAACAATAGAGAATTTTTCCTATTGGTTCCTTTTGAACACTGTGATAGACCCTATCTCAGTGATCAAAATAAAAAAAGTACATCAAATCCCCCCTTTGTCACCCCCTTATTAGAAAAAAATATAAAATAAAAAAATGAAATTTTTTCCATTCTTTGCAGTTAGGGTTGGGATTAGGGTTGGTGTTAGGGCCGTGATTAGGGTTTTGTTAGGGTTAGGGTTGTGTTAGGTTTGGAGTTAAAATTGGAGTTTTTTCAAAAGTAATAAAATTAAAAATGAAGATGATATGACGGCTAGTTTTGAGCACAAATGCTTGCTACTCGACTTTGCATCAGGTGCACAGAGTATCACGGATCCCCGCTTGTTTTTTTGGGGGTGTCTATCAGCCATGAAACATGCGGAATAGGGACTCAAGTATGTCACTTGAGCACTCGCGATATTTCGTGCATACCCTAGCACCCGAATCAAACTGGAGTAGCGAGCACTTGCCCTCAACACTAATGAAGATACATTCAATATGACAACCTAATGTTATCAAATTTTGTGTCGTACCTGTGCATTAAAAATACTCACTACACCCCTGGATAAAATCCTTGAGGTGTGTTGTTTCCAAAATAGAGTCACTTGCTGGGGGGTTTACTGTTTAGGTACATCAGGGGCTCTCCAAATGCAACATGGCATCTGCTCTCTATTCCAGACAATTTTGCATTAAAAAGTAAAATAATGATCCTTCCCTTCAAAGCCCTGCCATGAGCCCAAACAATGGATTTCTCTCACATATGGGGTATTGGTGTATACCGGATGAATTGCACAACACATTTTGTGGTCTATTTTATATTTTTACCCTTGTGAAAATAAAAAAGTTTTGGTCTAAAGTAAATTTTTTGTGAAAAAAGTTAAATGTTTTTTCTTCCACATTGCTTCAGTTCAGTTCAGTGCAGCAACTAAACTACCTCCTGAAGCTCATCAAGAGTGTGCAAAGCAGTAATAAAAGCAAAAGGTGGCTACTTTGAAGAACTTAGAATATAAGACATTTTCAGTTGTTTCACACTTTTTTGCTAAGTCTATAATTCCACATGTGTTAATCCATAATTTTGATGCCTTCAGTGTGAATGTACAATTTTCATAGTCATGAAAATGCAGAAAAATCTTTGAATGAGAAGGTGTGTCCAAACTTTTGGACTGTTCTGTATATAAAAAAAATATATATATTGTAGTCCATAGGGTTTCAAGGATATAGTTCTATCCAACGAGTCCATTTCTTTATAAATTTGTCATAAGTAGAGTTGAGCGATACTTTCCGATATCCAAAAGTATCGGAATCGGAATGGTATCGCCGATACCATTAAAATATCGGCGATACCCGATACCGATACCGGAAGTCCCATGTAAGTCTATGGGAACAAAATATCGCAACTAAAAAAACCTCTTTCTTTCCTTGTAAACACTAAATATACACACATACAATACATATATATATATATATATATACATGTCATTGTGACATATATATATATAACATATATGTATAGTTTATACACTTCTACATAGTAAAATATCCTCTGATTCAATTGCCGGGTAAAGCCGGCTTCTGTGAAAAGACAGAAGCACCCGACATGAAATGACACTTGGTGTACATAGGGTTAACCATGTCTTTTCATGTCGTTTGCTATCTGATTTGCACAAACAATTACATCAGTCTATGTGTGCAAAATTTCACACCTGTAGGGGTTAATTAAAGGTGTAAATTCGTTGTAAAAAAAACGGACTTTTTTGCTACGAATTTACACCTTTAATTAACCCCTACAGGTGTGAAATTTTGCACACTTACACTCATGTAATTGTTTGTGCAAATCAGATATCAAACTACATGAAAAGACATGGTTAACCCTATGTACACCAAGTGTCATTTCATGTCGGGTTCTGCATTTTCACAAAAGCCGGCAATTGAATTAGCGGCTATTATACTATGTAGAAGTGTATGAACTATAAATATAAATATATATGTGTCACAAATTCAATGACATGTATATATATATATGAGGTGTAAAATTGCTGAAAAAAAAATGCGTGGGCTCCCGCCCTATTTTCGCAACCAGACAGACAAAGCCAGTGAGTGGGGGCAGATAATAATAGCCCAGAGAGGGACCATTTTTTTTGGCCCCCCCCCAGCTACTTAACATCTGCCCCCAGACACCCCAGAAAGGGCAAATCTCTAATTAGATTTGCCCTTTCTGGCACTTTGCCCGTCTATTCCCATTGCCCTGTAGCGGTGGCGAATGGGTTAATAAGGGGTTAAAATGACCTTGCAATTGAAAGGTCACTTTAAGCCAGGTTAATAATTGAGAGCTGTCAATTAGACAACTATCAATTATTAATCCTATTGTATGAAAGAAAAATCAAACACACACACTTTAATAAAAAAGAAGTTTAATGAAATAATCACACAGTTTTTGACCATATTTTATTTACCTGCTAAAACCATTTCCTGTAATAAAAATAAAATAATAAAGCAAAATTATTCTTACCAATCCGATGCACAGTCAGGTCCCACGGTGTAATCCTTCAGAAAGGGTTAATGTTTACTGCAGGGACCGCAGCTAATGCTGCAGCCTCACAGTAAACCCCCAAATGAATGAGCTCCTCTCCTGGCTGACAGGAGAGGAAGTGGAAAGCTTAATTGATTGCTTTCCACTTTCACTTCAGGTCAGCCAGGGACACCATCAGTGACGTCAGAGGGAACTGATTAACAAAAATAGGGGTTCCCTTCGAAAAAAAAATGGCGTGGGGTCCCCCCTATTTTTGTTAACCAGCCAGATGAAGCAGACCGCTGAGGCCTGGATTTTCAGGCTGTTAAGGAGCCAAGATCCATGGACCTTGCCAGCCTGATAATACCAGGCCACAGCAGTCTGCATATCTTGGCTGATTAACAAAAATAGGGGATCCCCTCGAAAAAAATTGGCGTGGGGTCCCCCCTATTTTTGTTAACCAGCCAGATGAAGCAGACCGCTGAGGCCTGGTTTTTCAGGCTGGTAAGGATCCAATATCCATGGACCTTGCAAGCCTGATAATACCAGGCCACAGCAGTCTGCTTAGCTTGGCTGGTTAACAAAAATAGGGGATCCCCTCGAAAAAAAAAACGGCGTAGGGGTCCCCCTATTTTTGTTAACCAGCCAAGTAAAATGCAGACTGCTGCGGCCTGGTATTAAAAGACTGTCAAGGCCCATGGATTTTGGCCCTCAACAGCCTGATAATACCAGGCTGCAGCAGCCCCACATTTGGCGCATCAAAAGATGTGCCAATTGTGGCACTTTACCCGGCTCTTCCCACTGCCCTGTAGCGGTGGCAAGTGGGGTAATAAGAGGTTAATGTCACCGTTGATTGCACGGTGACAATAAGCCCGGTTAATAATGGAGAGGCGTCAATAAGACACCGATCCATTATTAATCCCAAAGTTTTTAAATGTGTAAAAAAAAGACACAGCAAGAAAAAAGTCTTTTAATGAAATAAAAGAGACAACACAGTTTTCATTTTTTTTATTACTCTCTCATTCCTGCGACGCCATCGATCTCCTGTAAAAAAATAAAAAAAACAAACCAACAGTATACCACCTGTCCGACGCAGTCCATAACGACAGTCCCACGACGATCCAGCTCTGCTACATCGCAATGACAGGCAGAGCCTGTCATTGCAATGCAGCACAGCTGATTACCTGCTTCCCCGGCGGTGACGTCATCGGACTGACTGCTTTACGGCCGGGATTACCCAGCAGTCACTGCAGTTATCGCGAGAAACTGCATGTGACCGCCGGGGAGAAGAGGATGGCGGCCATGAAGCAGTCCAGCCCGTGACCGCCGGAGATCTTCTGCCAGGTAAGTGCCGCTGACTCCTGACAGACCCGACAGACGGACACTGACAGTGACAGTGACATCCCGATTCCGGTATCCGATATGACGAAAATATCGGAACTCGGAATCGGAATTCCGATACAGCCAATATCGGCCGATACCCGATATTTGCAGTATCGGAATGCTCAACCCTAGTCATAAGGGTTGTTTAACATGGCTAGCTGACGTTCAAATTCTTTGTGAAGGCTAATTTTTTCAATAATATTTTGAATCGAGGGCAGGTCAGGCTTTTTCCAGTAATAGGCCAAAGTATTTTTTGTAACTAATAAGATGTGGATAACAAGAGGTTTTAAGGTAGGGTCTATCTGATCTGAGTTCAACGATGAAAGTGCGAATTGAAGAGAGAGGTGAATCTTTTTTGAAAGTATTGAGTTTATGAGTTTATTAATGTTTTTCCAAAGCGACTTAATAATAGGACAATGCAAAAAGATGTGAATTAATCTCCCATATTGCCCACAGTTTCTCCAACAGATTGAAGAATGTTCTTGGTTTATTTTAGAAAGTTTGGCAGGGGTATAATACCATCTAGTAAGAACTTTATGGTGGGATTTTTGTAAGGACATTGAAGCTGTGGCAGAAAGAAATGGCACAAGCTTTTTCCCATTCAGAAGGATCAAGACTTAAGTGAAGTTCAGCCTCCCATTTTATTATGTTATGGGTTTTTGTCAATTCATAGCTTTTGTTTAAGCATTTATATATGAATTCCATACTCCAAAATATACTGTGATCAATATTATTGACCAAGTTTACTGCTGGTTCAGACAAACGAGCAAGAATTTTTTGAGAAGAAACTTATCAATATGATTTTTCAAAATCAGATACTGACAAAATGAAGAGGAAGGAATGTTAAACTTTTTTAGGAGACTAAATGGGTGACAAGCTGGTCCTCCACTCAAGTCTTTGAGTTTCTTTATCCCTAATTTCTCCCATAGAGGGTCTATGGTGTGCTTCAATGATGAGCAAATGACATGAAGTGAAAGATTTTTTAGAGAATCAAAGTTATTGTGACCCCTTTTCATAGAATCATAGAATTGTAGAGTTGGAAGGGACCTCCTGGGTCATCTGGTCCAACCCCCTGCTCAAAGCAGGATTCACTAAATCATCCCAGACAGATGTCTGTCCAGCCTCTGTTTGAAGACTTTCATTGAAGCAGAACTCACCACCTCTCGTGGCAGCCTATTCCACTCATTGATCACTCTAACTGTCAAAAAGTTTTTTCTAATATCTAATCTGTGTCTCCTCCCATTCAGTTTCATCCCATTGCTTCTAGTCTTTCCTTGTGCAAATGAGAATAAAGATAATCCTTCTACAATGTGACAGCCCTTGAGATATTTGTAGACAGCTATTAAGTCTCCTCTCAGTCTTCTTTTTTGCAAACTAAACATTCCCAAATCCTGCAACCGTTCCTCATAGGACATGGTTTGCAGACCGGACACCATTCTGGTCGCTCTTCTCTGAACTTGCTCCAATTTGTTGATGTCTTTTTTAAAATGTGGTGCCCAAAACTGGACACAGTATTCCAGATGAGGTCTGACCAAAGAGGAGTAGAGGGCAATAATGACTTCAGGTGATCTAGACTGTATGCTTCTGTTAATACATCCCAGAATTGTATTTGCCTTTTTTGCTGCTGCATCTGCAGTCTGTGATCTATTAGTATACCCAAGTCTTTTTCACATGTGCTGTTGCTTAGCCCTATTCTTCCCATTCTGTATACGCTTTTTTCATTTTTATTTCCCAGATGTAGTACTTTGCATTTTTCCCTGTTAAAAACAATTCTGTTAGTTGCTTCCCACTGCTCCAGTTTATTTATATATTTTTGAATTCTCTCTCTCTTCTCTAGTATTAGCTATCCCTCCTAGCTTTGTGTCATCAGCAAATTTAATCAGTTTACCCTCAATTCCTTCATCTAAATCATTGATAAAGATGTTGAACAATACAGGGCCCAAGACCGAGCTCTGTGGTACCCCACTTGATACATTCTTCCAACTGGATGTGCAGCCATTTACTACCACTCTTTGGGTCCTATCTTTAAGCCAGTTATGAATCCACCTAACAGTTGCCTTGTCCATTCCATACTTAGTCATTTTTTCAATAAGGATTGTGTGAGATACTTTGTCAAATGCTTTGTTGAAGTCAAGATATTATATATCTACAGCATTTCCCTGATCCACCAAGCCAGTGATTCTGTCATAGAACGAAATTAAATTAGTCTGACATGACTTATTAGTTACAAACCCATGCTGACTCTGGTTAAGCACTTCATTCTTGTCCAGGTACTTACATACATGTTGTTTAATAATTTGTTCAAAGATCTTTCCTGGTATAGAAGTCAGACTCACCGGCCTGTAGTTCCCTGGGTCCACCTTCTTCCCCTTTTTGAAGATAGGAACAACATTTGCTCTTCTCCAGTCTTCTGGGACTTCTCCTGTTCTCCAAGAATTTTCAAAGATTATAGAGAGTGGTTCAAAAATTTCTTCTGCTATCTCCTTCAGTACTCTGGGATGTAATTCATCTGGACCTGGAGACTTGAATTCATTTATGTTAGCTAAGTGTTTCCTCACTATTTTTCTGTTTATAGATATCCTGGATTCTTCTATTCCCTTAATAGGACAGTGAAGATCAGTTGATGTTACATTTCCTTTCTGTGAGAAAACAGATGCAAAATAGGAATTTAAAAGTTCGGCCTTCTCAACGTCCTTTCTTACCATTTCATAATTTTCATCCAGTAAAAATCCTATAGCATCTTTGACTTTTCTTTTACTTTTGACATATCCCCAAAATTCTTTTTTATTGCTTTTGACATCTCTTGCAAGCCTTAATTCATTGTCAGCTTTAGATAATCTGATTCTTGCCCTGCAGGTTCTGCAGACATCATTATATTCATCTTTAGATATGCCTCCCTCTTTACATTTGATAAACATTTCTTTCTTCCTTTTTAGCATGTGTTTAAGTTCTGTGTTTATCCATCCTGGTTTCCTTAAATGCTTCCTATTCTTCCTGTTTTTGGAATTGTTAGTGACTGTGCTTTGAGAATCTCATTTTTCAAGATTTCCCATCCTTTCTGGACATTTTTGTCCTTAAGGATATCCAGCCATTGGATCCCTCTGATTCTCTTTCTGAGTCCCTTAAAATCTACCTTTCTGAAATCTAACCTTCAAGTCTGAGTCTTCACAGGTCTTCCTCCTCTAGTATCCAAAATTCTAACATAGCATGGTCGCTACCTCCTAAGGTCCCAGCCACTCTTACCTCCTCAACCATTTCCTCCCTGTTTATAAGGATTAGATCCAAGGTAGCAGATCCCCTTGTTGTCTCCCCTACCTTTTGGAAGATAAAATTGTCAGCAAGAGAGGATAAGAATTTCCTGGACCTGTTAGTTTTCCCTGAGAGAGATTCCCAACAAATGTCTGGATAGTTGAAATCTCCCATGACCACTATGTCATACTTTTTGGAGAACTTAGCCATTTGATGCATAAAGAGTTCATCCATATCTTCAGCTTGCATAGGCGGCCTGTAGTAAATGCCTACAATGGTGTCCTATCCATTGTTTGCTCCTTGTATTCTTACCCAAACAGTTTCCACAGAACTCCCAGTCTCTGAAGCTTCAATCTCTGTGCAGATATACGATTTTCTAACATACAATGCGATACCTCCTCCTCGTTTATCAAGTCTGTTTCTTGCAAATAAGTTGTATCCTTCTAGCCTTGTATTCCAATCATGTGTATCGTCCCACCATGTTTCAGTAATTCCAATGACATCATATTTCTTTTCCTGCGTTAGTAGTTCCAATTCTCCTTGTTTGTTGCCCATGCTTTGTGCGTTTGTATAGAAACATTTTAGTTTGTGTGTGGTTTCTCTTCCTCCAATATTTTTATTATTTAGATTTAGGCTTAGAGAATTTTTTCCATGCACCCAGTATGGGTTGGAAGATAGAATGAGAGTTTGTAATGTCTTTTCTTAGTAGTATTTGGTCTAGGATGAGTAGATTTAGAGATTTGTTATTATTGAAATGGAGTTCTAGGTCATACCAGGCAGGGGGTTCTAAATGTGGCCACCAATGAAGACTCTGCTTTATTAAGTTGGCGTAATAGTATGCCGAGATATTAGGAAGTCCAGCTCCTCCATATCTCCATATCTTTTACTATTATATAGAATGTTTTTGCAATTCTGGGTTTCTTGTTTCACCAGACGAAGGAGTTGATTTTATTTTGCAAACTAGTTAGAAGAGAAGTCGATATTTTTAGTGGGAGTGATCTGAACAAATATAAAATCTTCTGCAATACATATGACTTAAAAGGCATGATTTTCCCCCACCATGATAGTTCCCTATCTGCATATATGTTGAATATATCTTGAATACTTTCCTACCTTCAATTGTATCTTTGGAGAGATCCGCATAAAATCTTAAGTGGTTGTAGGGTTCAGGGAATCCACCTTTTTGTCTGACGCAATTTAGTAATTGATCTTTTATGTGGAAGAAGTGGACTCTCATTATTGTGTCTCTTGGTGCCTCCTTAGGGATGTTAGGCGGTTTAGGAAGTCTATGGATCCTGTCAATTTTAAGCCCTGGTCAGTTAGAGATGGGATAATTTTCTTGAACACTTTCTTTGTGTAATCAGTAGTGTTGAGCGATACTGCTCAATATCTAAAAATATCGGATCGGAATGGTATCACCGATATCACTAAATATCGTCGATATCCGATTCCGATACCGGAAGTCCCATGTAAGTCTATGGGAACAAAATATTGCAACTAAAAAAAACACTTTCTTTCCTTGTAAACACAAAATATACACACATAGAATACATATATATATATATATATACATGTCATTGTGACATATATATATACATATATTTATAGTTTATGCACTTCTACATAGTAAAATAGACTCTGATTCAATTGCCGGGTAAAGCCGTGACATACCCCATAGAAGTCGACGGGCTCGGTGCCGAGTACCCCCAAAACCTCTGGCTCTGTGCGACTCAACTTGGGCGTCACGAACAGGATTCTGTAGCTCGCTATAAGCGAGTCCTGTGTGCCTGAATTGAACTGGTTTTGTGCTTGAGAATTGCTAAAATCATCAGAGAATGTATTTGCCATTTTTCAGCCATATCTGCGTCACGACGAGGCACTGGTGAAGAAGAAGGGCGTGCTCTTCGTGGGTGTACACTCACTCAGTGATGGCCGACCACTCTAAATGGTACTGCAATGTAAGATCGTGCCCCACAGCTCTTGAGTTCCGCCTCCTCATCCTCCTCAGTGTGCGGAAACTAACACGAAGGTCCCGCCTCACTACAAAAGAGGGGCCCTTTCCAGGTGCTAATGACACATGTGACTTGGCAGAGATGGCTAATGGACACGAGCAGAAGTGTGAAGGGATGGAGCAGTCAGAGCTCTCCCCCCACGGAAGCGACCCGATCGCCACGGAACCACCGTTGGGCACCCGGCCTGGAAACCCTCCTACGCTGCAAGAAGCGGAGGATACCCTAAGATGCCTGGCCCGGCACCGGGAGGAGGTCGCCAGGATGGAAGTCAGCTGGCGTGCCCTAAAACTAAACTTGGAGCGGCGCCAATCCCTCTTACCTGAAGTGTCTGTACCGGTGTCACGCTGTCTAATGATATGTATACAATGTCAGTAAACTATTAATACAGGAACAACACTTTATACAACAACTAGTATAGCAACATAAGCATGTAAGTATAGAATAGATTTACCTGACACGATCTCTGCTGAACTCAGGGTTAATCTTGAGGACTTGATGAGCTGAAACAGGAAAGAGGTGGACCGGGATCTAACCTGACCCTAAACTGGGGTCCTAACTAATCCCTCACCTTGGAGGTACTGATAATGGTTCAGAGGTCCAAGTCTCCAACCTAACCCTGTCTCCTATCAGACCCTGAACCCTGTAATCAGTCCTAAGAAGGATCCTGACTACCACCAAAGGGATATGGGCTGATCTCAGCTAAATACACAGATTAGACATATAAGACAGACAGGATAACACTCGCTTGCATACACACTCAAACACCAAAGGAACATAAATGGTCTGGGAAATAAACTCTAACCAAGTTGAGCTTAGAACAACTAAGGAGCTCACAACTAAAGTCTATACAGATTCATTCCTATCTGTGGTCTGCATGAAGGTTTCACTGGCAACTCCCCAAGCAGACAACCAGGAATTTAAAGGAAACCAATCAACAAATAATCAATTGCAGCCGGGAGAAACTGCACCCAGTCCCAGGACCGAGCACAGACAGAATTAACTCCCTAGCTGCCAAACACAAAGAAACAGCAGATCAGCTGTGAGAAGTCAAAATGTGCAACCGCGACGATCTTCGTGGCAATGCACACATGACAACCGGATAGTGAGGCACCCGTTCTAGTAGAGGAGTCCGTGCGGGCATCCCAGCCCTTGCAATGTGATCCGGTTGACGTTGTCGCAGTGGAGGCACCCGTTCCTGCAAAAAATGCTGCATCGGCAGCACCCCAGATCCCGCTGTCTGCCCCCGTCGCTGAGACAGAAGAAGCGACACCCATCCTCATGGAGGAGGCCGCGCAGGCACCAGAGGTCTACCTGTCTGTACCGGAGCCCCGACTGTCATCTGTTCCAGAGCCGGCTGCTTCCTCCGCAGGTGAGCGCCGCCAGGACTGTCGGGCGCCAGGAGAGCTGCCGCAAACCGGACATCGTAAGCTGCAGTTTGATGGTGGAGACATGGAGATGCTGGTGGAGGAGAATTACAACCGGCATCAGGAGGAAGAGTGGAGACGTTGGGAGAGAGAAGCCGAGCGACAAAGGGAGCAGCGCGAATCCCAGAAGCTTCGCCAACATCACATCGAGAAGGACCGGGCAGATAAGTACCGGATGAGAAAAGATAAAGGAACCCTGAGGGAGCCGCGGCGTAAGGGTGCAGTACGGAGCTTTAAATTGAAAGCTGGTTGGGGCTTCATCCAGGAGCCTGGACTTTATTTAGAAGTGTTTGTGACCCGGCGGGACGTGGAGACTCACCTCCCAGAAGGACACCCGGGGAGGGACCTGTTGCCAGGAGACTTGGTAACTTACACCCGACACTGGGGTTACAATGGATGGTATGCCCTAAATGTCACCAGGTGCGACCCCTGGTCCCCAGAGTGTCAGGAACCTGTGAGACCCTCGGAGCCTTCAGCCTCCCACATCCAGGCCTCTGCACAAGTGCCCACCCCACGCCGTAAATCTCCCCAGCCTCCCTCAGTGGTCTCCTCAGCAGCCCCAGCTATGGACATGATAATGATAGCTGGCCCGTACCCGGCGCCTGTTAGGCCCCTGGGGTTCGTTCAGTCCGGGACATAGGGCTCCAGACCCGGAGGGAGATGAAAGAGGTGGCCACACAGACACAGATAGCGGGTCACGACTTGACTGTACAGACCACACGACGTCATCAGGTCCTGGTGGTCCTTGGTGTCTCGGATGTTTGGCAAGCATCAGAAGAGTACCAGGTGGTACCTGGAACACCCCTGCCAAAGAATTATAAATAACCCGGACAGGGTCCCTGTATGTAAATAGTTAAATTGTTGATGTACCCGGACGGGTGAATGTTCATAAAAAAGTTTTTTAATTTAATAAAAAAAAACAACACAGTTTTCATTACTTTTATTACAGTCTCATCCTGCGACGCTATCGATCTCCTGTAAAAAAATGAAAAAAAAAAACCAGCAGTATACCACCTGTCCGACGCAGTCCATAGTAACGAGTGTCCCACGACGATCCAGCTCTGCTACATCAGAATGACATCAGACGCAGGGACCCACGTCCTCTCCTCTTGACCATACCCCTTCCAATGCACCAAGTACTGAAGGGACCGGCGATTCAGACGTGAGTCAATGATCTTTGATACTTGAAATTCCAAGTTACCATTGACCAACACAGGAGGAGGAGGTAGAGGTGACGGTATGACTGGTGCCACATACCTTTTAAGTAATGACTTGTGGAACACATTATGAATTTTAAACGTAGGAGGGAGGTCCAGACGAAATGCCACAGGATTAATTATGGAACTGATCCTGTACGGCCCGATGAATCTGGGACCCAGTTTCCAGGAGGGCACCTTAAGTTTTATATTCCTGGTAGACAACCATACCAGATCGTTCACATTCAGATCTGGACCAGAAACTCTCCTCCTATCAGCCATACGTTTGTAACGGTTCCCCATCGCACTCAGATTATTCAATACACCTCTCCACACAGAAGCAAGTGACGACGAGAAACGCTCCTCCTCAGGAACCCCAGAAGGGCCCCCCCCATTGAAAGTACAAAACTGGGGATGGAAACCATATGCCCCAAAAAACGGGAACTTACCAGTGGACTCGCTCCGCCTGTTGTTAAGAGCGAACTCTGCCAGAGGCAAGAAAGAAGACCAGTCCTCTTGGTTCTCTGAAACAAAACACCGGAGATATGTCTCTAAGCTCTGATTCAGACGCTCTGTCTGACCATTGGTCTGCGGATGAAAAGCCGAGGAAAATGACAATTGCATCCCCCGACGTAAACAAAATGCCCTCCAAAATTTGGACACAAACTGAGACCCCCTATCTGACACCACATCAGAAGGCAACCCATGAAGTCTAACGATCTCCCTAATGAACACCTGCGCCAGAGTTTTAGCATTAGGGAGTGCAGGAAGAGCAACGAAATGTGCCATCTTACTGAACCTGTCAACAACCACCAGTATGACAGTATTCCCTGACGATGGAGGAAGGTCCGTAATGAAGTCCATAGATAAATGAGTCCATGGACGCTCCGGAAGTTTCAAGGGTAAAAGGGTCCCAGACGGACGGGTATGAGGGGTTTTAGAGCGAGCACACACCCCACATGACGCGACAAAAGTTATAACATCTTTATTAGCATTAGGCCACCAAAACCGGCGAGAAAGGAGATCTAAAGTAGCCTTACTCCCTGGATGTCCTGCTAGAGCAGAATTATGATGTGCCTCAATAACCTTTTGTCTCAACAGATTTGGGACAAACAGTCTCCCTGGAGGTCCTGCAGGGGCGTCCCCCTGAGCCTCTAACACCTCCTCCTCAAGCTCAGAAAATACAGCCGACACTACCACCCCCTCCTGAAGGATAGGACTCGGGTCATCCGTTTTCCCGGCCCCTGGGAAACTGCGAGACAAGGCATCAGCCTTTACATTCTTAGACCCCGTGCGATAAGTGACGACAAAATTAAACCTGGTAAAAAACAACGACCATCGAGCTTGTCTGGAATTCAGACGCTTAGCGGATTCCAAATACAACAGGTTCTTGTGATCAGTAATAATGGTAACCGGGTGGACTGCCCCCTCCAAAAAGTGACGCCATTCTTCAAAAGCTAACTTAATGGCCAAAAGTTCCCTATTGCCGATATCATAATTCCTTTCGGCGGACGACAATTTCTTAGAAAAGAAAGCGCACGGATGCCATTTACCAGGGGACGGACCCTGGGACAATATAGCACCCACCCCTACGTCAGACGCATCCACCTCCACAATGAACGGCTGAGATGCATCTGGTTGGATGAGAACGGGTGCCGAAGCAAAACATTTCTTCAAAGAGGAAAAGGCTTGGCAAGCTTTGTCCGACCATTTAGAAAAATCCGTCCCTTTTCTTGTCATGTCAGTGAGAGGTTTGACGACAGATGAGAAATTACAAATAAATTTCCGGTAGTAGTTAGCAAACCCCAAAAAACGCTGCAGAGCCTTAAGATCCCCTGGCTGATCCCATTCAAGCACTGCTCTCACCTTTTCAGGGTCCATACGGAAACCGGAGGCTGACACCAAAAAACCCAAAAACTGAAGTTCCTGTACGGCAAATACACACTTCTCCAGTTTGGCGTATAGTTTATTGTCTCGCAAGATCTGCAACACCTGTCTCACATGCTCCTGATGAGACACAAGATTGGCGAGTAAATTAAAATGTCGTCCAAATATACAACCACAAACAGCCCCACAAGGTGACGAAAAATGTCATTAACAAAATGTTGGAATACTGCTGGTGCAGTAGTCAGACCAAAAGGCATGACAAGGTTTTCATAATGTCCCTCCGGCGTGTTAAACGCCGTTTTCCACTCATCCCCCTCTTTTATCCTAATCAGATTATACGCCCCCCTGAGATCCAATTTAGAGAACCATTTGGCGCCAACAATTTGATTGAAGAGATCAGGAATAAGAGGGAGTGGATACGGATCTCGAACAGTAATCCGATTAAGTTCGCGGAAATCCAAGCAAGGGCGTAGGCCTCCATCTTTCTTCTTCACAAAGAAGAACCCCGCGGCTACTGGGGAAGATGAAGGTCTAATATGCCCTTTGGCCAGACTTTCAGAAATATAATCTTTCATAGCCTGCCTCTCAGGACCAGAAAGATTATATAACCTAGCTTTAGGCAACTTAGCATCAGGAAGGAGATTAATAGAGCAGTCATACACGCGATGAGGAGGCAACTCCTGACACCCCTCCTCAGAGAAAACATCCCCAAAATCCTCCAAAAAAGGAGGCAATGTACTAGGCACGACCGCACTGATGACTGTGTTCATGCAGTTGCTTTTGCAAAACTCACCCCATTGGCTTATTTCTCTGGACTGCCAATTAATCACAGGGTTATGTTTAACCAACCAAGGAAGTCCCAACACAATGGGAGTAGGTAGACCTCCAACACATAACAAGATAATTATTCCCTATGTATTGCCCCTACCCGGTCAATGTTATGAACCTCATGAACAAAGCTACCTTGGCCGAGAGGCCTGGCGTCAATGGAGAATATAGGGATCGGTTTGACCAATACACTCAGATGCATACCTTGAGCCTGAGCAAACTGAGCGTCAACCAGATTAGCCCCGGAACCACTATCAAGAAGAACAGACAATCTCTCCACTCTCGTACCAACTACCACCTCCACTGGTACAAGGAACTGAGAAGAACTGGCGGATGAAATACATACTCCCAGGTTGTCGTCCACCACACAACCTGGGATTAACAGTTTTCCGGCGACTTTTGGCTCAACAAGGCACGGGATGGACATTCTCCAACAAAATGTCCCTCTTTCCCGCAGAAAAAAACATCTTCTAGTCCTGCGGCGTACCGCCAATCCCCTCCTACGAAATGATGTCCCTCCCAACTGCATAGGCTCATCCGAACAGACAAGGGGAACCTCAACATAAGGGACTTTAGTGGTAGGTGGAGAAACAACAGGGAGTGGGGTTACCTCACCCCTCTCCCGAAGCCGTCTATCAGTACGGATAGCTAAGGCCATAGCAGCCTCCAGTGAATGAGGAGACTCATACTGAGCCAAAACGTCTTTTAATTTATCAGAAAGCCCATGACAAAACTGGCTCCTAAGAGCTGGGTCATTCCACTGAGTATCTGTGGCCCATCTACGAAACTCAGAAGCAAATTCCTCTGCAGGACGATCTCCCTGCTGTATCTTACGTAATTTTGTCTCAGCAAGAGAGACCCGATCTGGGTCATCATATACCAATCCCAGGGCAGTAAAAAAATGATCTACAGACAGTAGAGCCGGGGATCCCGGAGGAAGGGAAAATGCCCAGGATTGAGGGTCCCCTTGCAGAAGTGAGATAACAATTCCCACTCTCTGCTCATCACTCCCTGATGATCGAGGCCGAAGCCGAAAATACAATTTACATGCCTCCCGGAAGGTGAAAAATTTGTCTCGCCCACCAGTGAACCTGTCCGGGAGAGCTACTTTAGGTTCAACTCTGGTTTGCTCCAGGGGAGACAAAACGTTGGACTTAATGTCCGTCAGCTCCATGGATAATCCCTGCAACTGCAGAGCCAGCTGGGCTACTGGATCCATGGTAACTGGAGATAATTTTTATGGCCAGTGAAAATGTCACGCTGTCTAATGATATGTATAGAATGTCAGTAAACTATTAATACAGGAACAACACTCTATACAACAACTAGTATAGCAACATAAGCATGTAAGTATAGAATAGATTTACCTGACACGATATCTGCTGAACTCAGGGTTAATCTTGAGGACTTGATGAGCTGAAACAGGAAAGAGGTGGACCGGGATCTAACCTGACCCTAAACTGGGGTCCTAACTAATCCCTCACCTTGGAGGTACTGATAATGGTTCAGAGGTCCAAGTCTCCAACCTAACCCTGTCTCCTATCAGACCCTGAACCCTGTAATCAGTCCTAAGAAGGATCCTGACTACCACCAAAGGGATATGGGCTGATCTCAGCTAAATACACAGATTAGACATATAAGACAGACAGGATAACACTCGCTTGCATACACACTCAAACACCAAAGGAACATAAATGGTCTGGGAAATAAACTCTAACCAAGTTGAGCTTAGAACAACTAAGGAGCTCACAACTAAAGTCTATACAGATTCATTCCTATCTGTGGTCTGCATGAAGGTTTCACTGGCAACTCCCCAAGCAGACAACCAGGAATTTAAAGGAAACCAATCAACAAATAATCAATTGCAGCCGGGAGAAACTGCACCCAGTCCCAGCACCGAGCACAGACAGAATTAACTCCCTAGCTGCCAAACACAAAGAAACAGCAGATCAGCTGTGAGAAGTCAAAATGTGCAACCGCGACGATCTTCGTGGCAATGCACACATGACAACCGGATAGTGAGGCACCTGTTCTAGTAGAGGAGTCCGTGCGGGCATCCCAGCCCTTGCAATGTGATCCGGTTGACGTTGTCGCAGTGGAGGCACCCGTTCCTGCAAAAAACGCTGCATCGGCAGCACCCCAGATCCCGCTGTCTGCCCCCGTCGCTGAGACAGAAGAAGCGACACCCATCCTCATGGAGGAGGCCGCGCAGGCACCAGAGGTCTACCTGTCTGTACCGGAGCCCTGACTGTCATCTGTTCCAGAGCCGGCTGCTTCCTCCGCAGGTGAGCGCCGCCAGGACTGTCGGGCGCCAGGAGAGCTGCCGCAAACCGGACATCGTAAGCTGCAGTTTGATGGTGGAGACATGGAGATGCTGGTGGAGGAGAATTACAACCGGCGTCAGGAGGAAGAGTGGAGACGTTGGGAGAGAGAAGCCGAGCGACAAAGGGAGCAGCGCGAATCCCAGAAGCTTCGCCAACATCACATCGAGAAGGACCGGGCAGATAAGTACCGGATGAGAAAAGATAAAGGAACCCTGAGGGAGCCGCGGCGTAAGGGTGCAGTACGGAGCTTTAAATTGAAAGCTGGTTGGGGCTTCATCCAGGAGCCTGGACTTTATTTAGAAGTGTTTGTGACCCGGCGGGACGTGGAGACTCACCTCCCAGAAGGACACCCGGGGAGGGACCTGTTGCCAGGAGACTTGGTAACTTACACCCGACACTGGGGTTACAATGGATGGTATGCCCTAAATGTCACCAGGTGCGACCCCTGGTCCCCAGAGTGTCAGGAACCTGTGAGACCCTCGGAGCCTTCAGCCTCCCACATCCAGGCCTCTGCACAAGTGCCCACCCCACGCCGTAAATCTCCCCAGCCTCCCTCAGTGGTCTCCTCAGCAGCCCCAGCTATGGACATGATAATGATAGCTGGCCCGTACCCGGCGCCTGTTAGGCCCCCTGGGGTTCGTTCAGTCCGGGACATAGGGCTCCAGACCCGGAGGGAGATGAAAGAGGTGGCCACACAGACACAGATAGCGGGTCACGACTTGACTGTACAGACCACACGACGTCATCAGGTCCTGGTGGTCCTTGGTGTCTCGGATGTTTGGCAAGCATCAGAAGAGTACCAGGTGGTACCTGGAACACCCCTGCCAAAGAATTATAAATAACCCGGACAGGGTCCCTGTATGTAAATAGTTAAATTGTTGATGTACCCGGACGGGTGAATGTTCATAAAAAAGTTTTTTAATTTAATAAAAAAAACAACACAGTTTTCATTACTTTTATTACAGTCTCATCCTGCGACGCCATCGATCTCCTGTAAAAAAATGAAAAAAAAAAACAGCAGTATACCACCTGTCCGACGCAGTCCATAGTAACGAGTGTCCCACGACGATCCAGCTCTGCTACATCAGAATGACATCAGAGGCAGGCAGGCAGGCAGGCAGAGGCTGTCATCCCGGCGCAGCACAGCTGATTACCTGCTTCCCCGGCGGTGACGTCATCGGACTGACTGCTTTACGGCCGGGATTACCCAGCAGTCACTGCAGTTATCGCGAAAAAACTGCATGTGACCGCCAGGGAGAAGATAATGGCGGCCATCAAGCAGTCCAGGACGTGACCGCCGGAGATCTTCTGCCAGGTAAGTGCCGCTGACTCCTGACAGACCCGACCGACGGACACTCACAGTGACAGTGACAAATCCGATTCCGGTATCCGATATGACGAAAATATCGGTACTCGGAATCGAAAGCCCGATACAGCTAATATCGGCTGATACCCGATATTTGCAGTATCGTATCGCTCAACACTAGTAATCAGCTAAATTATTGGGAGAGACAGACTCAGGAATTCCTCTTATTTTTAAATTGTTTCTCTGATTTCTGTCCTCCAAGTCTGCCAATTTTGTTTTTAGGTTGAGTAACTCTTTATTTCTTGGTTTTCTTTTTGGGTGGAGTTTAATTTTTTCTCTACATCTACCAATCTGGTTTCCTGGTTTTCCAATTTTTTGTGGAATATTTCAAGTGTTTCTTGGAAAATCTTAGTTTGGTTATTCAGGGTGATTTTTATGCTATTATTGATTTTGTCAGCGAGACTAGCCATATATAGCTTAATGGATTTTTTGTCATTTGAATTAGGGTATTCAATTTCTGACTCTCCTTTTTTAAACTTTGATTTTTCAGGGCTGGGGTTTGGAGAAGAGAGGGAAGAGTTATCCGATTCTTCGCTTGTTGAATTATGTTGTATGAGAGGTTTTTCCCCCCATTCTCCTGGGACTTTTCTCTTTGATGAAATGGAGGTGTCCATATCATCTGTTATTTTGGAGGAAGAAATTGTTGCTTTGGTTGGTTCATTTGGTGTTGTACCACTGTTATTTGTCTGATTTGGTTTTGAAGTTTTTAGAGAGTAGTTTTTTATCTCCCTTTATGGGAGACCTTGATTTGGTAGGGTTCAGAGTGTTAATTACATCCACTGAAAGATTGCGGTAAAGGCCTTTTTGTTTTTGAGCTCTTACAGGGATGGATGATTTTGAATTTTTCTGGTACATTTTACTGTTTGTGGGTATAAAGGAATCAAGCCCAGAACCAGTCAATATGGTATTAGAAGATTAAACCAATCAATAAGGTATCAGATAACCAACTAGTTTGGTATTAGATTAGGTGAATATATCAACCAATTATTTGAATAATAAAATAAAAACATAAAAAATAAATAAAAAACAGGATGACCAACTAATATGGTATTAGAATTTTTGTAAGATTAAGGGGACCAACTGGTATGGTATTAGAAATTGAGCGCAGTCTCTGCAGAGAAATCTTAAAACAAAGGATTAACCTGGGTATCCAAACGTGTTCTTTCTTGTGGTAGTAGATAGATGTGGTAGACAGACTGTGTCTTGCTGCTTTCAAACTGTATTCAGTGATGATAGCCTATGGATAAGAAAACAAAAAAAAGTGCTCACATGCTCAAAATAAATGAGTTGTTGTAAATATTATGACCCCTTTAAATGGATCCAATATGAAAGATGAAATCCAATTTGTGGGTTTTGTCAGGTCAGGTATTCTATACAATGCAAATTATGTTTTAATTTTTTTAGGATAAATGACCCCTTTGATTCAGAGATAGAGATTTCAAGGGGTTAATTATCTTGTGAATATATAACTATAAAAGGTGTGTCCCCTCTAAGGGATTTCAGAGCAGTATCTATGGTATTGAGGGGTTAATTATATATAATACACTCTTATATATGTTGGTAGAGATGTTTGTGGCAGTAATCCCTCTTATTCAAAGCTTATTGAAATTTGATACCTCCGCTTTATGAGAAAGCTATTGTCCTTGTGGCCTCGCAGTAGTCAGCCACTTTTCCTTGTGAATATAAAACTACAAAAAGTGCGTCCCCTCTAAGTTATTTCAGAGCAGTATCTATGGTATTGAGGGGTTAATTATATAGTACACTCTTATATATATTGGTAGAGATGTTTGTGACAGTAAGCCCTCTTATCCTGAGCTTATTGAAATTTGATACCGCTGCTGTATGAGAAAGCTGTTTTCCTTATGGCTTCTCAGTTATCAGCCACTTTTTAACAGCAGTTGCGGCTCTTCTCAGCTGTTTCTATAGATATGCGCTTATATCCCCAGCAGAATACAGGGGTCATTACCCCATTTAAACCGGGGGAACGCAAGGCCCAGGCGGGGGTTTACTTGCTTCTGAGTGGAACCCTGAGTAACTGATGACAGCAGCTGGTGTTCACTATGTCAGGAACTTAGATGTAAGCTTCTGGCAGTCTTAGGCCTCATACTCACTGGCTGGAAAAAAATCGGTCCGTTTTCTGCAGGAAAAAAACGGTACATTTGTTGTAAAAAGGCATGCGATTTTGATGCAATTTTAAATCGCATCATGCGTTTTCTGTCAGTTTTCCATCAGTTTTCCATCTGTTTGCAATGCGATTTTAACATGAAGTTTTACATAGAGCAGTTATCTCTATGTAAAAAGTCATGTAAAAATCACATTGTAACAAAAAAATTTTCACAAAAAGCAAATAATTATATATATAATATATATATACATCTAATATATATATATATATATATATATGTATATATATATATATATATATATATATATATATATATAGGTCATACACTTCTACATAGTATAATAGCCGCTAATTCATCCCTGGCATTACTGTAAAATCACACTGACAGCTTTAATAAAGAATAGAAACAATACATATACACACATAGAATACATATATATATATATATATATATATATATGTAATTGTGACATATATATATACATATATTTATAGTTCCTAGACTTCTACATACTGTAATAGCCGCTAATTCAATTGCCGGCTTTTGTGAAATCACAGAAGCCGACATGAAATGATACATTGTTTCCACACAGTTAACCATGTCATTTCCTGTATTTTGATATATGGTTTGAACTTTCAATTACATGAGTGTATTTGTGCAAAATTTCAGACATGTAGGGGTTAATTAAAGGTGTAAATTCGTTGAAAAAAAATGCGTGGGCTCCCGCTGTATTTTCTCCACCAGACAGACAAAGCAAGCGAGTGGGGGCAGATAATAATAGCCTAGGGAGGGTACATTTTTTTTGTGCCCCCCTGGCTACTAACATCTGCCCCCAGACACCCCAGAAAGGGCAAATCTCTAATTAGATTCGCCCTTTCTGGAACTTTGCCCGTCTATTCCCATTGCCCTGTAGCGGTGGCGAATGGGTTAATAAGGCGTTAATGTCACCTTAGTATTGAAAGGTGACCTTAAGGCAGGTTAATAATTGAGAGCTGTCAATTAGACAAATATCAATTATTAATCCTATTGTATGATAGAAAAATCAAACACACACAGTTTAATAAAAAATAAGTTTAATGAAATAATCACACAGTTTTTGACCATATTTTAATTTCCTGCTAAAACCATTTCCTGTAATAAAAATAAAATAAAAAAGCAAAATTATTCTTACCAATCTGATGTACAGTCAGGTCCCACGGTGTAATCCATCAGAAAGGGTTAACAGGTTACAGTAAGCAGAGAGCTAATGCTGTCTCCAAGTTGTAACCCCATGAATGAATCAGTTACTCTCCCAGTGAAAGGAGAGGAATAGATTCATGAATGGAGCTTAATTGATTTATTGCCACTTTCACTTCAGTGACCTGACCTAACGTGAAAGTGGATACAATCAATTAAGCTTCATTCATTAATCACATCCTCTCCTGTCGGCAGGAGATAAGCTCATTCATTCAGGAGCTATCAGATGAGCACGCAGGATTACTTGCGCTGCTTATCTGATTGCTAGTTAACCCTTTGTGAAGGATTACATCGTGGGACGTGACAGATCGCCAGATAGGTAAGAATAATGTTGTTTTATTTTTTTATATTTATTTTAGAAGAACAAGGCTTCGAACGGATTAAGAGTGAAATAAAAGATGGTCAAAAATGTGTTTTGATTTCATTAAAATTATTTATTCTTAAAGTGTGTTTGTGTTTTTTTATTTACTTCAATAGGATTAATAATTGATAGTTGTCTAATTGACAGCTCTCAATTATTAACCTGCCTTAAGGTCACCTTTCAATACTAAGGTGACATTAACGCCTTATTAACCCATTCGCCACCGCTACAGGGCAATGGGAATAGACGGGCAAAGTGCCAGAAATTGCAAATCTAATTAGAGATTTGCCCTTTCTGGGGTGTCTGGGGGCAGATGTTAGTAGCCAGGGGGGGGCACAAAAAAAATGCACCCTCCCTAGGCTATTATTATCTGCCCCACTCGCTTGCTTTGTCTGTCTGGTGGAGAAAATACAGCGGGAGCCCACGCATTTTTTTCAACGAATTTACACCTTTTATTAACCCCTACATGTCTGAAATTTTGTACAAATACACTCATGTAATTGTAAATTCAAACCATATATCAAAATACAGGAAATGACATGGTTAACTGTGTGGAAACAATGTATCATTTCATGTCGGCTTCTGTGATTTCACAAAAGCCGGCAATTGAATTAGCAGCTATTACAGTATGTAGAAGTGTAAGAACTACAAATTATATATATATGTATGTGTTACAATGACATGTATATATATATATATATATTGTGAGACAGTGAAGGAATGTGTGTTGAATGGGGTGTGCATTTCGCCTAGGTATAAGGGAAATGTGTGGCTTTGTAAACCTAGTGGTAGAGAAAGGTCACTACACCTCACATTCAGCACACACTTGCAGCACAGGCCTGAAACTACTCAGGTCTTGATTAGGAGACCAGAAGTAGGTGTCTGCAAACACAATCTGAGAGCTCATTCAGTCTGGACAAGGGGTCCAGGCACAGAAGGTGTCTCCAAGAGTGTTAGAGCTGTCTTCAGCCTGGACACAGAGAGGTGTCCTGGCACAAGGAAGCAGTCTCTGTGAGAATGCTCCAAGAGTGTTAGAGCTGTCTTCAGCCTGGACACAGAGAGGTGTCCTGGCACAAGGAAGCAGTCTCTGTGAGCATGCATGCTGATGATTACTGAAGAGGAGGGGAGCCGTCTCAGTCTGGGTGCAGGAAGGACCCCGGACACAGGAGTGTCTCTGTGAACCTCCAGCATAATGACTACTGAATAGGAGTGGATCTCTCTCAAGTTGGTCATGGAAGGTGCCTTCAGACACAGGAGGAGTATCTGTGAAGCTCCATACTGGTAACATATGTGATATGTGTTGTTTTGGGCACAGACTGGTAGAGTCTGGGTCCCGGATAGAGAGGGCCATCTATCTAAGTGTAATTAGAGGCTAGACAAGCCCAGGTTTTCTGTTTATGCTTTGTTTTAATCTGTTTGCTGTGGACTTTAATAAAGCTGGTTGCGGCCAGTTTTGCACCAGAACTGCTGTCTGAATGAACTGTTTCCGTGCCATTCTGTCTACCCAGACAGCGATCCTAGAGCTAAAACCCCGGAAAGGCTACAATTGGTGGAGGATGCTGGGGCAGCGCAGGGCCTGGTACAGTTAGTGCTGGAGTGTGCATGCAGCACAGTGGCAAGAGACAGCATTAAAGGTGAAGTCTATTGAAATAGCAAGAGGAAAAAAAAAAAAAAGTGTGTGTCAGCAGAAACGTCTGTTTGGAGCAGTCTTGGAGAGACAGTGGCCCTGATAGGGTCTGCAGAGAGAAAATGTATGCACAGCAAAGCTGAACTTGTTGTGAAAATGACTGTGGAATGTGCAGCAGCAAAAGAAAAGTTTGTGGAGCAGTCTTAAAGAGACAGTAGCCCTAATAGACTTTGCAAAGGAAAAAAAAAAAAAAAAGTGGTTGCACAGCAAGGCTGAATTTTCTGTGGAAAAAAGCTGTGTAGTGTGTATGTCTTGAGTGAAGACTGCCGTTGTTAAGACAGAGAAGTCTGACAGCATGGATGACAGCATGGAGGCGCTGTTTGAACAAATGGCACAAGTTAATGTGCAACATAAAACTGCCGTGGTTGAGACAGATAAGTCCGGCCGTGTGAAGGAGCTCATTGAGTACCTGGTACAGGCCCAGCGAAGCATGCAGCAGAGCATGGAGCAGCAGTGCCTGCAGTACCAGCGGCAAATGCAGCAGTACCAGCAGCAAATCCTGCAGCAGCAGCAGGAGAATAACCGGTTGTTTTTTGAGCAGGTTGCAGCACTGCAGGGGACTTGTGGTGCATCGTCCCAAAGTAATGTTGCAAAGTCACCTGACTTGTCCGCTGTGAAGAGGGCGGTAAGACGGTCCTTGAAAAAGATGACACCTCGTGATGATGTGGAGGTATATCTCACTAGGTTTGAGAGACTGGCAGAGAAGGAGAATCTGCCCCTATCTGAATGGGCCATGATGGTCGCACCATATCTGATTGGAGAGCCCCAAAGGGCATATGCTGACCTGAGCGAGCAGGACAGCCAAGACTATGCTAAGATGAAAGTGGAGATTCTTACCCGGCTGGGTGTTACGGTGACAGCCCATGCCAGGGGAGTTCATGACTGGAGATACAGTTGGGAGTCTGCAGTCAGCAGGCCTGATTATGGAGTTGAAAAGGTGGTAGTGAACCGCTACACCCGAGCATGTCCTACAGTGAACCGCTACACCCGAGCATGTTCTCCTGAGGTACAGCCGTCTGAGAGGACGTCACTTCAGAGTTCCCGGACGTCGAACTCTCCCAGTAAGAGCGTTCCAGCTGTTGGGGACATGGGGTATGCTGATAAGCGGGTTCAGGCCCGAGGGGACATGTGGGTGGAAGAGTGTGATGGACAGTGTTGGAGATGTCGTGAAATTGCAGCCAACTGTCCACTAGAGGGGGAGCCTATGTGCCGTGATGTTGGCAGATCCCTCTCTCTCTGCGCAGAACCTGTGTGTGTGACCACCGCAACCGAAGAGACTGGACCACAGGTGTCCCCGGTGGTTACAAATGGTTGCTCAGCGCAGGCCCTCTTGGACTCAGAGAGTCCAGTGACTTCCGTATGTGACAGCCTGATTGATAGGGACTTCATCCCTGATAAGCACTTGAGTATGGTGTGCATCCATGGAGACACCAAAGTCTACCCAGAGACTGCCGTGGACTTGGTCCCCAAACTCGGGGAGATTTCATGTGAAGTGGGGGTAGTGAAGACCCTGGTGCAACCCGTTATATTGGGTAATGACTTTCCCCGGTCTAAGGATCTCTGGGGGAAGGGTGATTCTGATGGACAGTGTGATGAAGCCCCTACTGAGGGTACGCAGTCCCGAGGGGCGGAACACGATGCTAGTGGGATGTTAAAATTATGTGATAATGATGATGATAATGCTAATGATGATGATGAACCTGATAATGATGATGACCATGAAAATGGTGCTGATGCTGGTAATGATAGTGATGATAATACTGATCATAGTCATGATAATGATGTTGATAATAATGATGACTGTGATAGTGATGAAATTCCTTTGCAGGTGATGTTGGGAGACGAGGATGGTGGTTCTCGGGAACCGAGTGTCCCTGACTTGCCTGTGTCCTGTGACGGTTTTGAGAGTGAGCAGTGGCGAGAACCCTCTCTTAAAACAGCACAGGAAAATATGATTGTTCTAAATGAGGTTTCCCAGGAGCCTGACTCTGAGGAGAGGTTCTCTCATGTTGCCATAAACACTGAAGTCCAGGGAGAGGTTGTGAGTCAGCTCCTAGTACCTGAACTATATAGAAGTGTAGTGCTGGGGTTGTCACATAGTCACATACTTGAGGGACCAGATGATGAAGTTAATGTTGTGGATGACATGTTAACTAAGGTTCCAGATCAGGATGTGAATGAGAATTAATTCTATACTCCTGAAAGTGAGCAGGATATGAATGAGAATGAATTCTATACTCCTGAAAGTGAGCAGGATATGAATGAAAATGAAGGGTATAGCCCTGACAGTGAGCCAGAGGTGACTGAGGAAGTAGAGTGTGGGACGGACGGTGGGGCTTCTGGGCATGTCTTGCCAGAAGAGCCTGAAAGTGGGGAACTGGAGAAAAGTGAAAAACCCCCTATACCTTCTGTGATAGTTGGTGACACAGGGTCAGTGCACCAGGGACAGGAGGTACGTGAGTTTCTGAGGAAGAGTCAGCAGAAGTGTTCTGATGTGTCGGGTCGTACTTCTCTGGCCAGGCACTATATCGAAAATGAGCCCGGCCCTAAGGTCAAGATGAAACCGTGCAGGATACCCGAGGCCCGCAGAGAGCATAGGCCTGGGAGGGTACAGGGTAGTGCGGATGCTTCAGATGAAGAGAAAGCTGATGTTGGCTATGACAGTGGTGAGGATGAAGTTGATGAGGGCCATGACTGGTCCAGAGGTCACTGTCTCTGTTGGATTGTTGATCAGCCCTCCGGTCTGGATGACCAGCCCTCCGGTCTGGAGAAGAGGGAGGGGATATGTGAGACAGTGAAGGAATGTGTGTTGAATGGGGTGTGCATTTCGCCTAGGTATAAGGGAAATGTGTGGCTTTGTAAACCTAGTGGTAGAGAAAGGTCACTACACCTCACATTCAGCACACACTTGCAGCACAGGCCTGAAACTACTCAGGTCTTGATTAGGAGACCAGAAGTAGGTGTCTGCAAACACAATCTGAGAGCTCATTCAGTCTGGACAAGGGGTCCAGGCACAGAAGGTGTCTCCAAGAGTGTTAGAGCTGTCTTCAGCCTGGACACAGAGAGGTGTCCTGGCACAAGGAAGCAGTCTCTGTGAGAATGCTCCAAGAGTGTTAGAGCTGTCTTCAGCCTGGACACAGAGAGGTGTCCTGGCACAAGGAAGCAGTCTCTGTGAGCATGCATGCTGATGATTACTGAAGAGGAGGGGAGCCGTCTCAGTCTGGGTGCAGGAAGGACCCCGGACACAGGAGTGTCTCTGTGAACCTCCAGCATAATGACTACTGAATAGGAGTGGATCTCTCTCAAGTCTGGTCATGGAAGGTGCCTTCAGACACAGGAGGAGTATCTGTGAAGCTCCATACTGGTAACATATGTGATATGTGTTGTTTTGGGCACAGACTGGTAGAGTCTGGGTCCCGGATAGAGAGGGCCATCTATCTAAGTGTAATTAGAGGCTAGACAAGCCCAGGTTTTCTGTTTATGCTTTGTTTTAA
>JARQOD010000005.1:204484287-204521620 GCA_033576555.1 Oophaga sylvatica | reverse complement strand
GGGAAACCCACAACGTTTGGCAAAGTCAAAATCCATCAGGTTAATAGCTGCTCCTGAATCAACAAAAGCCTGAGCCAAAAATGTGGACAGGGAGCAAATCAGGGTAACAGTCAACAGAAATTTAGTCTGAACACTACCCAAGACTACTGAGCACACAAAATGTCTTCCCCGCTTAGGGCAGACGGAAATAGCATGGGAAGCGTCACCACAGTAGAAACATAACCCATTGCGCTTACAAAAATCATGACGCTGAGCCCCAGAAGTCACTCCATCACACTGCATGGGCTCAGGAGCTGGCTCACAAGGCAACACTATCTCACGCATACCTCTGCGCTCCCGCAAACGTCTGTCAATTTGAATAGTCAAAGACATAGAATCATTGAGACCAGAGGGAACAGGGAATCCCACCATAATGTCCTTTACATTTTCTGACAGACCCTTCCGAAAAAGGGCTGCCAAAGCATCATCATTCCATTTGGTCAGGACTGCCCATTTTCGAAATTTCTGACAGTACAGCTCAACGTCTTCACAACCCTGATTTAATGCCAACAAGGTCTTTTAAGCTTGATCAATGACATTAGGTTCATCGTACCCCAGAGCCTGAAAAAATACATCAACATCATTCAAAACAGGATCCCCAGGTGTCAGGGAAAAAGCCCAATCCTGAGGGTCGCCGCGCAGCAGAGAGATGACAATTTGAACCTGCTGTGCTGCGTTCCCTGAGGACTTAGGCTTTAAGGCAAAAAACAACTTACAGTTATTTTTGAAATTCAGAAATTTAGACCGATCCCCCAAAAATAAATCTGGCATGGGAATCCTAGGTTCCACAACCGGCAACCTAGCAAGATAGGTAGCAACACTCCGAACCTCAGTGGCAAGCTGATCCACACGGCCAGACAACTGTACAAACTCCATTGAGAGAAAAAAAAATTCCTCCTCAGCACCCAGAGAAAAAGAGGGAAAAAAAATGTAACAAACTTTTTCCTCTTTACTATTTTTCCCTTCTGTGAGTACCATACAATTTTCAGTTTGGCTGGTAATACTGTTATGTTTCGGTAGCTGAGGAGAAACTGCAAAAAATAGCCAAAGTAGCAATATACCAGAGAGGCTGGAAACTATTGGATTGCAGTAACCTAATCTAACCACCACACTAGAAGTAGCCGTGGAGCGTACCTACGGTGATCCTAGATGCCTCGTCACAGCCGGAGAGATAGCTACACCTAAAGGCAGAAAGATGAATGCTATCTGCCCCGGAGCAGAATTCCCAAAGAAATAGGAAGCCCTCGAACATATAATGGCAGTTAGACAAGAAGAAAACACTGACACAGACAGAAAATAGAATGAGCAAATGCTGGGGCCAAATCTGTCTAGATAGAAAAGTATAGGAATGAATTCTGACTGCAACCCAAAAAAAACCCTGACAAAAATACCAACACTTCTGATTAACAAAAAACCTGAGATCACACGATCTCTACCACCTAAATCAGATCTCTGGTGTAACACACAGCAACACAGCAAAAAAAGTGACAAAGGAACAAAGCAAAAATGCAAACACAGAATGAGCACAATTGCAGCGCAAGACCCCAAAAGGGGACCAGGCTGCAGTCCACTGCAAGCAGCAAACCAGCAGTGAAAATCCAACAGAGGAAAAAAAAGCAAAACACTTATCTAAATGAGAGCAGGAAAGCAAGATGTGCTCCAAGCAAAAGCAGGAGGAACAATTGATTACCGGCAAGTCTGCTGGGAACTCAGGTCACTTATATCATACCATTCAGAGCCAGCTGAAGGCCATTCAGTAATTAGTTCATTACCCTCAGCAACCACCGGAGAGAGCCCCAGCTCAGAAGTCACCTCCAAGGTATTCACAACACTGGATACCTCGAGCGCTCCTGATAATCAGCTGTATGGTACTGCAGCTGCATGTGTCACGGCTTTGTGACAGTCACAGCACATGCAAGGAGAGCCTAACAAACAGGCTATCACTGAACAGCTGATTATCATGAGCACTCCAGGTATCCGGGTCCCCGATGCAGCCATTTGGTAAGTGCTATAGCTATTCGGATAAGGAGTTATTCGAAGCTAGTCTCTCATCCCTAATAATAACACTTATACTCACTTCTAGTGCCAGCACCATTCTAGTTGTGTTGGCACTAGTACTTTCAGGAATCGCATAATATTCTTTTGTCATGCGATCCCTGCAGCCAACCATCATTGGCTTCACTCTGCCCACCTTTGGACAAATCACGTACAAAGGAAATGAGAGCTGCTACTCTCTTAGTTCCTCCTGATTTATGGGATACCTCCAAAGGCAGGGAGAGAGAAGCCAACACTGATTGTCCAAAAAGATAGCATGACATAACAATGTTACAGAATCCCCAGGAGAGCCAGTGCCGACACTGCTGGAATGGTGCTGGCACTGGAGGTGAGTATAAGTGTTATTATTTTACAAGAGGGAAATATGAGGATTGAGAAGGGGTAATCCAAGTAGTGGACAACCCCATTAAAAGACAGAAGAGGCATTTGGAATGGATCCTGCTTCCATGTTGTGCTGAATGTGCAGTGTGTCTGGGTAATACTTTTGGCATTTATGTTATGAAATGTTGCCAATGTATATGTCTGCTGGACTTTTAGTGTTTTATTGACCTGTAACACAAGTGCATCTTTTTGGCTGTATTTTTGGCTAGTATACTTCTGTACACCTTTCTTACAATTATACAATTATAGTAGATTTCACCTATAATTACTACTCTTTCCTACTGTCATGATTGTTCACAGTGGAGTGCAGTGATAACTTGTACACACAGAGGAATGGAATAATTTCCAGTGCTGATTACCCGAGCCCATATCCGAAGAGTTCTGATTGTCTGTACAGAATTGAGTTGGAGGAAGGCTTTGTTGTTAATCTTCAGTTTGATGACAACTTTGATATTGAAGACCATCCAGAAGTATCATGTCCATACGATTACATAAAGGTACTATGCCAGTTTCTTCTAAATACGTACCCATATACACTTTACATTTTTAAATGTTTAAATCATTAAACAGTCTTTTTTAAATATAGATATCAGTTTTAGGTAATTTAGAACTGCATATTCTAATCAAGATTTATGTGGGCATGCACTTGATTAGGATTAAAGATACTGAAATTGCATAGTAGATGTCATCCTCTCATGCACATACAGAGCACTAAGTATACAGCTTTCCAGTTCTTGGCAATGTCACCTTGTCATCTATGTACCTACTGTATGGAGAACCCTATATAAAGCCTTCTGTCATGTACAGGGTCGGGTTATAACTATAACGTACACATGCATTTGATGACCATACCATAGCAGGGTTCTAGTTTTAAAAGCACCATTAATTTTAAAAAGAAATGAAAACCCCTTTAGTAGACAGTTCTAAAGTAATACTAGGTACACTTAAAAATGTTAATTTAGCTTCTACCAGTGCAAATGATTATAACTATACACTATATATGTGAAATGTCAATAGGTAAGGCGAATTCAAACAATGACAAACCAAGAATCCTGGCAGTTGAATATTTTGAATAGAAAGGTATCATATATTTCAATTGTGATTAAAACCAAGTAGAAAAACCAAATGGCATTAAGTGGGTATAAGTTTTAGAGAGTACACCAGAAAAAAATAAAAAAAACTTTTAAAATTTCACTTTTAAATATTTCAATTAAGAGTAATTATTCAAAATTCATTAGGAGATAAAGAAACACCTCCCAAGCCCTTTCAATAGGTAGGGTATGTTAAGAAATATTTACAGACAGCGAATTGAGTGAAATATAGTGTAGCAATCCTACAATGGCCCTAATGGGTCCCTTTTGGCTGTAATCCTACCTGACAGTGGAGGTTGGCACACTAAAATTCGATGTGGTGCCCCATCTTAACGTCACCAGTCCCTTAAAGTCCCTGCATGCCCCTATTGTAGAGCTAAAGCAATAAATCAACATGCACACAGCTGTGGCTATGAGGGAAGCTGCATCTAGTAATGTGACTATGAAGTGCAGTCTTGCATATTGCTGAACTAGTAACAACTAGACAAATGATACAGAGGTTCGTAAAAAACATCACAATGGATCACTTAGCTGGTTTTAGTAGTTCCCAGTTTTATTATATTCCTTGTCCCTACGCATTTCACCTCTTCCCATTATCGAGGATCATCAAGGGACCCAAGATAAGAGTGTGCCATAATAGGAGATGGGTCAATAAGATAAGAATTCGGCCTCAAACATAGGCTAATGCAAGGATTTCCACACATGTAGAATGTATCAAATTTCTCCTAGCTGATCATATGATCAAAGACGAGGCGAGAGACATAAGATGGTGAAAACCAATGGAATGGAAGATAAGCCCTTATAAAAATGTAATGAGCATATCTAAAAGGGGCTGATAAAGAGGTCCACGTGTTTCACTGGTAATTGACTAGAAGAAATACACAGGCTGAGAAGAAATGGCACTTCGAATAAAGTGAAATCTATAAATAGTAAACTCAGCTCTCAATAAGATGCCGGGAACATGGTAAAGGTGTGCTTGGCGCAAAGGAAGAGATACCGACTGGCACCCGGAATATAAGGTCCTCGGGCAGGAAGGAAGAGCATATGGAGTGAGGACTTGGACTTTTTGTATGGGTTCTACTTGGTTTTTTATGTTCAGATGCTTCTCACAAAATTTGAATATCATCAAAAGTTAATTTATTTCAGTTCTTCAATACAAAAAGTGAAACTCATTGTTATGTCTTCCTCCACATATGGTGCTGTGTGGATTCCAGCATACGGCTAAACCTTCATCCACTTCCCAGTAAACAGACTGTATGGATTCTTAAGTCTATATTTATTGAGATGAACGATAACGATGAACAATAATGGCATATGATCAGGTAAAAACTACAAAGGGAATAAACAGTGTATCAATACTGGCAGATAACAGAGACAACAGCAGGATACAGAGTGCAATTACATCAGTAACTCACATACAGAGGCTGCACAGTTATAATATCTATCTGAGGCAAAGTACATTCTGCAACACTGTCCTGCTCTATACAGAAATACAATCTATCTGTAAGCAGTGCAAAAGCATTAGCTAAACTAGGAGATACAGACTACATGATGGCTGCATAGCTGATTCTAACATAGACACATAAATGCATTAGACTCTCACCGGAATCTGCTGGTCAAGAGCAATTGTTGTGAACGTTTTGGAGACGACTTCGGAGCTGAAGCTCCCTCTGGTGGTTGCTGAGGGTATTTAACCTATGTTGAATACCAAGAGTCCTACACCTGCAGATAACGAGTGGTTGTCAGGTGGTACTGACTGGCCTGATATAAGTGAGCTCGCCGGTAATCAATTGTGCTTCCTGGTCTAGTTTGAAATTCAGCTTCCTTTCCTGCTGTCTCCTGCTTGCTTTCAGATAAGTCTCTTTCTGTTTTTTTTACTGTGGTTTGAATTCCTTGCTTTTTGCTGCATTGCTTTTTGTCTTCAGCCGGGTCCCCTTTGGGGGGCTTTGGCTGGTCTCCGTTCGTTTTTTGTATTTGTTCATTTGCTCAGTTCTTGTGATATTTTATTGCTGGGTAGCTACGTGTCCACACCAGAGATCTGATATAGGTGGTCGAGACCGTGTGGTCTCAGTGTTTTTGGATTCAGAAGTGTTGGAGTTTTTCCTAGGGTTTTTCTGGGTTGCAGAAAGTATTCTCTCCTGTGCTGTCCTATCTAGACAGTTTTGGGCCCCAGCATTTGCGCAATCTATTTTCTGTCTGTGTTCGTATTTTCATCTTGTCTAACCGCCATTATATGTTTTGGGCTTCCTATTTTTTTGGGGTCTACTCTGGGGCAGTTAGCTTTCCTCTTTCCTTCTTCAGGGTTAGCTATCTCTCCGGCTGTGCCGAGGCTTCTAGGACCACCGTAGGTACGCTCCACAGCTGCTTCTAGTTGTGCGGTTAGTTTAGGGGTCTGCAACCTATTAGTTTCCAACCTCTCTGGTGTTAGGCTGCCTATGCGTTTTTTTGCTCCTGCCTCCTCAGCTACCAAAACATAACAGAATCACCGGCCATACTGAAAATTCTATGGTACTCAATAGAAGGGAAAAATAGTAAAGAAAAAAAAACAGTTGTCAGAGTTGTCAGAAAATGTTTTTGTTTTTTTTTCCTGTTTGTTGCATTTTTTCCCTCTTTTTCTCTGGGGCTGAGGAGGAATTTTTTCCCCAATGGAGGTCAAGCATTTGTCCGATCATGTGGAGCAGCTTGCTGCTGAAGTTCGGAATATTGCTATCTATCTTGCTGGGTTGCCTGCTGTGGAACCCAGGATCCCTCTGCCGTATTTATTTTTGGGGGATCGGTCTAAGTTTTTGAATTTTAAAAATAACTGTAAGTTGTTTTTTGCTTTGAAGCCTAAATCCTCAGGGAACACAACGCAGCAGGTTCAAATTGTCATCTCCCTGTTGTGCGGTGACCCTCAGGATTGGGCCTTTTCCCTGACACCTGGGGATCCTGTTTTCAATGATGTTGATATGTTTTTTCAGGCTCTGGGGTTATTGTACGATGAACCTAATGTTACTGATCAAGCTGAAAAAACCTTGTTGACATTGAATCAGGGTCATGAAGCCGCTGAGCTATATTGTCAGAGATTCAGAAAGTGGGCAGTCCTTACTAAATGGAATGATGATGCTCTGGCAGCTCTTTTTCGGAAGGGTCTTTCAGAAAATGTAAAGATTGTTATGGTGGGATTCCTGTCCCTCTGGTCTCAATGACTCTATGTCATTAGCTATTCAAGTTGACAGACGTCTGCGCGAGCTTAGAAATATGCGTGAGATTGTGATGCCTTGCGGGCAAGCCCCTGAGCCCATGCAGTGTGATGGAGTGACTTCTGGGGCACAGCGTCATGAATTTCGTAAGCGTAATAAGTTGTGCTACTATTGTGGTGACGCTTCTCATGCTATTTCCGTCTGCCCCAAGCGGGGAAGACGTTTTGCGCGCTCAGTTTTTTGGGTAGTGTTCAGACTAAATTTCTGTTGACTGTTACCTTGATTTGCTCCATGTCCACATTTTCAGCTCAGGCTTTTGTTGATTCAGGTGCAGCTATAAACCTGATGGATTTTGATTTTGCCAAATTGATGTGGTTTTCCTATGATACCCCTGCGGAAGTCTATTCCTTTGCTGGGCATTGATTCTACCCCTTTGGCGAGAATAAACCCCAGTTTTCTACCCAGGTGATAATGCGGGTTGACCCGGACCACCAAGAGAATTGCAAATTTTTGGTGTTACATAATTTACATGACATTGTTGTACTGGGTTTTCCTTGGTTACAGACTCACAATCCTGTTTTGGATTGGAAGTCTGTGTCTGTGACCAGTTGGGGTTGTCAATGTGTTCGTGCTGACACTCCTGTTTTTTCTGCCCCCCCAGTCTCAAGATGGTTTTTTTTGCCTCCCCCCAGTCTCAAGATGTTCCTGACTATTTGACTGATTTTTCTGATGTGTTTAGTGAGAGTCTGCATCCTTAACTCCTCATAGGAGTTATGATTGCGCTATTGACTTAGTACCCGGTTGTAAATTTCCCAAGGGTCGGCTCTTTAATTTATCTATACCTGAGCATGAGGCTACGTGATCTTATATCAAAGAGTCTTTCGAGAAGGGTCATATCAGACCATGCTCTTTACCCTTGGGCGCCGGCTTTTTCTTTGTGGCCAAGAAGGATGGCTCATTGAGGCCATGTATTGATTATCGTCTCCTGAATAAGATCACTGTTAAATATCAATATCCATTACCCTTGATTTCTGACCTATTTTCCAGAGTGAAGGGTGCTTGTTGGTTTATCAAGCTTGACCTCAGGGGGGTGTATAATCTTATTTGCATCAAGCATGGAGATGAATGGAAGACGGCGTTTAATACCCCAGAGGGGCATTTTGAGTACCTAGTGATGCCTTTTGGGCTCATTAATGCCCCTTCCGTCTTCCAATCCTTTATGAACGATATTTTCCGGGATTTCGTGGATAAATTTCTGATCGTTTATTTGGACGATATCTTGATTTTTTCCAATGACTGGGATTCTCATGTGGAACATGTTCGGAGTGTGTTCCAGATTTTGAGAGAAAACGCATTGTATGTGAAAGGATCAAAATGTCTTTTTGGCGTACAGAAGGTTTCATTTCTGGGATTCATTTTGTCTCCGTCTGTTATTGAAATGGACCCGGTCAAAGTTCAGGCCATTTGTGATTGGTTTCAACCCACTACATTGAAGGCTCTTCAGAGATTTTTGGGTTACGCTAATTTTTATCGTAAATTTATAGCTAATTTCTCTAGTATTGTGAAGCCACTGACTGATTTGACCAAGAAGGATTCTGAGGTAGTGAATTGGTCTCCTGAGGCAGTTTCTGCGTTTCAGGAGCTTAAGCGAAGATTCACTTCTGCTCCTGTTCTGCGCCAACCTGATGTTTCTCTACCATTTCAGGTAGACGTTGATTCTTCTGGTGCAGGAGCCGTTTTGTCCCAAAGGGATCCGGAGACCTCTAAGATTAACCCTTGTGCCTTTTTCTCTCGAAAATTTTCCCCAGCGGAACGTAATTATGATGTGGGTAATTGGGAGTTATTGGCCATGAAGTGGGCTTTTGAGGAGTGGAGACATTGGCTGGAAGGAGCCAAGCATTAGGTGGTGGTCCTCATGGATCATAAGAACCTGGTTTATCTTGAATCAGTCAAGCGACTTAATCCTAGACAGGCCAGGTGGGCCTTCTTTTTCACACGTTTTAATTTTGTGGTCTCATTTCTCCCGGGCACTAAGAATTTTAAGGTGGATGCCCTCTCGGAGTTTCTTTCTGGATTCTCCTGAGGTAACTGAGCCTGCTGTTATTCTGAAGGAGTGTGTGGTTCTTTCCGCTTTCTCGCCCAATTTGAGACTGGCTTTGGAGAAATTTCTGGAGGATAAACCTGATAGTTGCCCTGCTGGGAGATTGTTTGTCCCAGACCAGTGGAGGAAGAATGTGATGTCCGAGATTCATTGCTCCACGTTGGTCGGCCATCCTGGTATTTTTGGTACCAGAGATTTGGTGAGTCGGTCCTTTTGGTAGCCCACTTTGTCTCGTGACGTCAGGGACTTTGTGCAGTCCTGTGCAACTTGTTCTCGGTCCAAACCTTGCTCTCCCTCTAGTGGTTTGTTAATGCCATTGCCTGTGCCCAAGAGGCCATGGACCCATATCTCTATGGATTTTATTTCCGACCTCCCTGTCTCTCAGAGAATGACCATTATTTGGGTAATCTGTGATAGGTTTTCCAAGATGATACATCTTGTGCCACTATCTAAGTTGCCATCCTCCTCCAAGTTGGTGCCTTTGGTTTTTCAACAGGTGGTTCGGGTTGCACGGCGTTCCAGAGAACATTGTGTCTGAAGAGGAGTCCAGTTTGTTTCCAGATTTTGGAGGATATTTTGTTCCAAACTGGGAGTTCAGCTGTCTTTTTCCTCTGCGTTCCACCCTCAGACCAATGGACAAACTGAGAGAACAAACCAGACCTTGGGGACTTATTTGAGATGTTTTGTGTCTGCTGATCAAGATGACTTGGTCTCTTTTTTGGCTTTGGCTGAGTTTGTTTTGAATAATAGGGCTAGTTCTGCCTCCTTGATGTCTCCATTTTTCTGCAATTTCGGGTTTCATCCTCGATTTTCTTCAGGGCAGCTGGAGGCTTCTGTCTGTCCTGGTGTTGACTCTATTGTGGAGAGAATGCAACTGATTTGTGATCAAGTAGTGGATAAGCTGTCTCTCTCAGGAGAAGGCCCAGCGATTTGCCAACCGGCATAGGACTGATGGTCCTCGATTTAAAGTGGGTGACTTGGCTTGGTTGTCCTCAAAAAATATCCCTATGAGGGTCGCATCTCCAAAATTTAAGCCAAGGTTCATTGGACCTTATATGATCGTGGAGATTATTAATCCCGTTTCCTTCCATTTGCTTCTTCCAGGAACATTCAAGATTTACAACGTATTTCACAAATCTTTATTGAAGAGATTTGTCGAGCCAGTGGTTCCTATGGCTGCGCCTCCTGATCCTGTTTTGGTTGAGGGCAATTTGGAGTATGTGGTTGAGAAGATATTGGATTCTCGTTTGGCCAGGCAGAGACTCCAGTACCTGGTGAAGTGGAAAGGCTATGGTCAGGAGGACAATTCTTGGGTGTTTGCTTCTGACATTCATGCTGAAAGACTGGTCCGTGCCTATCACCGAGCTCATCCTAATCGTCCTGGTGGCACAAGTGAGGGCTCGGTGACCCCTATTCAAGGGGGTATCGTGTGTTCGCGTAATGGCGCCAATTTTGTCTGGCTCATAACGAACCTGGTATGGCTCTGTTTGTTTACATCTATGGTTTTGAGGTACTTTACTGCTGCGATTGCTTTGACTGATGCATCACAGAAGATACAAAGTCTTTGTGTTTTGACTTCTGTGGATGGCACAGGAGCATACGGTCGTTTCACACAAAGGTCGGTCAAGGCTTCGAGAGACTTCCTCCACTCTGCCCACAGGTCAGACTTTTCTGCTGGATGTCTCCATCAGTGCTCATCTGAATCCCATCGTGCTCCTCTGCTTGCAACAACACTCGTGGAGGTGGTTCATTGCATTGTTTATCTATGTATCATTTATGTACATTCTCGGTCACAGCTTTTGATGTTTGTATGGTATCCATTATGAGCTCTCTTTATGGGCTGCGACCTGGAATCCTTTTGCCACCTCTTGCATGTTGAGTGGCTAATTGTATCCTAAAGAGATTGTGCCAGTCTTATTCCTTATAATTGGATATTTTATTGACTGAGCAAGCAGCACTCTATATTTTTTATTGATTTGGTGACTTGGGTGGTTTTACTTTTATTAACTATTATTAAAAGTTATGTTTTATATTTTCAGGGTTTTTACAGCCAGGTTGGATATTTGTGCAGTCTTTCTGCCATTTTGTCCTGTTTGCAGAGTGGAGAGATATTGCTTCTTCCATCTGTCCCAGAAGACATTGGACACGCTGTCATGGGTGTATCGCCACGAAGATCGTCGCGATTGCACATTCTGACTTCTCGCAGCTGAGTTGCTGTTTCTTTGTGTTTGGTAGTGAGGGAGTTAATTTTACCTAGCTCTTTGCTAAGACTAGGTCCAGCCTCGCCCGGCTGCTTTTGATTATGCACTAATTAGCTTCCTTTATATACCTGCCAGTCTGCTTGTTAGATGCCGGTGAAAGCTTACATGCAGACCAGCAGTTTGGATCAGGTCATGAGAAGACTTAAGTTAAGAGTTCCTTTGTTGTTTCTCCTCTCCTCGATTATAGTTTATCTCCTAGACCTTTTGTGTTCCCTCTGTGTTTAAGTGTTGTATGCAAGACAGTGTTTGCTCTGTTCCCTGTCTGTCTCGTTTGTCTGTACTGTTTGTTAATCAGTAACCTGCCTATTCCCTGTGTGGTAATCAGGGTCCTTCTGAGGACTAGATTACAGTTGTCAGGGACTTATAGGAGACAGGGTTACGTTGGCGGCCTGGACCTCTGTACCATTAACAGTACCTCCAGGTTGAGGGACTAGTCAGGTCCCCAGTCTAGGGTCAGCATAGACCCCGGTCCACCTGCAGCCTGAGTACAGCATTATACGTCTTCAGGATTCACCCACAGTACAACGGATATTATGTCAGGTAATACTATACTTTATGTACATGTTGAGATTTCCTATTTATGTGTTATATTGCATGTTGTCCCTCTTAGGATTGATTACTGACATCATATGTTTATCTGTGATACAGCGTGACATTTTCACCGGCCCAAAAAAAAAAAAAAAAAGATTCTCCCCAGCTACCATGGATCCAGTTGCCCAGTTTGCCCTGCAGTTGCAGAGTTTATCCATGAAGCTGACGGACATTAAGTCCAGGGTTTTGTCTCTCCCGGAGCAAACCAGGTCTGAACCTAAAGTTGCTCTCCCGGACAGGTTCACTGGTGGGCGGGACAAATTTTCTACCTTCCGGGAGGCATGTAAATTATATTTTCGGCTTCGGCCTCAGTCATCGGGGAGTGAAGAGCAGAGGGTGGGAATTGTCATCTCGCTCTTACAAGGGGACCCTCAATCCTGGGCGTTCTCTCTTCCTCCGGGCTCCCCGGCCCTCCAGTCAGTAGATCGATTTTTTACTGCCCTGGGTCTGGTATATGATGACCCGGATCGGGTCTCCCTTGCTGAAATGAAGTTACGTAAGATACAGCAGGGAGATCGTCCAGCGGAGGAATTTTCTTCTGAGTTCCGTAGATGGGCCACAGATACTCAGTGGAATGACCCAGCTCTTAGGAGCCTGTTTTGTCAAGGGTTATCTGACAAATTAAAAGATGTTTTGGCTCAGTATGATTCTCCTCCGTCACTGGAGGCTGCTATGGCCCTTGCTATTCGTATTGATAGACGGCTTCGGGAGAGGTGCGAGGTAACTCTGCCCCTGTTGTGACTCCACCTACTACTAAAGTCCATTATATTGAGGTTCCCCTGGTCTGTTCTGAGGAGCCTATGCAGTTGGGAGGGACATCATTTCGTAGGAGGGGATCGGCAGTGCGCCGCAAGACAAGAAGGTGTTTCTTCTGTGGGAAAGAGGGACATTTTGTTGAGGGTGTCCATCCCGTGCCTCATTGAGCAAAAAAGTCGCTGGAAAACTGTTAATCCCAGGTTGTGTGGTGGACGACAACCTGGGAGTATGTATTTCGTCCCTAAGTCCGTCTCAATTTCTCGTACCTGCGGAGGTGGTGGTTGGTACAAGAGTTGAGAGGATTTCTGTTCTTCTTGATAGTGGGTCTGGGGCTAATCTGGTGGACGCTCGGTTTGCCCAGGTGCAAGGTATGCAACTGAGTGTATTGGCCAAACCGATCCCTATATTCTCTATTGACGCCAGACCTCTCGGTCAAGGTAGCTTTGTACAAGCTGTTCATAACATAGACCTTCGAGTAGGGGCAATACATAAAGAACAATTGTCTTGTTATGTGTTGGAGGGTCTTCCTACTCCTATTGTGTTGGGACTTCCTTGGTTGGCTAAACATAACCCAGTGATTAATTGGCAATCCAGAGAGATAAGCCAGTGGGGTGAATTTTGCAAGAATAACTGCATGAAAACGGTCATCAGTGCGGTCGTGCCTAGAACCTTGCCTCCTTTTCTGGAGGACTTTGAGGATGTGTTCTCAGAGGAGGGGTGTCAAGAGTTACCTCCTCATCGTGCGTATGACTGCTCAATTAAATTGCTTCCTGATGCTAAATTACCTAAATCTAGGTTATATAACCTTTCTGGTCCTGAGAGGCAGGCTATGAAGGATTATATTTCGGAAAGTCTGGCCAAGGGGCATATTAGACCTTCATCTTCCCCAGTGGCCGTGGGGTTCTTCTTTGTGAAGAAAAAAGATGGAGGCCTACGCCCTTGCTTGGATTTCCGTGAGCTTAATCGGATTACGGTCCGAGATCCGTATCCGCTCCCACTTATTCCTGATCTCTTCAATCAGATTGTGGGCGCCAAATGGTTCTCTAAGTTGGATCTCAGGGGGGCGTATAATCTGATTAGGATAAAGGAGGGGGATGAGTGGAAGACGGCGTTTAACACTCCGGAAGGACATTATGAGAACCTTGTCATGCCTTTTGGTCTGACTACTGCCCCGGCTGTGTTTCAACATTTTGTTAATGACATCTTTCGCCACCTTGTGGGGCAGTTTGTGGTCGTTTATTTAGATGACATCTTAATTTACTCGCCAGATCTTGTCTCATCAGGAGCATGTGAGACAGGTGTTGCAGATCTTGCGAGATAATAAGTTGTTCGCCAAATGGGAAAAGTGTGTATTCGCCGTACAGGAACTTCAATTTTTGGGTTTCCTGGTGTCAGCTTCCGGTTTCCGTATGGACCCTGAGAAAGTGAGAGCAGTGCTTGAATGGGATCGGCCAGAGGATCTTAAGGCACTGCAGCGTTTCCTGGGGTTTGCTAACTACTACCGGAAATTTATTCGTAATTTCTCATCTGTTGTCAAACCTCTCACTGACATGACTAAAAAAGGGACGGATTTTTCTAGGTGGTCTGACAAAGCTTGTCAAGCATTTTCATCCTTGAAAAAATGTTTTGCTTCGGCCCCCATACTCATTCAACCAGATGCATCACAACCGTTCATTGTGGAGGTAGACGCGTCTGACGTAGGGGTGGGTGCAGTATTATCCCAAGGTCCGTCCCCTGGTAAATGGCGTCCGTGCGCTTTCTTCTCCAAGAAATTGTCGCCCGCCGAGAGGAATTATGATGTCGGCAATAGGGAACTCTTGGCCATTAAGTTGGCTTTTGAGGAGTGGCGTCACTTTTTGGAGGGGGCAGTCCACCCGGTCACCGTTATTACTGATCACAAGAACCTGCTGTATTTAGAATCTGCAAAGCGTCTGAATTCTAGACAAGCTAGATGGTCG
Organism: Oophaga sylvatica; assembly: GCA_033576555.1. Classification (NCBI taxonomy): domain Eukaryota; kingdom Metazoa; phylum Chordata; class Amphibia; order Anura; family Dendrobatidae; genus Oophaga; species Oophaga sylvatica. The sequence continues at coordinate 204,507,205 of JARQOD010000005.1, read as the reverse complement.
TTGTTTTTTACCAGGTTTAATTTTGTCGTCACTTATCGTCCTGGGTCAAAAAATGTTAAGGCTGATGCCTTATCTCGTAGTTTCCCAGGGGCCGGGAAAACGGATGACCCGGTTCCTATCCTTCAGGAGGGAGTGGTAGTGTCGGCTGTATGCTCGGAGATTGAGGAGGAGGTATTGGAGGCTCAGGGGGACGCCCCTGTAGGACCTCCAGGTAAACTGTTTGTTCCTAATCAGTTGAGACAAAAAGTTATCGAGGCACATCATAATTCTGCTTTAGCAGGACACCCAGGGAGTAAAGCAACTGTGGATCTCCTTTCTCGCCGGTTTTGGTGGCCTAACTTAAATAAAGAGGTAATAACTTTTGTCGCGTCCTGTGGAGTTTGTGCTCGCTCTAAGACCCCTCATACCCGTCCGTCTGGGACCCTCTTGCCTTTGAAAATTCCGGCGCGTCCATGGACTCATCTGTCTATGGACTTCATTACGGACCTCCCTCCGTCGTCAGGAAGACTGTCATTCTAGTTGTAGTTGACAGGTTCAGTAAGATGGCACATTTCATTGCTCTTCCTGCTCTTCCTAATACTAAAACTCTGGCGCAGGTGTTCATTGGGGAGATTGTGAGACTTCACGGGTTGCCTTCTGATGTGGTGTCAGATAGGGGGTCTCAGTTTGTGTCCAAATTCTGGAGGGCATTTTGTTCACGTCGGGGGATGCAATTGTCATTTTCCTCGGCTTTTCATCCGCAGACCAATGGTCAGACAGAGCGTCTGAATCAGAGCCTAGAGACATATCTTCGGTGTTTTGTCTCAGAGAACCAGGAGGACTGGTCTTCTTTCTTGCCTCTGGCAGAGTTCGCTCTTAACATAGGCGGAGCGAGTCCACTGGTAAGTCCCCATTTTTTGGGGCATATGGTTTTCACCCCCAGTTTTGTACTTTCAATGGGGGGGGCCCTTCTGGGGTTCCTGAGGAGGAACGATTCTCGTCGTCACTTGCTTCAGTTTGGAGAGGAGTACTGAATAATCTGAGTGCTATGGGGAACCGTTACAAACGGAGGGCTGATAGGAGGAGAGTGTCTGGTCCGGACCTTTGTGTGAACGATCTGGTATGGTTGTCTACCAAGAATATAAAACTCAAGGTTCCCTCCTGGAAACTGGGTCCCAGGTTCATCGGTCCATACAGGATCAGTTCTATAATTAATCCTGTGGCATTTCGTCTGGACCTCCCTCCTACGTTTAAAATCCACAATGTGTTCCACAAATCGTTGCTTAAGAGGTACGTGGCGCCAGTTATACCGTCACCTCTACCTCCTCCTCCAGTGGTGGTCAATGGTAACTTAGAATTTCAAGTGTCGAAGATCATTGACTCACGTCTGAATCGCCGGTCCCTTCAGTACTTGGTTCATTGGAAGGGGTATGGTCCTGAGGAGAGGACGTGGGTCCCTGCGTCTGATGTTAACGCAGATCGATTGGTTCGGACCTTCCACACAACTTACCCGGGCAGACCTGGCCCTGAGGGTCCGGAGGCCCCTCGTAGAAGGGGGGGTACTGTCATGGGTGTATCGCCACGAAGATCGTCGCGATTGCACATTCTGACTTCTCGCAGCTGAGTTGCTGTTTCTTTGTGTTTGGTAGTGAGGGAGTTAATTTTACCTAGCTCTTTGCTAAGACTAGGTCCAGCCTCGCCCGGCTGCTTTTGATTATGCACTAATTAGCTTCCTTTATATACCTGCCAGTCTGCTTGTTAGATGCCGGTGAAAGCTTACATGCAGACCAGCAGTTTGGATCAGGTCATGAGAAGACTTAAGTTAAGAGTTCCTTTGTGGTTTCTCCTCTCCTCGATTATAGTTTATCTCCTAGACCTTTTGTGTTCCCTCTGTGTTTAAGTGTTGTATGCAAGACAGTGTTTGCTCTGTTCCCTGTCTGTCTCGTTTGTCTGTACTGTTTGTTAAGCAGTAACCTGCCTATTCCCTGTGTGGTAATCAGGGTCCTTCTGAGGACTAGATTACAGTTGTCAGGGACTTATAGGAGACAGGGTTACGTTGGCGGCCTGGACCTCTGTACCATTAACAGTACCTCCAGGTTGAGGGACTAGTCAGGTCCCCAGTCTAGGGTCAGCATAGACCCCGGTCCACCTGCAGCCTGAGTACAGCATTTTACGTCTTCAGGATTCACCCACAGTACAACGGATATTATGTCAGGTAATACTATACTTTATGTACATGTTGAGATTTCCTATTTATGTGTTATATTGCATGTTGTCCCTCTTAGGATTGATTACTGACATCATATGTTTATCTGTGATACAGCGTGACACACGCTTTGTACTTGCCTCCATTGTCGCCTGTAGAGGTCTTTGTCGTTGAATTCTCCAGTGTAGGTTTCTTTTTGTACCAACAATATATATATATTCAGGGGCACTGCACAGTTTCACAATGAATAATCAAGGGGGTGCAAAAAAGTGGTCAAAATAGGATACAAACTAGGACAAAGAAGACCACCATGTAAAAATGCACACCACCATGTAGAATTATATATGAAAAAGACTTTATTGACAACAATTCTATAAAAACAGTGAGAACCGCCCACATGAGCCCTGCTATACCATAGGCAGCTATGTATAATAGTATACAATGCTTGTACCACTCTGTCAGGAAAATAATGGATAAATACCAACATTACAACAGATAAATGGTCAGAAAATGTAATTAGAACCAACAGTGGCACGCAATACACATATATAGGCACCCTAAATAATAATAGGCTGGTACCTAAAAAGCCTGTGACCTGGCACGCAAAACATATATATTATATATAGGTGCCCTAAATGATGATAGACTGGTACCTAAAAAACCTAGAGCCTGCAGAAAATCAGTTGCTATGTATAAGAATATTATGCATGCTGAAAAATGAGAATTGTTTCTGTGACCCAGAGCAGCAAAAAATTACTCATAGAAGGAACATATGGCCATACAAAAAATGCCAGAATCAAAGGGTCAGTAAGGTCAGTATACGGAAGCAGAATGTAAAGGGCCCAATTGAGTGGCCCCAGATAATGGCCAGAAAGGAACAACTGGGAATAGCAGGCAAGGCTGTAATGAAACAAGCTCACGTATCAACCGCAATAAGATGGAAAGTCCATAGTATGCCACCAAGGGGAAGCAGGGCACAGAGGCGGGATGCCAATGCGTATCGCCGTCACCCGGACAGGACCTTCCCCTGACAAAGCCGTCCGGGTGACGGCGATGCACGTTGGGCATCCCCGCCTCTGTGCCCTGTTCCCCTTGGTGGCATACTAAAGTCTTTTTATATATAATTCTACATGGTGGTGTGAATTTTCACATGGTGGTCTTCTTTGTCCTAGTTGGTTCTTTTTGTACAACACAAAGTATTGTAACCTTGGCTCTTTCCAGGTTGGGAGCGGTAAATGCATGCTTGCAGTGATGCCAACCTTTACAAGGTCTCTGGCTTGCAGGTAATGCTGACTTGTAGGACTGGGCTACATGGAGTAGACAAGCGATGGCTCGAACAAGTGACTTCCAGGTTGAGAACCTGCTGAACCGATGAGATTCGAGGTGATGACTTGAAATCACTGTTTGTAGAGCAGACACTAAAGGGGATGGAGCTCTTCGTCGATATCTGGTTCCACTAGTTTGAATGTGTCAAGACTGCTGATGTGGGGCATTGAACAGCACAAAAAGCCAGGGCCTGTGAACCATGAAGTGTCCCTAAGATGACTTGGAGCAACAGATCTAGTCGAATGGTCTGCAGGATTGTGGTGAGTAGATGCGTAGTGCCACTGATTAGGGCAGGTGGATCTTCTTATACTCAGTACCCGGTTGCTGATGTAGACATTTAAGAGTTGCGTCTCGCTGCAGATGTATCTCAGTACCACCTTACTATTGGTGTAGAAATTTGCATCTTTGGTCTCCAGATTCATCACCTCTGAGATAAGTTCAGCCAACTCAACTGCGAGGACGCAGCGAGAGTTATAGCCTGGGTTTCGTGTGTTCGCGTAATGGCGCCAATTTTGTCTGGCTCATAACGAACCTGGTATGGCTCTGTTCGTTTACATCTATGGTTTTGAGGTACTCTACTGCTGCGATTGCTTTGACTGATGCATCACAGAAGATACAAAGTCTTTGTGTTTTGACTTCTGTGGATGGCACAGGAGCTACGGTCGTTTCACACAAAGGTCGGTCAAGGCTTCAAGAAACTTCCTCCACTCTGCCCACAGGTCAGACTTTTCTGCTGGAAGTGGATCGTCCCAATCAGACGTGTCTTGGGTGAAGTCTCTTAGCATCATTTTTCCTTGGATGGTTATGGAGCTACAAAACCATAGGGGGTCGTATAGACTATTCACGAAAGAAAGAACTCCTCTGTGCGTGAAGGGTTTCTCTTCGTTGCTGATCTGAAAGGTGAAGGCATCCGTCTTCAGGTCCCAAAGCAATCCAAGGCTCCGCTGCATGGGAAGGTAGTCGATGCTTAGGACTAAGTTCTTTAGATTGCTGGAATAGTCTTGAGAGGGAAAGTGTTATGTTACGGTAGCTGAGGAGTGCAAGTAAAAAAGGAAATACACCAGAGCAGTTGGAATCTATGAGATTGCAGTACCCTGACTAACCACCGCAACTAGAGGCAGCCGTGGAGCGTTCCTACGTTGGTCCTAGACGCCTCGTCAAAAGCCTGAGAAACTAACTACACCTAAAGACAGAAACAGGAAAGCTATCTGCCCCGGAGCAGAACCCCAAAGATAATAGAAAGCCCCCAAACATGTAATGGCGGTTAGACAAGAGGAAATACTGACACAGAAAGAAAATAGTATGAGCAAACGCTGGGGCCCAAACTATCTAAATAGAAAAGGATAGGAAGGGTACTTACTGCAATCTCAGAAAACCCTGAAAAAACACCAACTCTACTAATTTCAAAATCACCTGAGATCACACGACCTCTACCACCTAAATTAGTTCTCTGGTGTAACAAAAACAAAACAGCAGCCACTGAAAAAAAACTGGAAAAAGCAAAAGTACAAAACACAGTGGGTGGACTAAACTGAGAGGGCAAAAGCCCCGGAGGGGACCCTGAAGGCCCCCACAGAAGTGCAGGACAAAATGCAAAATATAGCAAAAACACAAAATAAGAAATTGTCTTATCTGATAGCAGGAGATGCAGACACGAAACAGCAGGCTACAAGGGAAACTGGAAAGAAGGATTCAGACCAGAACAATTGATCACCGGCAACCCTGATGGGAAAAATGACTCCCTTTATAAGACCAATCAGTTAAAACCTGATTCCCAGTCTCACAATCCTCACTAGTACGCTTGTAACCACCAGAGGGAGCCTCTGCTCAGAACTCATCTCAAACCCATTCACAACAGTACCCCCCCCTTGTAGGAGGGGTCACGAACCCTCATTGAGCAACCAGGTCGGTCAGGATGAGTTCTATGATACGCACGGATAAGTTCCTAGCATGGATGTCCGAAGCAAACACCCAAGAATTGTCTTCCTGACCTTAAACTCTCCATTTAACCAAATACTGGAGCTTCGTCTAGAAAAAACGAGAATCCAATATTTTCTCAACCACATACTCCAGATTGCCCTCAACCAAAACAGGGTAGGAGGCACAGCAGCAGGAACCACTGGCTCAACAAACCTCTTCAACAAGGACTTGTGGAACACGTTATGGATCTTAAATGTCCCTGGTAAGAAGCAAACGAAAAGAAACAGGATAAAAAATCTCCATGATCTTATAAGGTCCAATGAACCTAGGCTTAAAATTTAGGAGATGCTACTCTCATAGGAATATTCTTTGAGGACAACCAGACCAAGTCCCCCACTTTAAACCGAGGACCATCAGTCCTATGCCGGTTAGCAAACCGCTGGGCCTTCCCTGAGAGAGGGACAACCTCTCCACTACCTGGCCCAAATCTGCTGCATACGCTCAACAACAGAGTCAACACCCGGACAGACAGAAGCCTCCGTCTGTCCTGAAGAAAATCGAGGGGTGAAACCCAAATTACAGAAAACGGAGACATCAAAGTGGCAGAGCTAGCCCTATTATTAAGAGCAAACTCAGCCAAAGGCAAAAAAGAGACCCAGTCATCCTGATCAGCAGACACAAGGGAAACTTAGATAAGTCTCCAATGTCTGGTTTGTTCTCTCAGTTTGACCATTGGTCTGAGGATGAAATGCCGAGGAGAAAGACAATTGGAACACCCATTTTTGAACAAAAAGTCCTCCAAAATCTGGAAACAAACTGGACTCCCCTGTCAGACACAATGTTCTCAGGAATGCCGTGTAAACGAACCACGTGCTGAAGGAACAACGGCACCAATTCAGAGGAGGAAGGCAACTTAGGTAATGGCAAAGATGTATCATTTTGGAAACTATCACAAATTACCCAGATGGTGGTCATTCTCTGAGAACAGAAGATGGAAATGAAATCCATAGAGATATGGGTCCATGGTCTCTTGGGCAAAGCAATGGCATCAACAAACCACTAGAGCCGAGAGCAAGGCTTGGAGCGAGAGCAAGTCCCCGCAGGACTGCACAAATTCCCTGACATCGCGAGACAAGGTAGGCCACCAAAAGGACCGACTAAAAAACCAGTCTTGGTACCAAAAATTCCGGGTTGCCCAGCCAATGCGGAACAATGAATCTCAGACATCACATCTTTTTTCCATTGGTCGGGACAAACAATTTCCAAACAGGGCACGCTCGGGCCTAATCCTCCTGACACCCCTCCAGAGCAAGTCTCAAATTGGGCGAGATGGCGGAAAAACTACACCCTCCTTCAAAATAACAGAGGGATCAGATAGCTCAGGAGAGTCCGCAAGAAAACTCCTCGAGAGGGCATCCGCCTTAACATTCTTAGTGCCAGAAGAAAGGAAACCACAAAATTAAAAACGTGTGAAAAACAAGGCCCACCTGGCCTGTCTAGGATTGAGTCGCTTGGCAGATTCAGATAGACCAGATTCTTATGGTCCGTAAGGACCACCACCTGATGTTTGGCTTCCCTCCAGCCAATGTCTCCACTCTTCAAAAGCCCACTTCATGGCCAATAACTCCCGATTAACCCGTCATAATTACGTTCAGTAGGAGAAAATTTTCGAGAAGGAAAAAGGCACAAGGGTTACTTTTAGAGGTCTCTGGATCTTTTGGGACAAAACGGCACTGCCCCAATTTCAGAGGCATCAACCTCCACCTGAAATGGCAGAGAAACATCAGGCTGCCGTAGAACAGGAGCAGAAGTGAATCTCTGCTTAAGTTCCTGAACGCAGGAGACTGCCTCAGGAGGCCAATTCACCACATCAGAACCCTTTCTGGTCAAATCAGTTAATGGTTTAAACAAATAACCGAGAATTACCAATAAATTTCATAAAAATTGGCAAAACCCCAAAAATCTCTGAAGAGCCTTTAATGAAGTAGGTTGACCCAATCACGAGGCCTGAACCTTGACCGGGTCCATTTCAATAACAGATGGGGACAAAATGAATCCCAGAATTGAGATCTTCTGTACGCCAAAAAGACACTTTGATCCTTCACATACAGAGCATTCTCTCTCAAAATCTGGAATACAGTTCGAACATGTTTCACATGAGAGTCCCAGTCATTAGAAAAAATCAAGATATCATCCAAATAAACAATCAAAACTTTGTCCACAAATCTCTGAAAATGTCATTCATGAAGGACTGGAAGACGGAAGGAGGCATTAGTGAGCCCAAAGGGCATCACAAAGGTACCAAAATGCCTTCAGGGGTGTTAAGGCCGTCTTCCATTCATCCCCGTGCTTAATGCGAATAAGGTTTAACGCCCCCCTGAGGTCAAGCTTGGTAAACCAAGTAGCGTTTTTCACCCTGGAAAACACGGTCAGAAATCAAGGGTAACGGGTATTGATATTTCACAGTAATATTGTTCAAGAGACGATAATCAATACACGCCTTAATGAACCATCTTTTTTGGCCACAAAGAAAAAAAAACCGCACTAAGGGTTGAAGGGATGGTCTGATATGACCCCTTCTCCAATGATTCCTTGATATAAGACCGCATAGCGTCATGTTCAGGTACAGACAAGTTAAAAAGGCGACCTTTAGGGAATTTACTACCTGGCACTAATTCCATAGCGCAGTCATAGCTCCTATGGGGAGGCAGGGATGCAGATTTACTTTCGCTAAACACATCAGAAAAATCAAACAAAAAGTCAGGAACATCCTCAGCCGGGGGAGGCAGAAAAACAGGAGTGTTGGTATTAAACATTGGCAGCCCCAACTGGTACAGACACAGATTTCCAATCCAAAACAGGATTTATGAGACTGTAAACCAAGGGAAACCCAGCACGATAATGTCATAGCAGATTATACAGAACCAAAAATTTGCAGCACTCCTGGTGATCAGGTTCAACCCTCATTATCACCTGAGTAGAAAACTGGGGTTTATTCTCAGCCAAAGGGGTAGAATCGATCCCAGTAAAGGAATAGACTTCTGTAGGGGTATCAAGGGAAACCCACAACGTTTAGCAAAATCATAATCCATCAGATTAATAGCTGCTCCCGAATCAACGAAAGCCTGAGCAGAAAATGAGGACAGAGAGCATATCAGAGTGACAGTTAATAAAACTTAGTTGAACACTACCCAAGACAACGAGCGTGCAAAATTCTTTCCCGCTTAGGGCAGACTGAAATAGCTGAGAGACATCACCACAGTAGAAACATAACCCATTGCGCTTTCGAAATCATGACGCTGTGCCCAACACCACTCCATCACACTGCATGGGCCAGCAGCTGGCCACAAGGCAACACCACTCCACGCATACTTCTCCGCTCACGCAAACGTCTGTCAATTTGAATCGCTAATGACATAGAATCATTGAGACCAGAGGGGACAGGGAACCCACCATTACATCCTTTACATTATCCGACAGACCCTTCCGGAAAAGGGCCGCCAAAGCGTCGTCATTCCATTTGTCAGGACTGCCACCTACGGAATCTCTGACAGTACAACTCAACGTCATCAAGGCCCTGATTTAATGCCAACAAGGCTTTTCAGCTTGATCAGTGACATTAGGCTCATCGTTACAATAACCCCAAAGCTGAAAAAATGCATCAACATCACTCAAAACAGGATCCCCAGGTATCAGGGAAAAAGCCAATCCTGAGGTTTGCCGCGCAGGAGAGAGATGATAATTTGAACCTGCTGCGCTGCGTTTCCTGAGACTTAGATTTTAAGGCAAGAAACAATTTACAATTATTTTTGAAATTCTTAAAACTTAGCTCGATCCCCTAAAAACAAATCTGGCATGGGGATCCTGGTTCCACAACAGGCAACCTAGCAAGATATGCAGCAATACTCTGAACCTCAGTGGAAAGCTGATCCACACGGCCAGACAACTGTGCAAACTCCATTGGGAAAAAGATCCTCCCAGCACCAGAGAATACAGAGGGAAAAAAAAAAAAAAATGCAACAAACAGAAAAATATCTCTGACAACTTTTCTTCCTTCAAAATATTTTTCCCTTCTGTGAGTTACCATACAATTTTTATGGCGGTGATACTGTTATGTTACGGTAGCTGAGGAGTGCAAGAAAAAAAGGAAATACACCAGAGCAGTTGGAATCTATGAGATTGCAGTACCCTGACTAACCACCGCAACAGAGGCAGCCGTGGAGCGTTCCTACGTTGGTCCTAGACGCCTCGTCACAGCCTGAGAAACTAACTACCCTAAAGACAGAAACAGGAAAGCTATCTGCCCCGGAGCAGAACCCCAAAGATAATAGAAAGCCCCCAAACATGTAATGGCGGTTTAGACAAGAGGAAATACTGACACAAAAAAATAGTATGAGCAAACGCTGGGGCCCAAACTATCTAATAGAAAAGGATAGGAAGGGTACTTACTGCAGTCTCAAAAAACCCCTGAAAAAACACCAACTCTACTAATTTCAAAATCACCTGAGATCACACGACCTCTACCACCTAAATTAGTTCTCTGGTGTAACAAAACAAAACAGCAGCCACTGAAAAAAAAACTGGAAAAAGCAAAAGTACAAAACACAGTGGCTGGACTAAACTGAGAGGGCAAAAGCCCCCGGAGGGGACCCTGAAGGCCCCCACAGAATGCAGGACAAAATGCAAAAATATAGAAAAAACACAAAAATAAGAAATTGTCTTATCTGATACAGGAGAGCAGACACGAAACAGCAGGCTACAAGGGAAACATGGAAAGAAGGATTCAACCAAACAATTGATCACCGGCAACCCTGATGGGAAAATGACTCCCTTAATAAGACCAATCAGTAACACCTGTTTCCCCAGTCCTCACAATCCTCACTAGTACCGCTTGTAACCACCAGAGGGAGCCTCTGCTCAGAACTTATCTCAAACCATTCACAACAGGAAAGGTTTCCATCAACTCTCGGCTGTTGGAGGAAATCTTGTGTAACCTTAGGTTAGACTGAGGAGCATTTCTTGAGCCCTTTTTAGTAGACTGATTGCAGCCTCATTTGTTGGTGTGGACTTCAAACAGCCGTCTACGTAGAAGTCCTTTTCTACAAAGGATCTGACGTCTGACCCGTACTCTTCTTCACCCTTTTTGGCGGAATTTCGGAGGCCGTAGATAGTGACTGTTGGGGAAGGGCTGTTCCCAAAGATGTGTACCCTCATCCTGTACTCTGTGATGTCTTTGTCCGGTCGTTGTACGGTATCAGAAAACCTCAAGTAGTTTCTGTGTTCCTCTTTGACGAGAAACAGTGGAACATCTGTTGATTTTCAGCCATAAATGCCACCGAATCTCTGCGGAAACAAAGTAGTACTTCCAGAAGTCTGTTGTTTCAGATCTGGGCCCGACGTTAGGACATCATTCAATGAAATGTCTTCGCATTTGGCGCTTGAGTAGAAATACCACTCTTATTTGACCTTGCTCTTAGGATGGTACACTTCGAAGATGGGGAAGTACCAACTGTCCTCTGAGTGCCGAAGTGCAGGTGCAATCTCTGCATGTTTGTTCTGGAGTGAAGGTAAATAAATGTTCCTTCATCTCAGGTGACTTCTGAAGCTGTGCCTGAGGGAGATGAATCGGCTGTTTGACCAGTTTCCTGTTGTTGGGTAGGCGTCTTCTCGGAGGTCGAAATGGTAGAGGTGCAACCCAACTGTTCAATTTGTCCTTGATTATTGTTTTATTCATGTCTTCTATAGACACGCAAACTTGTCATCTTCCTTTGTCCGTGGAAGACTGTACATCCTATTGGTCTTGTTCACCTTCACAGGCGTGTCTTCGTGGTAGGTACTGAGAAAGGACAAGGAAGGGGATGCTGTTTGGTAATTCCTTTACCACAGACTTTGTGACATGGCTGGAAGAGGACGGACATCCATTTTCTAGTGTGCTGGTAAGCATACTGTTGCCTGAGGTCGGCTTGTGTGCTCCTCCTAGACATATGCTCCTATAATGACCCATCCAAGGTCGATCCTCTGTGCGTACGAGTGTTCCTGGAGCAGTTTGATATATTCTCTAGTCTTGTGGACTCGTAGTATATCTCTTCCCAGGATAAAGCTATTGGGGCTTCTGGATCCTACTCAGTATCAGGTGGGCTATACACTTCAGATGAGGGTGATGGTCGCCACCTCCGGTGAAGGTATCCCTGACCTGTTGTTTGGAATCTGGTTGCACTCCAGGATGGTCGGTAGCGATAGGCAGTTTGGCCATCTCGGACTCCACCTTGTATCCCGTTGCTTTCCTCCCCCCGTCTCAACGGTACCTGAACACATCCTCAGGGAGTATGGAGAACCAGGGCCTACAAGCTGAAGTTTTCTAAGAAGATGGACCTGGCTAAAGACCTATTACATTGGTCATCTAGGATTGCAATATCTTGAGGGCTTTGTCCTTGTGGCCTGCTGGGTAGACTTGACAAGGCAGATTTTTGAACAAGACCTTCCTCCTATGAGTCCTTTACAGATTTCTGTGCATTTGAGAGCTGATCACATGGATGTCTCCATCAGTGCTCATCTGAATCCCATCGTGCTCCTCTGCTTGCAACAACACTCGTGGAGGTGGTTTCAGGGAGCAAGGCTTATGTGATCGTGCTGCTGCATTCTGCACATTTTACGCTAGATTCACAGTTCCTGTAAGAGGTTGTGGCACAGTATTTGAAGCAGATGTTGTTTTCCTGAGGAAACCTTTGTGATCCTCCAAAGACTTCTCCCTGAAGGCTCTGCATTTTAGTAGAGGATGTGGTTTCTTGTGTAGAGGACACTGCTTACTGACATCCTTGAGCATGGGCGGACAAACCACCGGTTCAACCGGTGCGGCTTGCACCGGGGCCCAGAGGCTCCAGGGGGCCCCTGCAGGGCGGCTAATAAGGAGGGCAATCTGGCCGGTTTCTTCGGGCCAGAGGCTCCGGGGGCCCCTGGCCAGATTGCCCTCATGTGCGGCAGGCAGGGAGCGATCCCCGCAGCTCCGCTGCCTCTGCAAGAGAAAATAAGCAGGAGCGGAGCTGCAAGGATCCTTCCTGCCCGGAGCCCACATTTCCTGTCTCTGACACAGAGAGCAGCGCCGCTGGATGATGTCATCATTCAGCAGCCGGCTGTGTCAGAGCGAGGAAGTGCGGGCGCTGGTGATGCTGCTGACAGGTGAGAGGTGCTGTTGTGTATGTGTCTGTGTGTTTTGTATGTGTGTTTGTGTTTTGAATGTGTGTGTAGAGATGAGTGGTAGTGTGTGCGTGTGTGTGTAGGTGGAGGAGAGGGGAATGATGGGGAAAAAGCAATGATGGGGCTAAGACAATGATGGGGTGATGGGAAAAAGCAATGATGGTAATGATGGGGAAAAAAGCAATGATGGGAAAAGGCAATGATGGGGAAAAAGCAATGATGGAGTGATGGGAAAAAGCAATGATGGGGAAAAGGCAATCATGGGGAAAAAGCAATGATGGGGAAAAGGCAATGATGGGCTGATGTAAAAAAAAGCAATGATGGGGAAAAAGCAATGATAGGAAAAGGCAATGATGGGGTGATAGGAAAAAAGCAATGAGGGAATGAGGGGAAAAAAGCAATGATGGGGAAAAAGCAATGATGGGGAAAAGGCAATGATGGAGAAAAAGCAATGATGGGGAAAAGGCAATGATAGGGTGATGAGGAAAAAAGCAATGATGGGGTGATGGGGAAAAAACAATGATGGGAAAAAGCAATGATGAGGAAAAGGCAATGATGGGGTGATGGGCAAAAAGCAATGATGGGGTGATGGGGAGAAGGCAATGATGGGGTGATGGGGTAAAAGCAATGATGGGGGTGATGGGGAGAAGGCAATGATAGGGTGATGGGGAAAAAGCAATTATGGGGTGATGGGGAAAAAGCAATGATGGGGTGATGGGGAAAAAGAAATGATGGGAAAAAGCAATGATGGAGATGGGGAGAAGGCAATGATGGGGAGAAGGCAATAATGGGGTGATGGGAAAAGGCAATGATGGGGTGATGGGGAGAGGCAATGATGGGAGTGATGGGAAAGGCAATGATGAGGAGAAGGCAATGATGGGAGTGATGGGGAGAAGGCAATGATGGGTGATGGGAAAAGGCAATGACAGGGTGATGGAGAAGGCAATGATGGGTGGTAGGCGAGAAGGCAATGATGAAGGTGGTGGAAAGGGCAATGATGAGGTGGTGGGAAAAAGAAATGATGATGGGTGGTGGGGGACAATGCAATGATGGGGTGGTGGTGGAAAGGGCAATAATGTTGGTGGAGGGGGAGGAGGAAATGATGGAGGTGGTGGAATGGGCAATGATGGTGTGGCCGGGGAAAGAAGATGGGGGAGAGGGCATGATGGGGTGGGGGAGAGGACAATAATGGGATGTGGGAGGAGACAATGACGGTGTGGGGGATTGGGATTGGGAAGAAAGGGTGCTTATAATGGCCTTAGGAACAGGGGCAGTGGAGGAAAACATTATCACTTATTATGTCTAACACAGTCCCTTAGTATATAGTGTAGATACTTATTATGTCTAACACAGTCCCTTTAAATAGTGTACTCATTATGTCTAACACAGTCCCCTTAGTATATAGTGTATTCACTAATTTTGTATAACATCATCCTTAGTTATATAGTTTCACCTTTTATTATGTATAACACAGTCCCTTATTACGTACCATCCTCTCTAGTTATATATGGTGCCGTCCTTATTATATTCCTCTGCTGTTATGTATAGTGCTGTCTCTTACATAGTGTATTCTTGTTAATTTTGTTATTCACAACACCCTCTTTTATTACATAGTCCCCTCTCTTTTTAGATATAAAAGACTGCTGATCGAGAGTCGGTGACCAGATTATCAGTTCATCAGCTCCTCCATTAGAAAGGAGTATCAGCCATCATTGCAATTATACAACTAACAAGACAGTACGGTATGTAATAAAAAACAGGGCTCTATTAATCCAATATGTAAGGGACGGTACTGTACATAACAAGAGAGCACTGTAAAAGGGACATAAATATACATAATAAAGGAGACTAGTGTATGTGTGTGTGACTATATAAACATATATACAGTACAGACCAAAAGTTTGGACACACCTTCTCATTCAAAGATTTTTCTGTATTTTCAGGACTATGAAAATTGTAGAATCACACTGAAGGCATCAAAACTATGAATTAACACATGTGGAATTATACATTACCTTTACAAAAAAGTGTGAAACATCTGAAAATATGTCTATATTCTAGGTTCTTCAAAGTAGCCAACTTTTGCTTGATTACTGCTTTGCACGCAGAAAAGGTGAACATAGGACTCTACATGCCTGGTTCCCACCGTGAAGCATGGAGGGACTGAAGTACAGTACAGACCAAAAGTTTGGACAACCTTCTCATTTAACGATTTTTCTGTATTTTCATGACTGTGAAAATTGTAGAATCACCTGAAGGCATCAAAACTATGAGTAACACATGTAGAATTATACAATACACTTTACAAAAAAGTGTGAAACAACTGAAAATAGTCTTATATTCTAGGTTCTTCAAAGTACCACCTTTTGCTTTGATTACTGCTTTGCACGCAGAAAAAGTGAACGGATGGACACTACCTGCCTAGTTCCCACCGTGAAGCATGGAGGGGGTTTAGTATGATGTGTGGGGGTGCTTTGCTGGTGACACTGTTGGGATTTATTCAAAATTGAAGGCATACTGAACCAGCATGGCTTCCACAGCATCTTGCAGCGGCATGGTTTTCCATCCGGTTTGCGTTTAGTTGGACCATCATTTATTTTTCAACAGGACAATGACCCCAAACACACCTCCAGACTTTGTAAGGGCTATTTGACCAGAAGGAGAGTGATGGGGTGCTACGCCAGATGACCTGCCTCCACAGTCACCAGACCTGAATCCAATCGAGATGGTTTGAGTGAGCTGGACCGCTCACCGCTTCAATTTTGAATAAATCCCCAACAGCATCACCAGCAAAGCACCCCCACACCATCCACCACCTCCTTCATGCTTCACGGTGGGAACCAGGCATGTAGATCCATCAGTTCACCTTTTCTGCGTGCAAAGCAGTAATCAAAGCAAAAGGTGGCTACTTTGAAGAACCTAGAATATAAGACATATTTTCTGTTGTTTCACACTTTTTTTGTAAAGTGTAATGTATAATTCCACATGTGTTAATTCATAGTTTTGATGCCTTCAGTGTGATTCTACAATTTCATAGTCCTGAAAATACAGAAAAATCTTTGAATGAGAAGGTGTGTCCAAACTTTTTGTCTGTACTGTATATATATATAGCTTTGTCGCCATAAAAAGAAGGGGGCCCAGACACATTTCTTGCACAGGGCCCCAAGCTGTCAGTGTCCGCCCTTGATCTTGAGGTTTGTTCTCTTGTTCTCTTCTGGAGGGGATTTACTCGTATTGTGAGGAGGGCCTGTGGAGACAATATTAGTTTGTGGACTGCCACGGGTGTCTTACTGGGTTTGATACCAGGGGCAGTGGAGCATGACAGAGTGAAGTCAAACTAGGGCATTTCTGATCTTCGCTTGTTGGGTGACAAATTCTACAAATACTGTGAAAGGAGGGAACGGTACGTTTAGAGTTTGCTTATAACCGTGAACCATATGTAACCCACTTTTCTTGTAGGTTGTAAGGAAGTTTATGTATTATCGATTGACACCCCTAGTGGTGTCTAAGAATGCCAATCTGGGCAAGTCTCCTTCCTCCTGGGCAACCTGTAACTCTATCAATAAATCACTAAATTCTCTAAGCTTTTGATAACCTTAGGTCCTATCTTAGGGAAATCATCAATTGTTTTGTATAAAGCATTCTCTATGACTTCTACAGTCCCATACATTCATCAAGTTTTTCCCACACTTTACGTAGACCTGTGTGTGGATGCTTTATATTAATGTCTCTTAGTCTTTTGGCATGCTCGACCAACTCACTTTCGAGCCACTTTACTAGGAGATCTATCTCCTCACTGCTAGAAAGGCCCAGACCATGAATGATGTTCTGGAACGAGGCTCGCCATGACCTATAGTTCTCGGTTTATCAGTGAACTCTACTAGTCCTTTTGTAACCAGTTTGTGGCGGGTAAATTACTTGCAAAGTCCATGGTGACTTGGTCAGTGCTGGTACGAGCTGGTGTGGATATAGTCATGTCTACTGTGTGGTGTATCACCATACCTGTGAGACGCTCCTGGCTTCGGATAGTCTGCGTATTACCTTTCCGGAGAAGAACGTGTCTCTTTAAGGAAGGACGGGAGCTGTACCTTCTGCTCAGTGGAACGGTATCTGTGGTCAACATCTCTGTGCTGGGCGTCTTCTTTTCTATAGTAGCAAAGTTCGGGATTAGATCGCTGGTAATCAGCAGAAGCTGGTCGATGTATGTTGTCAGGGCTGTCATCCATGCTGGAATGTTGATGGACATACTCTGTGACGCGTTGCACTGGATCTTGCTTTAAATGTGTTCCAAGGACGTTGCTGCATCTGTCATCATCAGGATCCTCCACTGCTTCCAAGTACTCTGCTTTGGCTATTGCGGCCACTGTCTCTTTGTCTGTGGAAAGTCTTTCCAGAGACGCTTGCAGACACACAGTCTCTGCTTCTTGCACTGCCTGCTTCAACTTTAATTGCATTTCTTGTTCGGCGAAGGAGGACCTCGCTTTGGCCGCTTCGGCTTTCGGCACGAGCAACAGCAGCAAGCTCTTTTATTGAAGACTTGTTAGAACCTTTTTGTGACCTCATTTATAAGTGAGGATGTATCGCGTCAGAAATTTGGTGCGCTTAGCTGATTACTGCTGAGTATTTGGTGGGAAACTTAGTCTATGCGTGGGCTGCCTTCCGCGTGGTGGGAATGATGTAGCACTTCTTGGCAGGCTGCATTATCGTTCTTCGGCTGCATGGAGGCTGCTGTGATACCCTATGGGAGCAGTGTGGATGTTATTGGTCCCGTACAGTCTGATCAACTGCAGCCTGCGACAGGCTGTCAGTTTCACTGACTTATACCCCGCGGCTGTATGGCGGCAGCTGTAATACCCGTATGTGGTGCAGTCTGAGTCCCATAGAGTCTGTACGATCACTGCCTGCGACGGCGCTCTGTTTTTACTGTTCTGCCTCCTCCACATATGGTGCTGTGTGGATTCCAGCATACGGCTAAACCTTCATCCACTTCCCAGTAAACAGACTGTATGGATTTTTAAGTCTATTTTTATTGAGATGAACGATAACAATGAACAATAATGGTGGATGATCAGGTAAAAAACTACAAAGGGAATAAACAGTGTATCAGTACTGGCAGAAACAGAGAAAAAACCGCACGATACAGAGTCAATTACATCAGTAACTCACATACAGAGGCTGAACAGTTATAATTAGTGTTGAGCGATACTGCCCGATATCCATAAGTATCGGATCAGATTGGATGGACCGATACCCAAAAAGTATCGGGTATCGCCGATTCCGATACCGGAAACCCAATGCAAGTCAATGGGACAGAAATATCGTATTAAAAAAAACCCTTTCTTTCCTTGTAAACACTATATATACACACATAGAATACATATTATATAGTCATTGTGACATATAATATATATATATATATATATATACATATATTATAGTTCATACCTTCTACGTAGTAAAATAGCCCTAATTCAATTGCCGGGCAATGCCGGCTTTTGTGAAATTACGAACCACCCGACATGAAAATGACACATGATTTACATAGAGTTAACCATGTCATTTCATGTAGTTTGATGTAATTGTTAGTGAAAACCATATATGAGTGTATGTGTGCAAAATTTCACACATGTAGGGTTAATTAAAGGTGTAAATTTGTTGTAAAAAAACATATTTTTTCTTACGAATTTACACTTTAATAACCCCCCACATGTGTGAAATTTTGCACCATACCTCATGTAATTGTTTAGTGAAAACAATATCAAACTACATGAAATGACATGGTTAACTCTATGTAAACCATGTGTCATTTCATGTGGGTCTGTAATTTCACAAAAGCCGGCATTGAATTGCGGCTATTATACTATGTAGAAGTTATGTACTATAAATACTAATATGTGTCACAATGACATGTATATATATATGAGGTGTAAAATTGTTGAAAAAAAATGCGTGGGTCCTGCCCTATTTTCTCAACCAGACAGACAAAGCCAGCGAGTGGGGCAGATAATAATAGCCCAGAGAGGGACCATTATTTTTGGGTCCCCCTGGCTACTAACATCTGCCCCTAGACACCCAGAAAAGGCAAATCTATAATTAGATTCGCCTTTCTGCAACTTAGCCCGTCTATTCCCATTGCCCTGTAGCGGTGGCGAATGGGTTAATAATGGGTTAAAGCCAGCTTGCTATTGAAAGGTGAGTTTAAGCCAGGTTAATAATTGAGAGCTGTCAATTAGACAACTATCAGTTATTAATCCTATTTTATGAAATAAAAAAAAAATGCACACACATTAATGAAAAATCATTTTAATGAAAATAAATACAGTTTTTGACCATGTTTATTGTACAGGTACTCCATCCGATTTCCTTGTTCTCCTGTAATAAAAATAAAATAATAAAGCAACATTATTCTTACCCTATCCGATGTTCAGTCAGGTCCCCCGATGTAATCCTTCTGAAGGGGTTAATGTTTACTGCAGGGACCGCAGCTAATGCTGACAGCCTCGCATGTAAACCCCCGACTGAATCATCATCCTCTCCTGGTTGACAGAAGAGGAAGTGGTTAGCATAATTGATTGCTTCCCACTTTCACTTCAGGTCAGCCAGGGACACCGCACAGCATTAGTGACGTCAGAGGGAATCCCGGCTGACCTGAAGTGAACTAATTAACAAAAATAGGGGATCCCTCGAAAAAAAAAATGGCGTGGGGTCCCCCTATTTTTGTTAACCATCCTGAAGAAGCAGACTACTGAGGCCTGGTATTTAAGGCTGTGTAAGGTTCTTTGTATATGTTTTTAAACTCAGTTTTTCGTCAGCCATTTTGCTTTGTCTTGCTACAGCTATCTTGCCCTCAGTCAATATGGAGTTTTCAGCTTTCATGTTCCCGCCCTGATTCTCTCCCTCTTGCTTCTTAAGCAGCCACAGCTGAGCAATCGTGTTCTGAATCTACCTGCAGTGAACCTGTGACCTGACTCCTGAAGCCTTGGACCTTGTACTCCAGTATTCCTACTGAGGAACTCTGAAACACTTGTGGACTCTGGAACCCGCTCTTTGAAAGAACCACGTTGCATGGACTTACGGTAACAGAGAAGAAGATCCTGAACCTGTTGTGGAGAGTGATTGCTGAGCTTAGATTACTCTGGCCTGCTGGTCTCCGCTTCTGTGTCGCAAACTGTGTGACTATTTTTGCCAACTTGTATGAATAATACAAGACCTTCTATATCAAACCTTTGTCTCATGTGTTTTCATCGCACCCAAGCACAAGACGTATATGAACTGTACTCAACATTACAAAGATTCAGAGCCAAACGTTAGTGTCTGCTGGGTCTGGAAAGGCTGTGTCTGCTGTAACTGTGGATATCAGATGTCCGGTTGTACTTTCTGTGATACAGTGGTTGTGACTTCTCACAACCTTCAGGTGAGCAGTTCTTAAGTTTTTTTTTTTCTCTGCAGTGTTACCACAGGTTAAACACTATTGTTTTTTTTTTTTTTTCCCTTTTCTCTTCTCCTACCAGTACTTTTGTCTTAAAAGATTTGGAAGATGGAAGCCCGCATAAAGGAACTTTGCGGAGTGACTGATAATATCCTTGCAGATTTACAAACTATAAAAACCCGCTTTACAAATCTACAGGACCTCACTAATCACAATTTGCAAGTGTTTTGGACAGACTGCCCAGGATTTGCGAGCCAGGATAGAGGTTCAGAGGAGCGAGTCCAGGCTCCCTGCCGTAGCCCCGAGTTCTGGGATTCCCAAGTTGCCCCTTTTCGTTTGGCGGTGAACGTGAGAAATTCAGGGGATTTATTAACCAATGCAATCTTTTTTTTTTCTGCACATGCTTCACAATTTCCCACTGAACGATCTAAAGTACTTACTATAATTATGTTTGCTTACCAACAAGGCTTTGATGTGGGCAAACCCTCTGATTGAGACTGAGGATGAATGTTTAGATCATCTTGATGTTTCATTTCAGCTATGGGGCAGGTGTTTGACCCCAATCGAGGTGAACAGCTGAAGCAGCCATGTTAAACCTTGCGCCAAGGTAAGCACTCGGTAGCCGAATATGCTTGGATTTCAGGATATGGGCCCTTGATACCACTTGGGACAGTTCCGCAAAAAATTATATTTTTCGAAAAGGGTGTCTCCACTAATAAGGTAACTAGCTCGTGCCGACCCTCCCTGCGTTAGGTGACTTTTTAATTACTGCATCCATATTGATGTCGTCGATGAACGCAGGCAAGAGAGATGGTTCGAAAACAATCGCACTAACCTTTTCCTACCTTCCTCCCCAGTAAGGAACCTTTGGTAGGATCACAGGGGAAAAACCTGAACTGAACCAATGCAGGTGACTCTTTACAAAGAGGTTTAGCGATGCCGCAAAGAAACATCGTTTTAAGGAAAATTTATGTTTCTTTGTGGAATCAGGGCCTTATTAAAAAATGTCCAGCCGTTCTCGTAAGACTACTGCAGCATATTCACTGTGAGGTTGCGAGAGGAGATTGTTCAGGTCGAGCCTCGGGCCAGAGAGACTGCGCAAAGATATTGATTTCTCGGATTAAACCCGTTCTTCTGAGGACGATGATGTGTAAAACTGCAATTTTTTCAGTTTCCTCACGGTTTTGTCCCAGTGAGTTGTAGGAAAAACAATTCCATTGCTTCCTTTCCATCAAACTTGGGTTGACTCGTCTGGGTTCTGCTCGCTATGATGATCAGGGGCAAGTGGGAATTTTATGGATGTCCCCTTTTTGCTCTGAACGGGGGGATAGTTCAGGAAGAAGGTATCCAGTACAGAGGAAACTGTGGACGGCTCCCTGCTGACCTCTGGACCAGGGACAGGAAACGGAGTTTGAGGGTCCTTATGGGTAAAGATCATAAGAGAAATGTCCTTTAGCTTATTCTTCTCCCACTTTCCATTATTTTGGGACTACCATGGTGCAGGTCAGAACCCTCCATTAACTGGGAGACAAGGAAATTACATTTCCAGAGAAACGATGACTCCAAAGTTTCAGCGTGCTCTTTCCTAAAGGAACCTGTCAGTCCCTGAACTACCAGCGTATACCAGGACTATGTGGATTTAGGACAGAAGAACGCTGACCAGTTCCCCTCACCGCCATTTTGATTGTCCAATCGAATTATTGTGGAGCAGAGATCCCTTTTTGGTAAGATCTACCCTGGCGGGGCCTGAGCTAAAGGTTTAAAGGATTACATAACGAAAATCTAGCCAAGGGCTTCTCGCCCCTCTCATCTCCCGCAGGTGCACCCATCTTCTTTGTGAAGAAGAAAGATGGATCTCTGAGACCCTGCGTGACTTAGGGAACTCAATAAGGTTAAATATTAGAAACCGTTTCCATTGCCTTTATCCCTGAGTTATTGGAGAGAGTGGGCATGCCAAAATTTTCTCTAAATTGGATTCGGGGCCTATAACTTGGTCCGTATTAGACCTGGGGAGAGTGGAAGATGCATTCAGGTCAGCTAGGGACACTTGAATATCTATTATGCCTTTTGGTCTGAGTACCCCCGCCACTTCCAACACTTGGTAATGACATCTTCGGGATCTCCTAGATACATTGTGGTGATTTTTTTTGGGTGATATTTAATTTTTCTAATTCCACAGAGGAACATCATGGACCAGTAGAAAAGGTCTTGGAACGTATAAGACAAAACCTCTTTACATCAATTGAAAAAGTGGTGAATTCCATGGACCGAGATTCAATTTCTGGGGTATGTACGTCTAACACAAGAATTATTATGGATGGAAGCAAGACCAAGCCATCAAGGATTGGCCAAGTCCTAGAAAGTGAAGGAGGTGAGCGTTCATGGGTTGCCAACTTCTTAGAAAGTTTCATTAGGGAAATTTTTCTGAGGTAGTGTCACCTACCACCCAATTACCTGGAAGAGTCTAGGTTCTCCTGGACTCCCCAAGCAAGGAAGCATTTTCCCGTTGAAAGATAAATTTCCACTGCCTATCTTGGTACATCCCAACCCGAACTTGCTTCATAATAGAGGGGATGCTTCAGATTGTGCCCTTGGAGCTTACTCTCAAAAAAAATTTTGGGAAAAATGTCTTGATCCTGTGCCTTCTTTTCCAGCTTTTTTTTTGGTGAAGGGGAATACGATGTGGGGATAGAGATTGTTGGCCTTATTTCGCCTTCAAAAAGGAGACCCCTTTTAGGGGCTGCCAAAAATAGCGTCCCGACAACCATCCAAAAATTGAATTTTCGGCGGGTAAGCCTGCTCCCCGCCGGGGCCCCGAAACTTTTTTTAAACCCAAATTTAAAATTTTTATTTCTTATAGGGCC
>JARQOD010000005.1:204394810-204484187 GCA_033576555.1 Oophaga sylvatica | reverse complement strand
CCTAAACATTTAAAAAGGTCCCTGTTGTGTTATGGTAGCTGAGTAGAATGAGCAAAAACGGCAATACACCAGAGAGGCTGGTACCTATTGGATTACAGTACCCTGAACTAACCACACAACTAGAGGTAGCCGTGGAGCGTTCCTACGTTGATCCTAGACACCTTGTCACAGGCTGAGAGATAACTACACCTAAAGGCAGAAAGATTAAAGCTATCTGCCCCGGAGCAGATCCCCAAAGAAAATAGGAAGCCCCCAAACATGTAATGGCGGTTAGACAAGAAGAAGCACGAACACAGACAGAAAATAGAATGAGCAAACGCTGGGGCACAAACTGTCCAGACAGAAAAGTGCAGGAAAGGATACTCGCTGCAATCCAAAAAAACCCTAAAAAATACCAACTCTTCTGATTGCAAAAACACCTGAGATCACACGATCTCTACCACCTAAAATCATATCTCTGGTGTAACAAAACTAAGCCGCAGCCACTGAAAAAACGGGAAAAATCAAATAACAAATAACAGTGGCTTCAGATAAACTGAGAGGAGCACAAGCCCCGGAGGGAACCTGGCTGACCTCCACAGAAGTGCAGGGAATAATGCAAAAAGCAAGCACAAAAATAAAAGCAGAAAATATCTTATCTAATAGCAGAAGATTCAGGCAAGACTCAGCAAACTTCCAAATGAACCAGGAACCACAATTGAGACAAGAACAATTGATCACCGGCAACCATCATGGGAGGGAACCTCCCTTATATCAGAACAGTCAGCGATCCCAGATTGTCATTCCTCACTGAAAGGCTCAGTACTGTCTGTAACCACCAGAGGGAGCCTCTGCTCAGAAACCATCTCTAGCACATTCATAACAGGTCCCTTAGTCAGTTTCAGTAGGCTCCGCAATCATGGGGAAGACTGCTCACTTGACAGATGTCCAGAAGGCGTTAACACACTCCAATAGGAGGATAAGCCACAGAAGGTCATTGCTAAAGCTGGCTGTTCACAGAGTGCTGTATCCAAGCATATTATTGGAAAGTTGAGTGGAAGGAAAAAGTGTGGTAGAAAAAGGTGCACAAGAAACCGGGATAACCGCAGCCTTGAAAAGATTGTTAAGAAAAGGCCATTCAAAAATTTTGGGGAGATTCACAAGGAGTGGACTGGTGCTTGAGTCATTACTTCAAGAGCCACCACACACAGACGTACCCAGGATATTGGCTATAAGTGTCGCATTTCTTCTGTCAAGCCACTCATAACCAATAAATAACACCAGAAGTGTCTTACCTGGGCCAAGGAGAAAAAGAACTTTACTGTTGCTCAGTGGTCCAAAGTGTTGCTATCAGATGAAAGTAAATTTTACATTTCATTTGCAAATCAAGGTCCCAGAGTCTGGAGGAAGAGTTTTGAGGCATACACTCTAAGCTGCTTGAGATCTAGTGTGAAGTTTCTGGTGTAGGTCCACTGTGTTTTATCAAGACCAAAGTCAGTACAGCGGTCTACCAGGAAATTTTAGAGCACTTCATGCTTCCTTCTGCCGACAAGCTTTTTGGAGATGGAAAATTTCATTCTCCAGCAAGACTTGGCACCTGTTCACACTGCCAAAAGTACCAATACCTGGTTTAAAAACAACAGTATCACTGTGCTTGATTGGCCAGCAAACTCGCCTGACCTTAACCTATAGAGAATCTATGGGGTATTGTCAAGAGGAAGATGAGAGACACCAGACACAACAATGTAGACAAGGTGAAGGCTGCTATCAAAACAACCTGGGCTTTCACAACACCTCAGCAGTGCCACAGGCTGATCGTCTCCATGCCACGCTGCATTGATGCAGTAATTGATGCAGAGTGAGCCCTGACCAAGTATTGAGTGCATTTACTGAACATACATGTCAGTAGGGCAAGATTTTGGATTTTAAAATCATTTTTCAGGCTGGTGTTATAAAGTATTCTAATTTACTGAGATAATGACTTTTGGGTTTTCATTGGTTGTAAGCCATAATCATCAACATTAACAGAAATAAACACTTGAAATAGATCACTCTGTTTGTAATGACTCTATATAATATATGAGTTTCATTTTTGTATTGAAGAACTGAAATAAATTATCTGTTTGATGTTATTCTAATTTTGTGAAAAGCACCTGTATGTCTTTTTTACCAATAAAAATTGAATATTTTTATATATTAATGGGTGTGCATATGACTATGCAGTTCTTTCTTCTTCCTCCTATTGTACATTTCTGACTAACTACTAGATGTAGCACCTCAGTTCGTATTTAATGTTATGAATCTAGTGCGTAAAGTTCATGCTGTTTTACGTCCAGAAATTCCAGGGCAGTCCACAAAACAATGCAACTTTTTTTCCTGTCCATAAAAAAAATTTAAGGTATCCATGATTTTTTTGAGCTTGAACTTATACAGATTATTTTGACTGTAAATGTTATCAGTTTACAGTGAATACTTTTCCATCCAATTATGACAAGAGCATTCTTAAGGTGATACCTTTATTGGCTAACCAGAAAATTATATGTTCGCTAGCTTTCAGAGCTCAAGGCTCCTTCTTCAGGCAAGATTTACAGTGAATGCCGCTGATGTCTTCATATCAGATTACGGGCTGTAGACATGGATCACTTATCATAATGAATCATTATCATTTTCCAATTTGTCCATAAACAATATTGTCTGATTTTTTTAATAAGCTGTCCAGAAAAAATAAAAAGTCAATTTGGCAATCCTGGGTATGCCCTGTGGTTTGTGTGAAGGTCAATGTGCAGGGATGGTGAAGATGGATGTGAAATATGAACATCATTTAATATGAATGCCTGTGTTATCTATATGTAGGTGATACCTTTCATTTTAATTCTGTATGTGATGACAATTAGATGACTACTGAAAAATGATCTCTACAGAGCAGGAAGTACCAGCCTAATATTAAGTTTAGTGGCCAAAGAGAATACTGCAAGATTACATTCATGACATGGATGATTTAAAAGAACTTAAAAAAAAGTTAAGAAATGATATAACATAAAAATAAAGTTTTAATCAGTGTCTTAATTGGGTAGATCAAAGCTGGAAGAAAAGAATTTGGTCCAATATGTGGAGAAAAATCACCTGGAAGAATTGAAACTGGAAGTAACAGTGTTCAGATTTTGTTCCATAGTGATAACTCTGGGGAGAATGGAGGATGGAGACTGTCTTACACTGTCACAGGTAGCCTAATGAATGTTTTTACCCATTCATTAGTTTATTTATTTTCTATTCTTTAACCCCTTAGTGGTGGAGCAAATTTGGACCTTAATGATCAGGCCAAATTTTAGAAATCTCACCAGTGACACTTTATGTGGTAATGCTTCAACGTATCCCAGTGATTCCGAGACTGCTTTTTCATGACATGTTGAACTTTATATTAGTGGTAAATTTTGGTCGATATGATTTGTATTTATGAAAATATCAAAAATGTTACAAAAAAAATTGAACATTTTGCAGCTTTAAACTTTAAATATTTATGCCTTTAAATCAGACAGCTACACATACGGTCAAAATTGTTGGTACCCCTGGTTTAATGACAAAAACCTACAATGGTGACAGAAATAACTTGAATTTGACAAAATTTGACAAAAGTAATAATAAATCAAAAATCTATGAAAATGAAAAAATGAAAGTAAAGGTACTGCCACACTAAACAATCCCGCTAGCGATCTCGTTAGCGTTGCATACTAATGAGATCGCTAGCGGGATTGTTTCTATATCGCTAAATGCTGCCGCATTTAGCGATATAGTTAACGACGCTATCGCCGTTAGCGATCTTCTTAACGACTTTAGCGGTACAAAAGTACCCTAAATCGCTAAGAAAAGGTGCCACACAGCGATAAGATACTTACCCAGCGGGAGCGCCAGCGATGAAATAGGGTCCGGAGCGATTCCAGCGACGAGCGAGATCACAGCAGGAAGCTCGTCGCTGGAAGCTGCGCACTGAACAATATCGCTAACGGGATCGCTAAATAGTGACGTTTTTTAGCGATCCCGTTAGCGATATTGTTTAGTGTGGCATACCCTTAAGACATTGCTTTTCAACCATGCTTTAACAGAATAGGGTCTATCACAGTGATCAAAAGTCAGGAATCAATAGAAATAATTCTGCTGCGGGGTTCTGGCCAGTAGATCTCAGTGGTATGTTGGGGATTGTTAATTGTGAGCATGTTTTTTTGTGTTATATTTAGGAATAATTTAATGTTATATACTTTAACTGCACTTTATGATGGTCTCTTAATTATGATCTATAACAATGGGACTTAAATATACGAATGAATATGACGTCTAAGGCTACAGCCCCACTATCTGTATTTGGTCCGTATTTTTCCGTAGCATTTGCTAGCCGAAACCAGGAGTGGGTCAAAATTGCAGAATTGGTGACGTGTTTCTATTATACCTTTTCTCTTATCATTCCTCACCTGGTTTTAACTTACAAATGCTGAGGAAAACTACTGACCAAATAATGATAGTGGGGCCATAACCTAAGTCTGAGAATGCATATGTTAGTATGGTGTTACATAATAAGCATCATCATGATGAATGCGCTAGCCTGAAAGCAAAAGTGATGTACTTAGTGAGAGAAATATGAGAATACGGTATGTAAATGTATGCAGCTTTGAAGTTGAAATGTCCCACAGCCCTCACAATCTGGTATGAAATAATTTGGATTTTGAATACATGATTGGTGATCGTAACTCTTTAACAACCGTTTATACACCTTTTAACGGTTGTCATTAAGGGGCTTTATTCCTCAGCATCACTTTTAAACAGCATTGAGGAATAAGTGAATAACGATGTCCAGTGGGGGGCAATTCATGCAGGTGACAGTTGTACATGACAGCTGACACACTGTTGCATCGGCCCTGACTGATTTTGGAACCAATAGGATTTGATTAACCCCTTAAATACCAAATCATAGCAGCGGTATCTGCGTGGTTAAAAGAGGGTTAAAAAAAACCCTTTTAGTAGGATCGACCACCGAGATTGTAATCGCGGGTGCCAATCGTTGCCATGGTATCCTGCGGTCATATGATAACTCCATGGTACATTAGCCTTTATAATCCTGCTATAAACTGAGTCTCACACGCACAGTCACTGACATGTCTAAGGTAGTGCAGTACATGAGTTCAGCAATGAATGAGACCAGCGATTAAAGTAAAAAATATTTGTGTGCACAGTGGGACTAAGTGAAAAAGTGAAACAAGTAAAGTAAAATATATTATAAAGTTAAAAATACAAAAATGGCAGACAAATTGCGAAAATCCATTTCACCACTAAAATCCCAGCATTTGCGTTAAGACAAAAATATAAAAAAAAATACACATAATAAGTATTGCCACATCTGAAACACCCCTATCTAGAAAACTGGAAAGTTATTTATTCCGTACTGCAAACACCGTGATAAAAAAAAAAATCGCTTTTTTCATCATACAGACACACAAAAAATTTAATTACACGCAATCAAAACGTCACATACAGCTCTGGCAAAAATTAAGAGACCACTGCACAGTTTTATAAAAATCAGCTTCTCTACATGTCTGACAGACATTCCATTCCAATGTCAGTTGAATTCCAACCAGAGTACACCTCATTCTACTTAATGTGCTTCTGATTAGGTGATCATCTGAACCAAATCTTATTTAACGAAGGAAAGTATAAAAACACTGCTGTGGTGTTCACAATCCTCTTGCAATAGGACAAGTTGGATGGCAAAACAAGTGCTAGTAATATCCCAAAAGTATTAGGAATTAAAAAATAACTTTTAACCATGGAGTTGAAAAGAAAAGTCTTGAGTGAGGAAAAGAATGGCTCAATTCTGGCTTTACTAGCAGAAGGATACAGTGAGCGTCATGTTGCCTCCATTCTTAAAATTTCTAAGACTGCAGTTCATTACAACAAGGCCAAGCAGCAGACATTGGGGACAACAAAGCTACAGACCAGCAGAGGGCGAAAACTACTTTCCACTGACCGGGATGACCGTCATCTTATTCGAATGTCACTCAGCAACCGCAGGATGACATCAAGTGACCTACAAAAGGAATGGAAAATGGCAGCTGGGGTGAAGTGAACGGCAAGAACAGTTTGTAACAGGCTCCTAGAGGCAGGGCTCAAGTCATGTAAAGCTAGAAAAAAAGCCTTTCATCAATGAGAAGCAAAGGAGAGCCAAGCTGAAGTTTGCCAAAGACCATAAGGATTGGACCATAGAGGACTGGAGTAAGGTAATCTTCTCTGATGAGTCTAATTTTCAGCTTTGCCCAACACCTGGTCGTCCAATGGTTAGACGGAGACCTGGAGAGGCGTACAAGCCACAGTGTCTTGTACCCACTGTGAAATTTGGTGGAGGATCGGTGATGATCTGGGGATGCTTCAGCAAGGCTGGAATTGGACAGGTTAATCTTTGCGAAGGACGTATGAATCAAGCCTCATACAAGGTTATCCTGGAAAAACAGTTGATTCTTTCTGCTCAGGCAATGTTCCCCAAATCTGAGGACTGTTTTTTCCAGCAGGACAATGTGCCATGCCACACAGCTAGGTCAATCAATGTGTGGATGAAGGACCACTGCATCAAATTCCTGTTATGTCCAGTCCAATCTCCAGAACTGAACCCCATTGAAAACCTCTGGAATGTAATCAAGAGGAAGATGGATAGTCAAAAGCCATCAAACAAAGAAGAACTGCTTACATTTTTGTACCAGGAGAGGCATATAGTCATCCAAAAGCAGTGTGAAAGACTGGTGGAAAGCATGCCAAGATGCATGAAAGCTGTGATAAAACATCATGGTTATTCCACAAAATATTAATTTCTGAACTCTTCCTGAGTTAAAATATTAGTATTGTTGTTTCTAAATGATTATGAACTTGTTTTCTTAGCATTGTTTGAGTTCTGCAAGCACTGCATATTTTTGTTATTTTGACCATTTATCATTTTCTGAAAATAAATACAAAATTTATTGCTTGGAAATTAGGAGACATGTTGTCAGTAGTTTATAGCTTAAAAGAGCAATTTACATTGTACTCAAAAATATACATATATAGAGAAAAATCACAAACTGAAAATTTTGCAGTGGTCTCTTAATTTTTGCCAGAGCTTTCTACTATATAATCGTCTAATTCTGTCTGTCTGCAACAGAAATCCCGTGTCACTGATTGGTTGCGCCCGGCCGGACGCGACCAATGAGTGACAGGCGCAGGGAGTGGTGCGGGCACGCCCCTTGGATACCCGACCGCGGCCTTAGCAACGTCACAGGGACTGTCACAGAACCTGTGTAAGAGAGCAAATGGAGGGGAAAATGAGCAAATGGGGGGAAAATAACTATTGCGGAGTGACTTATTTAAATACAGTTACCGTATTTTTAGGACTATAAGACGCACCGGACTATAAGACGCACCCAGGTTTTAGAGGTGGAAAATTGGGAAAAATATATTTGAAGCAAAAAATGTGGTAAAATATTTAATAACATAAATAACTTACTATTATAGGTGGTGTTATTATATATAATAGTATGTTATTATGTTGGAAGCTGCGGTAGAAGATGGTGCTGCGGGACCAGTGTGGTGTCTATAAAGTACTATGTGAAGACACTGGAGGGTGAGTATAAGGCCGGGGTCACACATGCGAGAAATTTGCATGATTTTTGTGGGAATCTCTCGCATGAACACCCAGCATTGCCGCTGGCACTCAGACTGGAGCGTGCGGCTGCATAGAAATACATGCTGCATAGAAATACATGCAGCTGCACGCTCCGGTCCGAGTGCCGGCGGCAGTGCCGGGTGTTCATGCGAGAGATTCGCACAAAAATCATGCAAATTTCTCGCATGTGTGACCCCGGCCTATGAATGGGGGCATAGGGCTTATATTTAAAGCCACACTACAGCACTGAAAAATAACACTGGAGTGCTGCTTTAAGATTCCATGGGAGAACTATAACTCTCAGCATGTCCTGCAGATCCTATGGCATGCTGGGAGTTATAGTCCACCACAGGAGTGGCAGAGTGATTTTTTATATGATGTACTTACTAACCTTTTAATTAATTCTTTCTTGTACAGTGTGTCTGCAGAACCTGTGATGACATCATGAAGAGGCAGGGCTTTGTGTGGTCATGTGATGCTCCAGTCTGCCCTCTTCATGACTTCATCACAGGTCCTCCACAGGAGCATTCAACATGGCATCAGCACAGCCCTCAGGCTATGCTGTCAGGTATGCGATCCCTCCTGCTGCACTCTGCTCCTGCTGCCTCCTTCTACTTCGGACACAGATCTCCCCAGCTGCTGCAGGAATCCAGCACTGGGGAAACCATGTGGAACTGTCATTTGCTGCTTCCCACTCACTGCTCACCTGATAGGTAGGCCCTGGAAGTGGCTAATGAATATTCACTGCACTTTAAGTATCGGGATCAGTGGTTTCCCCAGCGCTGGATTCCTGCAGCGGAGGGGATATTTTCCTGCCTCCTGCGATCTCACTCCACTGCTGCCCCCTGCCCCTCCTCCGCACATGTTACATTCCGACCATAAGACGCACCCACACTTTCCTCCCAAATTTGGAGGAAAAAAAGTGTGTCTTATGGTCTGAATATTTTGATGAACTGTTTAATAATTTTGTTCAGTTGTATTAAGTACTATGAGCAATAACATTTAATGATAATGTATATACAGTACAGACCAAAAGTTTGGACACACCTTCTCATTTAAAGATTTTTCTGTATTTTCATGACTATAAAAATTGTACATTCACACTGAAGGCATCAAAACTATGAATTAGCACATGTGGAAAAATATACTTAACAAAAAAATGTGAAACAACTGAAAATATGTCTTATATTCTAGGTTCTTCAAAGTAGCCACCTTTTGCTTTGATGACTGCTTTGCACACTCTTGGCATTCTCTTGATGAGCTTCAAGAGGTAGTCACCGGAAATGGTCTTCCAACAATCTTGAAGGAGTTCCCAGTGATGCTTAGCACTTGTTGGCCCTTTTGCCTTCACTCTGCAGTCCAGCTCACCCCAAACCATCTTGGGTTCAGGTCTGGTGAATGTGGAGGCAAGGTCATCTCGCGTAGCACCCCATCTCTCTCCTACTTGGTCAAATAGCCCTTACACAGCCTGGAGGTGTGTTTGGGGTCATTGTCCTGTAGAATAATTAATGATGGTCCAACTAAAAGCAAACCAGATGAAATAGCATGCCACTGCAAGATGCTGTGGTAGCCATGCTGGTTCAGTATGCCTTCAATTTTGAATAAATCCCCAACAGTGTCACCAGCAAAGCACCCCCACACGATCACACCTCCTCCTCCATGCTTCACGGTGGGAACCAGGCATGTAGAGTCCATCTGTTCAACCTTTTCTGCGTCGCACAAAGACACGGTGGTTGGAACCAAAGATCTCAAATTTGGACTCATCAGACCAAAGCACAGATTTCCACTGGTCTAATGTCCATTCCTTGTGTTCTTTAGCCCAAACAAGTCTCTTCTGCTTGTTGCCTGTCCTTAGCAGTGGTTTCCTAGCAGCTATTTTACCATGAAGGCATACTGAATAAAGTCTCCTCTTAAAAGTTGTTGTAGAGATGTGTCTGCTGCTAGAACTCTGTGTGGCATTGACCTGGTCTCTAATCTGAGCTGCTGTAAACCTACAATTTCTGAGGCTTGTGACTCGGATAAACTTATCTTCAGAAGCAGAGGTGACTCTTGGTCTTCCTTTCCTGGGGCGGTCCTCATGTGAGCAAATTTCTTTGTAGCGCTTGATTGTTTTTGCAACTGCACTTGGGGACACATTCAAAGTTTTCCCAATTTTTCGGACTGACTGACCTTCATTTCTTAAAGTAATTATGGCCACTCATTTTTCTTACTTAGCTGCTTTTTTCTTGCCATAATACAAATTCTAGCAGTCTATTCAGTAGGACTATCAGCTGTGTATCCACCAGACTTTTGCACAAAACAGCTGATGATCACAACCCCATTTATAAGGCCAAAAATCCTGCTTATTAAACCTGACAGGGCACACCAGTGAAGTGAAAACCATTTCCGGTGACTACCTCTTGAAGCTCATCAAGAGAATGCCAAGAGTGTTGAAAACAATCATCAAAGCAAAAGGTGGCTACTTTGAAGAACCTAGAATATAAGTCATAATTTCAGTTGTTACACACTTTTTTGTTAAGTATATAATTCCACATGTGTTGATTCATAGTTTTGATGCCTTCAGTGTGAATTTACAATTTTCATAGACATGAAAATACAGAAAATCTTTAAATGAGAAGGTGTGTCCAAACTTTTGGTCTGTACTGTATTTTACCCGGAAAATCATGTGTATTCATTGCATTATTCTTAAATCTTCATAAATAAGCTACATACATATTCTAGAATCGTTAGAATCGGGCCACCATCTAGTGTGTATATATATATATATATATATATATATATACTGCTCAAAAAAGGGAACACTTAAACAACAGATTATAACTCCAAGTAAATCAAACTTCTGTGAAATCAAACTGTCCACTTAGGAAGCAAGACTGATTGACAATCAATTTTACATGCTGTTGTGCAAATGGAATAGACAACAGATGGAAATTATTGGCAATTATCAAGACACACTCAATAAAGGAGTGGTTCGGCAGGTGGGGACCACAGACTACATCTCAGTACCAATGCTTTCTGGCTGACGTTTTGGTCACTTTTGAAAGTTGGTTTCACACTCATGGTAGCATGAGACAGACTCTACAACCCACACAAGTGGCTCAGGTAGTGCAGCTCATCGAGGATGGCACATCAATGCGAGCTGTGGCAAAAAGGTTTGCTGTGTCTGTCAGCGTAGTGTTCAGAGGCTGAAGGCACTACCAGGAGACAGGCCAGTACACCAGGAGACGTGGAGGGGGCCGTAGGACAGCAACAACCCATCAGCAGGACCGCTACCTCCGCCATTGTTCAAGGAGGAACAGGAGGAGCACTGCCAGAGCCCTGCAAAATGACCTCCAGCAGGCCACAAATCTGCATGTGTCTGCACAAACGGTTAGAAACCAACTCCATGAGGATGGTCTGAGTGCCCGACGTCCACAGATGGGGGTTATGCTCACAGTCCAACACCGTGCAGGTCACTTGGCATTTGCCACAGAACACCAGGATTGGCAAATTCGCCACTGGCGCTCTGTGCTCTTCACAGATGTAAGCAGGTTCACACTGAGCACATGTGACAGACGTGACAGAGTCTGGAGACACCGTGGAGAGCGATCTGCTGCCTGCAACATCTTTCAGCATGACCGGTTTGGCAGTGGGTCAGTAATGATGTGAGGTGGCATTTCTTTGGAGGGCCGCACAGCCCTCCATGTTCTCGCCAGAGGTAGCCTGACTGCCATTAGGTACCGAGATGAGATCCTCAGACCCCTTGTAAGACCATATGCTGGTGCGGTTGGCCCTGGGTTCCTCTTAATGCAGGACAATGCCAGACCTCATATGGCTGGAGTTTGTCAGCAGTTCCTGCAAGATGAAGGCATTGAAGCTATAGACTGGCACGCCCGTTCCCCAGACCTAAATCTGATTGAGCACATCTGGGACATCATGTCTCGCTCCTTCCACCAACGTCACGTTGCACCACAGACTGTCCAGGAGTTGGCGGAAGCATTAGTCCAGGTCTGGGAGGAGATCCCTCTGGAGACCATCCGCCGCCTCAACAGGAGCATGCCCAGGCGTTGTAGGGAGGTCATACAGGCACCTGGAGGCCACACACACTACTGAGCATCATTTTGACTTGTTTTAAGGACATTACATTCCACTTTAATTTTGTGGGTAACTTCAAATCCAGGCCTCCATTGGTTAATAAATTTGATTTCCATTGATGATTTTTGTGTGATTTTGTTGTCAGCACATTCAACTTTATACAAAACAAAGTATTCAATAAGAATATTTCATTAATTCAGATCTAGGATGTGTTATCTGAGTGTTCTCTTTATTTTTTTGAGCAGTGTATATACAGTGGGTTCGGAAAGTATTTCTCATTAATGTACACTCTGCACCCCATCGTGACTAATAAATTTCCAAAAATTTCTACATTTCTGGTTTTTTTCAAAGAAGAAAAACTGAAATATCACATGATCATAAGTATTCAGACCCTTTGCTCAGTATTGAATAGAAGTACTTTTTTTCACACCTGGATTTGGGGATCCTCTGCCATTCTTCCTTGCAGATCCTCTCCAGTTCCATCAGGTTGAATGGTGAACATTGGTGAAAAGCCATTTTCAGGTCTCTCCAGAGATGCTCAGTTGGGTTTAGGTCAGGGCTTTGGCTGGGCCAGTCAAGAATAATCACAGAGTTGTTCTGAAGTCACTCCTTTCTTATTTTAACTCTGTGCTTGGGATCTTTGTCTTGTTGGAAGTTGAACCTTTGGCCAAGTCTGATGTCCAGAGCACCTGGAAGAGGTTTTCATCCAATTTATCTCTGTACTTGGCCGCATTCATGTTTACTTTAATTGCAACCAGTCATCCTGTCCCTGCAGCTGAAAAACACCCCATAGCATGATGCTGCCACCATCATGTTACACTGTTAGGATTGTATTGGGCAGGTGATGAGCAGTGCCTTGTTTTCTCCACACATACCGCTTAGAATTATAACCAAAAAGTTCTATCTTCGTCTCATTAGACCAGAGAATCTTATTTCTCATAGTCTGGAGTCCTTCATGTGTTTTTTTTAGCAAACTCTATGAGGGTTTTCATATGTCTTGCACTAAGGAGAGGCTTCCGTTGGGCCACTATGCCATAAAGGCCTGACTGGTGGAGGGCTGTAGTGATAGTTGACTTTGTGGAACTTTCCCCATCTCTCTACTGCATCTGTGGAGCTCAGCAACAGTGATCTGGGGGTTCTTCTTTACCTCTCTCAATAAGGCTCTTCTCCACGATTGCTCAGATTGGCTGGATGGCCAGATCTAGGAAGACTTCTGGTGGTCCCAAACTTCTCCCATTGAATGATTATGGAGGTCACTGTGCTCTTAGGAACCTTGAGTACTGCAGAATTATTTTGTAACCTTGGCCAGGTGTGTGCCTTGCCACAATTCTGTCTCTGAGCTCCTTGGCCAGTTCCTTTGACCTCATGATTCTGATTTGGTCTGACATGCACTGTGAGCTGTGAGGTCTTATATAGACAGGGGTGTGCCTTTTACAAATCAAGTCCTATCAGTTTAATTAAACACAGCTGGACTCCAATGAAGGAGTAGAACCATCTCAAGGAGGATCACAAGGAAATGGACAGCATGTGATGTAAATATGAGGGTCTGAATACTTATGACCATGTGATCTTTCAGTTTTTCTTTTTTAATAAATTTGCAAAAAAAGGTACAAATGAAAATGCCAAGCCATCTTGCAAAAAACAAGCCTAATATGGCTCATTTGATAAAAAATTAAAAAGTTACAGTTCTCAGAATATTGAGCTGCAAAAACAATTAATTGTTATAAAATAATGTTTTTAGTTTGTAAACGTAGCAGTAGCAAAGCATAGAAAAAACTATATAAATTTGGTATTGCTATATTTGTAGTGGCCCGACAAACAAATCGATCTTATCACTTGTATCGCATGGTGAATACTGCAAAAAATAAAAATGTAACTGCTAGTGATGCGCAAGCACTAAAATGCTCAGGTGTTCGTTGCTCGGGTCGAGCAAATTGAAATACTCGGGTACTCGGACAGAACAACGAGCCCAATGTAAGTTTATGGGAGACCCGAGAATTTTTTTCCGCGATCCCTCCTGGTGGTCCTTTTAAGGTCTAAATATGTCTGAAAATTATGGAAACACTGTTGAAATGACACGGGGACATCATGGGGATCGCCCCTGGAAGCATTCCTGACTCCTGGTTCATAGCTTTAAACAATGTTGTCAGTTTCATGCCATTTTTACAGCTGCAGCAAAAAACATACCTAAACGAAACCAAAATGGATTTTGCTGGTAAATATGTTAAGGTGCATCCTTTCTGGGTTAATGACTTGTATATAAGGCAAAATAATTAACCCCAGACCAAAATGTTCCTCCACCACTTGGGCTATGTTCAGACGCAGCGTTTTTGAAATGTTTTTCAACTTTAATATTGCTTTCAACCAAAACAAATGCATTCACTGGGAAATGTCACTGTAACATTTAAAAACCCTAGCTGGCCATGTGGTGTGTTACACATAAGCAGACAGATCTTGTTTCATTTATGAAGGAGGGACTCTTAAAGTCACAGAGCCTATTTTTACAGGGGCATCAGGCAGCATTAATCTGCATTAAGGGCCATTATTAAACAATGGGTCTCCTAAACTGTTATAGCCTATGCAGTGAGTGGATGGGCTGCCAAGAAATACGACGCACCCCAATACCACTTTCACGAGATGTCCAGGAGGGCTTCCATAAGAATATTGCATTGAATGCAAGGCTTGCCCTGCTACCAAGTCATATGCACCCCAATAAGCCTTTGAATCCACATATTGGATGGGAACAGGAAAATCCAATTCACATTATTAATTTTGTCCTTCAATTGTTTTTTTTTTGCATTGATTGCAAGGCCTGCCCTGCTACCAAGTAATATGCACCCCAATAAGCCTTTGAACCCACATACTGGATGGGCACAGGAAAATCCACTTCACGTTATTCATTTTGTACTCCCATTCTGTTTTCTAATGCATTGACTGCATGACCTGCCCTAACATCAAGTCATATGCACCTCAATAAACCTTTGAACTCAGGTACTGGATTAGCCCAGGAAAATCCACTTCACATTATTCATTTTGTCCTCCCATTCTGTTTTTTTGCATTGACTGCAAGGCCTGCCCTGCTACCACAGCATATGCACCATAATAAGTCTTTGAACCCACATACTGGATGGGCCCAGGAAAATCCACTTCACGTTATTCATTTTGTCTTCCAATTCTGCCTTTTTTACATTGACTGCAAGACCTGTTCTGCTACCAAGTCATATGCACCCCAATAAGCCTTTTAACCGAGGTACTGGATGGGCCCAGGAAAATCCACTTCACATTATTCATTTTATCATCCCATTCTGTTTTTCTTTTGCATTGACTGCAAGGCCTGCCCTACTACCAAGTCATATGCACCCCAATAAGCCTTTGAACCCAGGTACTGGATGGGCCCAGGAAAATCCACTTCACATTATTCATTTTGTCCTCCCATTCTGTTTTCTCATGCATTGACTGCTAAGCCTGCCCTGCTACCTAGTCATATGCACCTCAATAACCACAATCCCCCTTGGAAGAAACATGGAGGAGGGCCTCTTAACAAAAAATGGCCCATTAAAAAGGAGCAGGTCTCCTAGACTTGTAATTCCCATACCCTAAGTGTATGGGCTGGTCAACCTTTTCCATAACAAGTATTTATCACCCAGCAAAAACACACACCTTTGTTAGGATTTTGACAATGGCTGTAGCAGCACGGAACACGTTAACCTG
This sequence comes from Oophaga sylvatica, assembly GCA_033576555.1. Lineage (NCBI taxonomy): Eukaryota > Metazoa > Chordata > Amphibia > Anura > Dendrobatidae > Oophaga > Oophaga sylvatica. The sequence goes on along the minus strand of JARQOD010000005.1, from coordinate 204,468,748 downwards.
GTGATCTAGTGGTGGTGGATGATGACCTGTGGAGGAAGGTCTGATTAAAAACTATGCCCAATTTAAAGGAGCGGGTCTCCTAGACATGGAATGCCCATACACTGGCTGGAAAACATTTACCCCTGGGGGAAGATATCAACATAGTGTGTAATTTTTTTTTTAGGGGCATGATAAACATCTTTCAAAACTATAACATGGTTTCCTACACAGTTGCTACTGGTAAGGTGCAGGTTTTTAGTAAATATATGGCGGATTTCACAAAAGACTGGTCCGGTTCCATAGACCTCTATTATTTCCGGCCGCCTGATGCGCCGCTTCAGGCACTATCAAGCGGCTCCGGAAAAAAAAAACGTTACAGTCACCGTTTTGTCCGGCCGCCGGAATGTACATTTCCGCCGGATCCGGACAAAAACGGATGCAACGCAACAACATCAGGCATGATCCAGCGCTAATGAAAGTCAATGCTAAAAAAATGCATCCGGTACCGGATTTTTTTTTTAACAACACGCCGGATCGCGCCTGAAGTCAAAAAACGGATGTGTGAAAGAGGCCTTACTGAGTACTATTTAACATGAGTTTAAATGTAATTGGCTAATTCTGAACACAAACACATCCCCAGTTATAAGAGGGTGTTTACACTTATGCAGCCACATTATTTTAGTAGCTATTTTAACTTTCCCTTGCAAAAGTATTTTAGCTTGTTTCTCAATGGATTTGTTCAGATTATGGGTAAAATTTAAGGTAAATAGGGTTCTGAAATGAAACTTCTTGTAAAAATTTTTAACACTATATATCTGAGTTATTCCACTGTAAAATTCACATCATATAACCTGTACTTAAAGGTCACTAAATGCCACAATCTATTGAATGATTCCTTTTGAACCTACTCATTTAAGCAAAAAGTAATAGATAAATCAAACAGTTATCTTAAGATAATATCTTTTTAGGTGTTTCCTGTCCTGACCTACGGCCGCCTGTAAATGGGAAAATTGATCCTTCCCAATCAGAATACACCTTCAAAGACCAAGCAGTAATCACATGTAACCCTGGGTATCAAATTATAAAGGTGAGTCATACTTAACACTGTCAATAACACAGTCACTTAAACTAAAACCGACAATCTGTCACTTCTTTTTGACTCGCCGACACTTGCGCAGTAGCCTTTAATCAAAGAAGGGCAGAACACTGAAAAGGAATGCCAGGAGATGGAATGTGTAGGGGCGAGAATTCCGAACGAGCACCCGATGTCACAGTGCCAGAGTGACATTTTGGAAGGTGATGCATAAGATATTGAAGTGCGGAGGCAGAGTTATCTTATGGGCAGCATCCTCCCCATTACCTGGAAGAACTCTTTTACTGCTAAAGTGATAAAAGATGATTTCTTAACAACCACGCATCTGATATGAGGCATACAGGTATGACTTTTTCAGAAGCCTATAACCTGTATGCCCCTATTAATAGGTCAAATGTGGTGACAGATTCCCTATAAAAAAGTTCTCTAGGCTTGGGCTTCAAGTCTGCAGTAACTCTATTTGGACACTTGTGAATCCTCACAGCTCTTGCATGCTGTCAGAATTCTACGGTGCAAGGAGCAAACGGGTGCATGACCATACGTATGCAATTTGCATACATGAGGTCAAGTGCTGACTAGACGTGTGCGGCCTAATTCAATACTGTTATTATCGCATCCAAACTGTTTAGTGCTAGCTTGAATAGTGGCCCAATGTGACAAGGACCATACTAGCTATGCTGATGCTCGCTGGAGCCTCTAGTGAGGCTTGTGTGGCAGGTAGCTGCCAGGTACCACTCCAGGGAGGCGACCGGCAGTAGCAGCTGACCCCTAAGGGGGCAGGGCACTAAAACTACAGATACAGGCAGGTACAGTAGGTATACTGTCTGGCTCAGCTGATTTATATACAGGCAGATACTGGCAGCCACACCTGGTAGGCAGATAGGTGCTGGCAGATATATGTGAGGTACAGGCAGGCGGGTACAGACAAACATGGCTAGTATACTGGCAGGCAGCTGGGCATGGCTGATATACAATCAGAGGTAGGACCAAGTTCAGACTGGATGGTCAGGAACAGTTTCATGAAGGTCTGGGTCACTGGCAGGTTCAACTGGAATACAGGAACGGGTAAGACCTAGTTCAGACCGGACGGATAAAAAACCGCAGACATGGTCAAGTAGGAAACCACAGATGCAGTCAAGCAGGAAACCACAGACACAGACAGGCAGGGAACCGCAAATGCAGACAGGCAAGATGGGACACTGTTCACATGGAACGAACAGGATCAGGTAAGCATCGGACAATTACAAGGACAAGTAGACACAGGGCAGACAGGAAAAGTTCACACAAGACCAGTACAAGGACAGTTACATGCTGGACAGACATGACCAGATTAACACAGGGCACTTACAATGAAGTAGCAAGTGTACACACAGATCTCTAATGTTGCATAGCAGCAACAGAATAGGGATAGGTACAGGTTCAGACACTTCAAGTTAGCTACAGTTACTTTTCAGACCCTGCTGCTTTAGAGATAAGTACAGGTTCAGACACTGCAGGTAAGAGATAGGTACTGGTTCAGACACTGCAGTTTAGGGATAGGTACAAGTATAAACACAGCAGATTTAGTGATAGGTACTGGTTCAGAAGCTGCAGGTTAGCAATAGGTACTGACTCAGATAAAGCAGATTTAGGAAAAGTTCCAAAGAATGTTGCTCAGGCACCTTTCAACAGGTGGAGGTGCCTTAAGTACCAAGTGCCTCTCAGCAATATGCTGGGGACACATTAGGAGTGCACGCTCTGTCTTTAAGAATCAGAATGTTCATGCATGTGTGCCCTAAGTGTGCAGCCAGGAAACATGCACATCCAGCAGAGGACCTGAAGGCTTCTGACTTTATATTTTTGTCAACCAGCCACTTGAGAGCTGAAGGCACCCTCATTGGGTACATCTTCCGCTCGGTGTCCAGAATAAAATGTTCTAGAGGTGGGGAGATTCCTGGGAACTTGTCATTGGTACAATCATTGGAAATGTGTGAAGAAATTGTCACCGCTTCTCTTTCTTCAGAGACGTCAGCACACCATGACTCAATGACTAAAGCCCCCGCTAGCGAGATTGCTGCTGAGTCGCTAGTTTTGTGACGCAACAGCGATCTCCCCAGCGATATCGCTGTGTGTGACATTCAGTGACGATCAGCCCCTTGCTGGGTATCGCTGATCGTCGCTGAATGTCCTGGACATTTTTTTGATCGCTGGTCTCCCGCTGGCCAGCACGCATCGCTGCGTGTGACAGGCGGGAGACCAGCGATCCGCTGGTAACCAAGGTACACAGCGGGTTTCCAGGCGCGGTGCTGTGCCTGGAAACCCGCTGTGTACCTTGGATACCAGTGCCCTGATGCAGGGAGCTGGTAACCAAGGTACACAGCGGGTTTCCAGGCACTGCGCAGCGCCTGGAAACCTGACGTGTACCTTGGTTACCAGCTCCCTGCATCAGGGCACTGGTATCCAACGTACACTGCGGGTAACTAAGCGATGTTACCCGCAGTGTCGCTGTGCTGATCGCTGCCTGAGCTGCCTGCTCCACGAACCCGAGGCACTGCTTAGGATTTCCATCGTACCGTGGTGGATCAGACAGGATGGGTTTCACTACAGGAACACAAGTTGCAGGTTGAATAAGTACGGCCGTACAAACAGTAACTTGGGCTGCTGCAGCGAACGTCAGTGCCTTCAATCGGGTATCCAGTGTCTGTAGATGAAAAAAGTCTACCTGTTGCTCATGCTGGCAAAACAAAAGTTCATCTAACTCCGAGAGTGAAGGACCATGAGGCTTAGTGAGGACCATGGCCTGAGCAAACTGTTACACATGTTCTCCATGCATGTGTTGTTACTGTCACACAGCCGTGACACATGCAGCTGCAGCGCCAGACACCTGATTATCGTGAGTGCTCCAGGTGTCCGGGTCCCCGCTGCAGCTACAACCCCTGGCAAAAATTATTGAATCACCGGCCTCAGAAGATGTTCATTCAGTTGTTTTATTTTGTTGAAAAAAAACAGATCACAGACATGTCACAAAACTGAAGTCATTTCAACTGGCAACTTTCTGGCTTTAAGAAACACTAAAAGAAATCAAGAACAAATTATGTGGTAGTCAGTAATGGTTATTTTTTTTAACTAAGCATAGGGAAAAATTATGGAATCACTCAATTCTGGGGGAAAAAATTATGGAATCACCCTGTAAATTTTCATTCCCAAAACGAACAACTGGATCAAATTAGATTCTACTCGTTTGCATCTAAAAAGGAGTGATCACATCTTGGAGAGCTGTTGCACCAAGTGGACTGACATGAATCATTGCTCCAACATGAGAGATGTCAATTGAAACAAAGGAGAGGATTATCAAACTCTTAAAAGAGGGTAAATCATCACGCAATGTTGCAAAAGATGTTGGTTGTTCACAGTCAGCTATGTTTAAAATCTGGACCAAATACATACAACATGGGAAGGTTGTTAACCCTCAACTGGTGAGGTGGGGTTTTTGTCATGCAACTGGTGATGTGGGGTTTCCTATACCCCAGTGTTTAGAAATCTCTTATTTTTAAATGCAAAGATCACGTTTGTTTTAATTGTTTTCTTATTGGCAATTGATTACACATGAGTATAACAAATTTTTGACACCAACAAGTATCAGAAAATGTAATACTTTGATGATTCAATCTGGGCATTATGAAACATGACTTTTAGGATAATGTAAATAAAAATCACAAACATTTTTCAAAAACAAGTGAATATAAGCAAGTGCATGAACAAACAGAAACTCAGTTATAAATTTGTGCAAAAATAATGAAGTTTTCAAAATTTGAAAATGTGTAAAAAAGAATTACAAGAGTGGTGATGTGGGGTTCAGCAAGGCCAAGACAGCACTTAGCGACAGCTAGCTTTGTTTTGCGTGGCCAGAAGAGAGAGGCCTTGACGACATCCTGTTGACAAGGAAATGGATGGAAGCTAGTGAGATACGTATCCTCATACCAGCATTTTTCAATGAATGGCAGACGTACAAAAATTCCCTGGGGTGTGGCAAACCCCACCTCACCAGTTGAGGGTTAAAGGCAAACATACTGGTAGACCAAGGAAGACATCAAAGCGTCAAGAACGGAAACTTGAAGCAATATGTCTCCAAAACAGGAAATGCACAACAAAACAAATGAGGAATGAATGGGTGGAAACTGACAGAACTGTAAGAAACTGCCTAAAGGAAATGGGATTTACATACAGAAAAGCTAAACGAAAGCCATCATTAACACCTAAACAGAAAAAAACAAGGTTACAATGGGTTAAGGAAAAGCAATTGTGGACTGTGGATGACTGTATGAAAGTCATATTCAGTGATAAATCACGAATCTGCATTGAGCAAGGTGATGATGATGGAACTTTTGTTTGGTGACGTTCCAATCAGATTTATAAAGATGACTGCCTGAAGAGAACATAAAAAAATATTTAGAGTTGAGAGTCCTCAGTGGTTGATACCTTTTAATGGCTAACTGAAAAGATGGTAACAAATTGCAAGCTTTCGAGACTACTCAGGTCTCTTCATCAGGCTGATGAAGAGACCTGAGTAGTCTCGAAAGCTTGCAATTTGTTACCATCTTTTCAGTTAGCCATTAAAAGGTATCAACCACTGAGGACTCTCAACTCTAAATATTTTTCTATCTACTGGCTAACACGGTACGAAGATACACATCTTTACTGTATCAAAATGAAGAGAACATAAAAATTTCCACAGTCATTGATGATATGGGGCTGCATGTCAGGTAAAGGCACTGGGGAGATGGCTGTCATTACATCTTCAATAAATGCATAAGTTTATGTTGATATTTTGGACACTTTTCTTATCCCATCAATTGAAAGGATGTTTGGGGGATGATGAAATCATTTTTCAAGATGATAATGCATCCTGCCATAGAGCAAAAACTGTGAAATCATTCCTTGAAAAAAGACACATAAGGTCAATGTCATGGCCTGCAAATAGTCCGGATCTCAATCTAATTGAAAATCTTTGGTGGAAGTTGAAGAAAATGGTCCATGACAAGGCTACAACCTGCAAAGCTGATCTGGCAACAGCAATCAGAGAAAGTTGGAGCCAGATTGATGAAGAGTACTGTTTGACACTCATTAAGTCCATGCCTCAGAGACTGCAAACTGTTGTAAAAGCCAGAGGTGGTGCAACAAAATACTAGTGATGTGTTGGAGTGTTTTTTTGTTTGATTGTTTTTCATGATTTCATAATTTTTTCCCTCAGAATTGAGTGATTCCATATTTTTTTCCCTATGCTTGGTTAAAAAAAATAACCATTACTGACTACCACATTATTTGTTCTTGATTTCTTTTAGTGTTTCTTAAAGCCATAAAGTTGCCATTTGAAATGACTTCAGTTTTGTGCCATGTCTGTGATCTGTTTTTTTTCAACAAAATAAAACAACTGAATGAACATCCTCCAAGGCCGGTGATTCCATAATTTTTGCCAGGGGTTGTATTCGGTAAGCTCCATTAGTGAGCCGATTAAGGAGGGATCCGACGATATTTACTCATGTCGATTTATGAGTCTCCAGTCACATTGAGTGACTGCAGACCTGAGCCTCAACTCTGGACCGCTCTTAAATGTGTAGTGCCTGCAGGAAATGTGATTACTCCCGCAATGCAAATTACTATAGAAGGATTTGTGCATCTGTACAATGCTGGGTAATATCAGGTCTGAAGCATGCAGAATTGTAGATGTAGCTCAAGTTTTAATTCAGTACAGTTTGTCAGTATGACTTGAATTTTCATTAGGATGTTCATCATTTCACATGAAAAAATAGTGCAGCATACATGGTGATGGAACCTTCTATGGAGCTTCCTAACAAAGGTTCAAAACTGTATATTGCTGAACTACGGTTCAGGCTATGTGCCCTCGATCAGGCTATAGCAGCGTTTTGGACGCAGCATATTTTCTCTGCATCCAAAATGCTGCATTTTAAGAATGCAGGTAAATCTGCATGTGTTCATTGATCCATGCGGATTTACCGCGTCTAATGAATGGCTATGGGTGAGAGGTCTCCGCTGCAGATAATTTACATGCTGCGGCTTGTAAACCTGCACTGCGTGTGAGTTTACGCAGCCTCAAATAGAAGCACAATGGGTATGGGGTATGGGGTTTCTGTAAATCCCATCCACTGTGCTCAGCGCAGGTGAGCTGTGTACAAAACGCTGCTATTCCAGATTGTGGTCACATACTGTAAAAGTTCTGCTATGAACAGAATTAAAACTTTAAATGAAAATGTTTTTTTTTTTTACTTTTACTAGGACAGCGTGGAAATGGAAAGTTTCCAAATTGAGTGCAGAAAGGATGGAACATGGAGTAATGAGGTTCCAAGATGTCAAAGTAAGAAATATGTTACTGTCAAATATAAAGAACCCGAAAATATGTTCCGAACACATCATTATCTCTTATTGTGAGGGCTGTTCCGCACTATTGCCAAATCCTTCAGCAAAGTACAACTTTTGAAGCCAAGAACTGCCTGCTGATTTCTATAGCTCTGTATTTGCTTCATTGGAGATGATAGGACTAAGTTTTCCAGTGTATTTTTCTTAATGTTTTATATCTCTTATAACAAAGAACAATAAGTTTAGCTTGTAAGGGCTCATAAAGAATTAATATTCTTTTGAAAGAGGGAGTCCAACAGAATTGTCCACATATTTAGTGCACTAATGATGTTGCACATATGTTTCTTTTTCCCTTTAAACAAGTATGTGAAAGAATTTTCCAGTAATTGGAGTGGAACCGCTTTTCTTAATCATCCTATTTACTACTTCTGTTCTGCAAATTGACCTTCTACAATCTGGCAATGCTCCTTTCCACTTTCCCTACTACTGGATGTGAAGGAATCAATACATTTCTTTCTTAGGGGGGTTCATAATACCTGTACTCTGGTGATCGGTTTTCTGCATGGTGCTTGGTTGCCTGAATACTAATCTTCCTTTCCTCTTTTTTTCTTTTTTTTGTCTCCAATCTCTATACTCCTTTCTTGCTTTCCATCTTTTCACCAAGCTACAGAAAAGGATGTGAGGATGGGCTGAAGACTGGATTGAGAACAAGCTGTCATTGGCCTGTTGTCATGTGTCCCAATGTTAAAGAATGCTTTGTGTACCTCGTATATTAATCGCACAAGACAGATGAGTGTGTGAAAAGCTCAGCTTTCTACTGGAGGTCTCCAACTGCAGTCAATGCATACAATAAGAGCAGCAGCCCCTCATCCAGTTCAGCCTGTTGCTCTCATTAAGTACGCACAGCACATTTGCCAGAGGAAACAATGATTATTACATAGACTGAAAAGCCTGTCTGCTGACTTCTTCGCTCTACTAAAATGTCATTTGCATATGCGTAGCTGTGGCTTCAATATTCAAAGAGCATTCCTTCCGCTAAAGAGCTTTTATCCGGACATGTTGACAGAAATATCACTCCTGAATATAAGACATGTATTTTTGGAACTATCTACAAATGTTATGTAATGCTATGATAATTATTGATATTATTATATTTTATTTATCATCTACATGGTACACAGCTCTTCTACTATACATTTATTTGTACATTATTATGTGATGACAACTAAGTTTACAATTAGTAAGTAGTGCACTGAATGTGCTGTCTTCAATGAATAAATGCATATATTGATAGATTTCTTTAGTCATATTTATTATTCAGAAAACCTAGACTTTAAAGGGAATATGTCACCAGGCTTCTGCCACCTCGTCTGAGAGCATCATGATGTAGCCAAAGAAACCCTGACTCCAATAATGTGTCACTTAGTTTACTGAGTGCAGCAGTTCTGATCCAGTGTTTTTAGATTTAGAAATGCAGCAGAGAAAGCCAACTACACCCACACGAGGCTCTGTATGTACAGTCTATAGTCAGTGAGTTGCTTATCACAGGAGTGAGCGGAGTCAGACTAGCATGCACAAGCTGCTGTAGCTGCTGTAGTCCAGGCAATGATAATCACCAGGTGATAAAACCTCCCTTACAAGTAAACAACCACAACCAGCCTGACATGTGACACATCATTGAAATCTGTGTTTTAACCCCTACATCATGCTGTTCTAAAATTACATAGCAGAAACCTGTTAACAGATTTATTTAACTAGCATGTCTTTTCAGAAACTCCCGGTTGTAGTTTTTTTTAATAAAAAAACAAACTGCGCTTTACTCCCTGCTCCTGAGTTCAGCAATGAGTCTCTGTCGCTGCTCTGGGCATCTGGTACTGGTGACGCTGACATCACGTGGACTTAGCACGGCAGCTATCAGTGGGCTCAGTGTGGTGTTCTGTTTTTCCGGACAGAGCCCCTGAGCACACTGATTGGCTGCTGCTCTGTTGAAATTAGGTTGCCACTAGGGATGGGCGAACCCGAACTGCAAAGTTCGGGACCGTACCGAACACATAGTTTTCGGTCACAAGGTCCCAAACACAGGTTTCCATGGGAAACCCGTGTTACAGTTTGGGTCCAGTTCGGGTTTGGGTCCTGGGCCATTAATTATACTTACCTGTCTAGCGACGCATCCTCCTGTCCAGCGATGTGTCGTCCCATCCCACTGTCTTCCAGCCACATCTGCTTCCGGGGCCGCTCATTAACTGCCGGTAGTATTCACTGCACTCGGTAGTCTTCGGCTTTTTCCAGCAGTGTTCGTGTGGTGATGTCACCGCACGAACACGGCCGGAAAAAGCCGAAGACTGCTGAGTGCAATGAATGCTGCAGGCAGTTAATGAGCGGCCACGGAAGCAGATGCACCTGGAGACAGCAGGACGGGAAAACGCGTCGCTGGACAGGTAAGTATAATTATAATAATGGGCCCAAATTTGTAAAGTCAAAGTTCGGGGTTAGGACTAGAGTTGAGCGATACTTTCCGATATCCTAAAGTATCGGAATCGTAATGGTATCGCCGATATCACTAAAATATCGGCGATACCCGATACCGATACCGGAAGTCCCATGTAAGTCTATGGGAACAAAATATCGAAATTAAAAAAAACCCATTCTTGCCTTGTTGGTTAATTGTACATGAAGGAAAACAAGAAAGAGTAATGTAGAATGTATTGGGGGAGGTTGAGGAGACATTAAAGGCATAGATGTTTGACCCAATCCAATGGAATAGCATTATTTATTTTTTTTTAGGAAATACGTTCGGATTGACGAACAAATTGACAATGTTGTTAACCTTTTTTCTATTTTGTCAAATATGTCTGTTTCACAACTTCCATGGTCTTCACCTTTTTAACTTTTCACACACTTTCTCCTTCATAATTTTCAGCAGCATCATCTTTCTCATCAAATTATTCTTCATCTTCACCTTATTAATCTTCTAAAACTTCTTGCTATTCATCTTTTTGTTAACATTACTTATATTGTTCTTATTAAACAGTTATTATTCTTCATATTCTACTTCTTCATCTTCTTCCTATTCATCCTTTTCATCATATTCTTATTTGTGACAGACATTCCTGTACTTGTAATCTGTAAAACTCTGAATTTTCATCCTTCCGTTCTTGCTGTCACGAAAGATTTTAATTACAACAGTATTTGTCCGCGTTCAGTTTAGCCTGCAGCAGCATCAGGCATTTTCCAGGGGCACCACGAGGAGGAACGGACTCACCCCCATACACTGCTTAGTCTTCTTCTGCTTAGAATTTAGAGCATATATTTTGCTCTTCATTTTGGTCTTATACTTAATGTTCTTCTGCTTTTTGATCTTCTGCTTATTGTTCTTCTGTCTCTTGTTCTGTATCTTGTAGTTTGTCTTAACCTTCTTTGTCCTGTTGGTGATGGTACAAAAGCCAATGGAAGTAACGAGGACCAGCTGACTGTGCTGGAACCCGGAGGGTCAGCAGAAGGAAAAGAGCCAATGGCACAACCGAGGACCAGCTGACGTTACTGGGACACGGTTACTAAGCAGGAGGTACCTGTGCTCCAAAGCACTACCAAGGACCAGCAGACGTTGCTGGAACTCGGATACCGACATGGAGGCACCTAGGCCAAAGGCACTGCGGAGAACCAGCTGACGGTACTGGAACCCGGATGAGTAGCAGAAGGTACAAGAGCCAATGAAAGTAACGAGGACCAGCTGACTGTGCTGGAACCCGGAGGGTCAGCAGAAGGAAAAGAGCCAATGGCACAACCGAGGACCAGCTGACGTTACTGGGACACGGTTACTAAGCAGGAGGTACCTGTGCTCCAAAGCACTACCAAGGACCAGCAGACGTTGCTGGAACTCGGATACCGACATGGAGGCACCTACGCCAAAGGCACTGCGGAGAACCAGCTGACGGTACTGGAACCCGGATGGGTAGCAGAAGGTACCCATGGAAATTAAAGTTGAGGCAGCAGGACTGTTTGCCGTTCACACAGCAGGGGAACAGCTGACATTACTGAACCCCAGTAACACGGGAGCAAGTGTTAACTGTGCTAACAGCACTTCCGAGAAACAACTGGCGGTGTTGTAACCCAGGGATGAGAAGAGAACAGGGTGGAGGCAGCAGGACTATTTGCCGTTCACACAGCAGGGGAACAGCTGACATTACTGAACCCCAGTAACACAGGAGCAAGTGTAGACTGTGCTAACAGCACTTCCGAGAAACAACTGGCGGTGTTGTAACCCAGGGATGAGAAGAGAACAGGGTGGAGGCAGCAGGACTTTTTGCCGTTCACACAGCAGGGGAACAGCTGACATTACTGAACCCCAGTAACACGGGAGCAAGTGTTAACTGTGCTAACAGCACTTCCGAGAAACAACTGGCGGTGTTGTAACCCAGGGATGAGAAGAGAACATGGTGGAGGCAGCAGGACTGTTTGCCGTACACACAGCAGGGGAACAGCTGACATTACTGAACCCCAGTAACACAGGAGCAAGTGTAGACTGTGCTAACAGCACTTCCGAGAAACAACTGGCGGTGTTGTAACCCAGGGATGAGAAGAGAACATGGTGGAGGCAGCAGGACTGTTTGCCGTACACACAGCAGGGGAACAGCTGACATTACTGAACCCCAGTAACACAGGAGCAAGTGTAGACTGTGCTAACAGCACTTCCGAGAAACAACTGGCGGTGTTGTAACCCAGGGATGAGAACAGAACATGGTGGAGGCAGCAGGACTGTTTGCCATACACACAGCAGGGGAACAGCTGACATTACTGAACCCAGTAACACAGGAGCAAGTGTAGACTGTGCTAACAGCACTTCCGAGAAACAACTGGCGGTGTTGTAACCCAGGGATGAGAAGAGAACATGGTGGAGGCAGCAGGACTGTTTGCCGTACACACAGCAGGGGAACAGCTGACATTACTGAACCCCAGTAACACGGGAGCAAGTGTAGACTGTGCTAACAGCACTTCCGAGAAACAACTGGCGGTGTTGTAACCCAGGGATGAGAAGAGAACATGGTGGAGGCAGCAGGACTGTTTGCCGTACACACAGCAGGGGAACAGCTGACATTACTGAACCCCAGTAACACAGGAGCAAGTGTAGACTGTGCTAACAGCACTTCCGAGAAACAACTGGCGGTGTTGTAACCCAGGGATGAGAACAGAACATGGTGGAGGCAGCAGGACTGTTTGCCGTACACACAGCAGGGGAACAGCTGACATTACTGAACCCCAGTAACACAGGAGCAAGTGTAGACTGTGCTAACAGCACTTCCGAGAAACAACTGGCGGTGTTGTAACCCAGGGATGAGAACAGAACATGGTGGAGGCAGCAGGACTTTTTGCCGTTCACACAGCAGGGGAACAGCTGACATTACTGAACCCCAGTAACACAGGAGCAAGTGTAGACTGTGCTAACAGCACTTCCGAGAAACAACTGGCGTGTTGTAACCCAGGGATGAGAAGAGAACATGGTGGAGGCAGCAGGACTTTTTGCCGTTCACACAGCAGGGGAACAGCTGACATTACTGAACCCCAGTAACACGGGAGCAAGTGTTAACTGTGCTAACAGCACTTCCGAGAAACAACTGGCGGTGTTGTAACCCAGGGATGAGAACAGAACATGGTGGAGGCAGCAGGACTGTTTGCCGTACACACAGCAGGGGAACAGCTGACATTACTGAACCCCAGTAACACGGGAGCAAGTGTAGACTGTGCTAACAGCACTTCCGAGAAACAACTGGCGGTGTTGTAACCCAGGGATGAGAAGAGAACATGGTGGAGGCAGCAGGACTGTTTGCCGTACACACAGCAGGGGAACAGCTGACATTACTGAACCCCAGTAACACAGGAGCAAGTGTAGACTGTGCTAACAGCACTTCCGAGAAACAACTGGCGGTGTTGTAACCCAGGGATGAGAAGAGAACATGGTGGAGGCAGCAGGACTGTTTGCCGTACACACAGCAGGGGAACAGCTGACATTACTGAACCCCAGTAACACAGGAGCAAGTGTAGACTGTGCTAACAGCACTTCCGAGAAACAACTGGCGGTGTTGTAACCCAGGGATGAGAAGAGAACATGGTGGAGGCAGCAGGACTTTTTGCCGTTCACACAGCAGGGGAACAGCTGACATTACTGAACCCCAGTAACACGGGAGCAAGTGTTAACTGTGCTAACAGCACTTCCGAGAAACAACTGGCGGTGTTGTAACCCAGGGATGAGAAGAGAACATGGTGGAGGCAGCAGGACTGTTTGCCGTACACACAGCAGGGGAACAGCTGACATTACTGAACCCCAGTAACACAGGAGCAAGTGTAGACTGTGCTAACAGCACTTCCGAGAAACAACTGGCGGTGTTGTAACCCAGGGATGAGAAGAGAACATGGTGGAGGCAGCAGGACTGTTTGCCGTACACACAGCAGGGGAACAGCTGACATTACTGAACCCCAGTAACACAGGAGCAAGTGTAGACTGTGCTAACAGCACTTCCGAGAAACAACTGGCGGTGTTGTAACCCAGGGATGAGAAGAGAACATGGTGGAGGCAGCAGGACTGTTTGCCGTTCACACAGCAGGGGAACAGCTGACATTACTGAACCCCAGTAACACAGGAGCAAGTGTAGACTGTGCTAACAGCACTTCCAAGCAACAACTGGCGGTGTTGGAGCCCAGGGTCAAGGAGGGTGTAGGCATAAAATATTGAGTTATTGCCTTGTTACGTGGCCATTGCAAATGTATGTACTTCAAACAAGAATAAATGAAGTTTTACTACAACAATAAAATGATAAATTTCAATTACAAGAATAGAAAAATATTTATACTTGACAGTCCTCTGTGGTTGATAACGTTTAATGGCTAACTGAAAATATGGTAACAAATTCAAAGCTTTCGAGACTACTCAGGTGTCTTCATCAGGCTAAGAGTAAAGCCAAAATGAAGAATCACATATTTCTACACACAACAGGACACAGGAATAGCTAAGACAAGTGAGGGAGGGACAAGTGAGGGGAGACCGGCAACAAAAAGGAGAACAAGGATGAATTATCAGCGCCACACAATCACAGATAAATTAATGAATTTAGCTGTGGCAAAAGACTTTTGTATGCCCGGTCATAGCATCATGGATATGGAATTACTGTTATTAAAATATAACTTCAAATATGAGAAACGTACAAAGGTTTCAGAATATAAGCTCATCATGACCTTTGACACTGTTAGTGATGGAATGAATAGATCACATGGATTTATGTCATTCTATATCAATTAAGGAATCTGCGTCTATGCCCTTCCAGGGTCATGAAAACCCCAAAAAATACGCCAATGAGAGGGCAATCAAACTTTCTATCCTTATCTAGGAACTGTTCGAATATTTATGTTCATCCCTGTGAGATAATGACAGTTCTGATACACGTCACTTACTTGTCTTACCTATTGCAATATTCCTGTGTCCTGTTGTGTATAGAAATATGTGATGCTTAATTTTTTTAGTTAGTCTTTCCCTGATGAAGAGACGTGAGTAGCCTTGAAAGCTTGCAATTTGTTTCCATCTTTTCAGTTATCCATAAAAAGGTATGAACCACTGCTGACTCTGAAGTCTAAATATTTTTCTATCTACTGGCTAACACGGTACAAAGATACACATGTTTTCTAATTTCAAGAAGGAAAAATAAAGAAAATACAAATATAAACGCATATATGCACATGCCAAAAATAAATGGAACAACACAACACCCAAAAAATTGGTAACAAAATATAGTGTTGTAAATTTAAGAATAAAAGTACATTTTTTTTTTTATGAATAATGCTTAAGGAACGCAATGTTAAACTATAACATAGTGAAGACAATGGATTTTGTAATAGTCACTCATCATCATCATCGCAAATTTTATGTGACAGTCACAGACAATTTAATTATTTAAGTTCATAAAATCGTAACTTTCTATAGCATGTATGACATGTCCAGCATGGACTCATCAATGTGATTGATGACACAATAATGTACAATAAAAAATAACCATTTAAAAAAACATTAGGCATTGTTTGTCACAATTTAAGTGTGTGCCTGCAAGTGTAGGTGAAACAAAGGCTACGGATAGCAAAGGTATATTCTATGTCTGTATCACACAGTGGACAGCCTCTGATGGGTAATGCCGATGTTATACTGTACGTCAATAAAGTCTGCGGCTGAAATCATGCATTTTTTGCTTGTAGAGTGTTGAAGAGGGTAAAAGAATGTCTGTTTGCGCAAAGCTTTATCCGTCAACACTACCTTCCTACTGTCACGCGTAGGGTAGGGTAGCGTGTGGCAATTAGCTGACTATCAAATGTGAGGTTAGGCTGCGTTATTGCGCACTAGGGACGCAAAAAAAAATACAGCAGTAATAATTTAATGTGTAATACTACACCTATGACAAACCAAAAAATTACGTTCCCTCTTTAACAATGTACAAGACTAACAAGCCTAATGGTTGACGCTGACTTAATTGAGATACAGTATTACATCAACATTGTCCATGAGTAACTATGCACTGTGATACCTATATACCAGTATTAATTTATATCTCTTGTGGTTGTTTCAACAGCACTTGCAGGTATAAGTACCTATTGTCAGTATGCATGATGCACTTTCTAGATGTAATAATTTATTATTGGACATTATTACCATGTTTACATGCTGGCCATTTCATATATGGTGTTTGAAGTTACAGTTGGCATCAGTATGTGTATTTTATAATGTCTGTCATAAATAAAACTCGTGATGATGATGATGAGGATGTAATGATTCGTACATCCATTGAGTGCATTATCTTACAGGTACAGATAAAGTTCCTTAAAAAGCATTAATTCATAAGTCTGAAATGTACTTTTATGCATTAATTTCAAAATGTGAAGAGTAGACTATGTTTTATTTTTTGTTACCATTTCTAATAGACATGTGCAGATATGCGCTGTGATGACAAATTATTATTTGTCCATATTTGTCATAAAAATTTATCATTCTAGGCCTGCAAAACTTCACAATTTCATGTTTTCAGCATAACAAGCAGGGTGACGGCTCTTCCCTATTTGGAGCATGTTGGTCATGTGTTTTTCTGTCCATGTGTCGGGAACAGGAGACTTCTTGCCGTTGACACAGCAGGGGAACAGCTGGCGTTACTGAACCCCACTAACAGTAGAGCTTGTGTTTTGTTCTGTGGACACGACACTTCTGAGCAGCAACTGGCAGTGTTGGAGCCCAGGGAGTAGAGTTCAGGTGGTAGAAAGATGAACATAACAGGAGACATGGATAACGTTGCGAACCAGTTATTTAATCTGAAAACGGACAGACAAATTCTGGCGAGATCCATGCCTTGTTCATTTTCAGAAAAGTAAGCCGGTCTACATTATCGGAGGATAGTCGCATGCGACGGTCTGTTAGTACACCACCTGCAGCACTAAAGACGCGCTCCGATAATACACTGGCAGCAGGGCAAGCCAGCACCTCCAATGCATACTGGCTAAGCTCTGGCCATGTATCCAGCTTAGAGACCCAAAACTTGAATGGGGAAGAGCCATCTGGGAGTACACTGAGAGGCAAAGCCAAGTAGTCTGTCACCATCTGACGGATACGTTGCCTCCCGCTGACTGGAGCCCTCTCGGATGGTGTAGACATTTGTGGCGCTGCCACAAAACTTTGCCACATTTTGAACATACTGGTCTTTCCCTGTGCAGAGGCACTGCGTGTGCTCCCTCTTGTTGCAGAGCTCTCTACACTGCCTCGACGCACAGAGCTGCTTTGTAAAGCAGTAGCAGCAGCAGTGCTCTCGGCAGTAAGGTAGAACATTAGGGATTGCACCAGTGTGTCTTGGTACTCCCGCATTTTACGCTCCCGGTTCAACGGTGTGATGAGGCTTTTGACGTTGTCCCGGTAGCGAGGGTCTAGGAGGGTGTACACCCAATAATCAGACGTCGTGAGAATGTGGGCGATGCGGCGGTCGTTTCTTAGGCACTGCAGCATGAAATCAACCATGTGCTGCAGACTCCCAACTGGCAAAGAAACGCTGTCCTCTGCAAGAGGCGTTATCTCTGCCTGCTCTGCATCACCCCACCCTCGCTCTACATACTGACTAGAGCGTTGTGTACCTCCCTCTGGAGCGATGTCTTCCTCCTCCATTGACTCCTCCTCCTCATCCTCCTCACAAAGTGAGCCCTGCCCAGCCCTTTGTGAGGAACCACGTTGCGCTGACTTTCCAGAAGGTGATGGAATTTGTGACTCCTCATCCTCCACCTCTTCCAAAACCTCATCCCTTATTGCTTGCAGTGTTTTTTGAAGCAGGCAGATAAGGGGGACAGTCAGGCTGACTAGTGCATCATCTGCACTCGCCATCCGCGTTGACTCATCAAACGCACGCAAAACGTGGCACATGTCCTTCATAGTGGCCCACTCATTAATGGTGAAGTGTGGACGGCGCAAATTGCGTGTTGATTGCGCCTGATGCAGCTGATACTCCATAACTGCTGGCTGCTGCTCACACAACCGCTCCAACATATGTAACGTTGAATTCCACCTGGTGGATACGTCACATATGATGCGATGTTCAGGAAGGCGCAATCTGCGTTGCAGAGCTGCAATGCGCGATCTGGCCATGCTGGAACGTCGCAAGTGAGCGCACTCTAGGCGGACCTTGTGCAGCAGTGCATCAAGATCCGGATAGTCCCTCAAAAAACTCTGCACGACCAAGTTGAGCACATGTGCCAGACATGGTATGTGAGTGAGGTTGCCAAGGCCCAGAGCTGCCACCAGATTTCGGCCATTGTCACACACTACCAAGCCTGGCTGGAGATTCGCTGGCAAAAACCACACGTCGCTCTCCTGCTTGATGGCATTCCAGACCTCCTGCGCTGTGTGGCTTCGATTCCCCATGGGAATTAATTTCAGAACGGCCTGTTGCCGTTTGGCCACGGCTGTGCTCATATCGGTCGCATCAGGTAAGCGTCCACGGGTCCATGTGGAGGTAGACCGTGACGGCTCCTGCAGCGATGATTCTGAGGAACTGGAGTAGGAGGAGGAGTCAATGTGGACAGACTTGATTCCGGCAATCCTTGGAGTTGGCAGAACACGTACAGCGCCACTCGCAAGATCTGTACCCGGCTCCACAACATTCACCCAATGGGCAGTGAGTGAAAGGTATCGTCCCTGGCCATGGGTACTGGTCCACGCATCGGTGGTCAGGTGGACCTTGCTACTGACGGCGTTTAGTAGCGCATGTTTAATTTTTGCCTCAACATGCTTTTGCAGACCAGGGACGGCTTGCCTGCTGAAATAAAATCGGCTGGGCACATTGTATTGTGGGACTGCCAATGCCATTAATTCACGGAAACTGTCAGTCTCCACCAGCCTGAATGACAGCATTTCAAGGGACAGGAGTTTTGCAATGACAGCATTCAGAGCCTGTGCTCGTGGATGGTTTGCCGAGTATGGCCGTCTTTTATCCCATGCCTGTGCTACCGATGGCTGTTTTGTGGCCTGGGTGTGTGAGGATGACAGGGAACTTGCACCTGTGGGTGGAATAACACTGTGTCTCTGGACAACAGTGACAGAGGTTCTTCCATGGCGATCCTTTGAGGAAGCCTTACCAGCTGTGTGTGAACTGGAGGAAGAGGCTCCAACAGGAGCTGAAGATGTAGGTGCTGCTGTAGGTTGGCCTACATCTCCAGTGTGTCTTTGTAACTCAACAAAGTGCTTTGACCGCACATGTTTCCACATATTTGTTGTATTAAGGTTACTGACACTTTTACCTCTTTTAATTTTTTGATTACACAGCTTGCATTTGACATAGCAAATATCATCTGCAACTGTATCAAAAAAGGACCACGCAGAGCAAGTCCTGGGAGCGCCCGGTTTGGCTGTTGTAAGAGAACTGCTCCGAACGGGTGCCAAACTGGAGGCTACAGGCAAGCGAGTCTGCAGCCTACCTCTCCCTACTGTTTGGACCGTTGGTGCAATCTCTTCCTCAGAGCTGCTCCCACCACCTTCCTGTTCCTCACGCCATGTTGGGTCTTGGACCTCATCATCTCCACCACTACCCTCTTCCAACACCTGCTGTTGTTGGGTGGTCTGGCCAGCACCATGCTCAACAGAAACTGGCAACTGAGTCTCATCATCATCAGATGCGTTCTGCGGTGTGCTGACCATCGGCACTGGCTCACCCGCCTCTTCAGATTCAGAGAGACACAGCTGTTGCGCATCACTGCATACTGCCTCTTCTTCACATTCCAGAATGCTGCTTGGCTGGGCCCCTGTTTCCAAGCCAACAGATTCTGAGAACAGAAGCAGAGACTCAGCTGGCTCCTGTACAGAGCTCTCTGACTGCCTGGGCAATTTGGCAGGCGGTGAAGAGACTGATGGTTGTTCAACAGTGCTGTGGTCCTGAGAGGAGGTGGAAGGTATTGAAGTCGATGCATTGGCTGCCATCCAACCAACAACGGCTTCAATTTGTTCTTCACGCAGCAGGGGGGTACGCTGAGCTCCTACAAAAGTGCGCATAAAGGAACGCTCACGGGGAAAACTGGTGGATGCTGTGTCACTGGGTGCGGCAGCAGCCACAGAATCCCCACGTCCTCTCCCTGCTGCAAATCCACGGCCTCGACCACGACCACGTGCCTTACTCACTGACTTCTTCATCTTGGTAGATTGATAAAGAAAGTCAGAAAAGTTAAGGCCTAAGTGTGGTTATTTCTCACAGACTACAGTGAACCCTGCAGACAACTGTTCAGTATCTGTGAAAGGCCCCTTTGTGTAGTTCTATAGTGTTTGCAACCAATGTATTGTATACGGATGGAAGCGCGTCACACTAATAGATTAGATTTTTTTCCACTAAAATGGAGCAGCACCAATTAAGAAAAAATGTGAAGGATGAGGCAGTGACACACGCTCAGCAGACTACAACCGGCAGTGGTTGAAGTACAAACTGGAGCGTAATCTGCACTCACAAAATGAAAAGCTCACAGACTACAGTGAACACTGAAACACAACTATTCACTATCTGTGAAAAGCTCCTTTGTGTAGTTCTATAGTGTTTGCAACCAATGTATTGTATACGGATGGAAGCGCGTCACACTAATAGATTAGATTTTTTTCCACTAAAATGGAGCAGCACCAATTAGAGAAAAATGTGAAGGATGAGGCAGTGACACACGCTCAGCAGACTACAACCGGCAGTGGTTGAAGTACAAACTGGAGCGTAATCTGCACTCACAAAATGAAAAGCTCACAGACTACAGTGAACACTGAAACACAACTATTCACTATCTGTGAAAAGCTCCTTTGTGTAGTTCTATAGTGTTTGCAACCAATGTATTGTATACGGATGGAAGCGCGTCACACTAATAGATTAGATTTTTTTCCACTAAAATGGAGCAGCACCAATTAGAGAAAAATGTGAAGGATGAGGCAGTGACACACGCTCAGCAGGCTACAACCGGCAGTGGTTGAAGTACAAACTGGAGCGTAATCTGCACTCACAAAATGAAAAGCTCACAGACTACAGTGAACACTGAAACACAACTATTCACTATCTGTGAAAAGCTCCTTTGTGTAGTTCTATAGTGTTTGCAACCAATGTATTGTATACGGATGGAAGCGCGTCACACTAATAGATTAGATTTTTTTCCACTAAAATGGAGCAGCACCAATTAGAGAAAAATGTGAAGGATGAGGCAGTGACACACGCTCAGCAGACTACAACCGGCAGTGGTTGAAGTACAAACTGGAGCGTAATCTGCACTCACAAAATGAAAAGCTCACAGACTACAGTGAACACTGAAACACAACTATTCACTATCTGTGAAAAGCTCCTTTGTGTAGTTCTATAGTGTTTGCAACCAATGTATTGTATACGGATGGAAGCGCGTCACACTAATAGATTAGATTTTTTTCCACTAAAATGGAGCAGCACCAATTAGAGAAAAATGTGAAGGATGAGGCAGTGACACACGCTCAGCAGACTACAACCGGCAGTGGTTGAAGTACAAACTGGAGCGTAATCTGCACTCACAAAATGAAAAGCTCACAGACTACAGTGAACACTGAAACACAACTATTCACTATCTGTGAAAAGCTCCTTTGTGTAGTTCTATAGTGTTTGCAACCAATGTATTGTATACGGATGGAAGCGCGTCACACTAATAGATTAGATTTTTTTCCACTAAAATGGAGCAGCACCAATTAGAGAAAAATGTGAAGGATGAGGCAGTGACACACGCTCAGCAGACTACAACCGGCAGTGGTTGAAGAACTAACTGGAGCGTGATCTGCACTCAAAAAATCAAAACCTCACAGACTGCAGTGAACACTGAAACACAACTATTCACTATCTGTGAAAAGCTCCTTTGTGTAGTTCTATAGTGTTTGCAACCAATGTATTGTATACGGATGGAAGCACGTCACACTAATAGATTTGATTTTTTTCTAATATAATGGAGCTGCACCAATTCCACTAAATAAAATAAAAAAAAAAAAAAAAAAAAAAAGTGACACGTGCAGATGCCTACAAACAGCGGTGGATGCAGAGCAAACTGCAGCGTCACCTGCACTGTCACACACACACCTTGCACAGAGCTGTTAAAACAACACTGGCAAAATGAAGCTTTACACAGCGGTTGGTAAACTAGCCTGCCTCAAGCACAGTAGTACACAAAA
The DNA here is from genome assembly GCA_033576555.1 of Oophaga sylvatica. Lineage (NCBI taxonomy): Eukaryota > Metazoa > Chordata > Amphibia > Anura > Dendrobatidae > Oophaga > Oophaga sylvatica. Next base: position 204,446,618 of record JARQOD010000005.1, on the reverse strand, counting down.
TCGCAATATCTAACTGTCCCTCAGAGTTAGCAGAGTAGCGTTCTGTCCCTTACTGAGTTCACAGCACAGTGACGCTAAAATGGCGGCGGCGCCTTTTATAGTGCATTCTGACATCATTTCAGCAGCCAATCACAGCCATGCCATTAGTTAAGATGACCGCAGCATTACAGGATGTGCCCACACTTCGTAGGATTCCTCATTGGCTGACTAAAATCACATTGCCTCTCAAAGAATTATGGGAACTTCCGATTCCGGTATACGATATGGAAAAAGTATCGGAATTAAGTATCGGAATTCCGATAACGCGAATATCGGCCGATACCCGATACTTGCGGTATCGGAATGCTCAACACTAGTTAGGACGCAAGTTTGCGTCATCTCTGGCCCCGAACTCGAACTTTACAAAACAACCGCTCCAAGGGTGAATTCATATTCTGCGGCAGAAATTTTTTGGACTGTACCATTTATCTGTACCAAGCCTTTCAGATGAATAGAACTGATTTTCAGTCACAAAAGTTTCTGCAATGTGGGTCTTTACCCTAAGGCCGGGGTCAGACACAACTACAAAAAATCGGACCGTTTTAGTCGGTCGATTGTCGGATCAAAATGCAAACATCACACATCCTTCTGGCATCCAATTTTCCTTCAAAGATGCGATTTAGTCGCATGTGTGTGTACCTTGTAACATCCGATTTTCATCCGACTTGCGAGAATTTCTCGCAGGCTTGCAAAACTGACATATAATGGATCCAAAAGAATAGTATTTAAATCACAAAAGAAAGAATAGATATATACACATAGAACACACATATATATATATATATATATATATATATATATATATATATACATGTCATTGTGACATGTATATATATATATATATTTATAGTTCCTAGCCTTCTACATACTGTAATAGCCGCTAATTCAATTGCCGGCTTTTGTGAAATCACAGAAGCCGACATGAAATGATACATTGTTTCCACACAGTTAACCATGTCATTTCCTGTATTTTGATATATGGTTTGAACTTACAATTACATATGTGTATTTGTGCAAAATTTCAGACATGTAGGGGTTAATTAAAGGTGTAAATTCGTTGAAAAAAAATGCGTGGGCTCCCGCTGTATTTTCTCCACCAGACAGACAAAGCAAGCGAGTGGGGGCAGATAATAATAGCCTAGGGAGGGTACATTTTTTTGTGCCCCCCTGGCTACTAACATCTGCCCCCAGACACCCCAGAAGGGATTAATGTCACCTTGCTATTGAAAGGTGACCTTAAGCCAGGTTAATAATTGAGAGCTGTCAATTAGACAACTATCAATTATTAATCCTATTGAAGGAAATAAAAAAAACACACACACTTTAAGAATAAATAATTTTAATGAAATAAAAACACATATTTTTGACCATATTTTATTTAACTCTTAATCCGTTCGAAGCCCTTGATCTTCTAAAATAAATATAAAATAATAAAACAACATTATTCTTACCTATCTGGCGATCTGTCACGTCCCATGATGTAATCCTTCACAAAGGATTAACTAGCAATCAGATAAGCAGCGCAAGTAATCCTGCGTGCTCAGCTGATAGCTCCTGAATGAATGAGCTTATCTCCTGCCGACAGGAGAGGATGTGATTAATGAATGAAGCTTAATTGATTGTATCCCACTTTCACGTTAGGTCAGGTCACTGAAGTGAAAGTGGCAATAAATCAATTAAGCTCCATTCATTAATCTATTCCTCTCCTTTCGCTGGGAGAGTAACTAATTATTCATTCAGGGGGTTACAGCTCGGAGACAGCATTATTAGCTCTCTGCTTACTGTAACCTGTTAACCCTTTCTGATGGATTACACCGTGGGACCTGACTGTACATCGGATTGGTAAGAATAATTTTGCTTTTTTATTTTATTTTTATTACAGGAAATGGTTTTAGCAGGAAAATAAAATATGGTCAAAAACTGTGTGATTATTTCATTAAACTTCTTTTTTATTAAACTGTGTGTGTTTGATTTTTCTTTCATACAATAGGATTGATAATTGATAGTTGTCTAATTGACAGCTCTCAATTATTAACCTGGCTTAAACTCACCTTTCAATAGCAAGGTGGGTTTAACCCCTTATTAACCCATTCGCCACCGCTACAGGGCAATGGGAATAGACGGGCATTTTTTTTCAACGCATTTTTTTTCAACAAATTTACACCTTTAATTAACCCCTACATGTCTGAAATTTGGCACACGTACACTTAAGTAATTGTAAGTTCAAACCATATATCAAAATACAGGAAATGACATGGTTAACTGTGTCTAAACAATGTATCATTTCATGTCGGCTTCTGTGATTTCACAAAAGCCGGCAATTGAATTAGCGGCTATTACAGTATGTAGAAGTGTAAGAACTATAAATATATGTATATGTATGTGTCACAATGACATATATATATATATATATATATATATATATATATGTATTCTATGTGTGTATATCTATTCTTTCTATTCTTTATTAAAGCTCTCAGTGTGATTTTACAGTATAGCCGGGATGAATTGCCGGCTTTTCTAAATGACACCGATGCGATTTAATCGCAAGTCACACATGCTGTCCGTTTGTAATCCGATTTTTCATCGCTCCCATAGACTTGCATTGGCGATAGTCGACCCACAATCGGTGACAATCGCACTCGGACGTTTAAAACGGACCACAAAAAATCTGATACTGGGAGCTGCTCCATAGATTAACATAGGTCCGACTGCAATGCGATATTTCATCGTATTGCAGTCGTCCGATTCTGTCGCCAGTGTGACGCCGGCCTAAGAAGTAAAGCAGGATGATTTTTACTACATCTTTGTTGAACTCTTTAAATTATGTACATGATAGATATGAGAAGAAAAAGTATGCAACCAAAAAAAACATAAATAGGACTAAAATGACTTATGGTATGTTCCATCACACTTGCCATGGTTAGAAATGTTGCTTCAGGTCATGGCATGCTGAGTCCAATGGAGCATGGACAGCCTGCCAGGCCTCTGCTCAGCAGCTGTAAAGTCTGTGTATACTGGCATCCAGTCTCTGTGCGCTGTGAATTTCTAAAACTTGCTATTAGCTTTTTTTTAAATATTCTTTTTAAATAGTAAATGAACAGCAATGAACAAGATTCTCCTCCTCTATGTGATATATTTTAGGTTGCATAGTCAATAAAGGATAAAACTATTTTTGGAAACTATTGCGAGCAGTCAAACCATGCAAAAATGGCAAGACGAAAAGTAGGAAATGTTCCATAGATCTACAAGCATAAAATGTATAAGGGTTCTCTCACACTGGCGTATACTGGCGTATAATAAATGTTTAATCAGATAGCACTCAGACCAACGTTATAGTATGGCGCCGGGCAGATCTTCCATTATTTTTTCATGCTGATTCGGCAAGTGCATTCAATATTCAGATAGCCCATATGAGTCTATGTGTGTGTGTAACACATTGGACTGCACTCAGACGTCATAGAGACAATGGAGAAGATGGAGAAATTAAGTTCTCCATCTTCTCTGCACCAGTGCTGCAATTCTATCATGGATGAGAATCGGATCACCCTCAGATAACACTCGGCACAAACTCTGACAGAGTTAGCATAATCGGCCCTATTCTTTCGCACTGGAGAATATACACTAGTGTGAGCGAACCATAAGAGTGGGCATTGCGGTGTAAAAAACAGTACTCTTGAACTCTTGTACAAAAAAAAGATGTTCATGCATGGGAGAGACCTGTCAATCAATGAGAGCGGAGCAGGAAGTAGACGGCAGGGGGCTGTGCCAGCCTAGCCTTTTCTCTACCTATATTCTCAAGCTAGCTCTTCAAACTATGTTTACTTTGAAACTCCAGTGCGTTTCAAGAAAAACAAAACTGGATGCAATTATGCAGTCAGGCTTTGATTCATGATTCATGCTGCCTGCAGTTTGAGCAGCATAAATCAAGTAATAGGCTCCCTTTAAATATATATTTTTTGTTTTTTTGTGTTTTTAGCATTCAAAACTACGAATAATCCTACAAAAATATCAAACCCTCATGTGACTTTGTCAATGTTATGTCTATATGTCCCAACTGGGGATAAGTTAAAGGCAAAGTAAAAAAATGCACTTGGTAAGTTTGTACACTGTACAGTGGCATGTAAAAGGTTGGGAACCCCTGGTCAAAATTACTGTTCTTGGGAACAGTTAAGCAAGTTGAAGATGAATGGATTTCTAAAATTCCTTAATTTAAAGATGACATATTTCTATTTTAGACAAAAAATATATATATTTTTGTTTTTAACATTTAAAAAAATTAGAAAAAGGAAAACGGTCAGACGCAAAAGTTTGAGCATCCTGCATGGTTGTAAACACTTTTTGTAGCCAGACAAGTTTGTTTCAATTCGTATTTCAGGGGTTTTCATCCATTCTTTCTTTGGAAATTCTTCCAGTTCTGTGAGATTCCTGGGTAGTCTTTCATGCACTGCTATTTTGAGGTCTAGCCACAGATTTTCAATGATTTTTAGATCATGGGACTGTGATAGCCATTGTAAAACCTTCACCTTGTTCCCTTGTGAGGTTATCTTTTGTGGATTTTGCAGTGTGTTTAGAATTATTATCCATGTGTAGAAGCCATCTTTTTTTCAACTCCAGCTTTTTTACAGATGATATTATGTTTGCATCATGAATTTGTTGAAATTTCATTGAATACATTCTTCCCTCTACTTGGGAAATGTTTCCCGTGCCATTGACAGCAACACAACTCTGAAGCATGAATAATCCATGTTTAATTGTTGGCAAGATGTTCTCTTTCTTAAATTTTGTGTCCTTCCTTTTTTCTCTACACATACATTTGATCATTGTGGCCGAAGAGTTTTATTTTAACCTCACCGGTCCACAGGACTTGTTTCCAAAATGCATCAGGCTTGTTTAGATTTTCTTTTGCATACATCTGACGCTGAATTTTTATTGTGAGGACGCAGGAGATGTTTTCTTCTGATGACTGTTCCATGAAGGCCATATTTGTGCAGGTGTCTCTGAATAATAGAACGATTTGCCATAACTCCAGAGTCTGATAAATCTTTTATGAAGGTCTTCAGCGGTCAAGCGGGGGTTTGATTTGCCTCTCTAGCAATCCTACAAGCAGCTCTAAATTAAATTTTGCTTGGTTTTAAGGATCTCCACTGTTCCTGTTAACTTCTATTTCTTAATTACATTTCGAACTGAGGAAAGAGCACCTTGAAAACACTTTGCTATCTTCTTATAGCCTTCTCCTGCTTTGTAGGCCTCCAACATTTTCATTTCCAGAGGGTGAGGCAACTGCTTAGATGAACCCATGGCTGCAGTTTTTAGCACAAGGTTAGAGGAGGCTGGGTTTTTGTAAAGCTGGCAAATTTGCATCACCTGGCCTTTCCTAAGGATGAAAGTGAACAAGCCATTACCTTAACACGCTAATTAAAGTCTGAAACCTTGGTCAACATTATTTGAGTACACAAATCTCCAAGGGTGTCCAAATATTTGCATAGGTTCATTTTCCTTTTTGTAATTTTTAAATATAAAAAATGACAATATATTTATTTTTTTGCCTAAAATACAAAGGAATTGTGTCATCTTTAAGTTTAGCCCTTTAGAGATCATTTCATCTTCAACTTGCTTAACTGATCACGATAACAGTATTTTTGACCAGGGACGACCAAACTTTTATACTGTATGTGATTTGCATTTCGGAAGAGCAGACTTTATAACAGATGTCTTACAATAATGTGATGCAGAGTGCAGCGCAACAAAAACCTTTAAAGGAGCCAAGGTAAGCTGTCAGTAGTGATGACACATAGGTATACTGCATATTCAATACATACAGGCAAGTCACAATATAAAAAGTACAGTATTACCATACAAAAAATACTTCCATAACACTGCATTCAGTGGAATGCACCAATTAATTTCTCATTGGAACCTCTGTCTCTATTTTTGTCCAATGGATTTGGTGCCCATAAAAGTCCTTAGGGCAATTATTGACTAGATTTCTTCAATTTTAGTAGGTATAATGCTAAAAGCCACAGAAAGTTAACATTAAACTTTTGTTCTGTTCTGTTCTTTTTCTAGTTGTTGATTGCAATTCGCCAAAAGAGCTTGAGAATGGATATATGACTTTCTCTACACCAGAAAACACCACCACCTATCAGTCAGCTGTCATGTATTCATGCCGCGAACCTTACTACTCAATGATGCCAAATATTACTAGTATGTATGGAATGATATCTTTTATTGCATGAGTAAGCTAATAGACACTGATAATTGGTGAAAACGACATAACTTTCCAGTGAAACATTCTGCCCAGCTGAGGAACTTAAAAGAAAATAAGCCTATATCTACATCATCTAATAACATGCATAAAATCAGGCAGTTTTGCAGGTATATTGGCATCTAATCTGGGGTCTAAAAAGTTGAGTCTGAGAGATTTTTGAGGCTTTCTAACCTTAGACTTGATTTAATATGATTGTAAGGGCTCGCTCACACAATCATATTTTCAGACCGAGTGCTGTATATGAAAAAAGGACAGCACACAGAGAGCATTAGGACTAATGTTATTCAATGGGGCAGTGCAGATGTGATTTTTTTTCACTGACCAAATCTGCATAAGTAAAAAAAATCACAGCATGTACTAGTTTCTTCCATAAGTTGGATGAGACCCGCTTATTGAAGTCTATGGATGTGTAAAAAATATGTTTGCCATACAGAGACACAGGTTACAGTCCATTTTTTATGGACACGTTGCAATTCTTCAGCATAGAAAATTGTAAATGGTCTTGTAAATTATTACCGGCTGCTGTAAAAAAATGGATTGTACATGGATTATACACAGATGACAAGTGAGAAAAAAAACTTTTCTGGATGATGATTTTAAATATGCTTGTGGGAACCCAGCCTAACATTGAACAGCAGGGAACATCCCTTTCTACATATAAAATGATTTAGGCAAAATGTGTATAAATGTGAAGTCCTGTTTTTATCATTCCATTAATTATAGGAGAGTTCATATTGGACAATTTATGTTCAACTATAAATGATGACAGATTTTAAAAGTAAATTGTAAGATTATTATTTTCACTATCATCAAAAGTCAGACAATACCCAAACCGAGGTACTTCATGAAGCTCATATGATGATGAAGATATTATGTTGGTGCACTAGGGGTGCATAAGCAGCTTTCTAATGGCTCACAACTTATTTACACTAGACGTGATATTTTATTACATGCAAACTAATTGTAAGATTTACTGAATTATTGCGTTTCTTATATAGCACCATCATATTCCGTAGCGCTTTACAGACATGACTGTCCCCGATGGGGGTTACAATCTAGATTCCTTATCAGTAAATATTTGGAATGTTGGAGGAAACCGTAGAACCTGGAGGAAACCCACATAAACATAGGGAGAACACACAAACTCCTTGCAGATGTTGGTCTTTGTGGGACTTGAACCCAGGAGGCCAGGCTGCAGTGCTAACCACTGAGCCACCATGCTGCACTAAAGTCAATCAACAGGAATTAAAATTGGCACTGCTGATCCATATTTTGCACAACGCAGGGTTACCAAAGGCGATGGTAATCAAAAGCTCATTTTCAGTGATGCTCGGCCATATAACAAGAGTTTATATCTGCATACTTCACATAAAAAGCAAACTGGGGCACTGGCCCAAAAAATATTATTCCTTTATTTTGAGTGGATATGTAGGGACAGTAGTGATGAGCAAGTATACTCGTTGCTCGGGTGGTCTCCGAGTATTTGGAAGTGCTCGGAGATTTAGTTTCTGTTGCTGCAGCTGCATGATTTATGGCTGCTGGACAGCTTGAATGCATATGAGGACTGCCTGTTTGTTAAGGAATCCCCACATGTATTCAGGCTGTTAAATAGCCGCAAATCATGCAGTTGCAGCAACAGAAACTAAATCTCCGAGCACTTCCAAATATTCGGAGATCACCCGAGCGTGCTCAGAAAAACCGAGCAACAAGTATACTCGCTCATCACTAGACAGTAATACAAACAAACAGCAGACGGACTAGGGAAGAGTCAGGAGTGATGTGAAATGTCTGTAGGCCACGTGTTATTTGTTTGCACTCCCATCTCTTCGTATGTACTTGAAATAAAGTAATATTTGAAATTGTGAGTGCCGTAATTTGTCTTCCATTATAAGTACGTGAATACAATTGTAAGTTAACCCATTGTGCAGTTGAAAATAAGTCTAAAGATCTGATGTTTTTTCTCTTGTGTTGTCGTGTAGCAGAATACATCTGTAATGATAATGGAGTGTGGATAAATTCTGAGATAGGAGAGAAACTTCCAGTGTGCCAGCCAGGTAAGTGGCAAACGCAGAATTCATTATTAATGCTCTGTAATTGCCTCCCTTAACTTAACAAGATGCTTTATGTTTCCATTAAAGTATAAAATTGCTGCTTGTGATGTAAGAGACAGTTTATCAAGAAATATTTAGGTAGTAAGACTCCTCTGTGTAGCATGTTCCTGCATACTCTCCTTGCATCTCTGTTCCTGAACTGAACCACTATAAAAATTTGAGCATGGCAAAAACATTTCATCATGATTCATGTAACAGATCCAATGCATCAAGTAATTATTAAGTGTCTATATACATCAAGCATCTTATGTATCTCTGACTTTTCTTTTTCCAGCACCACATTCTTTCCTTTGACACCATTTCCATGTATCCATGTAATGTAACCCGTCATCGTTCTTTGTTACTGGACAGTTAGTCTCAGGCTCGTGCAGATTTGTGATGCAAGAAGGGACTTTCACCCCCCTACATGTTTTTTTCTTGGTGAATAGTGATTTTGAAGTAAAAAAATTTGATAGATCTAGATTTACAGTCAGCAAGTAAAAAGTGAAGGGCATTCGCTAGGCTTTATCCCCACACAAACTGTTTATATACTGTAGCTAACATCCAATATATCTCTGACAAATTCCTATTTCATCTCAAAATTATATATTATTTACTGTTAGATCATAAAAATGTTTAATTGTAAATCTTTCAAAAATGTTCTTATGTGCAGATTTTGCATGATATTTGCTTTCTGCCTTGACTGCAAAAAATTATAGTAATACTTGCTGAAATTAGTGGCAAAAAAAAAAGATTGCCCACATGTTATGGCTGTGCACAACAAAATCCCTGCAGCAAATTCAAAGAAAGCTCCATGTGATCCATTGCATCAGCTATACAAACTGAAGCAGAGGGGCTCCATTAATATAGGGTCCTCTTGGTGTCAAACATGTACAAAGAAAAAAAACTTTGTTTTTCTTCCTTTCTAAAATATGGAACCCAAAACCCCCTGTGAGAATCGTAGAGATCTCTCTTCTTCAGATGGCATGACTGGTATAATGGATCACTTATTCTGATCAAACAAAATATCCAAAAGGACATGTGAATAGAGTCTTACTGGCACATAATCACTGGCAAATGGGTGTATAAAGGCTGTCAGTGCGCAAGACGAGTTACCGTTGAAGAACCAAGAAAGGTGAGTATAGTATATAACATCAACTTGAGGACTTTGCGGCTGATCTACAGGTAATCTGCGGCAAAATTAGCAACAGTTAAGATTTATTGTGGATTTTTACATCCTTGTTGAAAGCAGTAGGGAAAATATGCATCGAATCTGCCATCAATTGCTAATAGAAATGCTCCAGATTTAAAAACGAGCAATATAGGTCAATTTCTATGTGAAATATTTCCAGAGTGACAATTAGAAAGTAACTGTCTAACGTGCATATATTTGAAGGCTAAAACAATTATTATGTTGTGTTGGGCACGGAAAAATTTAATAATTCAGTATGAAATATATACTTTTCCAAATGCATCAGACTAAGTTTTTCTTGTAGATTTCATTCATAAATATTGATGCCAATATTCCTGGTGCTTTTATTATAAAACCCTAAGTAATGGACAAAAATATATCATCTACTGACATCTGACATTTCAGTATATTGTTCCTGGAGACATCCAAACTTGCTTCTGTCCTAGACAACCGAGAAAGCGGAATTTCCAGCAATTCCCGTTACCACAGAGATTTCTGTTTATAGGTGATCTTAAGGCCAAGAATTTTGGAAAATAGCTGTGGTTGTGTTGTAGGCTCTAGCATTTATTGCTTGGTTATAGCTTGTTCTTTATTTTATTTTCACGCTTAAACAAGCTCTGGAAGATTTCATCTTTCATTTTCTTATCACAACTTTCTACATTTTAACTACTCTTGCGAACAAGGAGCCTAATATGCACAATGCATGCATGAATGAAGATCTGCCTCACTTCATTTCGAGTTTCGGTTTACGCATGGATACTGAAGAAAATCTTTTGTAAACTTTTTGCTGCTATTTTCCTGGTAATGTGATCCATGTCACTAAAAATCAAAGCCATGCTGGAATGGACTAACATCACCACTGTCAGGTATTCAAAGTTTCAAATGTACAATGATGTATAAAAGTATGGATACATCATTGATGGTGGATTATGCCTGCATAAATCAAATACTGTAATAAAAAATATTAGTATATACCAATCATATGGATATATATTATTAAAAGTAGAACTATCTTTTCCTTTTTTTAATATGTTCTACCTTTCTTGTCTAGATGATCATTGGAGGTCCTAAGACCCCTCCAGATCACTTACAAAACTTCTCGAAGCTTGTTTCTTAGCAGGTAGATGGTGCAAGACCACATGCAAAGCATTGTGCATGGCCCCATATGCTCTCTGTTGGGCCAATACTTTGTCAATGTGCTCATGGAAGAGCTCAGTACTTCTATATAGTGAGCTCAGCATTTCTGTCTGCAGAGCAGTGCGCTTCAGAACAATTTTTTGACCGATAGATGGAGATCAAAGCATGTGGACTCCACCAATTGGCTGGAATGTTAAGAGGCTATAACATATTATAAAAAAAGTAAACATTAATGATTACAAAAATGTATGTACTTGACCTTTTTTTGTATAAGAAAGAAACAGTTTCTCTAGTGCCATCTATATAAGCAATTACCATGTCTAAATTCTTAAAAAAGCCAAGTCAGAGGTCAAGACACTTTAACCCCTTAACAATTATTCCTATTTTGGATATATAGAACAAGTACTCCTTTTCTTTTCGTTTTGTTCTTCTCTTTGTAACAAAAGAAAATGTTTTTTTTTAATAACACCATTTTAGGGTGCTTATACCTTATTGATTATCTTTTATTACTTCCTTTTTGGGAGTAAAAAAAAAATTTGGTTTTATTGGTACCATTTTAAGGTATACATGACTGATCGCTTTTAAATACATTCTATGCGAAGCATGAGGAACAAAAATCTAAACATTGGCATCTACTATGTGGGTTAAATCAAGTAAAAATGAAATAGTTTAGGTTGTTACAGTCACCGGGATTTTTACTGCATTTATCATACAGTTTAAAACATGTATAAAATCATGTTGCTAATATCGCATCAAAGCTATATATTTGCATTTTTTTAGCACATTTACAATTTACAAAATTCTAAACACTTTAGATAGGAAAAAATTTTTTACTGTGCTTTTAAAAAAAACTTTATTTCACTTAATTTAAATATTAATTTAGCCCCAAAAGGACTTCACAATGCAATTGATTGATCACTGGCGTATAGCCATAAGAGAACTGTAGGTCTTTATAAGGCCCTTAACTGCCATTGAGATTCAAAGATGCCTTCCTCCTGTGGTCAAATCACTTAGATGTTCTGGACACTATTCACCATGTTCTCTAAGGAGCTAAGTGTCCGGGATCAGAGCTATTTGTGACCCTTACTGTTGCCGTGGGATTCCAGCTGTCAGTCATAGTTGGGCATGTGCAATAATCACACAGCACAGATCCTAGGCTCCCACAATCAGAATGATGAACCTGTACAGGCATTCAGCTCTAAGCAGCCCCAAAAGATAATCTACATGTATGTAATTTTGCCTTAAAGAGAATCTGTCATGTCCAATAATACTATTGACCTTCAGATTTAGGGTTAATCTGCAGGCTAATAATGTAATAAAGGTGCCCAGCCACTGTACTGAAAGTGTGGCACCCTGGAGAAAATGAACTTTATTTCTCCCTTGAGCCGCCGGCTTTCAACAATACAGGAATGCCACGTGGTTTCAGTCACCACTCACAGCAATGAAAGCTGTAAGCATGGCCCGGGATTTGGACTGACAGACGGCTCTGCACTGATGCACTGATAACAGCTGCCACTCACAGTATAGTGAGCAAAGACTATACCTGCATTGCCATACACCTTCATGACTGAAAGCCAGCAGCTCCAGAGAGAAATAATGTTGATTTTTCTCCCTGGTGCTGCACTTTCAGCAGGGTGGCAAGGCACTTTCTTAATATGATTAACCTGCCAATTTGCAGAGATAGATAGATAGATAGATAGACAGACAGACAGACAGACAGACAGACAGACAGACAGACAGACAGACAGACAGATAGATAGATAGATAGATAGATAGATAGATAGATAGATAGATAGATAGATAGATAGATAGATAGTTTAAAAAATAGCAGGATAGGCACTCCTGGCATAATCCACTTAATATTATATTATACTTAACTCTAATTTTTTTTCCTACTGTATTGACTGTGCTTCTTCTCTTCATTTTTGTTTTGGCAGTTTGTGGAAGGCCTAAGCAACCACTCCCAGGAATAGTGAAACGCATCATTGGTGGGCGTAATGCAGAACCTGGATTTTTTCCTTGGCAGGTTCTAATTGTGGTTGAAGATATGTCCCGTGTTCCTGAAAACAAGTGGTTTGGCAGCGGAGCATTATTGTCTGATTATTGGGTGCTAACTGCAGCTCACGTGTTAAAATCTCAGCGACGCGATAACACTGTAATTCCTGTTTCAAAGGAACATGTCACTATCTATTTGGGGTTGCATGATGTGAAAAATAAAGATGATGCTATTACTAGAACTATAGAGAAGATTATACTACATGAATCTTTTGACCCACAGATTTATAACCATGACATTGCATTGGTGAAACTGAAAGAAAAGGTTGTAATGAACCAATCCATAATGCCAATATGTCTGCCAGAGCTGGATCATGAGTTGGAAGGTCCTCAACCCAATACTCTTGGTCTTGTAGCTGGATGGGGTATCTCCAACCCTAATAATACTATTGATGAAGTCATTAGCTCAGGCATGAGAACATCGTCTGATGTGCTCCAGTATGTCAAACTTCCAGTAGTACTTCATGCTGAGTGTAAGGATAGCTATGAGTCTCGCTCTGGGAATTATAGTGTAACAGAAAACATGTTTTGTGCAGGTTATTATGAAGGTGGGAAGGATACCTGCCTGGGAGATAGTGGGGGTGCCTTTATCATTCAAGATCCTGAGTCAAAAAGGTGGGTGGCACAAGGGCTAGTATCATGGGGAGGGCCTGAAGAATGTGGAAGCAAACAAGTGTATGGGGTTTATACCAAAGTGTCTAATTATGTGAATTGGTTAGAAAATCAGCTCAATGCATAAATAACATGCTATGAAGAACTTTAAAGTTTAGTGATATATGTTCATATTTCCATGCTACATACATCACCTTTAGTCAGCCTTCTAACTACTTTATGTTGGGTACTAATAGTAAAGTGCTAACTGGGAACCAATTATTTAGGCTTTTTGTACAGTTACTCAAGTACTTTTCAGCTGGTGTTTTAAAAATTAACAATTAAACGTGTTTTCAAGAATTAAAAAAAAATCAATATTTACTCACTTGTCCAAACCCTACCATTTCACAGTGACATTCCCAGTCCTGCACCAGTAGTAGCAATTACATGTAAAGTGAACATAAGAGCAAGATGACCAATCACTATTCACGTTACTGATTTCACTACAGTGACTAGTGATTGGTTGCTAATGTTATATGCTAATACATTATTATTAGAGATGATAAAATCTTTTGAAATGGAAACTTGCCAGGTTTGGAGATTTTTTCCCAAATATTTTATATGCGGCAAATGAATTTGCCCTGAAAATATATGTATAATACTATGAGGTCTACTTGGCCTGTATCCAACACTTTTCAATCCCTTTAATGCAAGCACAGCCTTAGTAATGTCTCAATAGAATAAAAAAAAGTGTTCCTCTATTTAACTGAATTCCTTCAGCACATGCAACAATATTATGGTGCTCAGCAATGAAATGACGTGTCTTTGCAAATGCGTAGAAGAAAAAAAGGGCGGCATCACCATGAAGCGGTAACCGTGAAGCGGTAACACGCGAAAAAGCCGTCGTTCATTCCTGCACTCCCCGCATTCTTCCTTAGCCCGCTTTCCAGACTCAAAAGTCCACACCCTAGAGGTGAAATAAAGGATTTTTTGAGACTTTCTGCAACATGGTGAGTGCCGCAATTTTTTTTTTTTAAGCATTTGCACAGCTTTAGTAATGTTAAAGTGACCCCATTGCTGAAAGGAATTATAACCAGTAACAACAAACAGCCTATTTCTTGTCTTTAAACTTGTAAAAAAAAATGGTTCAAAAATGTTCCGTTTTAGTAATTTTTGATCAAGCAGACTGTTGAGTGCAGAAAAATGACTCAAACTGATGGTGTCGCTGTTAGAGGTGTCATCATCCTGCTGTAAGTGGGAAGAGTTATGCGCCATATATTTCATAATGCCCTCCACTTTTTCCCATTAATTTGCTTGTCGGAGGCAAAGGAGATCAAGTGCATCCTGGTTTTAGTAACACTACTGCCTGGATAGCTGGTGACAGTGGTGGTTGTGCTTCTGCTACTGCTAACGGCTCCTACATTATTATCTGAATATATATTTTTTCTCTTACACTACCCTTTCCATTGCCTTTTTTTATTTTATCATACAAAAACAGACATATGCAATTAAATGTCTGCATCTACTTTACTACTGCAGCGCCCTTTCATAAAATGATCAAATAAATAGTGATAGATAGGTGCACCACCAAAAATCCAGCACCTACAACTGCTTGCTGTATTGGTGTGGCATGTACGGATGTAAAATCTGGCTAGTTAAACACATGTGCAAAAAAAAATTGTTTTTTCAACACACACTTTTTGAGGTAGATGCAGATGTCTCGATTTTTCCTGAATGTTATATTGTATTTAGAAAAAAAAATACAATTCACCTTCACAAAAATGATTGCACAAGAAATAGAAAAACACAGTTCTGTTGCTTGTAATAAGCAAGTACAAAGTCTGACTCTTATTTCGGTTTTATTTCTGTAAAAACTATTTCGATTTTGGTGCACAGGGGCCGAACTGTACATTGGATTTTCTCCTCCCTGTCTGTGATTCCCCAGCCCCTGTGCCTACCTCCTGTCTGTGAATGACAGGTCACTGCTGAGATTTCAAACAGAGGCGTCAGGTCACTGAAAGACCGGAGGCAGGCGGAGAGGCCGAGGAATCACAGACAGGGAGGAGAAGACCCAGTGTACGGTCCGGCCCTGTGCACAGAAATCTAATTAGCAAAAAAACTTCAAAAGCTGATTAAAGAAAAACAAAAAAGTGTATTTCTTCACCAAAGGTATCAATGTAATCAGTATTACAGCCCCATTACAGCCACGTCTTTACTTTACATTACAAAACCCTGCTGACACTTTCTTTATAAGCTCTGTTCTTACATAAGTTTTTTCCATTGTTTTGCTCTGTCGTTGAAACAGAACAACAAAAATAATGGAAGTATTATATTCCTGGCATGCCTGGCACCAAAAACTCTAGTGACTATGTTGCTCTCTATCTTATTTCCATACATTAATCCAGCATTTTCCTAGAACAGATAGTGCACATACAGGGCCTCAAAGGCCTGGAAAACACTCCAAACAGTATTTCATTTTTATTTGTGCTGCTTTGGGTAATTATTGAGTGCCTTTTCATATTTTTAACAGCTAATACTTTTCTTTCTGACATTTTTATTATGATCGATACCAACTAACCATGACAATTTTTATACAGAAAATAAGATAAATAAAAAAAAGTTTTAAACAGTTTTAATAGCCAAAAATTTTTTGCAATAGCAAGCAAAATTATTTTGATAGCTTTAATTTTTTATAGGTAAAGAAAAACATTTAAAAAATGCATTAAATACTATATTAAATGTATTTCATGTTAAGGGTAAGGCAAGGGATATTTTTAAGCTACTCAATATATCATATAAAACAAAGAATTGCAAGTGTTTATACAGTAGCTGTCAAAAATCTAGACACACCTGTACATTCAAGTGGAATTCCTTGCTCTTTGGGAATGTGCAACATTGCGATTCAGGACTGAAGGCAGCAAAAACCGCAATAGTACATATCTGGAAACACTGAAAACAGAGAAATAACACCCTTAAATGTGTGTTAGACTTTTTGTTCCTCAAAAGTACCCCATCTCCTTTTATTCTGTTTTTTATTTGTTTTTCTATTTTAGTCTCTTATATAGAGTCATTAATTCCACAGCGATTTACAAACATCAGCATCACTGTCCCTATTGGGGCTCACCATCTGATTCCTTATCAGTTTATCTATGGAGAGTGGAACTTAGGCCACATTCACATGTTCAATATTTGGTCAGTATTTTACCTTAGTATTTGTAAGCCAAAACCAAGAGTGAACAATCAGAAGAAAAGTATAATAGAAACACGTCACCACTTCTGTATTTATCACCCACTCCTGGTTTTGGTTTAAAAATACTGAACGTGGAAACGTGTCTGAAACCAGAGAATACCTATGCAAACATGGAGAGAACATACAAACTCCTTGCAGATCCTGTCTTTGGTGGATTTGAATGCAGGACCCCAGTTCTGAAATGCTGCAGTGTTAACCACTGAGCCATCATGCAACCCTACTCTGATGACAGTTTGGGCATATTTTCAGGCAACTTCAACAGACCTGGACTTGTTTCAAAACAACAGCTGTGCCTTGCTATGTGTTCATTTGTGGAATCATTGACCTTGAGAAAGTGGTATAGACCATCATATTTTGCAAAGGCAGCGTTGGTGCACAGTTCCATACAGTGTTGAACTGTATTACCCATGTGTTCTAAGCAGTATATGGCAAAAAATGCTCATGTTAAGAGAAATGACAGTGCATCATCACTTTAAGTAACTCAGGTCAGTCATTCCAAAAAAATGCCTTGAAGCTTGAAAGAATCCTCAAATGAAGTCATGAAAACCATCAATCGCTTTGATGAAACTGGCTTTCATGAGAACCGACTCAGAAAAGGAAGACCAAGAATTACGATGCACAGGTTAAGTTTTTTTTAATTGAATGCACCTTAGAGAACACTCCTCAAAAAGGATGCATAGACATCAAGTAGCAAACGCATTTCAATGTCAACTGTTCAGAGGAGACTGCAAGAAGCATGCCTTTATAGTCGAATTGCTGCAAAGAAGCCACCACTGAAGACCACAAACAAGAAGAAGTGACTTGTTTGGACCAAGCAAGACATGGACTAGATATTAGTGGAAATCTGTGCTGCAGTCAGATGTAACAAGAAAATGAATCAAAACACACCTCCTCATTATGTAATGGCTATGTGGCCAAGAAGTGAGGGATAAAGTTCTTCATCAGTTGGCAAAGCCCCTACAACCAACCAACCTCTAACCCAATTAAGATTGCTTTGCGATCAGTTGGACCACAGTATGAAGATAAAGTATTCAACAAGTGCTCAGCACATCTGAGAACACCATCAAGACCTGATGAAGATTCTCGAGAGAATGCCAAAGATATTTAATGGTGGTTGCATATGACGTCTTTTTCACATGAGTACATTCCACCAGATAAAAACACTAAAGATATTCTGATTAGTGATGAGCGAATGGGTTCTGATAACGTGTTATGCGAGCACGCTCGAGTGTTATCCCAGCATCTGAGAGTGCTCATTTATTATGTTTGAGTCTCTGCGGCAGCATTATTTGTGGCTGTTAGACACCTCAACACATGTGAGGATTGCATAACAAACAGGCAATCCCCACATGTATTGAGGCTAACAGCCGCAAATCATGCAGCTGCAGAGACTTGAACATAATATACTAGCACTCTCAGATCCTCAGTTAACACCCGAGCATGCTCGGATAAGACGTTATAAAAATATTCATTTAAAATATAAATATATTCAGTGTTTAAGCTTTGGGAAACCTGAAGAAGAAAAACAAAGAGGTCAAATGAAGTGACCTGACCATTTTCAGGCTGCTCAAGGAAACTGCTCACTGTTTTTTACATAGAAGAGAAAAAAAACTGCTGGTGGAAAAGTCACCTCTTAAAAACAAAAAAAACAAAAGGACCTAAAAAAAAAATGCTTCATGACAGATACTGACAGTGCATCTTCTGATTGAAAAACTCAGTGGAGCACATTATCTAAAGCTGACATCCAAGTAAAAGTGGGGTACTTTAAGAAATCTAAGTTTAACACATATTCTAGTTGGTTCACATGTGTTTCCTTACTTCTTGTTTCCATGAATGCTCTTTTATGTTTTTTCTGCCTGCAGTCTGAATCTACAATGTGCAAATTCCATTAAGAACAATAAAATCCAAAACTGTCCAAACTTTTGACCAGTAGTTCATATTTTATAATTATTGGCTTACAGAAATTATACACATCAATTATTGTATAAATGCTCTGCTTTTTTATTGTAACAGGATAAAAAGCGCAATAGTGTCTTATCTGGATATTATGGCTAGAGATTTAATTGAAAGCTGCTCACCTGTGAAGGTTCTGTGTGACACAACCACTATCATAGCCTTGTTTTCAACTGCTGCAACATTCACAGAGTTGTATATTAATAGAGAGCCAGAATAAGAGGACTCCCAGTACGCTGCCGATTCAGGAATGAATCATAAAAGTTTAATTGAAGGTGGATTATTTGTCAACGTGTTTCAGAGTCAAATCTATCTCCTTCCTCAGGACAACCACATGTGAAAAACTGTCATATGTGGTTGTCCTAAGGAAGGAGTTGGATTTGACTCTGAAACGCGTTGACAGATAAACCACCTTCAATCAAACTGTTTATGATTCATTCCTGAATTGGCGGTGCACTGGAAGTCCACTTATTCTGTCTCTCTGCTTTTTTTTATTGCTTTTTGCACAATTTTTGTGTACAGATATTGGCTGTGAGTCAATAGGTATATATAAAACACAATACATTGTGTTTTTTGCAGCGTTTTTCCACAATTTAGTTATGTGCACATGACATCTTTTTCAGGCTGATTCTGCCCGGAATCCATCTAAAAAGATGCCCCATAAAATAAACCTAATACATAGCAAAACTGCTATCGCTTTTATGAAGCAGCTTCACTTGGGAGACCTAAAAACTACTCCTGCATCTAAAAGTGCTGTGTGCACATTGCCTTTTAGTGTGCTCTCTGTGTTTTTGTATTTTTTCCAAACACAGAATTCAATGGCAGTTTTTCAGATGTGTTCTGATAGGCTTTCTATTATAGAAAAAAGGGTATGGAAAAAATGTGTGTGTAAAAAAAAAAACCTTACAAAAACACACTTATTAAAAGAGCATGAAAATCATTTACAAGCCAAAAAGAAACATTGCAAAAAACTGTATCAAAAGGAAACCTAAGGGTGTGTGCATGCAATGTCTCTTTCAGGCAAATTCCACTGAAAAAGTACGTAAAAATGCTTAAAGCACCACTAATCTAAGCTCCCTGCCCATAGTAATGTACTCACCAGTCGCTGACTTCATTTGTTAAAAGAAGTGATGAAACCATTTTTCTAGCGGTTTCAAAGGAAGCAGTTCACTAGTTTATTTTTAATGTTAGAAGTATAAGACGCCAGCGGCGCCCCAGCAGAGACTACAGAAAGGACTCCCAAAATACTTCAAGGAAAAGATTGTTGGTATTTTCCTGAAGTGTATTCTGCTTCAAAAACTCACACGGTACTTCGACATCTAAAGGACGTTGGGTGCACATGCCCTTAGGCCGGGGTCACACTTGCAACTGCAAGAAACTCGCGCGAGTCTCTCGCCTTAATACCCGGCACTGCCGCTGGCACTCGGGACCAGAGCGTTCAGCTGCACAGAAATACATCCAGCCGCACACTCAGGTCCGAGTGCCGGCGGCAGTGCCTGGTATTGAGGCGAGAGACTCACGCGAGTTTCTCGCATTGCAGTTGCAAGTGGGACCCCGGCCTTAGGCTGGTTTTACAGAAATCCTTTTCTCTTTGCCATTTTCATTGCATTTATTTGAGATAAACTGTGGTTGTCTAGTTAAGAGTCTGCATGGAAAGATTAAAATATGTAGGTATAGATTGTTTTAGTTTGTGCTTTGTAATTAAAATTTTGAGGCTAATAGAATTTTGTTTCATAGGCTTCTTTATAGAACTTTAAAATTGCCATGATAGATAAATGCTATTTCAGAATAACATTTATAACACTAAAAGTGGCATGAAAATGCATTAAAGTGTTGGCTTTCTTTTACATGCTTTTTATACAAGGAACAAAAGCACTGTGGGAGCCCCGTGGCCATTTTGCACATATATTTTGATCACTTATTTTGCATGAGTTTATGTTAGCCTAAAGCAGGAGAAAAAGATAAACTGTAAAAAATGTATTATGGACAGATTTGTGTCCCTTTCATGTTTGTTTTTGGACACACTCCCGGTTTAGGTTCACAAATTCAAATGCTTTTATGCCTATTTAGAGTTTGTTCATACAGGGCTTTTTTATGTGCATTTCTCTGGCTGAAAAATTTACAGCAAAGAAACCCTTTAAACAAAATATGTTTTGGGCATAATTTTTGTGGTTTTTTTAAGCTGTTGTTGTGTATGTTTTTTTTCTTCAAACGATTCAATAGTCAAATTTGGATTATTTTTTTGAGGAATAAATGCCCCAAGAATTGACATATTGATTGTTTTTCCATATTGAAAAACACGTAAAAAAACAGTTCCATGTACACTATATGCATGTTTTCCCATTAAAATGAATTGGAGGCTTTTTCAGAGTGTTTGTAGCTTTTTGTCATGTGAATTTTGGAGCAACTCCACTTCAAAATCCACATAAAAAAAACGTTGTTTAAAAAAACCCTAGGGAAAACCAGAAACAAAATGAGAAAGTAAAACAAAAGAATAAAAAAGAAAGAATTCTAAAACATTTTGTCCTTTGAGTCATGACTCATTTCTTTGGCATACTCCCCAAATATTAAAATAGGAATAAACTTTAATATAAATAAAATAAAATTAGAAAAATCAACAAAATAATGCTTATTATTTTTTTGACTCATCTACCTAATGGTTATATAAATTAGCCTGGGTTAAATTAGACAAGCGTATTTCATGATCCTTATACAGATTGCAATGCCCGGTTTGGTAAGGGGGCTCCGACGCAAACTTAAAGATATATATATGTGTCTACGAGGCTTTAAATTCAGGTCGGGAGACTTGCGGTCAATCCAGGTATTGCCGCCCATATCCAGACCGTGAAATACCCTCGTCTGCACCCATCTAAAGTCTTAAAAAATAATATCTATACAAGTAGAATAATTACACAAGAAAAATTATTGTACACATATAATTTTACTTCACTGTACAGTATGTTGATTGAACAGAAATTTCTGATTCTACTATATTTCATATCTACAATTGTATGTCAGCGATTTTTAATCCCGTCCAGCCTTTATTGGATTCTGCAATAAACCAATGTTAATAACTTCCTTCTATTTTCATTTGTGCCAAAAAAATTTAGAATAGAAATAAGAAATGGAAATGTAATTGCCAGGAAATATAATCTGGAATGTGGTGCTGACTCCTGTAACTGAGACCTGACAATCATGACAGATTTCTCCAGATTTGTTATTTTTATTTGCAAAACAATCAAAAATACATTTGTTAATAACAAATGTTTGTCATTAAATAAGTACTCCCATCTAAGTCTTTATCCTCTAAATATATTGCAACCATATTGTGTAATTCTGTGCACTTACAATTGCTCATTTGCCTTTCTACCCAGTTAATTCTCCTATTTTTAATTAAGTCTATGATATAATGTGATTAAAAACTGACTACAAGAATCTATGGAGAAACAAGAATTTACTGGGTAGAAAGGCAAAATGAGCAATTGTAAATACACAGTGCTATATAATATGATGACTGCAATATATTAGGTGGATAAAAACTTTGATGTTTGTTGGTAGTGCTTCATTAAGTAATTTTGTTATAACGTCAATACAATTAACCATACTAATTAAAACTAAAAGCTGTTGTCCATTACAAAAACTGGATTCCAACCGTATTTTTTCACACATAGAGGAAGCGATCAGATCAAACTGATTCTTTTTTTTTTTTTTTGCTTGCTTGAGGTTTATATAGCTGGTGTAATATTTTTATTTAAGTGTCTCTTCATGTGTCCTTTGAGTGGCAGATTTGGCTACTGTGCATGTGACTGCCATATTGTAGGCCACTGTATAGTAAAGGAATATGGAAGGTAGAGGATGAATGAAAATCATAAATCGTCTTCATATTACAATTTTAGCTTAAAGATATATGACTTAACCACAATACTTGTTGTGCTACTGTGCACATCTCAGGGTACCAAAATGTTATTATATTATTATTATTATATCAATATTATTATGTTTATTATTCTATGTATCTTATACTCAGAAAAGTTTAGTGTGGATCAAGTTTGAGAATTTACATATACGTATTTTTATGGACTGATTTGTCGACCAGCACTTTAAATGTTAGACACAGTGCTACTTGTTTTTGTTTTCAAATTAAAGGGAACTTGTCACATTGAAAATGGCCTCCAATCTGCATGCAGTGTGTTATTGAGCAGGAGAAGCTGAGATTATTGATATACAGTATAGCATTATGGGAAAAAGAATATTTACAGATGTGTTGCTATTCCCTGAAATCCCTGAGAGGTCCTATTTCTCAAGTTTCCTTTAATATGGGAAGAGAAATATCACAGGTACATTTACACAAAAAAATTGATATGTCCTGCCCATGACAACCACAGTTTTTTCTGCAATGTTATTCAATTTCATATCTGTAATTTTGTTATATTTTTATTTTTCTCTTGTATGAAAGCCATCCACTTATATTAATCCACATAGCATTAACATATACACACAATTACCAAATTGTTCTAGCATTTGCGTTTTGGTTTATAGCAATGCAACAATATTACATTTTGTACGTTTTGATACCTATATATGTTCTATATTTCTATTTATTCATTTGTATTATTTGTTTGCGATAACACATGACCCAACAAATGTAAATAAAGGAGGTAAAACACAGTGAATTTAATGTATTTTTTGTCAGTTATGCCTTGCAATGAAAAGCTAAGCACTTGACACTGTTATTACCTTTATTTAATGTCACTTTACATATGCATATGGTGTCAAATGATGTCAACTTACCACTAGAAAACTATTTTATCAATCCTTTAACTCCGTCACTTTCCAGCCTGTTTTCATCTTCCTGACCAGGCCAAATTTTACTGTTCTTACCAGTGTCACTTTATGAGGTTATACTGTAACTTTGGAACACTTCAAAATATCCCAGTGATTCTGAGACTGTTTTCTGTGACATGTTGTACTTCACAACAGTGGTAAATTTTGATAGATAAAATTCGTGCTTGTTTATGAAAATATCGAAAATTTTGACAAAATATTTGAAAATTTTGCAATTTTCAAACTTTGAATTTTTATGCCCTTAAATCATATACTTATACCGCACAAAATAGTTAATAAATAACATTTACTACATGTCTACTTTACATATGCATCATTTTTGAAACATACTATTTTTGGTTAGAAGGGTTAAAAGTTTATCAGCAATTTCTCACTTTTCCAACAAAATTTACAAAAACAATTTTTTTAGGGACCACATCCCATTTGAAGTGACCTTGAAAGGCCTATGTGACAAAAAATACCCCAAAGTGACACCATTTAAAAGCTGCATCCTTCAAAATGCTCAAAACCACATTCAAGAAGTTTATTAACCCTTTAGGGGCTTCACTGGAATTAAAGCAATGTAGAAGAAAAAAATGAAAAATTTACTTTTTCCCACAAAAATATTGATTTAGTCCCAAATTTAACATTTTCATAAGGGTAACAGGAGAAAATGGAATATATAATTTGTTGTGCAATTTCCCCTGAGTACGCAGATACCCCATATGTGGTAGAAACCTACTGTTTGGGCATAATTCAGGGCTCGAAAGAAAAGGAGCACCATTTGACTTTTGGAGTGCAAAATTGGCTAGAATAGATAGTGGACAAGTCACATTTGCGGAGCCTGTGATTTGCCTAAACAGTGAAAACACCACTATAAATGACCCCACTTGGGAAACTACACCCTTCAAGGAACTTAACTAGAGATGTGGTGTGCACCTTAAACCCACAAGTGCTTCACAGTATTTTATAATGTTAACATGAAAAAAATACATTTTTATGCAAAATTATTGATTCAGCCCCAGATTTTTCATTTTCACAAGGTAGTGTCACGCTTCTGCCATAAGCAAGACAGCGCATGGCAAGACAAAATGGAAGGAGAGCTCTGCCACTATGGAAAGATTAAATTGTCACCCGTGACACTTGCCCTTCGCAACCCTATGCTCTCTAACATCACTAGACAGGTTCTTTTACCCCATGTGATGATCACATTCCTATCCCTGTCTTACCCTGAGAACGACCCTGACTAGTGTGTTAGCAGGAATGCTAGTCCTGTTCTAACATAAAGACACAAGGGGAAACAGGCAAGGATAAAAGAAACAGCAATCACTCATCGCTCTCCCAGACCATAGAAAGGGGAAAGGAGAAGAATTAGGTGAAGCACAACAAGTAGGAGATAACGTAAAGGAAGACACTCAAACAAACTTCCAAACTTATATCTACAGAGACAACTCCTAGACAACCTCTCGTCACACAGCTCACACCTAAAGCTCAAAAACCAGGTTATAGCAAGTTATCACAGGCAACTACTCTAGCTAAGAGGTGAGTATTTCTAGGAGAGGGGAGTGGAAAAATCAGGGCAGCTGAGATAACGCAAGATGGAGAGCTCTAGGAGACAAACAGAACTGTTTAACCCTTGCAACAGCAGAGCAAGTGAAATCTGCACAGCTAACTGGAAGGTAAAGCAGATCCAAGCAGTGCAGGTGCACATGTACTCAGACGCTGCGATCTTCTGACCCCTCTTTTTCGCAGTATCCCCGTGACAAGTAATAGGGGAAAATGGACCATACAATTTGTTGTGCACTTTCTCCTGAGTACACCATTATTTCATATGTGGTGGAAACCTACTGTTTGGAATGCAAAATTGGCTGGGATAGATAGCAAATGCTATGTCGCATATGCAAAGCCCCTGATGTGCCTAAACAGTGAAAACCCTCCCCCATAAATGACCCTATTTGGGAAATAACACCCATCAAGGAACTTATCTAGAGGAGAAGTGAGCACCTTGAACCCACAAGTGCTTCACGGAATTTTATAACTTTAAGCTGTAAAAATGAAAAAATAAATTTTTCCCACACAAATGTTGCTTCAGATCCAAATTGTTCATTTTCATAAGGGTATCAGGAGTAAATGGACCTTTTAAATTGTTGTGCAATTTCTCCTGAATACCCCAAATGTACTGGAAAACTATTGTTAGAATGTACTGCAGGGCTCAGAAGGGAAGACAGAAAGATAGATAGTGGATGCCATGTCGAGTTTACAGAGATCCTGATGTGCCTGAACATTGCAAACCCTCCAAACGTGACTCCATTTTGGAAATTAAACCCCTCATGGAACTTATCTAGAGATTTGGTGAGCATCTTAAATCCACATGTTCTTCACAGAATTTTATAATGTTGAGCTGTGAAAATGAAAAAAAAATATTTTTCCCATAAAATATTTCTTTAGCCCCAAATTTTTATTTTCACAAGGGTAAAAGGAAAAAAATTGACTATACAATTTCTTGTGCAATTTATTTTGAGAACACCAATACCCCATATGTGGTGGAAAACTACTGTTTGGGCACACGGTAGGATTAGGAAGTGAAGGAGTGACAATTGAATTCTGGAGCACAATTCTGGCTGGAATATATTGCTGATGCCATGTTACATTTGAAGAGCCCCTAACATGCCAATACAGCAGAAATCCCCACAAGAAACTACACTTCTTGAGGAATTCATCGAGGGGTGTAGGGAGCATTTTTAGCCCTCAGGCGATTCACAGAATTGTATAACATTAGGCTGAGTCAATGGAAAATTACAATTTTTTCCACAAAAATTTTGCTTTGGCCTCAAGTTTAAAATTTTCAAAAGGGTAATGTGAAAAAATGGACTGCTCGATTTGGTATTCAATTTCTCCTAAGTACTCCACATGTGGTCAAATGCTACTTTTTAGGCACAGTGCAAAGCTCAGAAGGGATGGAGGAGTTCAGATTTTGCTGTAATGGTTTAAGACTTCCATGTCACATTGGCAGTGTCCGTGAGGTGCCAGAACAGCAGAAACCCTCAATAAGTGACTCAATTCTACAAAGTACACTTCTCAATTAATTCATCTAGGGATGCAGTAGGCATGGTGACACCACATGTGCCTCACAGAATATTATACTATTGAGCGGTGAAGAAAGAATAATTACATTTTTACCACTAATATGTTGTTTTAGCCCCAAGTTTTACATTTGTATAAGAGCTAATAGGAAAAAATTGACCTAATCATTTGTTGTGCAATTTCTCAAGTGTGCCAGTGCCTGTAAGGTTCTTTGTACATGTTCTTGAAACTCAGTTTTCCGTCAGCCATTTTGCTTTCTGTGTTGCTGCAGCTCTTGCCCTCAGTCAATATGGAGTTTTCAGCTTTCATGTTCCCGCCCTGATTCTCTCCCTCTTGCTTCTTAAGCAGCCACAGCTGAGCAATCAGTGCTTCAGAATCAAGCCTGCAGTGTACCTGTGACCTGACTCCTGGAAGCCTTGGACTATGTACTCCAGCTATTCCTACTGAGGAACTCTGAACACTTGTGGACTCTGGAACCCTGCTATTTGAAGGATCCACGTTTGCATGGACTTACGGTAACAGAGAAGAAGATCCTGAACCTGTTGTGGAGAGTGATTGCTGAGCTTAAGTTACTCTGGCCTGCTGTGTCTCCTGCTTCTGTATCTGCAAACTGTGTAACTATTTTTGCCACTTGTATGAAGTAATACAAGACCTTCTATATCAAACCTGTGTCTCAAGTATTTTCATCGCACCCAAGCACAAGACGCTATATGAACTGTACTACATACATTACAAGATTCTGAAGCCAAAACGTTAGTGTCTGCTGGGTCTGGGAAGGCTGTGTCTGCTGTAACTGTGGATATCAGACGTCCAGTTGTACTTTCTGTGATGACAGTGGTTGTGACTTCTCACAACCATTCCAGGTGAGCAATTCCCTTAAGTTTTTTTTTCTGCAGTGTTACCACAGGTAAACAAATATTGTTTTTTTTTTTTTTCTCTTCCCTCTTTTGTGTCTGCTGTAACTGTGGATATCAGATGTCCGGTTGAACTTTCTGTGATGATAGTGGTTGTGACTTCTCACAACCATTCCAGGTGAGCAGTTCCCTTAATTTTTTTTTCTCTCTGCAGTGTTACCACAGGTAAACACTATTGTTTTTTTTTTTTTCTTTTCTCCTCTCCTTCCAGTACTCCTGTCTTAAAAGATCTGGAAAATGGAGGCCCGCATAAAGGAACTTTGCGGAGTGACTGATAATATCCTTGCAGATTTACAGACTATAAAAACCCGTTTTACAAACCTACAGGACCTCACTAATCACAATTTGCAAGTGTTTGGACAGACTGCCCAGGATTTGCGAGCCAGGATTGAGGTTCTAGAGGAGCGAGTCCAGGCTCCTGCCGTATCCCCAAGTTCTGGGATTCCCAAGTTGCCCCCTTTTCGTTTTGGTGGTGAACGTGAAAAATTCAGGGGATTTATTAACCAATGCAATCTGTTTTTTTCTGCACATGCTTCACAATTTCCCACTGAACGATCTAAAGTGCTTACTATAATTATGTTGCTTACCAACAAAGGCTTTAATGTGGGCAAACCCTCTGATTGAGACTGAGGATGAATGTTTGGATCATCTTGATGCTTTCATTTCAGCCATGGGGCAGGTGTTTGATGACCCCAATCGAGGTGCAACAGCTGAAGCAGCCATGTTAACTTTGCGCCAAGGTAAGCACTCGGTAGCTGAATATGCCTTGGATTTCAGGAGATGGGCCCTTGATACCACCTGGGACAGTTCCGCCAAAAAATCTATTTTTCGAAAGGGGTTGTCTCCACTAATTAAGGATGAACTTGCTCGTGCCGACCCTCCCACTGCGTAAGGTGACTTTATTAACTACTGCATCCGTATTGATGCTCGCCTGACTGAACGCAGGCAAGAGAGATGGTTCGAAAGCAATCGCACTAACCTTTTCCTACCTTCCTCCCCAGCTAAGGAACCTTTGAGTAGGATCACACGGGAACCTGAACCTGAACCCATGCAGGTAGACTCTTTACAAAGACGGGTTAGTGATGCACGCAAGGAACATCGTTTTAAGGAAAATCTGTTTCTATTGTGGTAAGTCAGGGCACTTCATTATAAACTGCCCCAGCCGTTCTCGTAAGACTACTGCAGCACTCATTCACTGTGAGTGTTGCGAGAGGAGATCTGTCAGGTCCGAGCCTCAGGCTCCAGAGAGATCTGCAGCAACAGATCTTGATTTCTTGGACTTAAACTCCGTTACTTCTGAGGACGATGACTGTGTAAACGCTGCAATTTTTCAAGTTTCCTCAGCGGTGTCCCAGCTGAGTTGTAGGAAAAACAATTCTCATTGCTTCCTTTCCATCAAACTCTGGGTTAACTCAGTCTGGGTGTCTAGCTCTGCTATGATCGACTCAGGGGCAAGTGGGAATTTTATGGATGTCTCCTTTGCTCTGAAACAGGGGATACGTTCAGTAAAGAAGGCTACTCCAGTACAGATGGAAACTGTGGATGGCTCCCTGCTGACCTCTGGACCAGTGGATCAGGAAACGGAGCCTTTGAGGGTCCTTATGGGTAAAGATCATCAAGAGAAACTGTCCTTTATGCTTATCTCTTCTCCCCACTTTCCCATTATTCTAGGGCTACCATGGCTGCAGGCTCAGAACCCTACCATTAACTGGGAGACCAAGGAATTACACTTTCCAGAGAAACAGATGAGTCCAGAAGTTTAAGCTTGCTCTGTTCCTAAAGGAACCATGTCAGTCCCTGAACTACCAGCTGTATACCAGGACTATGTGGATTTATGTGACAAGAAGAACGCTGACCAGCTTCCCCCTCACCGTCCATATGATTGTCCAATTGAATTATTGCCTGGAGCAGAGATACCTTTTGGTAAGATCTACCCCCTGGCGGGGCCTGAGCTAAAGGCTTTAAAGGATTACATAGACGAAAATCTAGCCAAGGGCTTCATACGCCCCTCTTCATCTCCTGCAGGTGCACCCATCTTCTTTGTGAAGAAGAAAGATGGATCTCTGAGACCATGCGTAGACTATAGGGAACTCAATAAGGTTACTATTAGAAACCGTTATCCATTGCCTTTAATCCCTGAGTTATTGGAGAGAGTGCGGCATGCCAAAATTTTCTCTAAATTGGATCTCCGTGGGGCCTATAACTTGGTCCGTATTAGACCTGGGGATGAATGGAAGACTGCATTCAGGTCACGCTATGGACACTTTGAATATCTAGTTATGCCTTTTGGTCTGAGTACCGCCCCAGCCACTTTCCAACACTTGGTGAATGACATCTTCAGGGGTCTCCTAGATACATTCGTGGTGATTTATTTGGATGATATTCTAATTTTTTCTAACTCCACAGAGGAACATCATGGACATGTGAGAATGGTCTTGGAACGTCTAAGACAAAACCATCTTTACATCAAACTTGAAAAGTGTGAATTCCATAGGACCGAAATTCAATTTCTGGGGTATGTACTGTCTACACAAGGAATTAGTATGGATGGAAGTAAGACCCAAGCCATCAAGGATTGGCCAAGTCCTAGAAATGTGAAGGAGGTGCAGCGCTTCATCGGGTTTGCCAATTTCTAAAGACGTTTCATTAGGAATTTCTCTGAGGTAGTGTCACCTATCACCCAACTTACCCGGAAAGAGTCTAGGTTCTCCTGGACTCCCCAAGCCCAGGAAGCATTTTCTCGTCTAAAAGATAAATTTACCACCGCACCTATCTTGGTACATCCCAACCCCGAACTTGCCTTCATAATAGAGGTGGATGCTTCAGATTGTGCCGTTGGAGCTATACTCTCTCAGAGAACAGGTGAGAAGAATGTCTTGCATCCCTGTGCCTTCTTTTCCCAGCAGTTGTCTTCGGCTGAGAGGAACTACGATGTGGGCAATAGAGAGTTGTTGGCCATTATTGCCGCCTTCAAAGAATGGAGACACCTTCTTCAGGGTGCTGCACAGCAAATAGTCGTCCTGACAGACCATCGTAACCTTGAATTTATCAGGTCGGCTAAGTGCCTGACTCCTCGCCAGGCTCGCTGGAATCTTTTCTTAAACCAATTTAATTTTGTCATTTCTTATAGACCAGGATCGCGCAATGGAAAGGCTGATGCACTCTCTAGGATTCATTCAGCAGAGACCCGTCCACTTGCTCCTCCTAAGACTATTCTTCCTGACTCTAGATTCCTGGGAGTGATTCATAATCACGACCTACTTAAGGACATCAAGGAAGCATACCATGCGGATTCCTTGTTGGCACAACCCCCAAGGGACGTAAGTCTTGTCTTTAAGAATGGTGTGTGGATTCTGGGACAACGTCTGTATATTCCTGAAACAGTCAGATTGAGAGTATTGCAACTCATTCACGATTCCAAGATAGCTGGGCATAGAGGAATTCTAAAGACACAGGAATTTCTTTCTCGTTTCTTTTGGTGGCCCACTTGCAGGAAGGATGTTTTAAACTATGCCACTTCATGTGAAGTCTGTGCAAGATGCAAAACACCTCGCTCCTCACCAACTGGTCTGTTACAACCTCTTCCCACCCCGTCCCGCCCGTGGGGATCCATTTCTATGGACTTCATTGTGGAGTTACCAACCTCTCAAGGGAAAAACACCATTCTAGTGGTGGTTGATCGTTTAACAAAGTCAGCTCATTTTATTCCTTGTGTCGGCTTACCCACTGCAAAACAGACATCAGATTTGATGATTAAAGATGTGCTTCGCTTACATGGAGTACCGGATGAGGTTATTTCGGATCGAGGGTGCAATTCACTTCAAGGTTTTGGCAAAATTTCTGTGCAGCATTGGACATTAAAGTAAACCTTTCTTCTGCTTTTCATCCCCAGACTAATGGACAGACCGAACGAACCAATCAAACTCTGGAGCAGTATCTCCGCTGCTTTATCTGCCACCTACAGGATGATTGGGTGGATCTACTTCCATTGGCTGAGTTCTCTTATAACAACTCTCAGAGCGCCTCCACTAAGCAGTCTCCTTTTTACTCCAATTTAGGTTATCATCCTAACATTCTTCCACGATTTCCCATAGAAACGCCTTTACCAGCAGTGGCCGAAAGAATCACGTCTTTACAGAAGAATATGGATCTTCTAAAGGAGAATCTGGAATTGGCTCAGGAAAGGTACAAGAAAGCAGCAGATAAATTTCGTAAACCTGCACCAGTTTTCAAGGTAGGAGACCTGGTCTGGCTGTCAACCAGAAATCTTAAGTTAAGGATTCCATTGTCTAAGTTGGGACATAAGTACATTGGACCCTATAAAATCAGTAAAATTATAAGTGCCGTTGCTTGTCGTCTTCAACTGCCTAGAACTATGAGAATCCACCCTGTCTTTCATGTATCCCTACTAAAGGCTGCAACACCCAATACGTTTCCGGACGTTCTTCTCCTTGCCCTGACCCAGTGCTAGTCGATGGTCAGGAAGAATTTGTGGTGGAAAGAATTCTAGATTCCAGGTTATACAGGAATCAGTTACAATATTTGATTAAATGGCAGGACTACCCAGTGGAGGACAACTCATGGGAACCAGTCAATAACGTTAATGCTCCTCGTTTGCTCTGCCAGTTTCATCAGAGGTACCCAGACAAGCCTGGTCTGAGGCCATCCGGAGGTTGTCCCTAAGGGGGGAGTAATGTAAGGTTCTTTGTACATGTTCTTGAAACTCAGTTTTCCGTCAGCCATTTTGCTTTCTGTCTTGCTGCAGCTCTTGCCCTCAGTCAATATGGAGTTTTCAGCTTTCATGTTCCCACCCTGATTCTCTCCCTCTTGCTTCTTAAGCAGCCACAGCTGAGCAATCAGTGCTTCAGAATCAAGCCTGCAGTGTACCTGTGACCTGACTCCTGGAAGCCTTGGACTATGTACTCCAGCTATTCCTACTGAGGAACTCTGAACACTTGTGAACTCTGGAACCCTGCTATTTGAAGGATCCACGTTTGCATGGACTTACGGTAACAGAGAAGAAGATCCTGAACCTGCTGTGGAGAGTGATTGCTGAGCTTAAGTTACTCTGGCCTGCTGTGTCTCCTGCTTCTGTATCTGCAAACTGTGTGACTATTTTTGCCACTTGTATGAAGTAATACAAGACCTTCTATATCAAACCTGTGTCTCAAGTATTTTCATCGCACCCAAGCACAAGACGCTATATGAACTGTACTACATACATTACAGTGCCCTACATGTAATCAGGAACTACTTTTCAGGTACAGAGGAAAGCTCAGATGGGAAGGAGCCATAATGTAGAGCAAATTTTGCTGTTTTGGTTTTGGCGTGCAATGTCCCACTGGAAGATCCCTTGAGGTGCCAGGACAGCAGAACCCCATAAGTGACCACATAAGAATAAGTGACCCCATTTTGGAAATTATACCATTATACCCCTTTTTGAATTTATCTAATGGTGTAGTGACAATTTTGTCTGCATGGATGTTTTCCAGAAACAAGCAACAGTATATGTTGCTGAGTGAAAATTACAAAGCTGCCATTGTAGTGCCTAGTACATTGTAGTGTGACACTGAGTTACTTCTCACGGAGAAGCCATGGGTCGGGATAATCGAGAAATCCGAGGTCAATAGCCAGGAGGGGATGTCATAAACAGAGCGAACATAGTCGTGCAACGATCCGAGGTCAAAATACCAGGAGGATAGCAGATCAGGACAAAGGGGTTAAACAGGTCACAACCAGGTCCAAAGTCAGGCAGCGATAGATCAATAAGCAAAATACAAGGTACAGAGTAAACCAACCACACTTATCTGAAGCTAAGGCTGACAGCTTTCTTAGATTGCTAGCTCAGCAATAATGGGAACTCAGGGTACCTAATGAGCTCGCTCAGCATCTCAGATTGGATGACCAAGCTGTCAATTAAAGCACAGACAGCTCAGCACGCCTCTACACCAGACAGGACAACTGAGCTGTTAATCACTGTATGGACAGCTCAGCACTGAGGGGTGGAATGGTTACCTGTAATGCCCATACATTGTTGTGCCCATACATTATACCTAGCTCTTGCTTCTGGAAACATTGGGCCCCATAAATTTAGTGGGCTCTCATCGCTACAGAAATACCAAACATGTGGATGCTAAATGTGGTTTAGGAACACTGTGTGGCTTAGATGGAGAGGAAAGGGCATTTGCATTTGCTGAATTTCTTTTTGGGGAGGTAGGAGTCATAGTGCTTTAGTGAAGGTACTTAGGTAGTGATGGGGTTAATAAAATTTGACACATGAGATATTAATCTAGCTAGACACCCAACAACAGGCAGCTTCTACTGGCCTGGATAAATAAGATAAAATCTATACAGCTTTCTGGGGAATGGGCTTACTTTTGGAATCTGGATAAGTATGGAGTCTTGCTGGCATTGTTCCACAGGAACAAAATGCAAATTAGTTTTCTTCTGGAGGTAAAAATCAAACTCATCAGTTCCACCTATGTAAAGTCGCTACCATGTAAAGCCCCCGTCTCACATAGCGATATCGCTAGGGAGATCGCTGCTGAGTCACTAGTTTTGTGACGCAGCAGCGAGCTCACCAGCGATATCGCTGTGTGTGACATTCAGCGACGATCAGCCCCCCTGCCGGGTATCGCTGATCGTCGCTGAAAGGTCAGGACATTTTTTTGATCGCTGGTCTCCCGCTGACAGGCACGCATCGCTGCGTGTGACAGGCGGGAGACCAGTGATCCGCTGGTAACCAAGGTACACAGCGGTTTCCAGGCGCGGGGCTGTGCCTAGAAACCCGCTGTGTACCTTGGATACCAGCTCCCTGAAGCAGGGAGCTGGTAACCAAGGTACACAGCGGGTTTCCAGGCACCGCGCAGGGCGCTGGTATCCAAGGTACACTGCGGGTAATTAAGCGATGTTACCCGCAGTGTCGCTTGTACTGATCGCTGCCTGAGCTGCCTGTTTGGCAGCTCAGCAGCGATAATGTAGCGATACACCAGCGATCCTGATCGTTGTCGGGATCGCTGGTGTATCGCTATGTGAGACCCAGCCTTAAGTCAAGGCCTGACCTTAAAACCACTTCCACCGTACATATAGGGCACAAGTTGGGTGCGTGTGTATAGAATGGACTCATGAGTTGAACCTGCATCGTACTAGGAAGATGTCAGCTATGTTATACAGCCGAAATCTGCCTGTAATAGCAACGATTGGAACTAAGCTCCACTCACTGCTCTTAGCCCATGCTAGATGACAATCCACCCCTGCCAATAAAGAAATCACGGGGTGGCGATAGTTTACCATGGTAGCTGTGGGTCTACTGATGTCCCCCATGACTGACATGTTGGTACTCCTGTGAAAACAAACCATTGAATGGGCTTCATAGGAGACTTCCATTTTAGATATACACTGAAATAAAGTTGTACTCAATATATACAGTAGAACAAGTGATTAGACTCACTAAAACAAAAAGTTAAAAAATTCTGTAGAGAGAAGTGGTTAACAAGCATTGCAACATGGTTCAGGAATATTAGCCAAGTCAGAAAAAGTTGTGCCAAGGTAATCTCAGTTAGCTAGTAAACCTCTGCTCTGTATTCATAAAGAGCAAGTACCCTGAACTAGCTGTTTGTAGATCAATGTGTGGCTTTGGTATGTCCCTAGTAAAGTTTAGCAGCAATAATCACATAAAAATGTGTTTGTCTTTTACTCTCAACACATATGTAATTTGCCATGACTTTAACACCTTCATGACGGGGCCAATTTCATTTTTAGCATGTTAATTTTTTCCTCCATTTCTTCCTAGAGCCATAACTTTTTTATTTTTCTGTCTACATAGACGTATGAGAGGTTCTTTCTTGTGGAAAGAGTTGTACTTTTGAATGACACTATTTATTTTACCACATAGCGTACTGGAAAACGGGAAAAATTCCAAGTGCGGTGAAATTGTGAAAAAAATGCAATTCAGGCATTGTTTTATGGGAATTGTTTTTACAGCATACATTCTGTGGTCAAATGCCTTCGCTACATTCAGAACACTTGTTAGGCTGCGTGCACATGATCAGAAATAGCAGCGTTTTTGAAACAGTTCATTTGCGCTGAGTCCAAAACGTTGCGTTCTACATTAGAAGCACAGTGGATGGAAGTTATAGAAATCCCATGCCAACTGTGATTCTACTGACCCCTGCATAAACTCACCCGCGGTGGGGTTTACGAGCCACAGCATGTCAATTTCTGTAGCAGAGACGCTTGTCTCCGTTGCAGATTTTGACCTATTGAATGTCATTAAATGCAGTGAATCCGCAAGTACTGACAAACAAGTGCAGCAGTCAGAACGCAATATTTTGGACGCAGCGAAAATACGCTGCGTCCAAAATGTTGCTATTCCTGATCGTGGGGACATAACCTTAAAAGATGGAATTTAGGATGAAAGGTTTTATTTACTAGATCTATTTCCGTACGGGGATGGTGGGGGATGCTGGTCACAGTAGGAAGACACATCTTTCCCTGACACCTTCCATTGCCCTCTTCTTTTTTATGTTTTATGTTACCATCCACTGTCCAATCAGAGAGGTGTTCTCTATGAATGTTACATACAGATATTTACTTCAACTAATGGAGTGAGAATGTAATCAACTGATGTTGTGCCTCACAGGGTCTAAAGGTAGAGAAGGTTTATAAAACACCTAGGTCCATCAAGTTCAAACTTAATGGGCATGCCTACCAAGACAGACGTTCTGGACTAATGTGAACTCACAGATTGTTAATTTATTTTGGGTTCATATTATGTTCTTTTAAGTCAGTTCCCTACGAAAAAAACAACCACCCCAAAAAACACACACAAACAGTGTTGTATTACTCCACCCCTACCTCTTCCAAGTACACCCCATGTCTACATCCTCCTCCACTTGGACTTATGCCTCCTGGTTCTAGATTTCTTGCTTTACTCTTGTTAATTCTAGGTGCTTTTAAGTCAGATCCATAAAAAAAATCTAACAACAATAAAAAACAGAAAGCAAAATTAAAAAAACAGCAGAAACAGTGTTGAATTACTCCTCGTTTGCCTCTTCCAGCTACACCACCACATCCACCTCCTCTTGGACCTACCTCTCCTGGTTCTAGATGAATAGTTTTAGTTTTGTTTATTCTAGGTTCCTTTAATCCCTTAGTGACCACCAGTACATCTTTTTACTGACCTGAGATATAAGGGAATAGCATCCCCAAGGCTGGTGACAATTCAGCAGTTGTCAGCTGTACAGTACACTATAGCTGACAACTTGCTGCATCAGCCACGATCAGTGTTGACACCAACCATATTCATGTAACCCCTTAAATGTTGCTGTCAATAGTGACTACAGCATCTAAATGGTTAAGAGAGTGCAGGGGCTCCCTCTTTAAACCCATTGGCTCTCTGAGATCTTGATTGTGTGGTCCTGATGGTTGCAATTGCAATTCAAGGCCAAGAATTGGCCTTAGAGTCTGACGGCTATAGTGGCCTGTTCAGAAGTTATCAAAATTTAGGTGGTAAAAATAATTTTTTTCAATCCTGTCATGCCATTTTGCATTAATTGCTGAAAAGCACCTGAAGGGTTAATGTACAACCTTAATGCATTTTTTAATACACTGAGGGCAGTTTTTGAAATGGTATCACATTTGGAGGTTTCCAATATATAGCCCCAAAGTCACTTCAAACCTGGATAGGTCCCTATAAAAATAAGTTTTGTAAATTTCCTTGAAAAAATGAAAAATTACTGCTACATTTTTAAACCTTCTAAAATGCTAACAACATAAAAGAACATTTTACAAATTGTGCTGATGTAAAGTAGACATAAGGGAAATGTTATCTATGAATGTTTTTATGTGGTATGACTATCTGGATTAAAGAGAAAATCATTCAAAGTTTGAAAATTGCTATTTTTTTACATTTTTGTCAAATTTCTGATATTTTTATAAAATTAAAGTAAAACATATCAACCTAAATTTTTCATTGTAATAAAGTATAATGTGTCACGAAATAACATTCTCAAATTCAATGTTGAAGCTGGGATATGTTGAAGCATTTCAGAGTTATTACTACATAAAGTGACATATGTCAGATTTCTTAAAAATTAGCCCGGTCACTAAAAGGTTGAGTCAGTTCCATAAAAAAAATTAAAAAGTTAAAAAAAAACCACTATAAAAACAAAACACAAAAACAATGTTGGATTACTCCTCCCTTGCTTCTTCCACCTACACTGCCATGTCATGCTCCTCCTCCACTTGGACCTATACCTCCTGGTTCTAGATGCTATTTTTAATTTTGTTAATTATTACAGGTTGTTTTAAGTCAGTTTTTAAAAAAAAAAAAAAAAACACAAATTTTTTTAAAAAAAAAACTACCACCTACTCCACCTCATCCTCCACTTGGACCTCTTCCTCCTGGTTCAAGATTAATATTTTTTTTATTTCTGCTCTGCTTCTCGTAGTGACAGTATTAGGTTTTGTGTGTGTGCAGCTTTCCAAAAAGGTTCTCAATGTGTACTCTACACCCGCGTCTGTGGTAGTACTGTATGTACACAAAAATTTTTCTAATCTGAAACCGAGTCTGTGGGAGTCGTGTGTGAAAACATATTTTTCTACTCTTATGCGCTTGTGTCTGTGATAGCACTTTAATTTCTCTTATCTGCTACTGTGTTTGTGAGCATATTTTGCCTAAAAAACACTAAAAAATGGAGGAGAGCATCAAATAAGGGACATGGACATGGATGTCAAGTTCTTGTTTTTTAAAATCTGCTTGTGTTTCTTCTTCTTTCAGATCGGCATCATCTGCTGGAAATGAGTGTTCACTCTGTTCACATACGTATTTTCCACACTCCACAATATGCATTCCTTTACCGCTTCGTAATTTTACGATGATCTGTAACTAGTGATGGGCGAACCCGTGCATGTTCAGATCTGGAAGGTTCGGCCGAACAGCTAACAAAAAGTTTGGTTCGGGTATCCGAACAGTACTCCCAACCTGAATCTGTACCCCATTCAGATGAATGAGGGGCCTGAACATCTGTTGTTTGCCACGCTGTCATCTCCATGACAATGCAGCAAACATAGGCTCTGATCGTCAGTAAGATTATTACCCCTAGCCAGAGAGCTGCATTTCCCATGCTGTCAGATGACAACATGAGCCAACAGCTGTGAACGGTGGTAAAAAGTTTACAATGGTCACAGGCATCTGCTGATGAGAGAGTACTACTCCCATCAGCCTATGCCTGGTGTCACTTCTCAGTACCTCAGTTGGACCATAGGCACTGGATGTTCCAGGAATGTCCGCTCCAAGTTTATCGCTGACGTTCTCTTGCTGCTGAACAGCCCATGCTGCTCCTGCCCTCAGACCTCCAACTACTGCTCTCGCTCCATCTAATCACTTACTTTCCCTGCATTAATCAAGACTCTTGTTAACTGCACCTTCCCCTCCCACACTGGAGCGGTTTCTGAACACACTGACTGTTTCTATCCTAAACCTGTCTACTTCCTGGACCTATTGTGCTGACCACTGCACTATACCCAATACTATCTTATAGCTAAATCTTAACCTTTGTCCTATGTACTAATCTTATGATTTCCCTATATCTAATACATTTACCAGAACACAATGCATCATCCACATAGTATAGCAACACATTAACCTTGCACCGTGGTGCCTATAAGGTTCTATGCAATATAACTATTTTTCAAGGTGAGAAGCAAATAACCATCCCGATCACCCTCTTACACATGAACAGAATTTCCAAATTTTATGTCATACAGTTGTGTTCAAAAGTTTACATATCAAGGCAGAATTTTTCCTTTCTTGGCCTTTTTTCAGAGAATATGAATGATAACACCAAAACTTTTTCTCCACTCATGGTTAGTGGTTAGGTGAAGCCATTTATTGTCAAACTACTGTGTTTTCTCTTTTTAAATCATCATAACAACCCAAAACATCCAAATGACCCTGAGCAAAAGTTTACATACCCTAGTGATTTTGGCCTGGTAACATGCACAGAAGTTGATACAAATGGGTTGGAATGGCTACTAAAGTTAACATCCTCACCTGTGACCTGTTTGCTTGTAATCAGTGTGTATGCATAAAAGCTGAGTGAGTTTCTGGGATCCAGACAGACTCTTGCATCTTTCATCCAGCCACTGACATTTCTGGATTGTGAGTCATGGGGAAAGCAAAATAATTGTCAGCGAATCTATGGGAAAAGGTTGTTGAACTGTATAAAACAGGAAAGGGATACAAAAAGATATCCAAGGAATTAATAATGCCAGTCAGCAGCATTCAAACTGTGATTAAAAAATAGAAAATCAGGGGCTCTGTAAAAACAAAACCACGGTCAGGTAGACCAACAAAAATTTCATCCACAACTGCCAGGCAAATTGTTCAGGATGCAAATAAAAACCCACAAATAACATTGTCTGAAATACTGGACTCTCTGAAAACTAGCGGTGTGGCTGTTTCCAGATGCACAATAAGGAGGCACTTGAAGAAAAATGGGCTGCATGGTCGAGTCGCCAGAAGAAAGCCATTACTGCACAAATGCCGCAAAGTATATCACCTACAATACTCAAAACAGCACAGAGACAAGCCTCAAAACTTCTGGAGCAAGGTAATTTGGAGTGATGAGAACAAAATTTAACTTTTTGGCCACAACCATAAACAAT
Organism: Oophaga sylvatica; assembly: GCA_033576555.1. Taxonomy (NCBI): domain Eukaryota; kingdom Metazoa; phylum Chordata; class Amphibia; order Anura; family Dendrobatidae; genus Oophaga; species Oophaga sylvatica. Next base: position 204,406,549 of record JARQOD010000005.1, on the reverse strand, counting down.
ACATTTGGAGAGAAGTCAACAAGGCCTATAATGAAAGGAACACCATTCTTACTGTAAAGCACGGAGGTGGATCGCTGATGTGTGAGCTACAAAGGCATAGGAAACTTGGTCAAAGTTGAAGGAAAGATGAATGCAGCACGTTATCGGCAAATACTGGAGGCAAATTTGCAATCTTCAGCCCGGAAGCTGTGCATGGGACATTCTTGGATGTTCCAACATGACAACAATCCAAAACACAAGGCCAAGCCATTGGCTACAGCAGAACAAAGTGAAGGTTCTGGAGTGGTCATCTTAGTCTCCTGACCTCAATATCATTGAGCCACTCTGGGGAGATCTCAAGCACGCAGTTCATGCTAAACAGCCCAGGGATTTACAGGAACCGGAGGCATTTTGCCAAGAAGAGTGGACAGCTTTACCATCCGAGAAAATAATTAAGAAATGGGGTATGTGAACTTTTGATCAGGGTCATTTGGATATTTTGGGTTGTCATTATGATTTAAAAAGAGTTATCATTTATATTCTCTGAAAAAAGGCCAAGACAGCAAAAATTCTGCCTGGGTATGTAAACTTTTGAGCACAACTGTATATTTACACCACATTTTGGCATCTACAAAACTAACATTAAATCAGTTTCCTAACACTGCGTTGACATATTGTGTTTTTTAATGTGGAAATCAGATACCTGGCATAGATATATTATTTGGCTAGACTTCATATGCATGTAAAACCAGGGATGTGTGGCAGGTTATTTCCAGACAGTAAGGCAGGAGAAAATAGGAAAAAGTTTGGTAGACATTCACAAAGCATGCTAAAAATACAGAACATAACCACAATGTAATGTAGGATTTGTATTCTTCAGTTAAATTTTTCCAGGACTGGAAATTATAAATGAATTCCCAGTAGAATAATGCTGTCCAAGTACTTCACAATGTAGGCTGGGCACCTGCCTGAACGAGCAGCAACGCTACATTTACGGCCCAGGGAGTAATGTCTCTGTAATGATTTTTTGTTGCTTAGATATACAAACTGTAGAACAAGCACGACTATGAGATAGTTTAGATTAATACTTGCTCTAAAGGGTATGCCACACTAAACAACATCGCTAACGGGATCGCTAAAAAAGTCACTATTTAGCGATCCCATTAGCGATGTTGTTGTGTGCGGCATCTACCAGCGACGTGGCCCCTGCTGAGATCCTGCTGTGATCTCGCTCGTCGTTCTCATCGTTCCGGACCCTATTTTTATCGTCGGCGCCCCGCTGGTAAGTATATATCGCTGAGTGTGGCACCTTTTGTTAGCGATTTAGCAGTACTTTTGTACCGCTAAAGTCGTTAAGGAGATCGCTAACCGCGATAGCGTCCTTAACAACATCGCTAAAATAGGCTGCTACTAGCGATATAGAAACAATCCCGCTAGCGATCGCATTAGTATGCGTCGTTATCGTGATCGCTAGCGGGATTGTTTAGTGTGGCAGTAGTCTAAGACATCCTGGGGCAAAGCAAAACTGACAGTTTATGTGATATTAATTTAAGAAAGCAGAGGCAGCTTTTACAAATAATGGCTAGGTGGGATTTAAAGACACAGGTTATTTTACAACAAAAAATACATTTCTGGTAATATTGGTAATCTGTTAACCATTCGCAACAGGAGGTGGAAGAGTTCCTCTCTTCAAGGACATAACTATAGAGGTTTCATTCCCAGCTGACCTACTCTCTAAAGGTGGAGAGGAAGTGCAATGGACACTAGAATAGCACTTACATTTGTAAGGGGTATATCCCATTCACCACTTTCTAAGGAGGTGAGGGTAATGTATGAACGGACATCTGTAAGCGAACACCGCCATCTGCTGTCTAAAGACAATAAAAGAAAGGAAATAGTTGTGTCAACAGATACAGCCCAGCATGAGCTCCTAGTAGGAAGAGATTAGAAGAGACACCAGGTAAAGTTATACTAAGCTGGCTTATGGCCACAGGCCACCAATGATAGTATGGAGCCAAAGACGAATGAATCAGAGCTGACTGGCCAGTACCAGTACCGAGTAACCCAAACAGAGTAATCCGAACCGAGTATCACGAATCAAGTAACCAGAACAGAGTACTGAAACCAAGTGGCCAGGACTGAGGAGCAAAGCCAGAGATGAGCAGACGGGGATCTCAGACAAGTGTGCGCAGCCAGAACCGTGTGTGCGAATGACAGGACAGATAATAATCTTTGTAGGGAAAATCTTTGTAGGGAGCTGAAACTCAATATTACCCAGCAACAGCACCGAAACCTGAAAGATCTGGAGATCTGTATGGAGGAGTGGGTTAAAATACCAGCTGCAGTGTGTGCAAACTTGGTCAAGAACTACAGGAAACGTCTGATCTCTGTTATTGCAAACAAAGGTTTCTGTACCAAATATTAAGTTCTGTTATCACATTGTATCAAATACTTATTTAAAGCAATAAGATGCTATTTTCCCCACTGTATACATACTGTATTTCAACATAGACACATTTTCTAGTGTATTACGTATTAATATAGGTATATACCAAGAGTGATCCAACCCAACCAGTAATAGATTAAGCTCATCTACTTAATAGAGAACATCCGGGAGAGCTTTTGGTTAGTCTCCAGTAGCACCAGGATGCTAAGTGATCATACACTTTTTAAAAATTGCACTTTTAGGGTGCTCTCCAGGTGCTTCTGAACAGGGCATTCCACACCACACAGTCGTTACAATGGAGGACACACCTCCTCAAACATCTCAGCCCTTTGGACCAAACGTGGCAAGGCCGACCGTGACATCGACATATTCCATCACATGTTGCCCATACAGCCCTAAATCCCCTACACACACATTATAGTGACCCCCACACATATAGCATCATGGTCCCTACAGACCCCGTACACAGTATCATGGTCTACACACACTGTATCATGGACTCAATGCCCACCCTCCTACACACACAGCCCTCATTGCTCCCCATACACTATCATGGCCCCCACAATCCCACACACACACAGCATCATCGCCCACACATTAGGACCCCCACAGTTTCACCTCATTGCCAAAATAAAAAATAAAACTACTTACCTAGCTTTGTTGCCACGATACACTGCCATGCGCTGTGCACTGTGCGGATTGGGGCCCTGCACAGCAGGGACGATCTGTGACATCATCGTGTCTACTTTGCTGAGACTTAGACGCACAGGTTGAATGGTGGAACAGGGAGCTTACAGCTTACGGCTCTATGTTCCATTATTGCATTTAAATGTATGTGGAGCCAGAAGTTGATAAACTTAAGACACCGGTCACAGTGATCACGGTCCCATTTCGACCAAGTGATTTGCACTATTAAGCCGGAGTCACACTAGCGAGAAATACGGACAAGTGCAATGCGAGAAAAAATCGCATTGCACTCGGACCAATGTTAATCTATGGGGCAGCTCCCAGCAGCCAATTATTTCTCTTCCGTTTTATACGTGCGAGAGAAATCGCAGCATGCTGCGATTTGCACCGCATTACGGCCGAGACTCGCCAATGCAAGTCTATGGGTGCAAGAAAAAAATCGGATTACATACGGACTATGCGTGTGACTTGCGAGGAATACGGAAGACTTCTCCAGGTAACAGGAAATTCAATCATCCATTATCAGGAAGTTTTGACATGCAAATTACCCTGGCACACTCGACACCAAACCAAGAAGCACGCCTCCATGGAGTCTAGCATCATGGCCAGACATATCAATATGGAGATGCTAATTGTATTGGTCCAGGAGAGGCCTGAGCTTTGGAACCAATGCGACGCCCATTATGCCGACCGCACATGGAGGAGGCAGCATGGAGGTCAATCTGTGGCCACTTGTTCCCTGATTTTGAGGAGCGACCTCGTGAGGTGCAGCAAGAAATTAGTAAGTAGAATCATATAACAAATGTGAAATAAAGTTTAACATGAGTTAACAAAATACCTTAAATGCAGCATATGTGATGTGTTTACTCTATGTGGCATATTTAATACTATACACATGCTAAAAATAGCAGGCCACATTACACTGAGGCCTACATGTTGAAAGACACACAATGTGTTTGATACTTAATTTATTTTTCATTAAATTTGCAGTGAATGATGTCACTAGACGCTGGCGGAGTTGCCGGGACCAGTACCGGCGGGAGCGGCAGCACTTTGAGCGGAGTGGCGATGCAGACGCCATGAAAAGAAAATATATCTATTTCGACAGATTAAATTTTCTAGCACCAAGCATGGATCTGAGAAGGTAAGTGCATGCATGAAGGCACATCTTTTACACATGCAGTAAGTGAAAAAATTAAACTTGCTAGTAATGTTAAATGTTTTCTATACAACAGAACGGAGTCAAACCTTACCGAAAGGGAGACAACTTCTGACTCCGAGGTCAACATTGACCCCCGTTGGTGAAGATAGCGAAGTGGCTGGCCCATCTTCGGCACCCCCAGACACCAATCAACCCCCCCACCACCAGCAGCAGCATCTTCTGCCACACAGAAGGCTAATCCCGGGATAACGAAGGGGCCCACAGCAGCAGTCCAACTGTGCCTCTGCAGATGTCACCCCTGCCTTCAGCCATACCACGTCGTGGCCGGCGCAGAAGGGTGCTTTTCACCACTGGCACAAGGAGGCAAGTTGACACAGGGGTGTTGGACTATTTGTCCAGGGCTGGCCATGAGGGAGGAAGCGTACTTCCGCAGTCTGGCATGATACTTGCGGCCCCTTCCACGTTCAGTGAGACTGCCGACCAGAAGCGCCATACAAATCCTCATCGACGCCTGTACACCCCCAAACAAACCAACTCCTGTCTTTCTTTTTCTTGAAAGGTGGCAAATATCATCCAGCAACCTTCTGCCGCTGCAAGATATTCAAGAGCAGCAGCCAGGAGCAGTAGCTTCAGTACCTCCACCACATATGGCATCCCAGTCACAGGCCACCCAAACCCAAGTCCAACCCCAACCTGGACACATGTATGACTATACAGCACCTGCCCAATATGGTCACTTGAGCAGACCCACTGTTGGAGGCTGGTCCCAACATGTGTCTGCTCGACGTGGCCATATTGGAGGGTATGACCCAATGGGTTATTCCCTTACCCAGGAGTTACTGCAGCCATACCCTCCACCACACTATTATGGTCAGACACAAGATCGCACCTTGGCCCAGAATCCTGGCTGCCCATCTACCATACCCTAGGTTGATAATCAGGTTGGCCAACCATCTAGGCCTAGTTAGGCACATGGTGACCTCCTGCCATCACTACCACCCCCAACTTACCACAACCTGTAATTGTGTTTTGTGGCTGTCCTGTATTTATTATTTTTTTATAATCTTGTATATAATTTTCGTATTTTTTATTTTCTTTTTCTACTTACATTTGTCCATAGTCCTTAAAATATTTCTTATTGGCCCTGATTAGTAGGCCTTAACTGCCATATGATGTCAATATGGTGTAAAGATTGTTTACAATAACAAATTTTGAAGTTGAACAATTTCAAACAACATGAGTGTGATGTATTGTTACATTATGTGTTTTTCATAAAAGTATATCCAAAGGTTTATATGAAAAATTACACACTTCAAACAGTAACATAACTAGATTTAATTGGTAACAAATGGAACAACAACTACATAGATACAACATTCTGTTGCCAGGGACTATATCCCTCAGGTGAAACAAAATAATTGGCTAATACATCACGCACTTTTAGCCCAGAGGGCTGACGACGTTGATGAAGGACATGTGTCGTAGTAGTCAGCTCAGTATTTGCATACTCCACTTCATCAGCAGCATTGGATGGACACTCATGGTATCTAGTGAAATTATGAAGTACAACACACGCTTTTATAACAACATTAACATTGCCTTCACCAAGTTGAATTGCGGACTGCAGAACCCGCCATTTGGCACACAGAATGCCAAACGCACACTCAACCAGATGTTGGGCACGGGAACGCCGAAAATTGCATATAGTGTGCCGGTGGTTCAGGCCTCTCCGTGGATAGGGCCTCATGAGGTTGCATGCTAACTGAAAAGCCTCATCTGCAACCATCACATAAGGCAATGCTTCAATATTAGTCCCTGGTAGGTGACGTGGGGGTGGGAGATTCAACTCATTATTATGCAGCCGCAGACCCATAATGGAGAATTGAAAACTCTGGAGTCTCCAGTTCTTTCATAGGCCCCAATATCTACAATTATAAACCTGTAGCTACTGTCGACCAGGGCCAACAGAACTACAGAAAAATATTGTTTATAGTTGTAATATTGGCACCCTGAGTTCGACGGCTTACACACACGGATGTGCTTCCCATCCAGAGCTCCAATACAGTGTTGAAACTGGCACATCTCCTGAAATCCACGTGCAATACGCAACCAGTCTTCCATTTTGGGCTCCGGCATGACCAGTTGATGGAGTCGGGACCAGATTTCTGCGCATGTAGACCTGACAATCCCTGAGATAGTTGACTTTCCAATTAAAAATTCTAAATGCAGTGCTGCATATGAGAGCCCAGTGGAAAGGAAGCTAAAAGTTAACAAACAAAACAAAAAACAATTAGAAGCCATGCAATCAAATAGCAGTTTATACATTGCTAAAAGTTATAGTCTATAAATAAGAAACCATGCAGCAACAACATTAAAATAGATGCAATGGGTTTGTTGGTTATTATTAGTGTTGAGCGATACTGCTCGATATCTAAAAATATCGGATCGGAATGGTATCGCCGATATCACTAAATATCGGCGATATCCGATTCCGATACCGGAAGTCCCATGTAAGTCTATGGGAACAAAATATCGCAACTAAAAAAAACCTTTCTTTCGTTGTAAACACAAAATATACACACATAGAATACATATATATATATATATATATATATATATATATATACATGTCATTGTGACATATATATATACATATATGTATAGTTTATACACTTCTACATAGTAAAATAGCCTCTGATTCAATTGCCGGGTAAAGCCGGCTTCTGTGAAAAGACAGAAGCACCCGACATGAAATGACACTTGGTGTACATAGGGTTAACCATGTCTTTTCATGTCGTTTGCTATCTGATTTGCACAAACAATTACATCAGTCTATGTGTGCAAAATTTCACACCTGTAGGGGTTAATTAAAGGTGTAAATTCGTTGTAAAAAAACGGACTTTTTTGCTACGAATTTACACCTTTAATTAACCCCTACAGGTGTGAAATTTTGCACACATAGACTGATGTAATTGTTTGTGCAAATCAGATAGCAAAGGACATGAAAAGACATGGTTAACCCTATGTACACCAAGTGTCATTTCATGTCGGGTTCTGCATTTTCACAAAAGCCGGCAATTGAATTAGCGGCTATTATACTATGTAGAAGTGTATGAACTATAAATATAAATATATATATATGTGTCACAAATTCAATGACATGTATATATATATATATATATGAGGTGTAAAATTGTTTAAAAAAAATGCGTGGGCTCCCGCCCTATTTTCGCAACCAGACAGACAAAGCCAGCGAATGGGGGCAGATAATAATAGCCCAGAGAGGGACCATTATTTTTGGCCCCCCCCTGGCTACTAACATCTGCCCCCAGACACCCCAGAAAAGACAAATCTATAATTAGATTCGCCCTTTCTGGCACTTTGCCCGTCTATTCCCATTGCCCTGTAGCGGTGGCGAATGGGTTAATATGGGGTTAAAGCCACCTTGCAATTGAAAGGTGACCTTAAGCCAGGTTAATAATTGAGAGCTGTCAATTAGACAACTATCAATTATTAATCCTATTGCATGAAATAAAAATAAAACACACACACTTTAATTAAAAATCATTTTAATGAAATAAAGACACATGTTTTTGACCATCTTTTATTTGACTGCAAAAACCATTTCCTGTAATAAAAATAAAATAAAAAAGCAAAATTATTCTTACCTATCCCATGCACAGTCAGGTCCCACGGTGTAATCCTTCAGAAAGGGTTAATGTTTACTGCAGGGACCGCAGCTAATGCTGCAGCCTCACAGTAAACCCCCAAATGAATGAGTTCCTCTCCTGGCTGACCGCTGAACACTGGCGGCGGAGACCGTGGGAGAAGAGCAGGGGCTGCACAGACCGCGCCGGCGGAAGGGTGAGTATAAGGGATATTTACCTGTCCCGTTCCACCGTTGCTCGCGTCCTCTTGCTGCAATGTTCAAGTCAGAGGGCGCGATGACGTCGTTAGTGCGCGCCGCGCCCTCTGCCTGATCATTCACTGCTGGAGGACCCCGAAGACAGCGGCACTGAGCAGTGGAGAGAGGACAGGTAAATATCTCAGGTGCCGGGGCCCTGAGCGTGCGGTGACATCGGCACCTGGTGTCACCCCCTGCTCAGGACACCGGCACCTGGCCCCCAGCGACGAAAGGTGAGTATGTCTTTTTTTTTTTTTGGGTTGCAGCAGCTGCGGCAGCATAAGGGCCTATACTATGGAGCATCTATGGGGGCACAATCTATGGGGGCATAATACATTTTTTTGTTTAATGTGTCCCCTCACTGTGCTGGCACTTTACATTTACAATGGCTCTGGGTTTTTTTTTTTTGGGGGGGGCCCATTCAGACTTTTGCTATGGGGCCCCATGATTTCTATGTACGCCCCTGCTGCTGAGGCATGGTATTTAAGGCTGTTAAGGAGCCAATATCCATGGACCTTGCCAGCCTGATAATACCAGGCCACAGCTGTCTGCATATCTTGGCTGATTAACAAAAATAGGGGATCCCCTCGAAAAAATTGGCGTGGGGTCCCCCCTATTTTTGTTAACCAGCCAGATGAAGCAGACCGCTGAGGCCTGGATTTTCAGGCTGTTAAGGAGCCAAGATCCATGGACCTTGCCAGCCTGACAATACCAGGCCACAGCAGTCTGCATATCTGTAAGGTTCTTTGTCTCTGTTGACATGTTCCTTGAAACTCAGTTTTCCGTCGGCCATTTTGCTTTCTGTCTTTCTGCAGCTCTTGCCCTCAGTTAATATGGAGTTTCCAGTTTTCATGTTCCCGCCCTGATTCTTCCCTCTTGCTTCTTAAGCAGCCTCAGCTGAACAATCAGTGCTCCTGAATCAAGCCTCAGTCAGTCTGTGACCTGACTCCTGGAAGCCTTGGACTTGTACTCCAGCTATTCCCTACTGAGGAACCTTGGAACACTTTTGGACTCTGGAAACCTGCTGTTTGGTGAATCCATGTTTGCAGAGGAATTACGGTACAGAGAAGAGATCCTGAACCTGCTTTGGAGATTTATTGTAGTGCTTGAAGTTACTCTGGCCTGCTGTGTCTCCTGTCGCTGTTCCTGCAAACTGTGTGAACTTTTCAGCATGCTTGTATGAAGTAATACAAGTCATTTCATTTCAACCTATGTCTCCTGTGTTTTCCTCGCACCCAAGCACAAGACGCTATAGGAACTGTACACTATACATGACAATATCTTGGCTGATTAACAAAAATAGGGGATCCCCTCGAAAAAAATTGGCGTGGGGTCCCCCCTATTTTTGTTAACCAGCCAGATGAAGCAGACCGCTGAGGCCTGGATTTTCAGGCTGTTAAGGAGCCAAGATCCATGGACCTTGCCAGCCTGATAATACCAGGCCACAGCAGTCTGCATATCTTGGCTGATTAACAAAAATAGGGGATCCCCTCGAAAAAAATTGGCGTGGGGTCCCCCCTATTTTGTTAACCAGCCAGATGAAGCAGACTGCTGAGGCCTGGTTTTTCAGGCTGGTAAGGATCCAATATCCATGGACCTTGCAAGCCTGATAATACCAGGCTACAGCAGTCTGCTTAGCTTGGCTGGTTAACAAAAATAGGGGATCCCCTCGAAAAAAAAACGGCGTAGGGGTCCCCCTATTTTTGTTAACCAGCCAAGTAAAATGCAGACTGCTGCGGCCTGGTATTAAAAGACTGTCAAGGCCCATGGATTTTGGCCCTCAACAGCCTGATAATACCAGGCTACAGCAGCCCCACATTTGGCGCATCAAAAGATGTGCCAATTGTGGCACTTTACCCGGCTCTTCCCACTGCCCTGTAGCGGTGGCAAGTGGGGTAATAAGGGGTTAATGTCACCGTTGATTGCACGGTGACAATAAGCCCGGTTAATAATGGAGAGGTGTCAATAAGACACCGATCCATTATTAATCCCAAAGTTTTTAAATGTATAAAAAAAAAGACACAGCAAGAAAAAAGTATTTTAATGAAATAAAAGAGACAACACAGTTTTCATTAATTTTATTATACACTCATTCCTGCGACGCCATCGATCTCCTGTAAAAAAAGAAAAAAAACAAACCAACAGTATACCACCTGTCCGACGCAGTCCATAGTAACGACAGTCCCACGACGATCCAGCTCTGCTACATCGCAATGACAGGCAGAGCCTGTCATCTCGACGCAGCACAGCTGATTACCTGCTTCCCCGGCGGTGACGTCATCGGACTGACTGCTTTATGGCCGGGATTACCCAGCAGTCACTGCAGTTATCGCGAGAAACTGCATGTGACCGCCGGGGAAAGATGATGGCGGCCATCAAGCAGTCCAGCCCGTGACCGCCGGAGATCTTCTGCCAGGTAAGTGCCGCTGACTCCTGACAGACCCGACCGACGGACATTGACAGTGACAGTGACAAATCCGAATCCGGTATCCGATAAGACGAAAATATCGAAGCTAAGTATCGAAAGTCCGATAGAGCTAATATCGGCCGATACCCGAAACTTGCGGTATCGTATCGCTCAACACTAGTTATTATACAAGCATATATTGTGAAGTTTCAAATGTAGGTTTTGACACATACATAAATAAATGTGTAAAGTACTAAGGTATAAGGCCATGAAAAACACTAGTCTGTAAAATACATCATCAACATAGAGGTTTCATACATACCGTAACGTAAGGATAAGGCGCTCATCAGCAGAAATAGCTTTTCGCATCCTGGTGTCCAGAAAGGTGATCCCAGGGCTCACAATCTCCAACAAAATGTCAAATGTGGCCAGGGTCATCTGACAATAATCAAAAAACTTGTCTGGATGGGTATGCAGAGATGCGTAGAGACGGTGGAAATGGCATTTACTGAGACGTCGCCTCAAAAGCGGATGGACCCACATTCGTCTCCGCCTCCTCGGATCCACAATCACTGGGTATGGCTCCCCAAAACGTCGGGACAAAACCCAGTTGTACAGCACACGCTCAGTTGTGTTAAAAGTAAGTGTGTCAGACATATTTTGGACAAAGCAGAGTAACACAACACAACCACAGACTGAACTGCAAAGATTGGAGGGTGCCACCTGTTGTAGAGCCTATAAATAGGGGTCTTGATGAAGATTTTAATGACATTCAGGCCTAAAAACCGTTATTTGTCCATTTTGCAAGGCGACGAGAAAATCTTGCAGCACGGATAACATACGGATGTCACACGGATGTCACACGGATGCTTTTATGCGGGGAAATCGCATCCTCGCATTCCACTCAGATGACATACGGATCACTGTTCAGTGAACATTTGTGCGATTCTCGTCCGTGAAAAACGGAACGATTTTTTATACGTTGTGTGTGACTCCAGCCTTATCAGTACACCACTGGCTGTGTCATAACTGTTTTTTATAATCTCCATGTATTATCCCTGCATTGGGCTGTCACTATATGTAACTTGCACCTCTACTGATTTTAGCTCTTTGCACATTATCGTACTGTATTTTGGTACGGATTCTAAAGCTTG
>JARQOD010000005.1:204213050-204394710 GCA_033576555.1 Oophaga sylvatica | reverse complement strand
CTCAGTATTGGAGTATCAGCAGGATGAGGAGTTTGTGCAGGTTGGGAATAGATGGTGACGGTGCTGAAAATATGAGAAGCGAAATGTGTCTTTGCTGTAATCTCTGCAGCCGAGTCATCTCTGAAAGATGTTGTCATGTCGGTCTGGGCCAGATGGAAAAGACTGGAAAGGTGAACGATTCCATCAGAAAGAACGTCAGCTGTAAGTCATTATCTGTAACTGTGCTGTGATCTCTTATATGTTCTGTAGGACTGGTATTATTTACCACTGACTATATGATGGTAATATCAATATTGGTCTTTTTATAGAGATTATTTTCAGCAACATCGCTGTCATCTGTTGGGGTCCCCCTCCACTATTAGGGTGCGTCACCCAGTTGTAATCAAGGTTACCTGGTTAGGGGCCCACTCTGAAGTTTCACCGCCCCGAACCAAAACCCTAGCTACGCCTCTGCCCCTAGTGAATCCTTAGCGAATAAAGTAGAATCTGTACTAAAAAGGAACCACGGGCAGCATGAATCAGAGACCAGCTCCATATTACAAATATACATGTTTGAACTCTGACAAACTGCAGATTCTCAGAGAAAAACATAATGGAAAGTGCAGAAGTGGATGAAGTTTAAGAGGTACAGCTAGATTGACTGGTCTCTCCTTAGGTTGAGGCTACACGGCAAGACACCTTTTGCACAAAGATCGCTATGTTTCACTCCTACATCACAACACAATACAAAGTAATGGGGTCGCATTGCGACATAGAGCCAGAGTTGGACTGGGTTGTCTGGGACCCACAGGTGGAATGGACTCTAGAGACCCATCCTTCATCTATATGCAAATACCTGTTAGCCGTTATCCCTGTAAGGCCGGGATCACACATGCGAGTAAGTCTTTCCGACACTCGCATGTGAAATCCCAGCTCTGGCGCCGGCACTCGGGAGTGGAGCGCGCGGCTGCAAAGAACTACATGCAGCCGCTCACTCCACTCCTGAGTGCCGGCGCCAGAGCTGGGATTTCACATGCGAGTGTCGGATGACTTACTCGCATGTGTGATCCCGGCCTTAAAGTGGAGAATGGACTGTAAAACACAGGCGGCTCCTGCACATCTACTGTGCGCCACCATAACTAAGATGTGCAATTACGGTTTAGTTTGCATTAAAGGTGTTCTTTGATGAAAACAAGTTATCACTGATCCATAGGTTAGGTAGGTGATAACTTAATGATTGATGGAATCCTACCATTGGAAACTACACCGATCGGAAGAATGGGGAACTTTAATCCTTGGCAGGGCACTTTTATCCCCATTTTATCCCCATTTTAAAATGGAGCCGCAAAATGGATTTCTTACCGTAGCTCCATTCATCCTCTTTAGGAGCTTCCAGAAAAAGCAAAGTGCAAACCGTCAGAGAATGAATGGATCAGTGGTCGAGCCATAAATGCCGCTCCATACTAATGGTGATAAAAGTTGCACATTCTGCAGATCGGTGCAGGTCCCAGCAGTCAGACCCTCACCAATCAATAACTTATCACTTATCCTTTGGTCACGTTCACATGTTCAGTATTCAGTCAGTATTTTACATCAGTATTTGTAAGCCAAAACCAGGAATTGAATAATCAGAGGAAAAGTGTAATAGAAACATGTCACCACTTCTGAATTTATCGCCCACTACTGCTTTTGGCTTACAAATACTGAGGCAAAATACTGACCAAATACTAAATGTGAAAACATGAACTTAGGAAAGGTGATTACTTGTTTTCACCATACAACACCTGTAAGTGCATATTTGCTACTGTGTAATAGTCACAGGATAGTGAGGGGTTAAACATCGAAGTATTTAATCTCTATTGGAAATAAAGAATCTTCACCTTATTGATATCAGAGAGAACAAGTGACCTCCATACACAACACAATCCACTATACCAAGACCAATAATACCGCATACAAGGAACAAACACCGCCACACCATGACCAGACTACATATTATCACCACACAGTGACCAAATAATACCACATACAGGTGAAAGATACCATCACACCATGACTAGATCACATATTACCACATAGTGACTGAATAATACCATATACAAGGGATAAATACAGTCACTCCTTAACCAGATCACATATTACCACCAAATAGTGACATATGATGTCAGTGTACAGGTAATGCAGTGATCACCAATGACATTATACACAGGAACTCTGTACATAGTACACAGTATGTGGTGTACAGGAAATACAGTCACTCACTGGTGACATTATACAAAGGAGCTTTGTATATAGTGTACAGGTAATACAGTGACCACCGGTGACATTATACACGGGAGCTCTTTACATAGTATACAGTGTACAGTGTCAGTGTGCAGGTAACATAGTGACTCACCAGTTACATATGTATTTGAAATCCTTCATCTTTGCTTTTCTTTTTCATCCAGTGCAGACTGCCATCACCCATTTCAGCCAGGACTCGCCTCTGCAGAAAAGAAGACACAGTTATCTATAGCTGATCACTTCCAGTGCACATTCCCCACTTTCCCCAACTTCTACACTATGTCAGATGAAGAAAAAAAGCGATATAGTTCTGCCCTGCACAGTAGCAGGACCCCTTTTGTACCCCCATGGAAGACAGTATCCTGAAATGGAAATTAAATTAAAGTAGTATTAATATCCCTGATTGGTCCCTACAATAATTCTGTCCCCACTTGCCACCATAAACCAATAACGTATGTTCCTCATCCTGACCCCAATACAGTAATTGTCACCCCTTTAATAAATAAGGTCCCAGATCCTGGGCCCCTTTATTTAATGTTGCCATCCTGGACCCCTTTATTTAATGTCTCCATCTTAGGCCCCTATGTTGCCCCCATCCTGAACCCCTATATCCACTTTAACAAGATCCCAAACCTGGCCCCCTTTATTTAATAAGTACCCCATCTTGGACCCTCTCCAGTAATAATGTCCGCATCCTGGACCTTCTCCAGTAATAATGTCCCCATCCTGAGCTTCTTCCAGTAATAATGTCCCCATCGTGGGCTCCTTCCAGTGATAATGTCCCCATCCTGGGCCCCTTCCAGTAATAATGCTCCATCCTGAGCCCCTTCCAGTAATAATGTCCCCATCCTGGATCCCTTATTTTAATGTCCCCATCCTAGGCCCCTGTGTCACATTGTGCTGGTCTCCTGTGTCCACTTTAATAATGTCCCCATCCTGGGCCCCTATGTCAGTCACTATGTCCACTACCCTGCCCAACCACAAAGTGGGAAAAAATATTCTTCTCACCTCCCTGCGCTCCCACGGCATCCTCTTGCGGCTTCATATTAGGCGTGTTTGTTAAAATGGCCGCCGACTGCAATTGTGACAGGGTGCACTGCTCTGTGACAGTCCCACTCTGACATCACATAGAAGTAACATTGAATGGCCGCCTGCTTATCAAAGGTTGCAGGCGTCAGTGTGTGGCCTCTGATAGGACAGAGGCCATTTAACTGCTATGTGATGTTGGCACGTGGCCTGTCACAGAGCAGCCTGCATTCATTTTGATGTGCGTCATCACCTGTACTGGCTCTAGGCTTTCATGGGCCCCAGGAGAAAAAGTCTCAGTGGGCCCCTTTAACACATACCACGATCTATGATGCACAGATATGATATATAGGTATAGTACAATGCCAAAGTTTTCCCTTACTTCTTAAATTACATGAGTGATATCTATTTTAAAGTCTACAATAGCTCAGAAACCGGCAAATCCTTGCAGTGAACAACCCACAGAATGACTACAGACATTTTAGACCGGACCGTATTGTCCTCCATGCAGTATTATTGGCATCACATAGTCCTCCATACAGTATTATGGTCACCATATATTGCTTCATACAATATAATGGACCCCATATATTGCTCCATTCAGTATAATGGGCCCCACATAATACTCCATATATATTGGGCCCCATATACTGCTCCATACAGTAAAATAGGCCCCAAATATTGCTACATATAGTGTAATTGGCCCCATATATTGCTCCATACAGTATAATGGGCCCTATATATTGCTACATACAGTATGATGGGCCCCATTTAATGCACCACATAGTATCATGGCCCCATATATTGCTCCATACAGTATAATAGGCCCTATATATTGCTACATACAGTATAATGGGCTCCATATATTCTTTCATGCAGTATATAATGGGTCCCATAAATTGCTCCATATAGTATAATGGGCCCAATATAATGCTCCATATAATATATAATGATCCCCATATAATGCTCCATAAAGTATTATGGCCCCATATATTACTGCATAGAGTATATAAGTGGCCTGTTGTGAATGGACTTGAAATGAGTTCTGAGCAGAGGCTCCCTCTGGTGGTTACAAGCGGTACTGGACTGTCCAGTGAAGATTGTGAGGAGTGGGGATCAGGTGTTACTGACTGGTCTTAGTCGCCTTCCCATCAGGGTTGCCGGTGATCAATTGTTCTGGTCTCACTCCATGATTCCTGTTTCCCTTGTAGCCTGCTGTGTCGTGTCTGCATCTCCTGCTAACAGATAAGACATTTTCTTCTTTTTGTTTTTGTGCTTTATTTTTGCATTTTGTCCTGCACTTCTGTGGGGGCCTTCAGGGTCCCCTCTGGGTGCTTTTGCCCTCTCAGTTTAGTTCAGCCACTGATGTTTGTACTTTTGCTTTTTCCAGTTTCTTCAGTGGCTGCTGTTTTGATTTTGTTACACCAGAGAACTAATTTAGGTGGTAGAGGTCGTGTGATCTCAGGTGTTTTTGAAATTAGTAGAGTTGGTGCTTTGCAGGGTTTTTTGGGATTGCAGTAAGTACCCTTCCTATCCTTTTCTATTTAGTTAGTTTGGGCCCCAACGTTTGCTCATACTATTTTCTGTCTGTGTCAGTATTTCTTCTTGTCTAACAGCCATTACATGTTTGGGGGCTTTCTATGTTCTTTGGGGATCTGCTCCGGGGCAGATAGCTTTCCTATTTCTATCTTTAGGTGTAGTCAGTTTCTCAGGCTGTGACGAGGCGTCTAGGACCAATGTAGGAACGCTCCACGGCTGCCTCTAGTTGTGGTGGTTAGTCAGGGTACTGCAATCTCATAGATTCCAACTGCTCTGGTGTATTGCCTTTTTTACCTGCACTCCTCAGTTACCGAAACATAACAGTATCACCGGCCTAAAATTTAAAGTTGTATGGTACTCACAGAAGGGAAAAATATTGTGAAAGAAAAAACGGTTGTCAGAGTTGTCAGAGATATTTTTTTTTTCCCTCTGTATCTCTGGGTGCTGGGGAGGATTTTTTCTCTCAATGGAGTTTGCACAGTTGTCTGGCCGTGTGGATCAGCTTACCACTGAGGTTCAGAGTATTGCTGCATATCTTGCTAGGTTGCCTGTTGTGGAACCTAGGATTCCCATGCCAGATTTGTTTTTGGGGGATCGAGCTAAGTTTCAGAATTTCAAAAATAATTGTAAATTGTTTTTTGCCTTAAAATCTAAGTCCTCAGGGAACGCAGCGCAGCAGGTTCAAATTGTCATCTCTGTCCTGCGCGGCAATCCTCAGGATTGGGCTTTTTCCCTGACAACTGGGGATCCTGTTTTGAGTGATGTTGATGCATTTTTTCAGGCTTTGGGGTTATTGTACGATGAGCCTAATGTCACTGATCAAGCTGAAAAAGCCTTGTTGGCATTAAATCAGGGGCTTGATGACGCTGAGTTATACTGTCAGAGATTCCGTAGGTGGGCAGTCCTGACCAAGTGGAATGACGACGCTTTGGCGGCCCTTTTTCGGAAGGGTCTGTCAGATAATGTAAAGGATGTTATGGTGGGATTCCCTGTCCCCTCTGGTCTCAATGATTCTATGTCATTAGCGATTCAAATTGACAGACGTTTGCGTGAGCGGAGAAGTATGCGTGGAATAGTGTTGCCTTGTGAACCTTCTTCTGAATCCATGCAGTGTGATAGAGTGGTGTCTGGGGCACAGCGTCATGAGTTTCGAAAGCGCAATGGGTTATGTTTCTACTGTGGTAATGCCTCTCATGCTATTTCAGTCTGCCCTAAGCGGGGAAGACGTTTTGTACGCTCAGTTGTCTTGGGTAGTGTTCAGACTAAGTTTTTATTAACTGTCACTCTGATATGCTCTCTGTCCTCATTTTCTGCTCAGGCTTTCGTTGATTCGGGAGCAGCTATTAACCTGATGGATTTTGATTTTGCTAAACGTTGTGGGTTTCCCTTGATACCCCTACAGAAGTCTATTCCCCTACTGGGGATCGATTCTACCCCTTTGGCTGAGAATAAACCTCAGTTCTCTACTCAGGTGATAATGAGGGTTGAACCTGATCATCAGGAGTGCTGCAAATTTTTGGTTCTGTATAATCTGCATGATATTATCGTACTGGGTTTCCCTTGGTTGCAGTCTCATAATCCTGTTTTGGATTGGAAAACTGTGTCTGTAACCAGTTGGGGCTGCCAATGTGTTAATACCAACACTCCTGTTTTTTCTGCCTCCCCCAGGCTCAGGATGTACCTGACTTTTTGATTGATTTTTCTGATGTGTTTAGCGAAAGTAAATCTGCATCCTTGCCTCCCATAGGAGCTATGACTGCGCTATTGAATTAGTGCCTGGTAGTAAATTCCCTAAAGGTCGCATTTTTAACTTGTCTGTACCTGAACATGACGCTATGCGGTCTTATATCAAGGAGTCATTGGAGAAGGGTCATATCAGACCATCCTCTTCACCCTTAGGTGCCGGTTTTTTCTTTGTGGCCAAAAAGGATGGTTCATTAAGGCCGTGTATTGATTATCGTCTTTTGAACAATATTACTGTGAAATATCAATATCCGTTACCCTTGATTTCTGACCTGTTTTCCAGGGTGAAAAATGCTACTTGGTTTACCAAGCTTGACCTCAGGGGGGCATATAACCTTATTCGCATTAAGCACGGGGATGAATGGAAGACGGCATTTAATACCCCTGAGGGGCATTTTGAGTACCTTGTGATGCCCTTTGGGCTCACTAATGCTCCTTCTGTCTTCCAGTCCTTCATGAATGACATTTTCAGGGATTTTGTGGATAAATTTCTGATTGTTTATTTGGATGATATCTTGATTTTTTCCAATGACTGGGACTCTCATGTGAAACATGTTCGAACTGTATTCCAGATTTTGAGAGAGAATGCTCTGTATGTGAAGGGATCAAAGTGTCTTTTTGGCGTACAGAGGATCTCATTTTTGAGATTCATTTTGTCCCCATCTGTTATTGAAATGGACCCGGTCAAGGTTCAGGCCATCTGTGATTGGGTCCAACCTACTTCATTAAAGGCTCTTCAAAGATTTTTGGGTTTTGCCAATTTTTATCGTAAATTTATTGGTAATTTCTCGGTTATTGTTATACCTTTAACTGATTTGACCAAAAAGGGTTCTGATGTGGTGAATTGGCCTCCTGAGGCAGTCTCTGCATTTCAGGAACTTAAGCAGAGATTCACTTCTGCTCCTGTTCTACGGCAGCCTGATGTTTCTCTACTAGTGTTGAGCGATACGATAATGCAAATATCGGCTATCGGCCTTTCGATAATTCGTTTCGATATTTTCGTCTTATCGAATACCGGAATCAGAAGTTCCCATAATTCTTTGCGAGGCAATGTGATTTTAGTCAGCCAATGAGGAATCCTAAGAAGTGTGGGCACATCCTGTACTGCTGCGGTCATGTTAACTAATGGCATGGCTGTGATTGGATGCTGAAATGATGTCAGAATGCACTATAAAAGGCGCCGCCGCCATTTTAGCATCACTGTGCTGTGAATTCAGTAAGGGACAGAACGCTGCTGTGCTGACTCTGAGGGACAGTTAGAGATTGCGATTTAGTGTACTGTGCTGTAGGCAGGCTAGCACCAACCGCTGTGTAAAGCTTCCTTTTGCCTGCAGTGTTGTTTTAACAGCTCTGCAAGGTGTGTGTGAGTGCAGGTGACGCTGCAGTTTGTTCTGCATGCAACGCTGTCTGTAGGCATCTGCACATGACACTCACAGACTCTTTTTTTTTTCCTTCAGTGTAATTCTTGCAGCTCCATGCAATTTAACTATTAGTGTGACGCGCTTCCATCCGTATCCAATACATTGGTTGCAAACACTATAGAAGTAGACAAAGGAGTAGCCTTTCCCAGATTGTGGACAGTTGTGTTTCAGTGTTCACTTCAGTCTGTGTTTTTGATTTTTTGAGTGCACATCACGCTCCAGTTACTTGTTCAAGCACTGCTGCTTGTACTCTGCTGAGCGTGTCTCAGTGGCTCATCCTTTTCATTTATCTCCAATTGTTTCTGCTCCATTCCATTTAAAATATAATCTATTAGTGTGACGCGCTTCCATCCGTATACAATACATTGGTTGCAAACACTATAGAAGTAGACAAAGGAGTAGCCTTTCACAGATTGTGAACAGTTGTGTTTCAGTGTTCACTTCAGTCTCTGCGTAATAACCACACTTAGGCCTTATAACTTTTCTGACTTTCTTTATCAATCTACCAAGATGAAGAAGTCAGTGAGTAAGGCACGTGGTCGTGGCCGTGGAGTTTCAGCAGGGAGAGGATGTGGGGATTCTGTGGCTGCTGCCGCCCTCAGTGACACAGCATCCACCAGTTTTCCCCGTGAGCGTTCCTTTATGCGCACTTTGGTAGGAGCTCGGCGTGCCTCCCTGCTGCTGGAAGAACAAATTGAAGCCGTTGTTGGTTGGATGGCAGCCAATGCATCAATTCCTTCCACCTCCTCTCAGGAACACAACACTGTTGAGCAACCATCTGTCTGTTCACCGCCTGTCAAATTGCCCAGGCAGTCAGAGAGTTCTGTACAGGAGCCAGCTGAGTCTCTGCTTCTGTTCTCAGAATCTGTTGGCTCGCAAACACGGGCACAGGCAAGCAGCATTCTGCAATTTGAAGAAGAGGGAGTATGCAGTGATGCGCAACAGCTGTGTCTCTCTCAATCTGAAGAGGCGGGTGAGCCAGTGCCGATGGACAGCACACCGCAGAACGCATCTTATGATGATGATGAGACTCAGGTGCCAGGTTTTGTGGAGCATGGTGCTGCCCAGACCATCCAACAGCAGCAGGTGTTGGAAGAGGGTAGTGGAGATGATGAAGTCCGAGACCCAACATGGCGTGAGCAACAGGAAGGTGGTGGGAGCAGCTCTGAGGAAGAGATTGTCCCAACGGTACAAAGAGGAGGGAGAGGTAGGCTGCAGACTCGCTTGCCTGTAGCCTCCAGTTTGGCACCTGTTGGGAGCAGTTCTCTTAGAACTGTCAAAATTGGCGCTCCCATGACTTGCACTGCGTGGTCCTTTTTTGACAGACTTGTAGATGATATTTGCTATGTTCAATGCAAGCTGTGTAAGCAAAAAGTTAAAAGAGGTAAAAATATCAGGAACCTGAATACCACAAATATGTGGACACATGTACGGACAAAGCACGTAGCTGAGTTCCAAAGACACACTGGAGATGTAGGCCAACCTACAGCAGCACCTACATCTTTAGGTCATGTTCGAGCCTCTACCTCCAGCTCTCACACACCTGTTTCGGCTTCCTCACAGGATCTCCATGGAAGAACCTCGGTCACTGTTGTCCATAGACAAACTGTTATTCCACCCACTGCAGCAAGTTCACAGTCATCGTCACACTCCCAGAACAAAAAACAGCCATCGGTAACACAGGCATGGGATAAAAGACGGCCATACTCGGCAAACCATCCACGAGCACAGGCTCTGAATGCTGGCCTTGCAAAACTCCTGTCCCTTGAAATGCTGTCATTCAGGCTGGTGGAGACTGACAGTTTCAGGAACTTTATGGCATTGGCAGTCCCACAATATAATGTGCCAAGCCGATTTTATTTCAGCAGGCAAACTGTCCCTGCTCTGCAAAAACATGTCGAGGGAAACATTAAACATGCGCTACTAAACGCCGTCAGTAGCAGGGTCCACCTGACCACCGATGCGTGGACCAGTACCCATGGCCAGGGACGATACCTTTCCCTCACTGCCCCTTGGGTCAATGTTGTGGAGCCGGGTACAGATCTTGCCAGTGGCGCTGTACGTGTTCTGCCAACTCCAAGGATTGCAGGAATCCAGTCTGTGCACATTGATTCCTCCTCCTACTCCAGTTCCTCAGAATCATCGCTGCACGAGCCGTCACGGTATACCTCCACATGGACCCGTGAACGCTTACCTGTTGCGACCGATATGAGCACAGCCGTGGCCAAACGTCAACAGGCCGTACTGAAATTAATTCCCATGGGGAATCGAAGCCACACAGTGCAGGAGCTCTGGGATGCCATCAAGCAGGAGAGCGATGTGTGGTTTTTGTCAGCTAATCTCCAGCCAGGCTTGGTAGTGTGTGACAATGGCCGAAATCTGGTGGCAGCTCTGGGCCTTGGCAACCTCACTCACATACCATGTCTGGCACATGTGCTCAACTTGGTCGTGCAGAGTTTTTTGAGGGACTATCCGGATCTTGATGCACTGCTGCACAAGGTCCGCCTAGAGTGCGCTCACTTGCGACGTTCCAGCATGGCCAGATCGCGCATTGCAGCTCTGCAAGTCAGATTTCGCCTTCCTGAACATCGCATCATATGTGACGTACCCACCAGGTGGAATTCCACGTTACATATGTTGGAGCGGTTGTGTGAGCAGCAGCCAGCAGTAATTGAGTATCAGCTGCAACAGGCGCAATCAACTCGCAATTTGCGCCGTTCACACTTCACCACTACTGAGTGGGCCTCTATGAAGGACATCTGCGACGTTTTGCGTGCATTTGATGTCTCAACGCGGATGGCGAGTGCAGATGATGCACTAGTCAGCATGACTGTCCCCCTTATCTGCCTGCTTCAGAAATCACTGAAAGCACTAAAGGAAGAGGTTTTGGAAGAGGTGGAGGATGAGGAGACACAAATTCAATTACCTTCAGGACAGTCAGCGCAACGTGGTTCCTCACAAAGGGCTGGCCAGGGCTCACTTTGTGAGGAGGATGAGGAGGAGTCAATGGAGGAGGAAGAAATCCCTACAGAGGGAGGTACACAACACTGTAGTCAGTATGTAGAGCGAGGCTGGGGTGATGCAGAGGAGACAGAGATGACGCCTCTTCAGAGGACAGCCTTTGTTGGCCAGTTGGGAGTCTGCAGCACATGGTTGATTTCATGCTTCAGTGCCTGAGAAACGACCGCCGAATCGCCCACATTCTCAGCACGTCAGATTATTGGGTGTACACCCTCCTAGACCCTTGCTACCGGGACAACTTACAAACCCTCATCACACCGGTGAACCGGGACCGTAAAATGCAGGAGTACCAAGACACACTGGTGCAATCCATACTGTTGTACATTCCAGCCGAGAGAGGTGCTGCTGCTGCTGCTGCTACTGCTTTACAAAGCAGCTCTGTGCGTCGAGGCAGTGTAGACACCTCTACAACAAGAGGGATCAGAAGCAGCGCCTCTGCACAGGGCAAGAACTGTATGTTACAAATGTGGCAAAGTTTTGTGACAGCGCCAGCAAGGTCTACACCATCCGAGACGGCTCCAGTCACCAGGAAGAAACGTTTCCGTAAGATGGTGACAGACTACTTGGCTTTCCCTCTAAGTGTACTCCCAGATGCCTCTTCCCCTTTCAAATTTTGGGTCTCTAAGTTGGATACATGGCCAGAGCTTAGCCAGTATGCATTGGAGGTGCTGGCTTGCCCTGCTGCCAGTGTATTATCTGAGCGTGTCTTTAGTGCTGCAGGTGGTGTAGTAACAGACCGTCGCATGCGACTATCCTCAGAGAATGTAGACCGGCTTACTTTTCTGAAAATGAACAAGGCATGGATCTCACCTGAATTTGCCTGTCCGTTTTCAGATTAAATAACTGTTTGGCAACGTTTTCCATGTCTCCTGTTATGTTCATCTTTCTACCACCTGAACTCTACTCCCTGGGCTACAACACCGCCATTTGTTGCTCGTAATTAATTGGCAGGGGTACTGACTCCTGGCCAGCCTGGTTACAGCACGACAGCTGTTTCCTGGCAGTGTGAACGTCAATTATCCTCCAATAAGTTGTGCTGTCGTGTTGCATTCGGGTTAGCCGACTCTATGGTGCCTGCAGTTTAGGTGATTCCTATGTGTGCTGTGGGATATGTAAATAAAGGCGGTTTCCATTGTGACAATAGGATAAGCACCCACTGTAGGACTGTGTGATTCGGTAACTGCGGACGGCTTGCGTCCTGTCAACTTACATTTTCATGGGTGCGTTCTTCTACCCGTCCGGGGTCCAGTACCGTCAAGTGGTTCTCCCCAGTGCCTTTGGCCTAGGTGCCTCCATCTCCGTATCCGAGTTCCAGCAACGTCTGCTGGTCCTTGGTAGTGCTTTGGAGCACAGGTACCTCCTGCTTAGTAACCGTGTCACAGTAACGTCAGCTGGTACTCGGTTGTGACATTGCCTCTTTTCCTTCTGCTACCCGTCCGGGGTCCAGCACAGTCAGCTGGTCCTCGTTACTTCCATTGTCTCTTGCTCCATCTGATACCCGTCAGGGTTCCAGTAACGTCAGCTGTTTCTCGGAAATTAGACGACATTAAAGACCACCCAGAAGAAGATGACGACAACAAGGACGACGAGCATGAAGCCAACCAGCCTGAACACCATCACAAAGAAAAAATAAAAGATTACCCAGAAGAAGATCATCAACAGGACAAAGAAGGTTAAGACAAACTACAAGATACAGAACAAGAGACAGAAGAACAATAAGCAAAAGATCAAAAAGCAGAAGAACATGAAGTATAAGACCAAAATGAAGAGCAAAATATATGCTCTAAATTCTAAGCAGAAGAAGACTAAGCAGTGTATGGGGGTGAGTCCGTTCCTCCTCGTGGTGCCCCTGGAAAATGCCTGCTGCTGCTGCAGGCTAAACTGAACACGGACAAATACTGTTGTAATTTAAATCTTTTGTGACAGCAAGAACGGAAGGATGAACAATTCATACTTTTACAGATTACAAGTACAGGAATCTCTGTCACAAATAAGAATATGATGAAGAAGATGAAGAGGAAGAAGATGAAGAATTTGAATATGAAGAAGATTAATTAGTTTAATAATAACAATATGAGTAATGTAAACAAAAACATGAATAGCAAGAAGTTTAAGAAGAAGATTAAGAAGGTGAAGATGAAGAATAATTTGATGAGAAAGATGATGCTGCTGAAGATTATGAAGGAGAATGTGTGGCACTGGCAAAAGTTAAAAAGGTGAAGAGCATGGAAGTTGTGAAACATACATATTTGCCAAAATAGAAAAAAGGTTAACAACATTGTCAATTTGTTAGTCAATCCAAACGCATTTCCAAAAAAAAAATATATTAATGCTATTCCAATGCATTGGGTTAAACATGTATGCCTTTATTGTCTCCTCAACCTCCCCCAATACATTCTACATTAGTCTTTGTTGTTTTCCTTCATGTACAATTAACCAACAAGGCAAGAATGGTTTTTTTTAATGTCGATATTTTGTTCCCATAGACTTACATTGGACTTCCGCAATCGGAATCGGATATCGACGATATTTAGTGCTATCGGCGATACAATTTCGATACGATATTTTTAGATATCGAGCATTATCGCTCAACACTATTCTCTACCAATTCAGGTGGAGGTTGATGCCTCTGAAATTGGGGCAGGTGCCGTTTTGTCCCAAAGAGATCCAGAGACCTCTAAAAGTAACCCTTGTGCCTTTTTCTCTCGAAAATTTTCTCCTACTGAACGTAATTATGACGTGGGTAATCGGGAGTTATTGGCCATGAAGTGGGCTTTTGAAGAGTGGAGACATTGGCTGGAGGGAGCCAAACATCAGGTGGTGGTCCTTACGGACCATAAGAATCTGGTTTATCTGGAATCTGCCAAGCGACTTAATCCTAGACAGGCCAGGTGGGCCTTGTTTTTCACACGTTTTAATTTTATTTTGTGGTTTCATTTCTTCCTGGCACTAAGAATGTTAAGGCGGATGCCCTCTCGAGGAGTTTCCTTGAGGACTCTCCTGAGTTATCTGATCCTTCTGTTATTTTGAAAGAGGGTATAGTTCTTTCCGCCATCTCGCCCAATTTGAGACTGGCTCTGGAGGGGTGTCAGGAGGATAAGCCCGAGCGCTGCCCTGTTGGGAAATTGTTTGTCCCGGACCAGTGGAAAAAGAGTGTGATGTCTGAGATTCATTGTTCCGCGCTGGCCGGTCATCCCGGAATTTTTGGTACCAGAGACTTGGTTAGTCGGTCCTTTTGGTGGCCTACCTTGTCTCGTGATGTCAGGAAATTTGTGCAGTCCTGCGGGACTTGCTCTCGCTCCAAGCCTTGCTCTCGCTCTAGTGGTTTGTTGATGCCATTGCCTGTGCCCAAGAGACCATGGACCCATATCTCTATGGATTTCATTTCCGACCTCCCTGTTTCTCAGAGAATGACCGTCATCTGGGTGATTTGTGATAGGTTTTCCAAGATGATACATCTTGTGCCATTACCTAAGTTGCCTTCCTCCTCTGAATTGGTGCCTTTGTTCCTTCAGCACGTGGTTCGTTTACACGGCATTCCTGAGAACATTGTGTCTGACAGAGGAGTCCAGTTTGTTTCAAGATTTTGGAGGACCTTTTGTTCTAAACTTGGTGTTCAATTGTCTTTCTCCTCGGCGTTTCATCCTCAGACCAATGGTCAAACTGAGAGAACAAACCAGACATTGGAGACTTATCTAAGATGCTTTGTGTCTGCTGATCAGGATGACTGGGTCTCTTTTTTGCCTTTGGCTGAGTTTGCTCTTAATAATAGGGCTAGCTCTGCCACTTTGATGTCTCCATTTTTCTGTAATTCTGGGTTTCACCCTCGATTTTCTTCAGGACAGACGGAGGCTTCTGTCTGTCCAGGTGTTGACTCTGTTGTGGAGCGTATGCAACAGATTTGGGACCAGGTAGTGGAGAGGTTGTCCCTCTCTCAGGAGAGGGCCCAGCGGTTTGCTAACCGGCATAGGACTGATGGTCCTCGGTTTAAAGTGGGGACTTGGTCTGGTTGTCCTCAAAAAATATTCCTATGAGAGTGGCATCTCCTAAATTTAAGCCTAGGTTCATTGGACCTTATAAGATCATGGAGATTCTTAATCCTGTTTCTTTTCGTTTGCTTCTTCCAGGGACATTTAAGATCCATAACGTGTTCCACAAGTCCTTGTTGAAGAGGTTTGTTGAGCCAGTGGTTCCTACTACTGTGCCTCCTGACCCTGTTTTGGTTGAGGGCAATCTGGAGTATGTGGTTGAGAAAATATTGAATTCTCGTTTTTCTAGACGGAAACTCCAGTATTTGGTTAAGTGGAGAGGTTATGGTCAGGAAGACAATTCTTGGGTGTTTGCTTCGGACATCCATGCTAGGAGACTCATCCGTGCGTATCATAGAACTCATCCTGACCGACCTGGTTGCTCAAGTGAGGGTTCGGTGACCCCTCCTCAAGGGGGGGGTACTGTTGTGAATGGACTTGAAATGAGTTCTGAGCAGAGGCTCCCTCTGGTGGTTACAAGCGGTACTGGACTGTCCAGTGAAGATTGTGAGGAGTGGGAATCAGGTGTTATGACTGGTCTTATATAAGGGAGTCGCCTTCCCATCAGGGTTGCCGGTGATCAATTGTTCTGGTCTCACTCCATGATTCCTGTTTCCCTTGTAGCCTGCTGTGTCGTGTCTGCATCTCCTGCTAACAGATAAGAAATTTTCTTCTTTTTGTTTTTGTGCTTTATTTTTGCATTTTGTCCTGCACTTCTGTGGGGGCCTTCAGGGTCCCCTCCGGGGGCTTTTGCCCTCTCAGTTTAGTTCAGCCACTGATGTTTGTACTTTTGCTTTTTCCAGTTTCTTCAGTGGCTGCTGTTTTGATTTTGTTACACCAGAGAACTAATTTAGGTGGTAGAGGTCGTGTGATCTCAGGTGTTTTTGAAATTAGTAGAGTTGGTGCTTTGCAGGGTTTTTTGGGATTGCAGTAAGTACCCTTCCTATCCTTTTCTATTTAGTTGGGCCCCAACGTTTGCTCATACTATTTTCTGTCTGTGTCAGTATTTCTTCTTGTCTAACCGCCATTACATGTTTGGGGGCTTTCTATGTTCTTTGGGGATCTGCTCCGGGGCAGATAGCTTTCCTATTTCTATCTTTAGGTGTAGTTAGTTTCTCAGGCTGTGACGAGGCGTCTAGGACCAACGTAGGAACGCTCCACGGCTGCCTCTAGTTGTGGTGGTTAGTCAGGGTACTGCAATCTCATAGATTCCAACTGCTCTGGTGTATTGCCTTTTTTACCTGCACTCCTCAGTTACCGAAACATAACAGTGGCCCCTTATAATGCACCATTAAGAATATTGGCCCCATATATTGCTTCATACAGTATAATGGCCCCATATATTGCTCCATACAGTATAATTGCCCCATATATGGCTCCATACAGTATATAATGGTCCCATATATTGCTACATACAGTATGTAATGGGTCTCATATATTGTTTCATACAGTATATAATGGACTCAATATATTGCTCCATACAGTATATAATGGCCCCTATATATTGCAAATAGACTTCTTATGGCTTGAATGTTGCAACCACAGTATCCTCAATTGCAATGTGACCCAATTCACTTATATTGCACTGCTATGTAGTAGTGAAATATATCAGACTTTGGTCGCTCCTCACGTATCGCACTAAAGCAATAGTGTAGTCCCAGACTTTTGTATACACAATCAGAATGAAATAGTAGGGAATATTTCTGAGGCACATTACGGTTATTCATGTATACTAGCTTGGCCCGTGCGAAATTTTCGCACATTGATATTTGGGGGCGCAGGCAATTTCAGAAAAAGCAAGCTGGTCAAATGTAAATGTATTTCATGAGATGATGAACACAGACAGGCATTTATATATGTAGCTTCATTATACAATAAATTGGTGTGATAAGTAGAGGCCAAAAAATGTCTTTCGGTTGAGGTGCCACCTGCCAGGTCATTGTGTCTTTCTGTAGGTTTATGTAATAATTATAGGGGATAACTCAGGAGACTTCTTGCGTGGAACAAGACAACTACAGGACACAGTCTTATAAGTGGAAAAGTCTATATTATCACACGGTGATTCAAACAGGTGCAAACAAGAAGAAAAGGTAGCACACTGTAGCGCTATAGCTTGCAAACACGAAATATGAAAAATATGAAAAATGAATTGCATCATTACCTTAGAAATATGAAAAATTGAGAAGTCTTAGCGCATAAGATGGCCAAATTATGTGAGCCTGATAGCCACGTCAAGGCTCTTCTCGTATATCAGGTCCTAACTAATGCCTATCCTCGCTTAGAAAAGTCTGTCTGCATGGGAACCTATGAATCCTCTCTTCAGACTAAAATCTACATCTCTAGTCTGAAGAGAGGATTCATAGGTTCCCATGCAGACAGACTTTTCTAAGCGAGGATAGGCATCAGTTAGGACCTGATATACGAGAAGAGCCTTGACGTGGCTATCAGGCTCACATAATTTGGCCATCTTATGCGCTAAGACTTCTCAATTTTTCATATTTCTAAGGTAATGATGCAATTCATTTTTCATATTTTTCATATTTCGTGTTTGCAAGCTATAGCGCTACAGTGTGCTACCTTTTCTTCTTGTATGTATATGAGTTGGTGACTCTAGGTTTAGCACCTGTTCACACTGAAT
Source organism: Oophaga sylvatica (assembly GCA_033576555.1). NCBI lineage: Eukaryota > Metazoa > Chordata > Amphibia > Anura > Dendrobatidae > Oophaga > Oophaga sylvatica. Next base: position 204,377,032 of record JARQOD010000005.1, on the reverse strand, counting down.
CTATGTTTGGATGTGCAGGTCAGTTTTTTGATATGTATTCAAACAGGTGCAAAGCTCAAGACCACAACACTTGGTGTAGATATTAAAAGCAGCTTAACAGTCTATAGGAAAACTTCAGAGAGAAATGCAATCAAGCAGAGAGTCTATGAAGCACAGTTAAACTTGAGGATACTTGACACGACTAAATCTTAGTTCAGTCCAAGCACAGGTAGGCAGTTCAAATGATATCTTTAGCTCAACCATGGAGGCTTGGGTGATAGTCTCAGTTTTAAGCAGCTCAGGGCTGCAACAGCTTACATGTCCAGCAAATGCAGAGGGAGTAACACAAGCAGCCAGATGAAGGAGGATTACTGGAAACCGGTGTATGCAGCTGGAACTCAGAGCAGAGTAGCAGGATCATGAAACAGGTTCACAGGAGCAGGTACAAAGCCAGGAAGCCACCAGAGGTCAGAAGCTGGATGCAAGGCAGAATACTCTAGCACAGACTAAAGGCTGGGGTGGAGTTATATAGCAGGAAGGCACAGTGCACATGAGACCAAAGACGCCATCTTGGAAAAGGGCAGTAATGCACAAAAGGTAATAAAAATGTTCAGAGTCCTGACATTTTATGAAAAATAAATGTTTAAACTGTATTTAGCGATAAAATCATGAATGTGTGGTTTGTTTTGCTCTTTTCTTGCTGAAGGGAGCAAGTTTATCTTTCAAATGGTGTATCATTTGTGTGTGTGGGGCGAAGTAATCAGCGAAAAATCAGTGCATGTTTACAAATGTGTTTGCATATGTGACTCACCATTTGTGTGTGTGGGTCGAAGTAATCACCGAAAAAGCAGTGCATGTAAACAAATGTGTTTGCATATGTGACTCACCTGCAGTGAAGTGTGCAATCCTCCAATGTGCCTGAAATAAGCTGGGCAAACACTTGAGCAAGCTGGAAAGACCCCAAGGCAAATGTTTGGATTTGTTTGTGATGTCTGTAAGCAGCTTTGTGGTAGTGTGTTGCCTTCAGGTAATTTGACCTTTCAAATGGTGTATCATTTCTTTGTGTGTGTGGAGTATGAACGAAGCAAGTGTGCAATTCAATAGGCAGTGCATGTTTACAAATGTGTTTGCATATATGCCTCACCTGCAGTGAAGTGTGCAATCCTCCAATTTGGCTAAAATAGGCTGGGCAAGCAGTTTGGCAAGCTGGAAAGCCCCAAGGCAAATGTTTGGATTTGTTTGTGATGTCTGTAAGCAGCTTTGTGGTAGTGTGCTTTGGGGTACTGTGGTGCCACCTGCAGGTCATTTTTCCTCACTGCAGGTTTATGAAAACTAATGTTTAAACTGTATTTTGTGATCAAATGTGGATGTGTGGTTTGTTTGGCTATTTTGTTGCTGAGGGAGGCAGGTTTACCTTTCAAATGTATCATTTGTGTGTGTGGGTGCAGTATGAACGGAGATACAAATTAAACACCGAAAAACAGTGTTTAGAAATAATAGAATAGATTTTCATTTTCAAATGTTCATTAGCTGACCTGATTGATTGCTCAACATGAGATAGCTTTTCTTTTTTCAGATGTTAAAGGGATTTTCCATGACTTATACATTGCTGGCATATCCTTAGCATAGGTCATGAATATCAGATCTCTGGGGGGGGTTCCAACATCTGGCACCCTCACCCATCAGCTGTTTACAGCTCCTACAGAGGACTGATGTATACTGTCAACAGAACTGAAATACCATGATGCCATATACTGTGTGGTGACCACTCCTAGATACTTCAACTCAGCTTCCATTGAAGGGATTGGTAGCTGAGCTGTAATACTCGAGAGCATGCATGATACAGTGTATGGAGGTGTCATGTTTTGGCTATGTATGCTTTGTACATCTGTCCATTGGTGAAGCAGTACAACTAATTGGTAGGCTACCAGATGTTTGACCTCCCACTAAGCTGATATTTAGGACTCATGCTAAGGATATTTAAGAAATATATAGAGTTGTGTGAAAAAGTGTTTGCCACCTTCTTATTTCCTATTCTTTTGCATGTTTGTCACAATTAAATGTTTCAGATCACCAAACATATTTAAATATTAGACAAAGATAACACAAGTAACTTTGTTATTAATGGAAAAAAGAATCCAAACCTACAGGGCCCTGTGTGAAAAAGTGATTGCCCCTACCCTTAAAACATAAATTACCGTATATACTCAAGTATAAGTCGACCTGAGTATAATCCGACCCCCCTAATTTTGCCACAAAAAAAATGGGAAAACTTATCGACTCGAGTATAAGCCTAGGGTGGAAAATGAGATTATGCTGTTGTGAATGGACTTGAAATGAGTTCTGAGCAGAGGCTCCCTCTGGTGGTTACAAGCGGTACTGGACTGTCCAGTGAAGATTGTGAGGATTGGCAGTCAGGTGTTACTGACTGGTCTTATATAAGGGAGTCGCCTTCCCATCAGGGTTGCCGGTGATCAATTGTTCTGGTCTCAATCCTTGATTCCTGTTTCCTTTGTAGCCTGCTGTGTCGTGTCTGCATCTCCTGCTAACAGATAAGACATTTTCTCCTTTTTGTTTTTGTGCTTGATTTTTGCATTTTGTCCTGCACTTCTGTGGGGGGCCTTCAGGGTCCCCTCCGGGGGCTTTTGCCCTCTCAGTTTAGTTCAGCCACTGATGTTTGTACATTTGCTTTTTCCAGTTTTTTCAGTGGCTGCTGTTTTGATTTTGTTACACCAGAGAACTAATTTAGGTGGTAGAGGTCGTGTGATCTCAGGTGTTTTTGAAATTAGTAGAGTTGGTGCTTTTCAGGGTTTTTTGGGATTGCAGTAAGTGCCCTTCCTATCCTTTTCTATTTAGGTAGTTTAGGCCCCAACGTTTGCTCATACTATTTTCTGTCTGTGTCAGTATTTCTTCTTGTCTAACCGCCATTACATGTTTGGGGGCTTTCTATGTTCTTTGGGGATCTGCTCCGGGGCAGATAGCTTTCCTCTTTCTATCTTTAGGTGTAGTTAGTTTCTCAGGCTGTGACGAGGCGTCTAGGACCAACGTAGGAACGCTCCACGGCTGCCTCTAGTTGTGGTGGTTAGTCAGGGTACTGCAATCTCATAGATTCCAACTGCTCTGGTGTATTGCCTTTTTTACCTGCACTCCTCAGCTACCGAAACATAACAGTATCACCGGCCTAAAAATTGAAAATTGTATGGTACTCACAGAAGGGAAAAATATTGTGAAAGAAAAAAGGTTGTCAGAGTTGTCAGAGATATTTTTCTGTTTGTTGCATTTTTTTTTTTTTCCCTCTGTATCTCTAGGTGCTGGGGAGGATTTTTTCTCTCAATGGAGTTTGCACAGTTGTCTGGCCGTGTGGATCAGCTTGCCGCTGAGGTTCGGAGTATTGCTACCTATCTTGCTAGGTTGCCTGTTGTGGAACCTAGGATTCCCATGCCAGATTTGTTTTTGGGGGATCGAGCCAAGTTTCTGAATTTCAAAAATAATTGTAAATTGTTTTTTGCCTTAAAATCTAAGTCCTCAGGGAACGCAGCGCAGCAGGTTCAAATTGTCATCTCTCTCCTGCGCGGCAATCCTCAGGATTGGGCTTTTTCCCTGGCACCTGGGGATCCTGTTTTGAGTGATGTTGATGCATTTTTTCAGGCCTTGGGGTTATTGTACGATGAGCCTAATGTCACTGATCAAGCTGAAAAAGCCTTGTTGGCATTAAATCAGGGGCTTGATGACGCTGAGTTATACTGTCAGAGATTCCGTAGGTGGGCAGTCCTGACCAAATGGAATGACGACGCTTTGGCAGCCCTTTTTCGGAAGGGTCTGTCAGATAATGTAAAGGATGTTATGGTGGGATTCCCTGTCCCCTCTGGTCTCAATGATTCTATGTCATTAGCGATTCAAATTGACAGACGTTTGCGTGAGCGGAGAAGTATGCGTGGAATAGTGTTGCCTTATGAACCTGCTTCTGAATCCATGCAGTGTGATAGAGTGGTTTCTGGGGCACAGCGTCATGAGTTTCGAAAGCGCAATGGGTTATGTTTCTACTGTGGTGATGCCTCTCATGCTATTTCAGTCTGCCCTAAGCGGGGAAGACGTTTTGCACGCTCAGTTGTCTTGGGTAGTGTTCAGACTAAGTTTTTATTAACTGTTACTCTGATATGCTCTCTGTCCTCATTTTCTGCTCAGGCTTTCGTTGATTCGGGAGCAGCTATTAACCTGATGGATTTTGATTTTGCTAAACGTTGTGGGTTTCCCTTGATACCCCTACAGAAGTCTATTCCCCTACTGGGGATCGATTCTACCCCTTTGGCTGAGAATAAACCTCAGTTCTCTACTCAGGTGATAATGAGGGTTGAACCTGATCATCATGAGAGCTGCAAATTTTTGGTTCTGTATAATCTGCATGACATTATCGTACTGGGTTTCCCTTGGTTACAGTCTCATAATCCTGTTTTGGATTGGAAATCTGTGTCTGTAACCAGTTGGGGCTGCCAATGTGTTAATACCAACACTCCTGTTTTTTCTGCCTCCCCCAGGCTCAGGATGTACCTGACTTTTTGATTGATTTTTCTGATGTGTTTAGCGAAAGTAAATCTGCATCCTTGCCTCCCCATAGGAGCTATGACTGCGCTATTGAATTAGTGCCTGGTAGTAAATTCCCTAAAGGTCGCCTTTTTAACTTGTATGTACCTGAACATGACGCTATGCGGTCTTATATCAAGGAGTCATTGGAGAAGGGTCATATCAGACCATCCTCTTCACCCTTAGGTGCCGGTTTTTTCTTTGTGGCCAAAAAGGATGGTTCATTAAGGCAGTGTATTGATTATCGTCTTTTGAACAATATTACTGTGAAATATCAATATCCATTACCCTTGATTTCTGACCTGTTTTCCAGGGTGAAAAACGCTACTTGGTTTACCAAGCTTGACCTCAGGGGGGCATATAACCTTATTCGCATTAAGCATGGGGATGAATGGAAGACGGCATTTAATACCCCTGAGGGGCATTTTGAGTGCCTTGTGATGCCCTTTGGGCTCACTAATGCTCCTTCTGTCTTCCAGTCCTTCATGAATGACATTTTCAGGGATTTTGTGGATAAATTTCTGATTGTTTATTTGGATGATATCTTGATTTTTTCCAATGACTGGGACTCTCATGTGAAACATGTTCGAACTGTATTCCAGATTTTGAGAGAGAATGCTCTGTATGTGAAGGGATCAAAGTGTCTTTTTGGCGTACAGAGGATCTCATTTTTGGGATTCATTTTGTCCCCATCTGTTATTGAAATGGACCCGGTCAAGGTTCAGGCCATCTGTGATTGGGTCCAACCTACTTCATTAAAGGCTCTTCAAAGATTTTTGGGTTTTGCCAATTTTTATCGTAAATTTATTGGTAATTTCTCGGTTATTGTTAAACCATTAACTGATTTGACCAAAAAGGGTTCTGATGTGGTGAATTGGCCTCCTGAGGCAGTCTCTGCATTTCAGGAACTTAAGCAGAGATTCACTTCTGCTCCTGTTCTACGGCAGCCTGATGTTTCTCTGCCATTTCAGGTGGAGGTTGATGCCTCTGAAATTGGGGCAGGTGCCGTTTTGTCCCAAAGAGATCCAGAGACCTCTAAAAGTAACCCTTGTGCCTTTTTCTCTCGAAAATTTTCTCCTACTGAACGTAATTATGACGTGGGTAATCGGGAGTTATTGGCCATGAAGTGGGCTTTTGAAGAGTGGAGACATTGGCTGGAGGGAGCCAAACATCAGGTGGTGGTCCTTACGGACCATAAGAATCTGGTTTATCTGGAATCTGCCAACCAACTTAATCCTAGACAGGCCAGGTGGGCCTTGTTTTTCACACGTTTTAATTCTGTGGTTTCCTTTATTCCTGGCACTAAGAATGTTAAGGCGGATGCCCTCTCGAGGAGTTTCCTTGCGGACTCTCCTGAGTTATCTGATCCTTCTGTTATTTTGAAAGAAGGTGTAGTTCTTTCCGCCATCTCGCCCAATTTGAGACTGGCTCTGGAGGGGTGTCAGGAGGATAGGCCCGAGCGCTGCCCTGTTGGGAAATTGTTTGTCCCGGACCAGTGGAAAAAGAGTGTGATGTCTGAGATTCATTGTTCCGCGTTGGCCGGTCATCCCAGAATTTTTGGTACCAGAGACTTGGTTAGTCGGTCCTTTTGGTGGCCTACCTTGTCTCGTGATGTCAGGGAATTTGTGCAGTCCTGCGGGACTTGCTCTCGCTCCAAGCCTTGCTCTCGCTCTAGTGGTTTGTTGATGCCATTGCCTGTGCCCAAGAGACCATGGACCCATATCTCTATGGATTTCATTTCCGACCTCCCTGTTTCTCAGAGAATGACCGTCATCTGGGTGATTTGTGATAGGTTTTCCAAGATGATACATCTTGTGCCATTACCTAAGTTGCCTTCCTCCTCTGAATTGGTGCCTTTGTTCCTTCAGCACGTGGTTCGTTTACACGGCATTCCTGAGAACATTGTGTCTGACAGAGGAGTCCAGTTTGTTTCCAGATTTTGGAGGACCTTTTGTTCTAAACTTGGTGTTCAATTGTCCTTCTCCTCGGCGTTTCATCCTCAGACCAATGGTCAAACTGAGAGAACAAACCAGACATTGGAGACTTATCTAAGATGCTTTGTGTCTGCTGATCAGGATGACTGGGTCTCTTTTTTGCCTTTGGCTGAGTTTGCTCTTAATAATAGGGCTAGCTCTGCCACTTTCATGTCTCCATTTTTCTGTAATTCTGGGTTTCACCCTCGATTTTCTTCAGGACAGACGGAGGCTTCTGTCTGTCCAGGTGTTGACTCTGTTGTGGAGCGTATGCAACAGATTTGGGACCAGGTAGTGGAGAGGTTGTCCCTCTCTCAGGAGAAGGCCCAGCGGTTTGCTAACCGGCATAGGACTGATGGTCCTCGGTTTAAAGTGGGGGACTTGGTCTGGTTGTCCTTAAAAAATATTCCTATGAGAGTGGCATCTCCTAAATTTAAGCCTAGGTTCATTGGACCTTATAAGATCATGGAGATTCTTAATCCTGTTTCTTTTCGTTTGCTTCTTCCAGGGACATTTAAGATCCATAACGTGTTCCACAAGTCCTTGTTGAAGAGGTTTGTTGAGCCAGTGGTTCCTACTGCTTTGCCTCCTGACCCTGTTCTGGTTGAGGGCAATATGGAGTTTGTGGTTGAGAAAATATTGAATTCTCGTTTTTCTAGACGGAAACTCCAGTATTTGGTTAAGTGGAGAGGTTATGGTCAGGAAGACAATTCTTGGGTTTTTGCTTCGGACATCCATGCTAGGAGACTCATCCGTGCGTATCATAGAACTCATCCTGACCGACCTGGTTGCTCAAGTGAGGGTTCGGTGACCCCTCCTCAAGGGGGGGTACTGTTGTGAATGGACTTGAAATGAGTTCTGAGCAGAGGCTCCCTCTGGTGGTTACAAGCGGTACTGGACTGTCCAGTGAAGATTGTGAGGATTGGGAATCAGGTGTTACTGACTGGTCTTATATAAGGGAGTCGCCTTCCCATCAGGGTTGCCGGTGATCAATTGTTCTGGTCTCAATCCTTGATTCCTGTTTCCTTTGTAGCCTGCTGTGTCGTGTCTGCATCTCCTGCTAACAGATAAGACATTTTCTTCTTTTTGTTTTTGTGCTTGATTTTTGCATTTTGTCCTGCACTTCTGTGGGGGGCCTTCAGGGTCCCCTCCGGGGGCTTTTGCCCTCTCAGTTTAGTTCAGCCACTGATGTTTGTACATTTGCTTTTTCCAGTTTTTTCAGTGGCTGCTGTTTTGATTTTGTTACACCAGAGAACTAATTTAGGTGGTAGAGGTCGTGTGATCTCAGGTGTTTTTGAAATTAGTAGAGTTGGTGCTTTTCAGGGTTTTTTGGGATTGCAGTAAGTGCCCTTCCTATCCTTTTCTATTTAGGTAGTTTAGGCCCCAACGTTTGCTCATACTATTTTCTGTCTGTGTCAGTATTTCTTCTTGTCTAACCGCCATTACATGTTTGGGGGCTTTCTATGTTCTTTGGGGATCTGCTCCGGGGCAGATAGCTTTCCTCTTTCTATCTTTAGGTGTAGTTAGTTTCTCAGGCTGTGACGAGGCGTCTAGGACCAACGTAGGAACGCTCCATGGCTGCCTCTAGTTGTGGTGGTTAGTCATGGTACTGCAATCTCATAGATTCCAACTGCTCTGGTGTATTGCCTTTTTTACCTGCACTCCTCAGCTACCGAAACATAACATTATGCCCCATATGCTGCCCCATGTATTATGCCCCACAAGATGCTCCATGTATTGTGCCCCATAAGCTGCCCCATGTATTATGCCCCACAAGATGCTCCATAGATTGTGCCCCATATGCTGCCCATGTATTGTGCCCCATAGATGCTCCATAGATTCTGCCCCATAGATGCTCCTTAGATTGTGCCCCATAGATGCTCCATAGATTGTGCCCCCATAGATGCTCCTTAGATTATGTCCCCATAGATGCCCCATGTATTATGCCCCCATAGCTCCATAGATTGTGCCCCATAGATGCTCCATAGTTTATGCCCCCATAGATGCTCCATAGATTATGCCCCCATATATGCTCCAAGATTATGCCCCCATAGATGCTCCACAGATTATGCCCCATAGATGCCCCATGTATTATGCCCCATAGATGCTCCATAGATTATGCCCCCATAGATGCTCCTTAGATTATGCCCCATAGATGCTCCACAGATTATGCCCCCATAGATGCTCCACAGATTATGCCCCATAGATGCCCCATGTATTATGCCCCCATAGATGCTCCATAGATTTTACCCCCATAGATGCTCCTTAGATTATGCCCCCATAGATGCCCCATGTATTATGCCCCCATAGATACTCCATAGATTATGCCCCATAGATGCCCCATGTATTATGCCCCCATAGATTCTGCATTGAATAGGCCCCTCATGCTGCTGCAACAACAAAAAAAGACATACTCACCTCTCATCGCTGGGGGCCAGGTGCCGGTGTCCTGAGCAGGCAGGGACACCGGCGCGCTATGGGGGACAGGTGCCGGTGTCACCGCTCGCTCAGGGCCCCAGCACCTGCGATATTTACCTGTCACCCGGTCCACCACTGAGCGCTGCTGTCTTCCGGGTCCTCCAGCAGTGAATGATCAGGCAGAGGGCGCGGCGCGCAGTAACCATGTCATCGTGCCCTCTGCCAGAACATCGCAGCAAGAGGACCCGAGGACACAGCGGTGAGCAGCGGTGGAACGGGACAGGTAAATATCGGTTATACTCACCCTTCCGCCGGCGCGTCTCTGCCCTGCTCTTCTCCCACGGTCTCCAACGCCAGTGTTCAGCGGTCAGGTGGTACCGCTCATTAAAGCCATGAATATGTGCATATTCATGACTTTAATGAGCGGTACCACCTGACCGCTGAACACTGGCGCCGGAGACTGTGTGAGAAGAGCAGGGGCTGCAGAGACCGCTCCGGCGGAGGGGTGAGTATATAGAACAGCTGCGCTTCGCCTCCCCCCTGTATATGACTCGAGTATAAGCCGAGAGGGGGACATTCAGCCCTAAAAATGGGCTGAAAATCTTGGCTTATACTCGAGTATATACGGTAACTGTGGTTTATCACATGGGAAGCTGAGTTCAAATTCCCTAGCCACACCCAGGCCTGATTACTGCCACATCTGTTATTAATCAAGAAATCACTTAAATAGGACATGCCTGACAATAGGAAGTAGACTAAAAGAGCCTCAAAAGCAAGACATCATGCCGCTATCCAAAGAAATTCTGGAACAAAAGAGAAACAAAGTAATTGAGATCTATCAGTTGGAAAAGGTTATAAAGCCATTTCTACAACTTTGGGATGCCAGTGAACAAGAGTGGGAGCCGATATCCACACATGGCGAAAACCTGAAATAATGCTCAACCTTCCCAGAAGTTGCCGGCCAACCAAATTTACCCCAAGAGCGCAACAACGACTCATCCAAGAAGTCACAAAAGACCCCACAACAACATCCAAAGAACTGCAGTCCTCACTTGCCTCAGTTAAGGTCAGTGTTCATGACTCCACCATAAAAAAGAGACTGGGCAAAAATGGCTTGCACGGCATATTCCCAAGATGAAACCACTGCTGAGCAATAAGAACATAAAGGCTCATCTCACTTTTGAAAGAAAACATCTTGATGATCCCGAAGACTTTTGGGAGAATACTCTGTGGATTGATGAGACAAAAGTAGAACTTTTTGGAATGTGTATGTCCCATTACATCTGGCGTAGAAGTAACACAGCAGTTCAGAAAAAGAACATCATACCAACAGTAAAGTATGGTGGTGTTAGTGTGAAGATCTGTGGCTGTTTTACTGCTTCAGGATCTGGAAAACTTGTGATAAATGGAACCATGAATTCTGTTGTTTACAAAAAAATCTTGAATGAGAATGTCCAGCCATCTGTTCATGACCTCAAGCTGAAGTGCACCAGGGTTATGCAGCAGGACAATGATCCAAAACACACCAGCAAGTTCACCTCTGTATGACTTAAGAAAAACAAAATTAAAACTTTGGAGTGGCCTTGTCAAAGTCCTGACCTTAATCCAATTGAGATGCTGTGGCATGACCTAAAAAAGGCGGTTCATGCTGGGAAACCCACCAATGTGACTGAATTGCAGCAATTCTGCAAAGATGAGTGTTTAAAAATTCCTCCAGAGCATTGTAAAAGACTCTTTGTCAGTTATCGCAAAGGCTTGATTGCAGTTGTTTCTGCTAAGGGTGGTTCAACCAGTTATTAGGTTTAGGGGGCAATCACTTTTTCACACGGTCTTGTAGACTTGGATTTCTTTTTCCCTTAATAATAAAGACCTTCATTTAAAAACTTCATTTTGTGTTAACTTGTGTTATCTTTGTCTAATATTTTCATTTGTTTGCTGATCCGAAATATTTAAGTGTGACAAACATGCAAAATAAAAGGAAATCAGGAAGGGGCAAACACTTTTTCACACAACTGTAAGTTCTGAACAAGTGCTTTTTCATTATTTACAAATATATTGCACTCATGAATACTGCTCCATTGAAGTTTTGGTGAAAAACGGTTTTATCTGTTGCAGACCTACCAGTTCTCTGAATGCTATAGTTGGACTATTTGGCAGCTGGTTTTCTAGTCCTCTAGTGATAATCTCCTGCTGATAAAACAATTATTTTATAAAAACTACAACAATCACTAATTTTGTGAATTAATTGCATACAAAATCTAGGTGATAAATGGATTGTAACAGCTGCTCACTGCCTACATCACGAATTGGAGGAAGAAAATGCAGTTCTTACGCAAGAAGACCTTTTAACTCCATCTTCTTTCAACATTATTCTAGGTAAGCGGACATTAGAAGCAAAGGTAACACATTGCTGTCGTCTTTAGAACTCATGCAGACAAGCGTATAAATTGGACATGTGCTATCCGATTTTAATTCATGTATTAATTTTATCCGAGTCTTGAATGAGACTCACTATTCAAGTGTATGGTTGCAAGAAGAAAAATCGTATCCAACACCAACCATCAGAGTGGCATCCGATTTTTACCTATAGATTTCTATTATAAACCTAGAAAACTGTATTTGATCATGTACATGTTTTAATGTAGTTGTACAAAAACGGACAACACATGAATATCACATGGACGTAAAACATGGATGGCACATGGATGAAAATCTGATGAAAATTAGAAAAACAGTCTGAGTTTTCTAAATATGCTTGTAAAACTACCAATTTGTTATTTGCTTAAGTGAAAATGGCTTTATGCAAAGTAGCAATAGAATCAACCTCAGATGGGCACCATAAATCCAATCTAAGCAGCTTATCGAAACCTTTAAATCTACTACTATTATTGGAAATCGTCCCTAAAAGTGTCACAGTTGCCACAGTCAAAAGTCAACAAAGATCACCCCACCAAGTAATAAAAGTGGTATGCTCACTATCCACAGGCCAGTTGAAGTAATAGTACAGTGGCATGTAAAAGTTTTGGCACTGCTGGTCAAAATTACTTTTATTGCAAACAATTAAGCAAATTGAAGATGAAATGAGGCCTACAGTGAAAGATGACACATTTCCTTTGTATTTTATTAAAAAAATATATATATTGCCATCTTTCACATTTAAAAAACTACAAAAAAGGAAAATGGTTTGATGCAAAAGTATGGGCACCCTGCATGGTTAGTACCTAGTAGCACCCTCTTTTGAAAAGTATCACAGTTTGTAAACGTAATCAGCCAAGAGTCTTTCAATTCTTGTTTGAGAGATTTTCATCCATTCTTCCTTGGAAAATTCTTCCAGTTCTGTGAGATTCCTGTGTTGTGTTGCATGCAATGCTATTTTGAGGTCTAGCCACAGATTTTCAATGATGTTCAAATCAGGGGACTGTGAGGGCCATTGTAAAACCTTCAGCTTGCACCTTTTGAGGTAGTCTACTGTGGATTTTGATTTTGACATGTGTTTAGGATCATTATCCATTTCTAGAAGCCATCCTCTTTTTAACTTCAGCTTTTTTACAGATGGTGTTTACATCAAGAATTTGTTGAAATTTCATTGAATCCATTCTTCCTTCTACCCGCGAAATGTTCTCTGTGCCATTGGCTGCAACATAACCCCAAAGCATGATTGATCCACCCCCATGCTTATTGGTTGGCAGGATGTTCGTTTCCTGAAATTCTGTGGCCTTTTTTCTCCAAACATACCTTTGATCATTGTGGCCAAAGAGTTCTATTTTAACCTCACCGGTCCACAGAACTTGTTTCCAAAATGAATCAGACTTGTTTAGATGTTCTTTTGCATACTTATGATGCTGATTTTTATGGTGAGGAAGCAGGAAAGGTTTACTTCTGATGACTCTTCCATGAATGACATATTTGTGCAGGTGTCTCTGAACAGTAGAACAATGTACTACAACTCCGGAGTCTGATAAATCTTCCTGAAAGTCTTTTACAGTCAAGCGGGGTTCTGATTTGCCTCTCTAGCAATCCTGCAAGCAGCTGTCACTGAAATTTAGCTTGGTCTTCCAGACCTTACCTTGACCTCCATTGTTCCTATTAACTGACATTTCTTAATTACATTTTGAACTGAGGAAAGGGCAACTTGAAAATGCTTTGATATCTTCTTATAGCCTTCTGCTTTGTGGGCCTCCACCATTTTTATTTTCAGTGTGCTAGGCAGCTGTTTAGAAGAAACCATTGCTGATGTTCTTGGCACAAGGTTAGAGACGGTTGCGTTTTTATGAAGCTGGAAAATTTGCATCACCTGGCCTTTCCTAACGATGATAGAGAACAAGCCACAACCTTAACAGGCTAATTACCAGGATGGTGTCCAGGAGGATCGGGATGCCGTCCGGGGGTGTGAGGCGGCCATTGGGCCGATGCAGCTGCGGCAGGGGACCTCTTTGGAAAATGGGGGGGAGAAGAGCCCACAGGTTTTTTGCTGGACCGCCTCCCAGAAGACTGCAGGCCTAGGACCGGGAGATGGGCCCCCCCCCGGTGGTGTGCGCCGGGTCACGCGCCGGGACTGCGCACAGGCACCGGAGTGCGCCGGTGAGTGGAAAGGACGAACTCACTGGGTCTGCACGCGGAGAGCTGAGCGCGCCGGTAAGCGGGGCCTGGGGTCGGCGCATGTATGGGCGGCCGAACTTCCGGCACGTCCGACGTTGCGAGCCAGGCGCATCATTTCCGCCACCACCTTTACAGACTAATTAGTCTGAAACCTTGGTCAACGTTATCTGCGCACACAAATCTCCAAACGTGCCCAAAATTTTGCATAGGCCCATTTTACTTTTTGTAATTTTTAAAATGAAAACAATGACAATATATATATTTTGGCCTAGAATACGAAGGAAATGTGATATCTTTAACATTAGGCCTTTTAAAGATAATTTTCCCCTCTCCCATGATAGCATCACCTGAGAGAGGGTCTCCGCCCACCAGGACAGGAAACCTACTGAATAAAAGGGCGGTACCTCTCCTTCGCATCAGTTAGGTTTTCTGTCCTCGTGGAAGCCTACAGCAGGTGCGGTACACTTACCCAGGATGGTGTCCAGGAGGATCGGGATGCCATCCGGGGGTGTAGGCGGCCATCGGGCCGCTGCAGCTGTGGCAGGGGACCTCTTTGGAAAAGATCCCACAGTTTTTTTGCTGGACCGCCTGCCAGAAGACTGCAGGCCTAGGACCGGGAGATGGGCCCCCCCTGGTGGTGTGCGCCGGGTCACGCGCCAGGACTGCGCACAGGCACCGCAGTGCGCCGGTGAGTGGAAAGGACGAACTCACCGGGTTTGCGAGCGGTAAGCTGAGCGCGCCGGTAAGCGGGGCCTGGGGTCGGCGCATGTACAGGCGCGGCATTTCCAGCACACGCGCAGGACGCCGAAAAGGAGGGGCGGTCCTGCAATGTGGACTAGCCGGTGACGCAAGAGGAGGGCGTGTGCAGGGCTTGGGAACCCTGTATGCGTCGTAAGAAAAAAAAAGAGAAGGAAGTCACAACGGAGACGGAGGAGGAGCCACCCAGTATTTAAAGGGGTGGCTCCACAATAATGGTGGCAATCGCTGTAGGTACTTCAGGCATGGAGTCACAACAGCAGCAGCCTCCACAACAGCAGCGCCAGTGGTTGCAGCAGCAGCAGGCGACATTGCAAGGCCATAAGCACAAGTCTGACCATTCAACTGATGGAGCGAGTCAGAAGTCTAAGTCAAGTCAGAAATCCTCCACCAGAGACAAGCGTTCTTCAGAACCTTCTCAGCCTGCGTCTCCGGTACCGTAGATTGATCCACGAGTGGTGAGTAATCTACGTGAATGTGACTAGTATTAAAGGACACCTTCTTTCTTTCTATTACCTTCATAGGAAAGGCCCCAAAAGCACACCTCCAAACAAAAGAGTAGGGAGTGTGCCATATGTAAGCAGGCTTTACCAGAAGCTAGTAGCAAGCCACTCTGCAGTCAGTGCATTCAACAGACCATAGCAGAGGAAACACCGGGGTTTGCTATGGACCTCAGGACCATTATTAGGTCTGAAGTTCAGGAGTCCTTAAAAGGTCTGATGACCGACAAACCACCGGTCAGACCGGAGTCTGTAGACTCGGAACCGGAAGAATCGGTTCAGCAGGAAGATAGTTCAAATTCAGGATCACTGTCTTCTTCCTTCTCTGATAATGAGATGGGAAGAAAGCCCTGTTTTTCTACAGAAGAAATGGACAAACTAGTTAAATCTAATAAAACTGTCATGGGCATATCAGACCCCAAGCAGGCTAGATCCCTCCAGGATATTATGTTCGGAGGCCTGAGTCAGAAGAAGAGGCGTTGTTTTTCCGGTCAATGAGAATATTCAATTGCTCATTGATAGAGAATGGAGGAAGCCGGAGAGAAAGGGGCCACTACCATCTTCTTCAAAGAAAAGATACCCCTTTGAGGAAGAGAACACCTTAATATGGGACAAGGCCCCGAAAATTGATGTGGCAGTAGCCAAAGCGGTTAAAAATTCTACACTGCCATTTGAGGATTTATGTACCCTCAAAGATCCGCTAGACAGGAAGGCCGAAACCTTCCTCAAGCAGGCATGGGAGTCCTCAGCGGGATCATTAAAACCAGCCATTGCAGCCACATGCACCGCATGGTCATTGATGATATGGTTGGAGCAGCTCGTTGATCATCTTAGAGATAAAACCCCCAGGAAAGAGATTTTAGCGGAGCTACCGTTATTACAGGGCGCACTTCTTACTTATCGAACGCCTCAGCGGACTCAGTAAGGCTAGCGGCTAGGTCAGCCAATCTGGCTAACGCAGTGCGTAGAGCCCTATGGCTTAAGAGCTGGCCAGGAGACGCTCAGTCTAAGACCAAGCTGTGCTCTATTCCTTGTGACAGAAAATTTCTCTTTGGGAAGACCTTGGATGACATTTTGAAGAAAGCAGCGGACAAGAAGAAGGGATTTCCGACAGTGTCGAGACCGCAGTTCAAAAGCTCCTTTCGGAGAAGGCGTTATAGCAGAAACAAGCCATCCAAGGATACACAAAGCTGGAGAGCGAGAAGGCCCTTTAATAGAGGCTTCATGTTCGGAGAGTCATCTTCAAAGAGCAGAAAAAGTGCCAAGTGATAGGCTGCCCCAGGTGGGAGGAAGGCTGTCCTACTTCCTAACCGCCTGGGAGAAGATGTCGGTCAACAGCTGGATCCTCGGCATTATAAAATCAGGACTCAGATTGGAGTTTGCTTCAGTACCCAGGCACAGGTTCAAGGTCTTATCCCCCAGATCCGAGAAAGAACAGCAAGCTCTGGAGGCCGAAGTATTTTCATTAATTCAAAAGAAGGTGCTGATAGAGGTGCCGGTTCAGCAGGAGGGGAGGGGATTTTACTCTCCCTGTTTCTGATCAAAAAACCAGACCAATCTTACAGTCAACCTGAGAGGCCTCAACAAATTCTTGGCCTACAGGCCATTCAAGATGGAATCCGTAAAGACTGCAATCAAGGTGTTGTTTCCAGTGTTGTTTATGAGCGTCTTAGACCTCAAAGACGCCTATTATCATGTTCCTATCCATCAGGAACACCAGCAATACTTAAGAGTGGCAGTACGTCTAAAAGGTCGGCTAAGACATTTTCAATACAGGGTACTGCCCTTCGGCCTATCCATGGCCCCGAGAATATTTACCAAAATTATTCTTGAAGTTACAGCATGCCTGCGGGAAAAGGACATTCTAATTATACCTTACTTAGACGATTTCTTAATAATCTGCAGATCGGAGCAGGAGTGCAGATCCAATCTAAGATTCATTCAAATCACCATGTCCGATCTAGGCTGGATAATAAATATAGAAAAATCAAGACTCCAACCCAGGAGGGTTCACTCCTTCTTGGGTCTTACTATAGACTCGGAGAAACAACCGTGCCTCCTTCCAGAGGAAAAGAAGAGGAAGATGATGAAATTAATATCAGCAGCATTATCCAGACCAACTATGTCCCTCAGACAGGCCAAGTCCCTCTTAGGCTCCATGACTTCATGCATTACGGCGGTGCAATGGGCCCAGTAGCATTCCTGGTCTCTACAGCAACATGTCTTAGAAGGGGAGATATGACTATCAGGACATCTGGAAGGGAAGATGACACTATCCCAAGAAACCTTAAGCACCATAGCATGGTGGCTGGATCCAAGAAATCTGTCACGTGGTGTCCCATGGTCCCTTCCGGTATCGGATGTCATAATAACGGATGCGAGTGCAGAAGGGTGGGGAGCACATCTAAGGGACAATGTGATACAGGGAATCTGGACCAAAGCGCAAGCAGCAAACTCCTCAAATTACAGGGAGTTACTTGCCATCAAGGAAGCAGTATTGGAATTCCTTCCCAGACTAAGAGGCAATCACATCCGTATCCTGTCGGACAACAGAATCTCAGTAGCCTACATAAATCATCAGGGAGGCACAAGATCCAGACCCTTGATGACATTAACCCGGCAGATTCTACAAGTGATGGAGAGACGCCAGTTCCAGATTTCAGCCTTACACATAAGGGGGAAGGACAACGAGGAGGCAGATTTCCTCAGCAGAATGACTCTGAAACAAGGGGAATGGGAACTAAATCAATCAGTGTTCCAGCAGATTGTGAGTCTCTGGGGCAACCAGTGATAGACCTTTTTGCGAACAGGAAAAACAAGAAAACCAGCAGATTCTGTTCCCTAGACCCAAAGGAAAGACCTTATGCTGTAGATGCACTGCAGATCCCTTGGGACTTCTACCTAGCTTACGCTTTCCCCCCAATGATGCTGATCCCGACAGTACTCAGGAAGATTCGGGAGGAGAAGGCGAGGATCATACTCAGCTCCCTTCTGGCCAAAAAGGCCTTGGTTCTCATGGCTGAGGAAGATGTCCCTGACAGACCCCTGGGTTCTCCCGGATATCCCAGGTCTCCTCAAGCAGGGCCCAGTAGTTCACCTTCACTTGACGGCCTGGAATTTGAGAGGTCATTATTGATACAGAAGGGGTTTTCACCGGGACTGATCAATATGTTAATGCAGAGCAGAAAACCCATAACCACGAGAATTTATGGCAGAATATGGGCAAAGTTTCTAAGCTTTTCAGGACACCGATTGGGAGGTCCAATCCTGATTAAGCTAATATTGGAATTCCTCCAGAAAGGAATGGAAATGGGGCTAGCCACTAGCACCCTTAAGGTGCAGGTATCAGCATTAGGGGCCCTGTTTAACCACAATCTAGCGTCAAACAGATTGGTAGTCAGGTTCATTAAAGCCTGTCAGAGATCTAGACCAGCGCCAGGCCCAAGATTTCCCCCTTGAGATCTAAATTTAGTGTTGGAAGCGCTGACAAAATCTCCCTTTGAACCCCTACAGGAAATTTCTAACAAAAACCTGACTCAAAACGGTGATCCTGATAACTTTGACGTCAGCACGTAGAGTTAGTGATCAACAGGCTCTGTCCATAGATCCGCCGTTCATGCAGATATTAGAGGATAGGGTCGTATTGAGACCTGATCCGGCCTATCTCCCAAAGGTGGCCTCTAGATTTCACAGGAGTCAAGAGGTTATACTGCCCTCCTTCTTCAGTGAGCCAACATCAGAGGAAGAATGTAAATTCCACACATTAGATTTAAGGAGAACCCTTCTACACTATCTAGATAGGACCAGTCAAGATAGGAAGAGCAAGTCCTTATTTGTGTCTTTTCAAGGTGGAAGGAAAGGGTGTAGTATCACAAAGGGATCTTTAGCTATATGGATTAGGGATGACATTAGCTTAGCCTACACATCTAGTAAGACACCGATACCACAGGATCTGAGAGCCCATTCCACCAGGGCCGTGGCAACCTCCTGGGCTGAGAGGGCGGAGGTTTCCATTGAAGAAATATGTAATGTGGCCACATGGTCTACCCCTACTACTTTTTATAAACATTACCGACTTGATCTGTACTCCTCTGCTAGCCTGTCTTTCGGTAGGAAGGTGCTGGAAGAGGCTATCCCTCCCTAGGGTGCTTCAGTCTATATAAATCTCTCAGGTGGTGCTGTCATGGGAGAGGGGAAAAATCTAAGTTACTTACCGTTAACGGGATTTTACAGAGCCCATGACAGCACCCTTGAATTCCCTCCCTCGCTTCTGTCACTTATGGTGTGCACTAATTAGGGGTGTTAAGTAAAATGTATTTGGTGGAAGTTATACTAACTAATTTGTCTGGAGGTCCTCTCGTGCTCTGGAACCGAACTGATGCGAAGGAGAGGTACCGCCCTTTTATTCAGTAGGTTTCCTGTCCTGGTGGGCGGAGACCCTCTCTCAGGTGGTGCTGTCATGGGCTCTGTAAAATCCCGTTAACGGTAAGTAACTTAGATTTTCATCTTCAACTTGCTTAACAGTTCCAATAACAGTAATTTTGACCAGAGGTGCCCAAAGTTTTACATGCCACTGTATGCTTTCAGAACATTAGAATAATTTACAACATTTGTATGTGATAGACGGACTTTAAAGAGGTTGATGCTGCATGCAGGGGTCTGCGCAGGGCAGAAGATTATGTCACTCATATAGGGTTGAATGCAGGGATGCTGCACCGGAAAGAGAGTGATGTGATTCGCATGGTGCTGCATCCAGAGGGTCTGCTCGGTGCAGGCGGTAATGTTACTGGCATGGGGTTACATGCTGGGCAGCTGTGTGGGAAGGGTGTGATGTAACTCTCGTGCTATTTGCTTTCATCATCATTTATCTCCAGCGTGGCTTAAGCCCCCGTCTCACACAGCGATCTCGCTAGCGAGATCGCTGCTGAGTCACCATTTTTTGACGCAGCAGCGAAGTCCCCAGCGATATCGCTGTGTGTGACATTCAGCGACGATCAGCCCCCCTGCTGGGTATCGCTGAATGTCCTGGACATTTTTTTGATCGCTGGTCTCCCGCTGGCAGGCACGCATCGCTGCGTGTGACAGGCGGGAGATCAGCGGTCCGCTGGTAACCAAGGTACACAGCGGGTTTCCAGGCGCGGGGCTGTGCCTGGAAACCCGCAGTGTACGTTGGATACCAGCGCCCTGATGCAGGGAGCTGGTAACCAAGGTACACAGCGGGTTTCCAGGCACCGCGCAGCTCCTGGAAACCAGATGTGTACCTTGGTTACCAGCTCCCTGCATCAGGGCGCTGGTATCCAACGTACACTGCGGGTAACTAAGCGATGTTACCCGCAATGTCGCTGTACTGATCGCTGCCCTGAGCTGCCTGTTTGGCAGCTCAGCAGCGATCATGTAGCGACACACCAGAGATCCTGATCGGTGTCGGGATCGCTGGTGTATCGCTATGTGAGACCTGGGCTTTAGCTCTACGTATTGATTTGTAAAGTTCATTGTTCTACATTTGTGAATAAACATATTTATATCTTTATCCTTTTTGCTAACTTATTTATATATGTGTTCTAATAAAACTATTTGAGAACTACGGGTTACATTTTTATTTCTAGAATTATAAAATTTAGTGTGACATTAGTGAAAAGTAACTGCCAGTTGGATATGTATCAGTGGGTGTTCACACATTGCTATTTGTTGGGGAAACTATCTGCAGCAAAGTCCTCACCAGTAGACCCACACTAAATCATTCAGATCTCTCTGACAATTTCTTTTTTGTCTTCAGCAGCTTTTAAAACACCACTCCAGCGGGGGATTTTTATTGCAGCCCTGACTAGAGTGGTGCTTCTAATCCTAGGTCCCTGCATCTAGTATTATACAGTACTTACCCACCACCGTCCTCATCTTCTTTCAGCGCCGTTCCCGTCAGTCTCCGGCAGTTTGTGACCTGCTGAGCTGAAACAATCGAGTGTTTGCTGGGTGAGCTGGAGGTCACTTTTCAATGCAAGTTCATAGGAGCCTTTTTCTGGCCTCATTCTGGCTCTCATAGATTTATACTGAGCGCTTGTGACTGTGACTTCTGGGCAGTCAGAAATTGTTTTCACAAGACGTGACCAGAGCGGCGCCAATAACAGGTGGGTGAAGATGGCGAATAAGTATAAGTCCATGTGCACATGTTGACTATTTGGTCAGTTTTTTACCTCAGTATTTGTAAGGCAAAACCAGCAGTGGGTGATAAATACAGAAATGGTGACGTGTTTCTATTATACTTTCTCTCTGATTGTTTCACTCGTAATTTTGGTGTCCAAATGCTTATGTAAAATACTGACCAAAAACTGAACGTGTGAACATGGTCTTGTCAGGGACAATAGATTAGTAGCATCACTCCATCACTGAAAAAAAGTGGTGCTTTATACAAAAAAGCAAAAATGTGAGACTCGCTTATTTATTTATCATTATTACTATTATTATTTATTGCTATAGCGCCATTTATTTCATGGTGCTTTACATGTGAGGAGGGGTATACATAATAAAAAAAAAGTACAGTAATCTTAACAATACAAGTCATCGACTAGTACAGGAGGAGAGAAGACCCTGCCCACGAGGGCTCACAATCTACAAGGGATAGGTGAGGATACGGTAGGTGAGGGTAGAGTTGGTCGTGCAGTGGTTTGGTCGATTGGTGGTTACTGCAGGTTGTAGACTTGTCGGAAGAGGTCAATTTATTAGGTCCCAAAGGTCCCAGCAGTTTCTCTTGGTATATCCTGGCCTTAGCTGTCAACTTAGCTTTCCATGCAGCATATACAGGCTGATCAGGTGTAGACGTCATATGCGACAAAACAATTTTTACAGATTTTTTTTAAGGACCATCAGTTGCAGTGGGTATGAGTGCCAGTGAATCCATAAGACAGGTTCTGGCAGATATCACAGTACATATTTGACAGAGGGGTAAAAAATACTCTTCTTACCAATTTTGAGGAGTATTTTGAGTCAAGAAGGGGGACATAATTTGCAGTAATTCAAATATATAGTACAAAAATGAGTGTACATCTACATACATACATCAGACCTGGGCAAAGTGCTGCCTGCGGACCACATGAAGTCCCCACGATCTGCACAACATGGCCACCCTCCTCCGCCTGGTGTCCAAGGTTGCCAGCTGTCCACAAATTCCAGGGCAGTCCATAAAAATATGGCACTTTTGTTACTGGTCTTAAAGGAAAGGTGCTACAATTTTTATTTTTTGCATTAATAATTACTGATTATATAATAAATTTTTGATATAAAATTAAATGCACTAACAGGCAGGTGGCAGTTGCTACTGTTATGATTTGGTAACTGAGGAGGACATGAGCAAAACATCAAGGCTGCCGAACACCTAAGAGGTTGGAAACTAATGGGTTTGCTGATCCCTAAACTAACCGCACAACTGGAAGCAGCCGTGGAGCGTACCTACGGTGTTCCTAGACGCCTCGGCACAGCCGGAGAGCTAGCTACACCTAAAGATAGAAACAGGAAAGCTAACTGCCCCGGAGTAGAGCCTCAAAGGAATAGGCAGCCCCCAAACATATAATGGCAGTTAGACAAGACGAAACACAAACACAGGCAGAAAATACTGCCTAAATAGGACAGGACAGGACAGAATGCTATCTGCAACCCAGCAAAACCCTAGCAAAACTTCCAACACTTCTGATTTAAAAAATGCTGAGATCATACGATCTCGCCACCCACTAAATCAGATCTTAGTGTGAACAAGGCTAACCCCAGCCACTCAAAAAGCAGGGAAAGAGCAATTGAACATTTAAATAACAGTGGCTACTGAAAAACAGAGAGTAGCACAGGCCCCAGGAGGAGACCCGGCTAACCTCCACAAAGGTGCAGACAAAAATGGAAATAGCAAACACAATAGAAACAAGCAGAAAATATCTTATCTGAAGGTAGCAGATGAAGGAAAGACACCAGCAGACTTCCAAATGAACCAGGAAACAACAATTGATCACCGGCGAGGATCATGGGAAGTCAGCTCCCTTATATCAGCCCAGTCAGTGACTCCTGATTGCCAGTCATCGCTGGCAGGTGAGGAGGACCTGTCATTAGATACAGCCTCAGTACCTTGAGCAACCACCAGAGGGAGCCTCAGCTCAGAAATTGTCTCCAACATGTTAACAACACGCTACCTACCTGCCTGTTTTGCCTGGCACTGTTCTTCAATTGCACAGAGCAGTCAGTACTGCTCCTGCCAGCATTTCAGCTGACTCTTCTGACATCACGTCAACAGAGCACTGGCTTTCTTTCCGACCTGCTCTGTCGACAAGGTGTGACTGCAGTTGTAATGCTGATTGACACCCTGCTCCCCGAGTTAGACAGCAGTGTTCCGCTGTCAATCAAATTGACTTCAGCAGACATGCCCCATCAACAGGGCAGAAAAGAAGCTACTGCTCTGTTGATGTGACGTCAGAAGACACTGGAGTAGTCTGTGACTGTTTGGTAATGGCTAAGGGCACAATAGGCAGGTAGATAGCAACTGGTGCTTAGGCACTTTTTTTTTACAAAGTCTCAGGGATAACTCCTTTAACTTATTCTTCAGCCACTGGGGGCTGCCACTTGCCTTTGCTAGTCGCTCTCCGACAGCATCTCCTACACTGTGGCTGCATCCAGCTGTGATCTGGGCATGCCGCCTGTATGTGGATCAACCCCTAGGGCCTGAGGTTACTCGACCCGGGCCGGGTAGTTCTTAAAGGGGAAGTCAAAGCAGCAGTGACCTGGTCCGTGGCCCTGGGCGTGCATTAAAATTGTCAAAGATGATGGTGGGGGTAGTTTGTAGGGGAATTAGTTTGTGATGCCACCTGTGGTGTTCGGCTATATATGGCCGACAGTGTGGTTCAGGTTCACTGGGGCGGATGGTGATGCAGCAGAGATGTTACTGCTCTCCACGGTAGAGCTGGCCCCAGGGCAGATATAACAGTCTGTTCAGGTAGTGGTGAACGTTGAGGTGCAGAGAATAAGCAAGGGACACAGAAAAGTGCAGTTTTCTTTACCTTTTACCCTTTCTTGGTAGGTGAACATGCAATCCGGGGTACTAGCTACAGATGATAGCAGGAGTCTGGCTCGCCTGGGAGCATTCAGGGGATCCACCCTGCCAAGTGGGGTTAGAGGCCTTCCTGTTGCACTCTCTTTTCTGGTCCCTTCTGCCTGTAACTAAGCTGCGACCCTCTCCTGCATGTTGGCTTTTACGTGTATGGCAAACAGCGTGAGCCTATCACAGGCACTGTCTGTTCACTGGCAGCCCTGGGCTCTTGGTCTGCTGGGGTGCCTCCAGGTGTTTGGAGTGGTCAGGGAGCTTGCAGTCCCCTGCCCTCCAGATTCGACTGTCGGGGCGTACAGCACCCGCACAGCCCAGGACTCTGGCGTCCTTTTTACCAGTGCTCCATTCTGGGATCAGCTCTGACACAGCTGCAATTCCCAGAGCCCTTGTCTCTGCTCCTCTCTCTTCCCTCTGCTCAGACTAACTCCTGACTGACTTTCCAGAACAATCTCCTTACCCCAGCACTAACTTCTCCCACCAACTGTCACTCCCTTAGGCTCTGCCCCTTTTGTTCTGGAGTTCAAACAAGTGTTGTGTTATGTCCCATGAATGAGACATTTTACAGACTGTCCTGTGTATTTTACATGCTGTATTGCAGTCTCTCATATTGTTTACTGTTGCTATGTGTCCCTGTGTTTGCATAGCTGAAATCCTCCCTTTACATCAAGTTTGTCCCTTCTGTCTCTCTGTCTCCCTCTTCTGGTGTGATGTCATTTCCTTCTTCTTTCTCCTGTGTTTCATTCTCCATCTTGATTTTATCAGAATCACATGTGTTTTCAGTCTGTCTGAAGAAAGTCTTTTTTACCTGCTGCTGTTTGCATGCATTCAACAAGAATTCTTAAAGAAATCAAAGTCTCTTCTGGATTCTTCATAACATGTGTGCCGGCAGCTGAGTTAAGCTATCTGCGATCGTCACCAATTGTAAGTAAGGTAAAGAGATCCGGCATCTCACAGAGCCATAGTTACAGCCACAGGCCCCGGGACAGAATAGTAAAAAAGACTCTTCAGATTCATCTGTAAAACCCACAGCTTCTATAAAGCTACAGAACTTCCTGCAGAGCATCCACTCTCAACATATAAGAGTCTATACAGCTCCCCTTCTCCCTGTGCAGCAGGATGGCTGAAGGAATGACTACACGGTCTCTGCCAGACCCATTGTCAGAGGAAGAGTGCATAGACCCTAATCCACCATTTAGTGAGAAGGCTAGACGTGTCACAAAGCCAACATGGAAAATAAGGGAGAATCTAGAATCCAGTAAACATGATCTTCTCCGTGCAACAGCAGAGCTATGGCAAAAACTCTTATGCCACATAAATAGCCTATCTCAGCCTGCTTCTCTCCAACGACCACTGGAGGGAGCTCTCGCACAACTGTGCTCAGATTATCAATGTTATGCAGAAATAACAGACCAATATATGGCAGTGTTAAAAAGACTTAACCCATCAGTTACCTGCAAAGAGCTGCAAGCTTTCCAAAAACTTAACTCTGAGAGAGAAAGCATGGTGCGCGATATAAAAGCCAAAACAGAGGCAAGAATCGCACTAATAGCCGAGATGTCATCTTGCATTTCTGGCTCTGCCAGACAGTCAAAGCGACCATCTAAGTCACGCTCTTCAAAATACTCAACCCTCAGCGAACAGCTCATAAAAGCACGTGCGGAAGCTGAGGCCACTAAAATACAAGCTGCCTTTGCTCAAAAGGAAACTGAAATGAAAACTGAGGCAACTAAAATACAAGCTTCCCTAGAGGCCACTAAAATACAAGCTGCCCTAAAGGCCCTAGAGAAGGAACGCCAACACGCCATAGCCATGGCAAAGTTAAAGGTCCTGGAACAAGCCATCAGTGAGAGCCAAAGAGACAGCATCAGTTTAAGTGTTTTTGATACTGAAGACCCTCTTAAGCGTACTAGAGACTATGTACAAAGCCAACACAGCGCTATCCCTGCTCCTGCAATCCTTCCTGACCACACTGATGCTCCCCTGAGACAACAGGACACAGAGCGTTTATTCCCATCCTGCACCCAAGGTCAGTACAATTACAATACGCTGCCAATCTTGTATCCTGATCCACCTCTGTGCACCGAAATGTACCAGAAACCTGCAAATCACCAAATCTTATACTCAGAATCCTACGTACAGGCCAATATGCAGGCCAGTCACCACACTCCGGTCAATCACACAATTCCAGTCCCATGTGTAGCAGAAACTAAGCTCATTAAGCCAGTTAATGGACTGAACGCCTACGCTGCCCCATACGTACCTGCATTCCCAGGTCAAATCACAGACTGTATGAACAAAGCTATCCAGCCAGCATCGGTCCTTCCAAAATCTGAGAATGCTGATATGACTGGCCTCGCAAGGTACATGATTCGGCGCCATCTAACTAAGACCGGTCTTACAGAGTTTGACGATAAACCTGAGAACTACAGGGGTTGGAAGTGTACCTTTGAAACCACGATCAGTGATCTCGGCATCACCGCCGCTGAAGAGCTAGACCTGCTAATCAGGTGGCTTGGGCCACAATCCACGGATCGGGTCAAGAGACTTAAATCTGTCCACATCAGTAATCCCATTGCTGGTCTCACTGCTGCATGGAAGAGGCTAGAAAGAAGCTATGGCAGTCCTGAGGTCATAGAAAGGGCCCTGTTCAAACGACTAGAGGATTTTCCAAAGGTATCTAATAAAGACAGTACAAGGTTCCAAGAGCTCAGCGACCTCCTGTTAGAGCTTCAGCTGGCCAAAGCAGACCCATACCTTCCTGGCCTCAGCTACCTGGACACTGCTCATGGGGTAACCCCAATAGTTTCCAAGCTGCCGTCCAATATCCAAAATAAGTGGGCCATGCTTGGATCAAAATACAAAAGGGAAAACCAAGTCTCCTTCCCTCCATTTTCCTACTTCTGCGAGTTCATCGAAAATATTGCAGACTGTAAGACTGATCCAAGTTTTTCCTATGGAGAACACAGCGACCCTGTTTCATCTACTAAACACGACAGTCCACGTCTTAACTACAGGAGCCACCAAGCTCCAATGTCCATCAAGAAGACTGATGTTCTTCCGGCACCTTCAGTATCACAAGATAAGAGCGACAAAGGTGAGAAGGTTGAGAATCCTAATCGCCAGTGTCCAATTCACCAACTGCCACATCCCCTGAAGAAGTGCATCGGTTTCAGGAAGAAGCCCCTTCAAGAACGAAAGGAGCTCTTGAAGAAGTTTGGAGTATGCTTCAGGTGCTTGCGCCTCTACCGAACATCTTGCTAAGGACTGTGTCATCCCCATCAAGTGTCTAGAGTGCGACAGCGAAGACCACGTACAGGCGCTCCATCCATCACAGCCTGACTCTGCGTCTTCACCTTCTCCCACCACAAGCCATGGCGGGGAGAGTACAGACCAAGTGACAAGCCATGTTGCGGTATCTTCCTCATGCACCGATGTCTGTGGAGAAGGTCTTCGAGACAAGTCCTGTGCGAAGATTTGCCTGTCATGGGTGTATCCTAAGGGCCATCCAGAGAAGGCAGTCAAGGTGTACGTTAGCCTGGATGACCAGAGCAACAAATCATTAGCCAGGTCAGAACTCTTTGACTTGTTTGACTTAAAAGGAGACGTCTATCCCTACACCTTGGGCACCTGCAGCGGCGTTTTACAAACCTCTGGAAGAAGGGCCAGTGGCCTCATAATAACTTCTCTTGAGAAAGGCGCCACGGAGATACCACTACCCACGCTTGTAGAGTGTAACCAAATACCATTCAATAGGGAAGAAATCCCAACACCAGAAGTCGCTCTTCAGCATCCTCATCTCAGAATGATAGCCAAAGAGATGCCACCCCTGGATGATAAGGCAGACATCCTAATTCTCCTCGGCAGAGACATTATACGATTGCACAAGATGCGTCAACAAATCCACGGACTACTCAATGAACCATATGCCCAGCGCCTCGAGCTGGGCTGGGTCATCATTGGCAACGTCTGTAGTGACCAGACAAAGAATCAGAACGACATCTCCTCTTACAAAACCGTTATCACGTCGGATGACAACGACTTGTCCTCCCTGTCATACTCACGTCACCAATGGATGAAGGAGAAGTCAAACGACACTACGTGTCAACGGCAACCATCCAATATTTCAAGTCTGCTTTATCCTCGAGACTACAACCTCGAGATAACAGCATTCGATCCTTCAACCAAGGACAACAACTCACTACCTACAGAGGGAGACAAAGTGATCATCAGGGTCATGAGCGTCAAACCCACCGAAGACAACTATAACAGCTGGGTAGCTCCCTCACCTTCTCTTCCAGCAAAGACTAAGTTGCCAAGGGATCTACAGCAAGTAACTGCTAAGTTCCCAACCTTTGATACCCATCTCCATCACAAGCCTGGTCAAACCGAAGCCATGCTAGACTTCAGTGCTCAGAGTGAGAGCCCCTCTCTTAACAGCCTACCTCTGACCGATGGTGCCAGCGTTTTCCCCACGCAATTCAGCCTCAGCTCACTGGCGGATGTTGAACAAGACACGTTCACTTCCCAAGCATCACCCTGTAAGGAACTTGCTATCAAACGAGGAGCTTCGCCTGTTGAAAACAGCATCGACGGTCCTCTCGGGTTTAAGACACCCATCGCAGTTCTAGGCAGGGTACCACTAGGACAGCTTGCTACTCCGGATATCAACGGGAACACTATGCTACCATCTCAGAGACAGCAAAGATGGGAGACGGCGAAGAAGTCTCTAAAGGCCTTACAACAAGTCCTGCCCCGTAGTTCTGTAAAGACTCTTTCAACCATCATCAAGAGACAAGTCTACCTTTCCTACGACGTGTCTACGAAGACTACAGCTGCAGGAGCCTCTCCCAGCGCTTCAGAAACCGGCAAAAAGGTACAGAAGCTGAGCTCTCTTTACCCCGGACATCCTTTCAGCTGGTCAGCCATCCTATCTGCTGACATACATTTCAGGCAAATCATCTGCTGGCTCCTTCGAGCAGGAGTCACGTGATCTTAGCTTCGTCTCTGAACTCAGCTCACGGCAGGGAGCCTACCGCCATATACTCCTCCAGCTGTGTTGGAACATTGTAATATTTTAACTTTCTCCAGCGGATTATTGGGTTGGTGGAAGTGTTTGCACGTTGCTGCTTCCCCAATCCGAAGATGGGTTTTCGTTTGGACTTGGACTATTCCGCTGTTGAGGACTTCATGCCTCCAACTGAACATTGGACCATGCCAATTGGACTTCAACTGTTGTTGTTATTACCTGCATGCTTGTTTTTTCCTTTTGTCTTTCAGGTCTACAGTGACATCTCCAGTGGACATCATAAAATTATGAAATCTATAGATTTCAGACGGGGAGTGTTATGTCCCATGAATGAGACATTTTACAGACTGTCCTGTGTATTTTACATGCTGTATTGCAGTCTCTCATATTGTTTACTGTTGCTATGTGTCCCTGTGTTTGCATAGCTGAAATCCTCCCTTTACATCAAGTTTGTCCCTTCTGTCTCTCTGTCTCCCTCTTCTGGTGTGATGTCATTTCCTTCTTCTTTCTCCTGTGTTTCATTCTCCATCTTGATTTTATCAGAATCACATGTGTTTTCAGTCTGTCTGAAGAAAGTCTTTTTTACCTGCTGCTGTTTGTATGCATTCAACAAGAATTCTTAAAGAAATCAAAGTCTCTTCTGGATTCTTCATAACATGTGTGCCGGCAGCTGAGTTAAGCTATCTGCGATCGTCGCCAATTGTAAGTAAGGTGAAAGAGATCCGGCATCTCACAGAGCCATAGTTACAGCCACAGGCCCGGGGACAGAATATGTTGGATGCTGTGTATTACCTCGCATGGGGACCTCTTCCTGCTTCCAGGCATGACATCACCACCCTATAGAGGGAGGTAATGTCACCGTGGCAACCGGACTCTGGGGTGCCACATTTGTCCATGTCACAACTGCCAGAGTATATCAACGCCATTTTATTGAAGCCCGCAGCTATGCTGTGAGCTTCACTTTCCCCTTGTCACCACCCACAGTGCGAGCAGTGACAGGAGGTCTAGGATGAGGTGAGTATCGGCGGGAGTAAGCGGAGTTCACAGCCTGACAGTAGTAGTACAGTACCAGGCTGCTGATCACCACTCCCCACTGCTTTCACCACAGGTGTTTAGAGCGCAGCAGAGTAATCGTCACACTGCTATACTCTGATCACTGATACAACTTTGCTGTGTCACTGTAATACTCTGAAGGAGGCTTACACTAACATAACCAATCATGTATCTAATGTCATCAGGTATGGTATGCCTCAGAGAGTGTATCTATATACTATATATATCTCACATATATACAATATATACAATCACACATGTATATGTAGAAAGACATACAGTACAGACAAAAAGTTTGGACACACCTCATTTAAAGATTTTTCTGTATTTTCATGACTATGAAAATTGTAAATTCACACTGAAGGAGTCAAAACTATGAATTAACACATGTGGAATTATATACTTAACAAAAAAGTGTGTAACAACTGAAATTATGTCTTATATTCTAGGTTCTTCAAAGTAGCCACCTTTTGCTTTGATGACTGCTTTGCACACTCTTAGCATTCTCTTGATGATCTTCAAGAGGTAGTCACCGGAAATGGTTTTCACTTCACAGGTGTGCCTTGTCAGGTTTAATAAGTGGGATTTTTGGCCTTATAAATGGCGTTGGGACCATCAGTTGTGTTGTGCAGAAGTCTGGTGGATAAACAGCTGATAGTCCTACTGAATAGTCTGTTAGAATTTGTATTATGGCAAGAAAAAAGCAGCCAAGTAAAGAAAAACGAGTGGCCATCATTACTTTAAGAAATGAAGGTCAGTCAGTCCGAAAAATTGGAAAAACTTTGAAAGTGTCCCCAAGTGCAGTTGCAAAAACCATCAAACGCTACAAAGAAACTGGCTCACATGAGGACCGCCCCAGGAAAGGAAGACCAAGAGTCACCTCTGCTTCTGAGGATAAGTTTATCCGAGTCACCAGCCTCAGAAATCGCAGGTTTACAGCAGCCCAGATTAGAGACCAGGTCAATGCCACACAGAGTTCTAGCAGCAGACACATTTCTACAACAACTGTTAAGAGGAGACTTTGTGCAGCAGGCCTTCATGGTAAAATAGCTGCTAGGAAACCACTGCTAAGGACAGGCAACAAGCAGAAGAGACTTGTTTGGGCTAAAGAACACTGTGAGGAACTCAGCCGGCCACCACACGGTAGCCCGGGTATCACAGCTTCTGATACCACCGCCGCTACCAAATGTGACGGACGATCCCTTTCCTCCCACGTCACCAATGGGACGTAACTCCACAGGTACAGCTCTCCGGCGCCCCCCTTTGTCTCTCAGGTCAGTAAGAGAACTGCACCTAGAGCAAATGGCTGCCGGGGAAGGTGTCCTGCTACCCACTGGGTATTCTAAGATTCGTGATCAGAGTAAAAGCATCAGCCCAAGATTAATTTTATGGTTTAATTTGCCTTAAGGGCGCACTAGATAATTACAGAAATATACAGTAAAGCTATACAACGTAACTACAATGGAATGGCAGTCAGAGTAAAAATACAACAATAATGTACAAGGCTTAAAGGTATAAGCTATGGATCAATATTACCGGGTATTATGGTCATGGGAAGGCCTTGGCTCTGCCATTCCCAGGTACAGTCTTCCGTTCCTGAATAGTCCCTTTCCTAGACCATCTTCTTGGCTTCTGTGTGTGAAATGGAATGAGACCAGCAGCCTGGTCATGGCTAGTTCTTAAACCTGCTAGGCCCATCCCCATTGCTTTGAAGCACGCATATTAATTGGCCTGCAATTCATATGGAGCAGGAAACAATGCCTGAGCTTGGGCTATTTACCATACGACTGACCATCTCATTCAGTCACTGGCCTAGACTAATTAGCATGTAAAGGCCTATTGATTCCTAGTGGACATCAAAACCTGTCGTACTGGATATGCTAATAGGCCCTGTGTAGCTAAAAGTCTGTGGCTGTGTGAACTGACAAAATGGAGGCTGGTACAGGCCCTATACAAAATGGCGACAATCTTTTCCTTACACCTCCCTGCTTTTGAGGGCGCTAGGGGGTATCACATTCCTGTGTTCCCCCGTGCGCCCTACCGCACCCTCTCTTTGGCTAGGGTGGCAGATCCACGAGGATTTCTGACTCTCTGTCCTCTCCTTCCTCTGGAAGGTTGCACACTGGGCGAGCATAAGCCTCCCGCTCATGATGGGCCTTCATCATGTTCACATGGAAGGCCTTCCTCCTTCCACGGGCGTGGTCCAGGGTGACCAGGTAGGTGACGGCGTTGAGCTGCTCGTGCACGAGGTATGGACCCTCCCAGGCCGCCTGAAGCTTGTTTTGTGGTACGGGGACCAGTACCCACACCTTTTGACCCACCTGGTAGGTCCGCTCACAAGCATTCTGGTCGTACCATCGCTTCTGGTCAGCCTGAGCTTGGGCCATATTGTCATGCACCAGCCGTGTCAAGGCCATCATTCGGTCCCGGAAGCGCACGACATACTCAATGACCGACACTCCAGGGGTGGCTAAATCCCCTTCCCATGCTTCCTTCACCAGAGCAAGGGGCCCCCGTACACGTCACCCATACAGGAGCTCAAAGGGGGAGAACCCCGTTGAGGCCTGTGGAACCTCCCGGTAGGCAAACAGCAGGTGTGGGAGATACCGCTCCCAGTCTCTCCCGTGGGAGTCGACCAACATCTTCAGCATCTGCTTTAAGGTGCCATTGAACCGCTCACACAAGCCATTGGTCTGTGGGTGATACGGGCTGGCCACCAGATGTTGCACCTGTACCTGCTTACAGAGAGACTCCATCAGCTGCGACATGAACTGGGTCCCTCGGTCGGTGAGCATTTCCTTGGGAAACCCCACTCTGGAGAAAATCTCCAGTAAGGCAGTGGCCACTTTGTCGGCCCGAATGGACGACAAAGCTACCGCCTCCGGGTACCGGGTGGCATAGTCCACTACCGTTAGTATGAAGCATTTCCCGGAGCGGCTGGGAGTGGACAGAGGTCCAATGAGATCCACAGCCACCCTCGAGAAAGGCTCTTCGATGATGGGCAGAGTTACCAGTGGGGCTTTGGGGTGCGGCCCCGCCTTCCCCACCCTCTGACAGGTGTCACACGAACGGCAGTAGGCTATCACCTCGGTCCTCATTCCAGGCCAGTAGAAATGCTGAGCTAGCCTGGCCCTGGTTTTAGTGATCCCTAAGTGTCCGGCCATTGGAATCTCGTGTGCGATCCGCAACAATTCCGCCCTGAACGGATGGGGCACCACTAACTATCGGTCCCTGGGCCACGCCTCCGGTGAACCCTGCTGGACCGTTACCCGGTACAGCCGTCCCTGGTCCCAGACCACTCGCTCGCGGTCGGACTCCAGGGGAGGCTGTGCCGCCTGTTCCTTGAGAGTCTTCAGGCTAGGGTCAGCTTCCAATGCTGCCTGAAATCCCTGACTAGATATGGCAAGAATTGATGAAACTGCCCTGTCCTCTGTCAGTTCCCCGGGATCTGTCTCCTGGCTACTGTCTGACTCGGCAGCCACTTGGTCAGAGAGGGGGAAACCGTCGGACCTCCGCGAGGCTCCTTGGGCTTCAGCGCTCCCACTCCTGGTAACAGCGGCCACGACCGCTGAGACCACGGGTAGCGCCTGCTTTCCCTCCTCTGACCAAGTCGCCGGGTCAGGCAGACTTCCCTGACTTCCTGACATCCCGGATGTGGGGAACTCTTGACCTGGGGTCCTACCTGGTGGCTCCTCTCCCGGGACGCCCCCTCCCCCCATGGCCTGTTCCTCTTCCTGCAGGGGCCCTAGACTCAGCAGGCTGGATTCACTTAGGGGCCCTACACTGCCCATAGCAGCCCCTCCCTCCACCTCTGAGCTCTCCCCTACAGCCTCCTCACCTGTCCTCACTGTGAGCCCTGTGTGTGTAGTGTCAGTGCATGGCTTACCATCAGGTTTCACTCCCTCCTCCACTGTTGGAGGCACATTCAATACATTAACATTAGCATTCACAGTAGAGTCATGACATTCTTGGGGAACCGGACTTGGGGGTTCAGTGGCCACATACTGGGACACTAGCCGCCCCAAATCGGTCCCAAGCAACACATTTGCAGGAATATTCGGCGTTACTCCCACCTCCCGCATCCCCTCCCGGCACCCCAATCCAAATACACCTTGGCAACGGGCAGCGCCGGTTCAACGCCTCCAATTCCGGAGACGGAAAGGGTTTTCCCAGGTACCAAGTCTTGAGGGGACACCACCTCAGGGCGTACCAGGGTTCGTTCAGCGCCTGTGTCCCGCAGTCCCATGACCGCTGAGCGGCCGATGGTGATGGGTTGGTAATTGTCTAGGGACCTCCCACCACCCCCTCCCACACACAAAACAGTGGACGGTTTCTGGGACAGGGATGGGGCCTTCTGGCGCTGGGGACATGCAGCCTTAAAGTGTCCTGGCTGATTGCAATTATGGCAACGTCTGGGTTCTGTTCCTGGCCTGGAGAGGGCAGCAGGGGGGTACACCCCTTGCACTCTGGGGGCTGGATATGGGGCTGGGGCAGGATTGGGCTTACCCCCTCTCCAGGTGCTGCTGGCAGGCTTCTTTGGCTCCGGCGCCCTGTTGTTGGCATACTCGTCTGCCAGGGCGGCTGTAGCAGAAGCCCCCTTTGGTTTCCAGTCACGGAGGAACTGCTGGAGGTCCTCTGGGCAGTTCCACAAAAATTGCTCCACGACAAACAGTTCCTGGACCTCCTGGCGGGTAGTGAGCTCTAGACCCGAGGTCCAGTGCTCCGCAGCTCTCATCAGGGCCCACATGTGGTCGGTCCAGGTGTCCTTTGAACCCCGCTGCAGGCTCCTGAACTTCCTGCGGTACGACTCCGGGGTGAGGTTGTAGTGTTGGATCAGGGCCCGCTTGATGCTGTTGTAGTCCTGCTCCTCCCCGGCAGGTAAGTCCCCCAAAACTTCCAGGGACTTACCCCTCAAACGGGGGGTCAGGTACCTTGCCCACTGATCCAGGGCCAGATGATGTTGGAGGCATGTCCTCTCAAAAGCAAGCAGAAAGGAATCCAGGTCTCCATCCTTTTCAAGTAAGGGAAAGTCCTCCGCCCGGACCTTGGGAGCCCTTGTCTCCAGTGGGCCTGGTGCGTCCAGCGGGGGCCCGTGCTGAGCCATCTCCAGTCGGTGCTGGTGCTCCGCAGCTTCACGGCGTTCTGTAGCCTGCAACACACGTTCTGCATGCTCACGCTCTGCTGCTCTCTCTGCCGCTGCTTGCTCACGCTCTGCTGCTTTCTCTGCCGCTGCTTGCTCACGCTCTGCTGCTGTCTCTGCCGCCACCAGGAGTCTTTCATAGGCGGCGTCATTACCAGCCTCGAGCTGTGCCATAGCCGCTTGGAAAAGGGCCTCCGATCTGGACAGGCTGGGACGGGCAGGGGGTGGACAGTCCACTGTGAGACTGAGCACGGGGTCGGGCTCCTTGGGGAGCCCTGGCTGAGCTCCCCCTCATCGGTATCGAACCCCTCATAGGCCACAGCATTGGCCTCCCCCTTTGCCCTACTCCTGGTGCCTTCCGCCATCTTGGGAACCTTTGGTTACTGAAACACAGCTGCAACCCTGACCTTGCACACAACTTGTTATATTTACACTCTGACCGTCTAGTGCTGGGCTGACCTTAAGACCCCAGCAGTGAAAGTACTGCTGGTAGTCTCTAGTGTCTGGGAGTAGGGGTCCCACGCACACTATTACTCTGATCCCACCTCTGACACCAATTTGTGAGGAACTCAGCCGGCCACCACACGGTAGCCCGGGTATCACAGCTTCTGATACCACCGCCGCTACCAAATGTGACGGACGATCCCTTTCCTCCCACGTCACCAATGGGACGTAACTCCACAGGTACAGCTCTCCGGCGCCCCCCTTTGTCTCTCAGGTCAGTAAGAGAACTGCACCTAGAGCAAATGGCTGCCGGGGAAGGTGTCCTGCTACCCACTGGGTATTCTAAGATTCGTGATCAGAGTAAAAGCATCAGCCCAAGATTAATTTTATGGTTTAATTTGCCTTAAGGGCGCACTAGATAATTACAGAAATATACAGTAAAGCTATACAACGTAACTACAATGGAATGGCAGTCAGAGTAAAAATACAACAATAATGTACAAGGTTTAAAGGTATAAGCTATGGATCAATATTACCGGGTATTATGGTCATGGGAAGGCCTTGGCTCTGCCATTCCCAGGTACAGTCTTCCGTTCCTGAATAGTCCCTTGGTCTTTCCTAGACCATCTTCTTGGCTTCTGTGTGTGAAATGGAATGAGACCAGCAGCCTGGTCATGGCTAGTTCTTAAACCTGCTAGGCCCATCCCCATTGCTTTGAAGCACGCATATTAATTGGCCTGCAATTCATATGGAGCAGGAAACAATGCCTGAGCTTGGGCTATTTACCATACGACTGACCATCTCATTCAGTCACTGGCCTAGACTAATTAGCATGTAAAGGCCTATTGATTCCTAGTGGACATCAAAACCTGTCGTACTGGATATGCTAATAGGCCCTGTGTAGCTAAAAGTCTGTGGCTGTGTGAACTGACAAAATGGAGGCTGGTACAGGCCCTATACAAAATGGCGACAATCTTTTCCTTACAAACACAATGAATGGACATTAGACCAATGGAAATCTGTGCTTTGGTCTGATGAGTCCAATTTTGAGATCTTTGGTTCCAACCACCATGTCTTTGTGCGAAGCAGAAAAGGTGAACGGATGGACTCTACATGCCTGGTTCCCACCGTGAAGCATGGAGGAGGTGGTGTGATGGTGTGGGGGTGCTTTGCTGGTGACACTGTTGGGGATTTATTCAAAATTGAAGGCATACTGAACCAGCATGGCTACCACAGCATCTTGCAGCGGCATGCTATTCCATCCGGTTTGCATTTAGTTGGACCATCATTTATTTTTCAACAGGACAATGACCCCAAACACACCTCCAGGCGGTGTAAGGGCTATTTGTCCAAGAGATAGAGTGATGGGGTGCTACGCCAGATGACCTTGCCTCCACAGTCACCAGACCTGAACCCAATCAAGATGGTTTGGGGTGAGTTGGACCGCAGAGTGAAGGCAAAGGGGCCAACAAATGCTAAGCGTCTCTGGGAACTCCTTCAAGATTGTTGGAAGACCATTTCCGGTGACTACCTCTTGAAGCTCATCAAGAGAATGCCAAGAGTGTGCAAAGCAGTCATCAAAGCAAAAGGTGGCTAGTTTGAAGAACCTAGAATATAAGACATATTTTCAGTTGTTTCACACTTTTTTGTTAAGTATATGATTCCACATGTGTTAATTCATAGTTTCGATGCCTTCAGTGTGAATGTACAATTTTCATAGTCATGAAAATACACAAAAATCTTTAAATGAGGTGTGTCCAAACTTTTGGTCTGTACTGTATATACACACATATACTGTGTATTTACATATATATATATATATACATAACTATAGAGACCTCTCTCTATAGTATATATGTATACTAAAATAAATATACTATGAAATATATCAGAATAGGAAAAGATAAAAGCTTTATTCCTATGGTTGCACATTGTTTGGTGCTGGTGCTTGTTCACATGTTTTTATTAGAATTTTTACTAATTTATAGTGATGAGCGAGTATGCTCGTTACTCGGGTTTTCCCGAGCATGCTCGGGTGGTCTCTAAGTATTTTGGCGTGATCAGAGATTTAGTTTCTGTCCCTGCTGCTGCATGACTTGCGGCTGCTAGACAGCCTGAATACATGTAGGGATTGCCTGTTTGTAAGATAATCCCCACATGTATTCAGGCTGTCTAGCAGTCGCAAATCATGCAGCTGCGGCGACACAAACTAAATCTCCGAGCACACCCAAGATACTCAGAGAACACCTGAGCATGCTCGGAAAACTTGAGTAACGAGCATACTCTCAATCATCACTACTAATTAACACTCAAAGAATCAGATATACAGTAATCACAATAATATGGATATTGATAATGTTGGGGAGACAGAAAGAAAAAAGAAGAGTAGGGAATATGACCACTGATGCGATTTCTCACTCTCATAATAAGATGTAGCAGATTAAATATAGAGAAAGGAGGGAAGGGAGGGTTTCGGTGGAGACTTGAGTGGATGTGATAGGTGCTGGCTTACAGGCCAGTACAATGCATGATGGAACTTGTAGTAATAAAGCACAAGAATCCATGGGAGAGGATATTGTCGATTAACCCAATTAGAGCTGTAGCCAGCCACGAGAATGTGCTGTTACAGCATTATTAAAGGTAATATTGATAAAATAACATAATGTATGTATTGAGAGGCACATAATAGAAAGATTTTTAAAAAAGAACAGTCTTGGTGCTGGTCAACTTCCTTAATATTAAGGATGGTGTCCTCTTAGGACAACCCTATTTGACATGCTTTCTTATACATGGCATCATACAAGAGGGAGAAGTTCTTGTTGTTTAACAGTGTGACACTGGTGGATGTGGATCCACTGAGTCCAGGCTTCCCAGGAGGGGTGTAACTAATTAACTATTGGGGTTTCACTAGAACCTCTGATGGTGAGGATAGGTTGGCTGCTGGTAGTCACCAGATACCACTCCAGGGCAGTCCCCAGATCTGCAGCAGCTGACCAGAGGGTCAGAAACACGTGTACAAGGTACAGGAGGATGGAGGTGAAGACGTGGTCAGACAATCCGAGGTCACGGGATCAGCAAGGGTTCAAAAGACATAGGTAAGGTCAGGAGAGAAGAGATCAGGATAAATGGGTAGGGAAGCCGAGTCAGAAAAAAGCTGAAACAATACAAGAAAGCACCTTACAGGAACTAGAACCTTAGATCAGGCGACGATTTGTGGGAGGAGCTGCCTAAAAAAAACCCAACTGCTTGTGGATAGGCCAGAGGATCACACTTCTGCAGGATATGATGGACTTAAATACTTGCAGAAAGTGGCTGCGCCTCCCTATAGCCAGGTATAAATTTACCAGCAGCAGGAAGATGCAGCAGTGTTGGAAATGCTATAAAAGGCAGCTCATCGAGACAGCTCACAACTAGGGAGAGCAGAGCAGAGTAGTACTGGGTGGGGCGGCGCTTACCACTTGTGCGAGTCACGGGCATGACAAACTGTGACATTTTCCTTCATTGCTAGGACACAAAGGAAAGCCTCTTTATTAAAAAAAATGATATTATTCAGATGATACATTTCAATTTATGAATATTCACATAGGACAGTTTTATTTTTTTGCAGCGGAAATATATCGTAGCACTACCGTGATGGTGCACAAGTAGGTTTCCCAACCAAATACCGTGAATAGTAAAACTTGGCACTCAACTTTAACAAAATGATTCCAGTTTATTGCAGTCAAGGTACAGGTAAGTACATCAAGGAAACGTTTCGGTCCAAGAGGACCTTCATCAATCTGACGGCAATGCAGTATAAACAAAGAAAGAAAAAACAAAATAAAATAAAAAAGCATAAAAATTAACACTCCTGTGTTATAAAGCAACTTCATTAAAAGTGAATAATGAGATAGAGACCCTCTGGGGAATAATTCCCATAATGAGAGAGATTGATAAATTATATATCGTGATTAGAAAGTTCAAGTACCTACCCGACTGCTTGTGAAGAGATAATAGTATGAACTTAAAGGCAGAATGCCTGAAAAAATAAGTAAAGTACTATAGTAAATGTGGGAACCATAATATTATATTTATGAAAGTATAATAAAGTACATAAGGTGCAATTACAAAAGAGTACATTGAAGTACCTTTGAAAGAGAAAATCGTAAAGGCTCCTATGTGGTAAGGAGGCACACAGTTGGGGCCTGAAGAAAAGAATATAAGATATATAATATATAAGAAATATATTGTCATATTATGTTGAGAGCGTATATGAGAGGATGTCACTTTTACATTTTGTTAGAAGAATCCAAGTTTTGGAATAGTGGGCCTGGATGGCTCTGTTAGTCCTTTAATGTTTCCTATGGTGGCATGAATATGCCTGGATTAAGATATATACTTATACAAATAATGCAGAGTCATGTGCATAAAAAGGTCAATTACCGTATATACTCATGTATAAGCCGACCCATGTATAAGCCGACCCCCCTAATTTTGCCACAAAAAACTGGGAAAACTTATTGACTCGCGTATAAGCCTAGGGTGAAAAATGATTATGCCCCCATATGATGCTCCACAGATTATGCCCTCATATGCTGCACAGATTATGCCCAATATGCTCCACAGATTATGCCTCCATATGCTCCAGATTATGCCCAATATGCTTCAGAGATTATGTCCCCATATATTCCACAGATTATGCCCCCGTATGATCCATAGATTATGCCCCCATATGCTCCCATATGCTCCAGATTATGCCCCATATGTTCCACAGATTATGCCCCATATGCTCCAGATTATGCCCCCATATGTTCCACAGATTATGCCCCATATGCTCCCATATGCTCCAGATTATGCCCCATATGTTCTACAGATTATGCCCCCATATGCTCCAGATTATGCCCCATTTGTTCCACAGATTATGCCCCCATATGCTCCAGATTATGCCCCCATATGTTCCACAGATTATGCCCCCATATGCTCCCATATGCTCCAGATTATGCCCCATATGTTCCACAGATTATGCCCCCATATGCTCCAGATTATGCCCTATATGTTCACAGCTTATGCCCCATATGCTCCAGATTATGCCCCCATATGCTCCAGATTATGCCCCATATGTTCCACAGCTTATGCTCCCATATGCTCCAGATTATGCCCCATATGCTCCAGATTGTGCCCCATATGTTCCACAGCTTATGCCCCCATATGCTCCATATTATGCCCCATATGCTCCAGATTATGCCCACATATGCTGCACAATTATGCCCCATAGTATAGGCCTCATATGCTCCTGCTGCTGTTGCTGCAAAAAAAAAATGACATACTCACCTCTCGTCGCTGGAGGGCCAGGTGCCGGTGTCCTGAGCAGGCGGTGACAGCGGCGCGCTATGGGGGACAGGTGCCGGTGGCACCACTCGCTCAGGACCCCCGCACCTGAGATATTTACCTGTCCTCTCTGCACCGCTGCGCTGCTCCCTCGGTCTGACTCCTCTGGGTGTGAATGATCTGGCAGGGGGCGGGGCGCGCACTAACGACGTCATCGCGCCCTCTGCCTGAACATTCACAGCCAGAGGAGTTAGACCGAGGGAGCAGCGCAGCGGTGGAACGGGACAGGTAAATATCGCTATACTCACCCCTCCGCCGCGCGTCCCTGCAGCCTCTCTCTCTTCTCCCGGCGCTCTCCGCAGCGCTTCAGTCCTGCAGCAGTCACGTGCTACCGCTCATTAAAGTCATGAATATGTGCATATTCATGACTTTAATGAGCGGTGCCATGTGACCGCTGCAGGAAGGAGCCAGAGATCGTGGGAGAAGCAGGGGGCTGCAGAGACCGCGTTGGCGGAGGGGTGAGTATGATCTGACTCCCCCGCACCCCCTCCCCCGCCGACCCCCGTATATGACCCGCGTATAAGCCGAGAGGGGGACTTTCAGCCCTAAAAAATGGGCTGAAAATCTCGGCTTATACATGGGTATATATGGTATATGCTCTTGTTTGAGTGAAAAGGGCCAACAGGAGGAGCCTTAATGGCAGTCTGTCTCCCAAAATGGTGTGCCCCCAGCTGTGTGTATATATAGAGTGAGCCAACATAGTAAATTGCCAGATAAGTGGATGCATTGGTGGCAGTGTGTCTGCCAAAATAACGTGCCCAGTTGTATGTTATATATCAATCGCTATACACATGCTGTGAATTAGGAATTGGTGGCAGTGGACTGAGTATACTTACTGGGGAGGAGGAGGAAGAAGCGCTAGTCTCTCCTGGCCTGACGCGGTATCCACCGCTTGTCAGTGGCAGAGACCACGCGTACTCGCGCCTTAAAAGGTAAAAGGGGTGGGGCGGTGAGACGTATGTAGCGGTATAACGTCACAGGAAGTGGCGTTTGCGTTCCACAGGGTTTAAGGCTTGCGTTCCACTTTCATGACGTTGAAAGGCGTCAGGAATGGGATATAGTAATGATCATGGCTCAAATTTCATTAATAAGAGAGTGTATGGTGCTGGGGGAGTAAATGGAATATGGTGTGTGATATGAAAATGTTATTATGCGAAGCCAGAGAGGTACAATAAGGCGGTGATGATGATAAAGAAATTATATATCAGAAAAATAAAAAGACTTCAGCAGCCTACACCCACCAGCGATAAAGAAATCTATACCCCGCTCTCAATTCAAATGTGTACAAAGAATAGTATCCAACCGCGATATTCTTTCTCACCGCAAAAGTGAGATGCATAGCAAGTTCATAGAATGAGGATACCCCCCAGATCTTCTCACTGAGGCGGTGGCACCGTTGGAGAGATCAGAACCTCAGATCGGGAAAAGGATCCCTTTTGTCCACACATATCATCCCTTTGTTGAGATCCTCCATAAAACCATCAGACAACATTGGGGCCTCCTCAGTAGGGCCCATCCGGAGGTACCTGAGTTCCAAACCCCCTTCCTACCCTGCTACAAAAGAGCACCTAACCTCCGTGATGACCTGGTCAGGGCTGATATAGGTGACAGTAGACAGGCATAGGAAAGAGAAAAAAAAAAAAAGTAGACAGGTACAAACCCAAAGATTTTTGTCCAGTCCCAAAACAGGAACTTTTCCATGCCTACAATGCAACCAATGTCATAACGTAGTGAAAAGGAATATTATATATCACCCACATTCTGGAAAGAAATATAATATTAAATGTTATTCTACCTGTAACTCATCCTTTGTCGTCTATCTAATCAAGCGGTGGATACCGCGTCAGGCCAGGAGAGACTAGCGCTTCTTCCTCCTCCTCCCCAGTAATTATACTCAGCCCACTGCCACCAATTCCTAATTCACAGCATGTGTATAGCGATTGATATATAACATACAACTGGGGGCACGTTATTTTGGCAGACACACTGCCACCAATGCATCCTCTTATCTGGCAATTTACTATGTTGGCTCACTCTATATATACACACAGCTGGGGGCGCACCATTTTTGGGAGACAGACTGCCATTAAGGCGTCCTCCTATTGGGCCTTTTCACTCAAACAAGAGCATATAATTGACCTTTTTATGCACATGGCTCTGCATTATTTGTATAAGTATATATCTTATTCACGCCACCATAGGAAACATTAAAAGACTAACAGAGCCATCCAGGCCTACTATTCCTAAACTTGGATTCTTCTAACAAAAGGTAAAAGTGACATCCTCTCATATACGCTC
This sequence comes from Oophaga sylvatica, assembly GCA_033576555.1. NCBI lineage: Eukaryota > Metazoa > Chordata > Amphibia > Anura > Dendrobatidae > Oophaga > Oophaga sylvatica. The sequence continues at coordinate 204,333,822 of JARQOD010000005.1, read as the reverse complement.
TCAACATAATATGACTATATGTTTCTTATATCTTATATATCTTATATTCTTTACTTCAGGCCCCAACTGTGTGCCTCCCTACCACATAGGAGCCTTTACGTTTTCTCTTTCAAAGGTACTTCAATGTACTCTTTTGTAATTGCACCTTATGTACTTTATTATACTTTCATAAATATATTATTATGGTTCCCACATTTACTATAGTACTTTACTTATTTTTTCAGGCATTCTGCCTTTAAGTTCATACTATTATCTCTTCACAAGCAGTCGGGTAGGTACTTGAACTTTCTAATCACGATATATAATTTATCAATCTCTCTCATTATGGGAATTATTCCCCAGAGGGTCTCCATCTCATTATTCACTTTTAATGAAGTTGCTTTATAACACAGGAGTGTTAATTTTTATGTTATTTTATTTTATTTTGTTTTTTCTTTCTTTGTTTATACTTTATTGCCATCAGATTGATGAAGGTCCTCTTGGACCGAAACGTTTCCTTGATGTACTTACCTGTACCTTGACTGCAATAAACTGGAATCATTTTGCTAAAGTTGAGTGCCAAGTTTTACTATTCACAGTTTTATTTTTTTAACTCACAAATCTATATTCCTAAGGTTATGAGGGACAGACAAGAAATCTGATTATACAGTCATGGCCAAAAGTTTTGAGAATGACACAAATATTAATTTTTAGAAAGTCTACTGCTTCACTTTTTCTAATGGCAATTTGCATGTACTCCAGAATGTTATAAAGAGTGATCAGCTTAACAGCAATTACCGTATATACTCGTGTATAAGCCGACCCGTGTATAAGCCGACCCCCCTAATTTTGCCACAAAAAACTGGGAAAAATTATTGACTCGTGTATAAGCCGGGTGTATAAACTGCCCTCCTGCTCTGTGCTGCCCCCGTCCTGCTCCTTGCTCCCCCATCCAGCTCTGTGCTCCCCCATTCTCCTCTGTACTCCCCCCCTCCTGCTCCGTCCTCCGCTGTGCTCCCCCATTCCTTCTCCGTCCTCCTGTGCCCCCCGTCCTGCTCAGTGCTCCTCTGTGCCCTCCATCCTCCCTTGTCCTGCTCCCTGCTTCCCCCGTCCACCGTTCTCCCCCGTCCTCCTCCATGCTTCCCCGTCCTGCTCCAGCTTCCCCCGTCCTCCTCTATGCTTCCCCCGTCCACCGTTCTCCCCCCGTCCTGTTCCGTGCTCCTTGTCCTCTCCTCCATCATACTCACCCCTCCCCGTGCCATCGCTGAGCGTCCCTGCAATCCTGCGTTCTCCCCGTCTTCCTGCAGCTCTTCAGCACTGAGCGGTGATGTAATACCGCTCATTAAGGCCATGAATATGGAGGCCACGCCTATGGGAGTGGCGTCGCGTCCATATTACATGACCTTAATGAGCGGGTATTACATCACCGCTCAGTGCAGAAGAGCTGCAGGAAGACGGGGAGAACGCAGGATTGCAGGGACGCTCAGCGATGGCACGGGGAGGGGTGAGTATGATCCCAGCCACCGGCTCCTGCCGCGGCATCCCCTCCCCGCTGGTTTCTGCACTATGACTCGTGTATAAGCCGAGGGGGCATTTTCAGCACGAAAAAAGGTGCTGAAAATCTCGGCTTATACACGAGTATATACGGTACTTGGAAAGTCAATATTTGGCTAGAAAATGAACTTTATCCCCCAAAACACATTTCAACATCATTGCAGCCCTGCCTTAAAAGAACCAGCTAACCTCTTTTCAGTGATTGCTCCATTAACACAGGTGTGGGTGTTGATGAGGACATGGCTGGAGATCAATCTGTCATGATTAAGTAAGAATGAGACCACTGGACACTTTAAAAGGAGGCTGGTGCTTGGCATCATTGTTTCTCTTCTGTTAACCATGGTTATCTCTAAAGAAACACGTGCAGTCATCATTGCAATGCACAAAAATGGCCTAACAGGGAAGACTATCGCAGCTAGAAAGATTGCACCTCAGTCAACAATCTATCGCATCATCAAGAACTTCAAGGAGAGAGGTTCCATTGTTGCCAAAAAGGCTTCAGGGCGCCCAAGAAAGACCAGCAAGCGCCAGGACCGTCTCTTAAAAGTGTTTCAGCTGCGGGATCGGGCTACCAGCAGTGCAGAGCTTGCTCAGGAATGGCAGCAGGCAGGTGTGAGTGCATCTGCACACACTGTGAGGCGGAGACTCTTGGAGCAAGGCCTGGTCTCAAGGAGGGCAGCAAAGAAGCCACTTCTCTCCAGAAAAAACATCATGGACAGACTGATATTCTGCAAAAGGTACAGGCAATGGACTGCTGAGGACTGGGGTAAAGTTATTTTCTCTGATGAATCCCCTTTTCGATTGTTTGGGACATCAGGAAAACGCCTCATTCGGAGAAGACAAGGTGAGCGCTACTGAGTCGCACGTACAGGGCTTCACTTCACTGGGGGATGTCACGGGTAGCGCAGCTCGGTCCGTTGCCCTGGGCGCTCACTAAAGGGGGATATTTACAGGGGATTGTAGAAATGTTCGTGACGCCACCTGTGGTTCCTGGTCAGGGTGACCAGCGCTGCAATGTAGATCCTCTGAGGGTTTGGGGCAGCAAGGTGTTAAGTCTCCCACAGGCGAGACTGATCCCTCGGAGTATATGGCGGTGCAGGGGTGAAGGAGCAATAATGCAGACACACACAAGACAGTCTCTTTCTGTACCTTTACTGGTGATGAAGTTGCAGGCACGTCCCGGGAGGCCGTCAGGGTGGAGGATGCACGTCCAGTAATCACTGAGTAGGTGTAGGGCCTCCTTACGTCTATATGTGTGTGAGTTTCTAACTTGCATGAAACAAAGTTTAACTCCGTTCTCTTTGCTACGCCCGGCTGATCTTGTGGTGGAGCCTTCTTTTGGACAGAACTAAGTCTCCAATGGTTGCGCTGACCAGACTCCTGTTCTTCCTGACCCCGGTTACGTATCAGCACTGTTGGGCCCTCTGTGACCTGAAGTCCAGCAGGGTCTCCGGTTTTTCACACTAGCCGTGAAGGTTCTAGCAAGCTCGGACCCGGTGTCCGGTAGTGCAGAGTGGAGGTAAGCCATCATTGCTATTCATCCTCAGTCACTCTCTCTTTCCCTTTTCCACTTGCCTGTCGTCCTACTTACACCTTTAACATAAGCACAAGCAGCAGTAGATGTCAGCTTCCTTCTCTTCACCGCTCTCCAAGCGTCGGCACGCTCGCTCTCTAACAATACCTCAGTTGACTCAGTCTTACAAATACTGCAGTTCCCTTTCTTTCACTTCCTTCTTAGGCTCTGTCCGAAGTAGCTATCAGGACCTTCCGTCAGACTGATCTATGCTCACTTCGAGAGTCACTTTCCACTTCCCTAGGAACTATCAGTCCGCACGTTCTGAGGTAACTTTCCTCACGGCTCGTCTCACTGAGGTAAAACCATCAACTAGCTAACGTTCAGCTAGACTGCCTTCATCCCATCTCCCTGCTCTATCTCTCCACACCCTTATATACCTGCGTATTCTAAAGGGCTCCCTCTGGTGGTACCAGGAAAATGTGAAGTGTGAATGAATATCAGGTGATTGTGAATTACCTTTCATGCATCCTCCAGGGTAACATGTGGCACCAAGCGCAGCTGGGCTACACACTACCACCAGTCTTGTCTCATGCCAACTGTTAAGCATCCTGAAACCATTCATGTGTGGGGTTGCTTCTCAGCCAAGGGAATCGGCTCTCTCACAGTCTTGCCTAAAAAACACAGCCATGAATAAAGAATGGTACCAGAATGTCCTCCAAGAGCAACTTCTCCCAACCCTCCAAGAGCAGTTTGGCGATCAACAATGCCTTTTCCAGCATGATGGAGCACCTTGCCATAAAGCAAAGGTGATAACTAAATGGCTCAGGGAACAAAACATAGAGATTTTGGGTCCATGGCCTGGAAACTCCCCAGATCTTAATCCCATTGAGAACTTGTGGTCAATCATCAAGAGACGGGTGGACAAACAACAAAAACCTAATAATTCTGACAAAATGAAAGCATTGATTGTGCAAGAATGGACTGCTATCAGTCAGGATTTGGTCCAGAAGTTGATTGAGAGCATGCCAGGGAGAATTGCAGAGGTCCTGAAGAAGAAGGGTCAACACTGCAAATATTGACTTGCTGCATTCTCATTCTAACTGTCAATATAAGCTTTTGTTACTCATATGGTTGCAATTATTATATTTCTGTCTGTGATAAAAACATCTGTCAAACACACATAAAAACCAGAGGGCAGCAGATCATGTGAAAATATAATATTTGTGTCATTCTCAAAACTTTTGGCCATGACTGTACATACTTGTGGATGTTTTTACTTGTTTGCATCACGTCATTTCTGTTGAGTCTATCGGGAAAGTTAAAATGTGCAAAAAAGACTATCTTATCTGGATTGCACTGTTGATTACTTGTGAGTCACCAGCAAAATCTGCAAATCCAGAAAAAAACATATAAAGTTAAGAAACAGAAATGTTGATACGGTATGCTGCTGATTTTTCCTCTACTAGCAATGTTTCAATGCAAGTTTTGGTGCATCCAAGCCAGTCTGAAGATGTAGAGAAAATGGCAGAAAGATATATACAATATACTGCAGATGTGCGGCAACAGACTTCCTTTCACATATAGAAATTTTGAATACAAAGAACCATATTTATTTAATTTTCCTTTTGCCAGGAAAACACAGGACTTTCAAAACTGATGATACCGAACAATTGCTCCAGGTCAAGAACTTTGTTCTGCATCCGAAATATAACAGCAGCACATTTCAGAATGATGTTGCCTTGGTGGAGCTATTGAGTAAAGCTTATCTCCATGATTATGTGTTGCCTGTTTGCTTACCAGAAGTTGAAGTTCAGCCAGGTACTGCAGGTTCTGCTTACAGAATGTAAGGATTGGATAATATAATCATTTGCAAATATGTGATACATTATTAATTATTGGATACAAAAATGTAAATGATAATCAGTGAATCAAATTATATTTCTGGACTTTCAGATAACTTTGTAATAGTGAGTGGATGGGGCAAGCAGTTCTTGAAAAAGCAGCCCGAGGCTCTTCTGGAGGTATTTTATCTTTCTTTCTTTCTTTCATATTTAAAAGGGTTATCCATCCTTGAGGATATTTTCAGCAAGCCTTGCAGCTTGACAAATCCTAACAATGTGTATTCTACACTCCACTAGAATTCTGTTTGCTGGTTACAGCAGGCATTAAATGATCGCACATATGCGATTTGCATAGTAGCCATCACTTTTTCACTAATCCGCTACTATCAATAAAATCTTTTGCGAAGCTGCTAAAATTCTAGTCGGCACGTGACCGCAAGAATGCAAATCGCGTACTTGTGGTCACGTCATGACTGCTGGAACTGGCAAGTGAAGCCAAATCCTAACTATCTGTACATTACATGCAAATTTCCTCTGGGATGGGCAATCCCTTTAAGATCTGTAATGTGTTGTATTTAGAAGCTGCAGAGAAAATACCATGTAAGCTTATTTATAAAGGATAATACATTGGAAATAAGGAATCGAAATCCAAAGTGAATGTACAAAAGAGAAATGTAAAGAAAAGCAATATTTGATGTAACCTCCCTTTGTCTTCAAAACGGCTTCAAAGTTCTTCTAGGAACATTTTCAAAAAGTCAGAAATTTTTTTAGAATTGTAGTGAAATATACCAAACGATTGATAATGATCAGCATTTTCACACTGTATGTACCATATATAATCGTGTATAAGCCGAGTTTTTCAGCACATTTATTGTGCTGAAAAAGCCCCTCTCGCCTTATACACGAGTCATTGTCCAGAAAGTCGGCGGGGGAGGGGCGGAGCAGCGGCAGGAGTCAGCGGCTGCGGTTGTAACTGTGCCGCTGCTAAAGAGAAATTAATATTTAATTCTCTTATAGCAGTGACAGCTGCAGCTGCAGCCGCTGGCTTCCAGAAGACATCATTCTCACCCTCCTCGTGCCCTCGCTGCATCTCCATTGTTCCCGGCGCCGGCAGTTCTTCCTGTGCTGAGCAATCACGTGGCACCACTCATTAAGGTAATGAATGTGCACATGTCTCCACAACCATAGGCGTGGAACGCATATTCATTACCTTAATGAGCAGTGCCACATGATCGCTCAGCACAGGAAGCGCTGCTGGAAGCCGGAACGAGGTGCTGCGCCTGCGATGGCACGCTGGAGGAGGGTGAGTAGGATGGTTTTTTTTTGTAATAGGAAGCAAGCATACCAGGAATGGAGGGGGTGAGCTATGCATGCAACGATGGGACTGGGGGAGCCATCCATATAATGACGGACCGGGGGAGCCATGCATACAACTACGGGAGTGGGAGAGCCACGCATAGCAAGACAGGAATGGGGAAGCCACGCATAGCAGGACAGTACTGGGGAAGCCACGCACAGCAGGACAGTGATGGGGGAAGCCAAGCATATCAGGACAGCGACGGGGAAAGCCACGCATAGCAGGACAGAGATGAGGGAAGCCAAGCATATCAGGACAGCAACGGGGGGAAGCCACGCATTGCGGGACAGCGACGGGGGGAAGGCATGCATACCAGGACAGGGATGAGGGGACAATGCATACCCAGTTTATACTCGAGTCAATAAGCTTACCCAGTTTTCCGTGGCAAAACTAGGTGCCTCGGCTTATACTCAGGTCAGCTTATACTCAAGTATATACGGTAGGTTGAAACACTGTCATTGATTGAAACCAAAACAGCTGTATAAAATGCTTAAAACTGGGTAAGTAACATCCAAACTCTACTACAAAAGTAGTTTCTGAATGCAGTTTAATGTCAGCACCTCTGAGCATCAGCAGCAAAACACAAGGTAGTTACAGTGTATAAGCGATGTCTCTACCAGGTGCAGATTTCAAAGCAGATTTGGATTTTAAAGAAACACTGGCATCAAAGTTTTTATCCTCATAATATATTGAAATCATCATATTATATAGCACTGGGTACTCACAATTGCTCATTTTGCCTTTCTACCCAGCTAATTATGCTCCTTTCTCTGCTCTATTAAGAAACAGGAAATCTCTTGTCGCTGTAGAAATCATTCCTCTCTTCAACTCCTGAGCCAGCTGCTCGGCCTCTCCTCCCTTCCATTGACTTCTGAAGTAACAGATGAGTTATACAGGGATAACTGACCTCCTGTTTCTACATAGAGCTTGGAAGGATTCAGCTAGTCAGTTTTTAATCACATGATGTCATAGACCTAATGGAAAAGACTAGAATTGACTTTGTAGAAAGGCAAAATGAGCAATTGTAAGTGTAGAAACGTATCCATCATGCAATACCATCAGGAGAATGTCAGACTTGCTCCAAATTTATTATGAAGCAGGACAATGGCCGCCAAACATACAGTCAATGTCATTAAGAACTATCTTAAGTGTAAGGAAGAACAAGGAGTCCAGAAAGTAATGATATGGCCCCAAAAAAGCTCTGATCTCAAAATTAACAATGCTGTCTGGGATTACATAAAGAGACAGAAGGATTTGCACAGGCCTACAGAAACAGAAAGTATGTGGTTAATTCTCTGAGATATTTGGAACAACCTCCCTGCCAAGTTCCTTCAAAAACTGAGAGCAAGAGTACCTAGAAGAAGGATGATTGCACCAACCAAATATTGATTTCATCTATATTTGTCTTTTGTTCATTTGCATTTTGTGAACTGATAAAAATAAACAATTATTTTGGAAAGTATTCTTACTTTAAAACATTTTTTCCACACCTGCCTAAAACTTTGGCCCAGTACTGAACATTATTAAATAAATCCATCAAAGATTTGGTGAAATTGGTGTTAGTTTTAAAATCCATGCAAGAATGGTGGTATATTTCTTTGTTAACTTTTACCAGTATAATATCAAAGTGATTATTTTGTGAGTCAAGCTCTGGACTCATTTATGGGATCTATTTAATTAAGTATGTAGCTGATATTGTGAAATCAGGTGAGAAAACTGCTTTACGAAACATTTATTTGAATAAAGATGAGATGCAATATAAGACTCACCCCTGGTAAAAAAAAGCAGCACTGATCATACCAAGACAACCCATTTAAGCTTTTTTTGGATGTAGAAACCTTAAAGAATAATATTTTTACAGTTCCCTCTTAATTTTACCCTCTATTAATGTAACTACCGTATATACTTGTGTATAAGCCGAGATTTTCAGCCCATTTTTTAGGGCTGAAAGTCCCCCTCTCAGCTTATATGCGAGTCATATACGGGATCGGCGGGGGAGGGGGACCGGCGCGTCTCTGCAGCCCCCTGCTTCTCCCACGATCTCTGGATCCTTCCTGCAGCGGTCACATGGTACCGCTCATTAAAGTCATGAATATGCACATATTCATGACTTTAATGAGCGGTACCACGTGACCGCTGTAGGAAGGAAGAGCTGCGGAGACCGCCGGGAGAAGAGGAGAGGCTGCAGAGAGTGACGCGCTGGCGGGGGGTGAGTATAGCGATATTTACCTGTCCCGGGACCATCTGCGCTGCTTGCTCGTCCGACTCCTCTGGCTGTGAATGTTCAGGCAGAGGGCGCGATGACGTCGTTAGTGCGCGCCGCGCCCCCTGCCTGATCATTCACTGCCGAGGACCCGGAAGACGGAGCAACGCGCAGCGATGGACCGGTCCAGTGACAGGTAAATATCTCAGATGCCGGGGTCCTGAGTGAGCGGTGACACCGGCACCTGTCCCCCATAGCACGCCGGTGTCACCGCCTGCTCAGGACACCGGCACCTGGCCCCAGCGACGACAGGTGAGTATGTCATTTTTTTGCAGCAGCAGCGCGGCAGCATAAGTGACCTATACTATGGGGCATAATCTGTGGAACATATGGGGGCATAATCTGTGCAGCATATGGGGGCATAATCTGTGCAGCATATGGGGGCATAATCTGTGCAGCATATGGGGGCATAATCTGTGGAGCATATGGGGGCATAATCTGTGGAGCATATTGGGGCATAATCTGTGGAGCATATTGGGCATAATCTGTGGAGCATATGGGGCATAATCTGTGCAGCATATGGGGCATAATCTGTGCAGCATATGGGGGCATAATCTGTGCAGCATATGGGGGCATAATCTGTGGAGCATATGGGGGCATAATCTGTGGAGTATATTGGGGCATAATCTGTGGAGCATATTGGGCATAATCTGTGCAGCATATGGGGGCATAATCTGTGCAGCATATGGGGGCATAATCTGTGGAGCATATGGGGGCATAATCTGTGCAGCATATGGGGGCATAATCTGTGCAGCATATGAGGGCATAATCTGTGGAGCATATGGGGGCATAATCTGTGGAGCATATGGGTCATAATCTGTGGAGCATATTGGGCATAATCTGTGGAGCATATGGGGGCATAATCTGTGCAGCATATGGGGGCATAATCTGTGCAGCATATGGGGGCATAATCTGTGGAGCATATGAGGGCATAATCTGTGCAGCATATGGGGCATAATCTGTGCAGCATATGGGGGCATAATCTGTGGAGCATCATATGGGGGCATAATCATTTTTCACCCTAAGCTTATACGCGAGTCAATAAGTATTCACAGTTTTTTGTGGCAAAATTAGGGTGGTCGGCTTATACACGGGTCAGCTTATACATGAGTATATGCGGTACTTTATCTTAAAGGTTAACTACAGTAATCTATATATTTGTAAAGTGACATAATGGCTCATTAGAAATTCTGTGGTTCCATACTCTGCTCTGCTGCGGAGTGCTTCTGTCCCATGTTTTAAGGAATCTCAGGGCCCATGCCCCTTTCAATGATCATTACTAAACAATGGCTACAACATATCAAAGTCTTGTCTTTCCAATTTTATACAGATTGTATAACGAAATCTTAGTCAACAATCTAATGCACTGCTTTATTTCGACAAAAAAAAAATCGGTGTATTTCAAGTCATCTACACTTACCTCCAAGATCTGTGGCACTCACCCACTCTCAACCCTGTGTCCCACCGCTAGTCTCCTGACATAAGCAATGCAGCCAAGCACAGTTCTGTCTGAGTGTAAAAACTACGTGACCAGACCCTCCACCCCATTTCTGCAGTGGTTAATCTCACCTTAACGCTTTGCACCTGCTATATATATAGTAGGCTAAACTACACAGGTTGCACATATGGCATGAAATCCATTAGAATTAAGCATACCTCAACATTTATTTCCTAATTTGTAGGTAATTTTAAATCCCATCAAATCTGGCCAGAAATGCTCACAATGCACCACTTTTAGGGCCTCTGCAGACGAGCTTACAAGAAATTGTCAGAGTTTTATGCAGAATTTTAATCCGAGTGTTCCTTTTATGTAATAGAAATGTATCTTGTGTGTTCCGTGTGGGATCCATTTTTTATATGCACCATAGACTTCAATGGCTGAGTCTCATCCGAGATTTGGAAGAAAGTAGGGCATGCAGACGTTCTTTTTCACATGGACAGTTGGACCGAGAAAAGAGTTGCTCATCAGAACATCAATATTGAATTCAGTGTTATTGTCAGTGTGATATCTGTGAGTTATTCGATTAAAAATTGTACAGCACACATTCGATTTACCATATATGATCCGCTTCATGAGACCTAAGGTACATGAATCCTGCTCCCTTTCAGGTCTTTTGGACAAGACAATCCCATAGTAAAGACATTCTAGTTAGTTGGCATGAACAACAAAGTATTTTAGGGTGGTCAGAAGGACATGATTTAAAAAGACCCTTCATCAGGTCAGTTTTTCCTCTAACTTTATTCATACTGACTGAGTATAGCATTTATTTGTTTTTTTTTAAATCCACCATATGGTTCAAGAGATATGGGTCTTTTTATGTAGTGGTAATAAAGTTTATTGTCTTTGACAAGGGGAAAAAGTCCTTAGAGAGATGGTCCAGAGAATTCTATGTGCAAACGCCCCCTTGTAAACCCCATTAAATATTAGTGCTAAATCAAAAGGACCATATCTCCTGAACCATATGGAGGATTTAAAATAACAACAAAAAAACAGATTTCTCAGGGGAGCAGTGGGAATGAAATAAGAGAAAAAAATGGTGCTCTTTAAGTTAAGTACAAAGAACTTGGCATTGTTTAAGTGGATATAAATTGATTTATTTAGAAAAAGCAACTCACTTTGAAAATCATAGATCAGACCATCATCAGATATTAGGGCATGTAAAAGAAAAACAAAAATTGCAAACAAAAGCTGATAAAATACATGAGAATATGAATGTATACAAAACATAAATCACATGATGTCTGATTTGCACAGGAATATGGTTGCAGAAAATGCATTACCATCATTTGTGAACTTCAAATTGTCTCGCAAATATTTTTCAAAAGCATATGATACACAGGATCAATAGAGTATACATTTTTTCTTAAGCAGCAGGATGTTTGCCATACACACAATAGTATATACTCTCAGCAACAACGGAAGAGTTTATACAGCGGTACGTCAATTCCAGTCTAGACTGGATTATTTCTATGCCCCTCAAGCGCCACTGACTCTTCCGCTCTCATTCAAGTCAATCTCGCTGCCAACTCACTGGAACACTACATCACTTTCGGTTTGGGCCACAAATTCTTCACATGCCTGAAACATGACTCAAACTTTCACATCACTTCATTGCCCCTTACCTCCATGACAAAGCATGATTAACACCATACTACAAGTGATTTGTCACAATACCACAACTCTAAAATCAGAGGCTTCTCCATTTCTTCACTTTTCCTGATCTGCTACCTGGTAAAAAGTTTGTTTTATTGCTGTCTATCACATCATTCATTTTCAGGCAACTTTTGTCCCAAAGATCTATTCTATACACATTCTCTCTTCCCAAATGGTAAGATCCATAGGGAGTCATTTGCATTTGAGATGCAGGGGTGTCGCTAGGCATATAGATTTGGGGTTTGATCCCTAGACCAAAAGCCTAGTACCCCAGAACCTCTGGGGCGATACCTATTTCTAGAGCAAAACACTATAAGAAAATGGAATATATTTAGAAATTAATCTTTATTAATTCAACATGGTGAAAAGATTAAAATTACAAAGAACATTTAATGCAAGAAGGAAAAAATCGTTCTATTTATACAGTTATATATAGTGTGGTAGATTGGCTCACTCGGCTCCTCACAGAGGTATACACAGGAACAATTCTTGTTTGATTCTTCTACTGGTTTATTAAAAAGGTACGGCATAAATCAGTGCAAAGTTCAGCAAAATAAACACTGCCTTTCTGGCATAACGGGAAAACAAAAAAAATAACGTATAGTACAGTCTATGTCGCTGCGGGGATTCGCCCACTCAGGAAAAGCAACAAGGTTCAGCTCACTTCATCACAACAGAGACATTGAACGCTAAATGATTCAGAAGAATAATTACCTTCTAAAACCCATCCTAGGGTGTCATAATAGTTTAATGATTAAATAATGCTAGTGCTGCTGCATCCCCATGCTGTAGAAGCGATCAGCCTGCAAAAAATGATAGTCCCATAGTAGGAAAAAAAGGAAAAAAAAAAACAGTTTTTCAATAATTTGGAAAATATTTAAAACAAAAAAGAAATAACAATAAAAAACAAAAAATAATGTATCTATAAATAAATATTTGAATAGAAAAAAATATAAACAATAAAAGTACACATATTTGGTATCGCTGCATCCGCAACGACCCAACCTATAAAACTGTTCCTCTAGTTAACCCCTTTAGTGAACATCATAAAAAATAAATAAAAAGCAAGGCAAAAAACAATACTTTATCATCATACTCCTGAACAAAAAGTGGAATAAAATGAGATCAAAGATGGATATAAAAAACCATATGACTGCTAGAGTTGAGCGATACTTTCCGATATCCAAAAGTATCGGATCGGAATGGTATCGCCGATACACAAGAAATATCGGCGATACCCGATACCGATACCGGAAATCCAATGTAAGTCTATGGGAAAAAAATATCGGAATTAAAAAAAGCCCATTCTTGCCTTGTTGGTTAATTGTACATGAAGGAAAACAACAAAGAGTAATGTAGAATGTATTGGGGGAGGTTGAGGAGACATTAAAGGCATAGATATTTAACCCAATCAAATGGAATAGCATTAATATTTTTTTTTGTAAAGATGTTCGGATTGACGAACAAATTGACAATGTTGTTAACCTTTTTTCTATTTTGGCAAATATGTATGTTTCACAACTTCCATGCTCTTCACCTTTTTAACTTTTGACACACTTTCTCCTTCATAATCTTCAGCAGCATCATCTTTTTCATCAAATTATTCTTCATCTTCACCTTCTTTATCTTCTTAAACTTCTTGCTATTCATCTTTTTAACATTACTCATATTGTTCTTATTCAACTATTATTCTTCATATTCTACTTCATCTTCATCTTCTTCATCATATTCTTATTTTTGACAGAGATTCCTGTACTTGTAATCTGTAAAAGTATGAATTTTTCATCCTTGCGTTCTTGCTGTCACAAAAGTTTTAAATTACAACAGTATTTGTCCGTGTTGAGTTTAGCCTGCAGCAGCAGGCATTTTACAGGGGCACCACGAGGAGGAACGGACTCACCCCCATACACTGCTTAGTCTTGTTCTGCTTATAATTTAGAGCATATATTTTGCTCTTCATTTTGGTCTTATACTTCATGTTGTTATGCTTTTTCATCTTCTGCTTATTGTTCTTCTGTCTCTTGTTCTGTATCTTGTAGTTTGTCTTAACCTTCTTTGTCCTGTTGGTGATCTTCTTCTGGGCAATCTTTTATTTCTTCTTTGTGATGGTGTTCAGGCTGGTTGGCTTCATGCTCTTCGTCCTTGTGGTCGTCATCTTCTTCGGGGTGGTCATCAGGGTCGTCGTCTTCATTGTTGGAGATCCATAGTGATTACCCAACAAAACATTTAAAAAATATTCAATTTGTAAATGTAGCTGAAGGTACAAGAAGGCTGACTAACTTCCGAGAACCAGCTGACGTTACTGGAACCCGGACGGGTATCAGATGGTACAAGAGACAATGGAAGTAACGAGGACCAGCTGACTGTGCTGGAACCCGGAGGGGCAGCAGAAGGAAAAGAGCCAATGGCACAACCGAGGACCAGCTGACGTTACTGGGACACGGTTACTAAGCAGGAGGTACCTGTGCTCCAAAGCACTACCAATGACCAGCAGACGTTGCTGGAACTCGGATACCGAGATGGAGGCACCTAGGCCAAAGGCACTGCGGAGAACCAGTTGACGGTACTGGAACCCGGACGGGTAGCAGAAGGCACCATGAAAATGTAATTTGACAGGCCGCAAGCCGTCCGCAGTTACCGAATCACACAGTCCTACAGTCGGTGCTTGTCTTATTGTCACAACGGAAACAGCCTTTATTTACTTATCACACAGCACACATAGGAATCACCTAAACTGCAGGCACCATACAGTCGGCTAACCCGAAAGCAACACGACAGGACAACTTATTGTAGGCTAATTGACGTTGACACTGCCAGGAAACAACTGTCGTGCTGTAACCAGGCTAGGCAGGAGTCAGTACCCCTGCCAATTACTTCCGAGCAACAACTGTCGGTGTTGGAGCCCAGGGATGAGAAGAGAACAGGGTGGAGGCAGCAGGACTTTTTGCCGTACACACAGCAGGGGAACAGCTGACATTACTGAACCCCAGTAACACAGGAGCAAGTGTTGACTGTGCTAACAGCACTTCCGAGCAACAACTGGCGGTGTTGGAGCACAGGGTCAAGGAGGGTGTAGGCAGAGGCCTAGTATGACAACTTCATGGACATAGGATAAAAATAGATGGAAGCAGGCTAAGGCTGACTTTGACCTATGGGTAGATCGACGCGAGAGAATCATTAATTTGAATTATAGAGCCGATCTATATCGTTATGGTAGCAAATCAGGGATACTATTAGCACGACTAGCGAAAGCAAATCACATTCCTCAACATATTACAGCGTTAATGAGTAAACATGGGATCATGATGAACGATCATGGTGATATTGAGGAAAGCCTTATATTTTAAGATGATCGGAGAAATGAATGTAAAGGTGGCGAGATTTTGAAAAAATACACGCCACAGAAGGGTGACGAGTGAAATAGTTTAATCAGGATCACAGCAAAGTTAGAGAAGGAAGATGACGGGAGGAATCCTACAAGTTAGGGGTTTCCTTACAATTATTAACGAGTTTCGGTTTTTTGTTCTCTTGTTACTTTGACTTTTAGAATGTTTATTTTATGACCATATCGGCTGCGACCGAGATGTGTACCGCCTTATGTGGCCTTTTTGTTTTTGAAAATCCAAATAAAAAGGAACTTTAAAAAAAAAAGAAATTCCCTCTTCAACAATCTACAAGACAAACAAGCATGATGGGTGACGCTGCCTTTATTGAGTTACAGTATTAGATCGACATTGTCCATGAGTAACTATGCACTGTGATAGCTATATAGCATTATTAATTTAAATTCTGTTGTGGTTGTTTCAACAGCACTTGCAGGTCTAACTACCTATTGTTTGTATGCATGATGCACTTTCTTGGTGTAATTATTTATTATTGCGCATTATTACCAGGTTTACATGATGGCCATTTCATATATGGTGTGTGAAGTTACAGTTGTCCTCAGTCTGTGTATTTTATTATGTCTGTCATTAATAAAACTCGTGAGGATGATGATGATGATGATGTTTATGATTCGTACATCCATTGACTGCATTATCTTACAGGTACAGATAACGTTCCTTAAGAAGCATTAATTGATAATTATGAAATGTATTTTTATGCATTAATTTAAAAAAGTAAACACTATGTTTTATTTTTTGTTACCATTTCTACTAGCCATGTGCAGATATGCGCTGTGATGACAAATTAATATTTGTCCATATTTCTTATTAAAATTTTTCATTTTAGCCCTTGAAAACTTCAATCTTTCCTGTTTTAAGCATAACAATCAGGGTGACGGCTCTTCCCTATTTGGAGCATGTTCGACATGGGTTTTTCTGTGCATGTGTAGGGAACAGGAGACTTCTTGCCGCTGTGGTACACCAAAGGGGATCTTGCTGGATGTGAGATATATTTCTTCTAGCAGACTGAAGTTTGCTCAGGATTTTCCATGATCACAAGGACCTGTGATAAGGTCATAGTCACGTGATCTGGTCATCTGATGTGTACCTCACCTGAGGGTGTGGAGTAGGCCTATAAAACAAGGAGCTGTTGTAGTTGGTGTGTGGAAGGAAGGAGTTTGGCTGGAGTCAGCCTGGAAGATTGTTTTGTTACTGTGTGCCAGTGTGCACCAGGAAGCGAGTACCAGACCACCCGGAATGGGACCTGGCGGTCTCTGCTGACCTGCAGCCGCTTAGTTAAGCCCGTCCCAAGCAAGGGTGAGTCTGGCACCAGTGGTTCTCCAAACTGGGGTGATTTATGTTCTGTTTTTATTTTGTCATCTGGACTTTTTGTTGAACTCATGATTAAAACCACTGAAATTTGAAGTAAAAGGCGGTGTGTTTGCCTCATTACTGCGGCCCAGCCCTGCCTACCAGAGCGGATCCCTACAATTGGTGGCTTCAATGCGGGCAACGCAGTGAGGTCAGGCTGTTTTTTCCTGCATGACAGTAAATGTCCTAGGTAAATAAAGTGACGCAAAACCCGGTGGATAACTGTCCCAAGATGGAGAACACAGTAAAAATGCTGGAGGAGGCCATGCGGCAGCAACAGCAGGCTATGCAGCAGCAGCAGCAGGCTATACAGCAGCAGGCTATGGAGCAGCAGCAGGCTATACAGCAGCAGGCTATGGAGCAGCAGCAGGCTATACAGCAGCAGGCTATGGAGCAGCAGCAGATATTTAATCGACAGCAACAGGAAACCAATAGTCTAGTGATGCAGCACATCACAGCGCCGCAGACAGCAGGAGCTGCCCGGGGATGGCAGGATGTCCAGAAAGCGGTGCGTAGAGCGATCCGAAAGATGGAGCAATCAGATGACGTTGAGGTGTACCTGGAGATGTTTGAAGGCGTGGCTAAAAGGGAGAGACTGCCCCGGTACCAGTGGGCCGAGATCGTGGCTCCGTTTTTTTAATTCAGTACCCGCAAAAGCCTCTAGGGACCTACCCCCCGAGCAACAGGAGGACTATGAGAGCGTCAAGGGTGAGATACTTGGACGTCTTGGGGTAAATGTTTTGGTCCCACGGGGTCACAGTTCGGTCACCAGCTCGGTCACAGTATTATGACTTGATACACCTGATAGAAAAGTGGTTGCAGCCGGAGGTTTTGTCACCCCGCGCTATGCTGGATCGTATAGTGACTGATAAATTCTTGAGAAATTTGCCACACACCCTTCAAACATGGCTTGGACAGGCAGCCCCTACTGATGGTCTTCAAATGGTAGACCTCATTGAAAGATATGGGGCTACCAAGGAGATACAGGGAGAGACTACCCGGAAGGTACCAAGTAAATTCCACAAACCTTCACCCACAGCTCGTCGAGCAGAGACTCGGAGGGCCGCCCAGGACGGGTCGGGGAACGAAAGGGGCCCCATAATCTGTTGGCGGTGCCAACAACCAGGACATGTGAGAGCTGTTTGCCCCCACCTGACAGAGCCCATGGACAACAACTTTGGCTACTATCAGTCTCACTATGCAGAACACATGTGTGCAGTGGTCAAACCAGAGGGACCCAATATGAATCATTTGTGTAAAGTGCAGGTGGAGGGTAACCCTGCTGTGGCTCTAGTGGACTCAGGGAGTCTCGTGAGTGACCCTAATACGAGCCAGCCACGTCCAAATCAGCGAGTATACTGCTGTGAAAATGGGTGTGTTGTGTATACATGGTGACTTAAAACATTATCCTACCACCCTGGTGATGATAAACACGCCAGCGGGGAGGAGGTGACACGAGGTGGGGGTGGTGGTTAATTAGCATTAATAATTGGAGATTTTCCGTTATTTTCTGTGCTTTGGCCTGTAATTACCCCTCCCACAGAACAG
Source organism: Oophaga sylvatica (assembly GCA_033576555.1). NCBI lineage: Eukaryota > Metazoa > Chordata > Amphibia > Anura > Dendrobatidae > Oophaga > Oophaga sylvatica. The sequence goes on along the minus strand of JARQOD010000005.1, from coordinate 204,315,856 downwards.
TCGTCGGCACCAGTGACAAACAGGTTGCATTCTCCAGAAATCGGGCATGAACCTGGTGGCCCAGAGGAAGATGTACTGGCGGTAGGAGTACCTTTGCCTTCGGTGGAGGAGGAAAACCCCTCTCCTATAGAAGTGTTAGGTGGGGAGATGTAAGATTTGCCACCGGGACCAGAATTGTCATACTTAAATGTGGCAGGTGACAATTTTGGTACGGCGCAACTACGGGACCCTACGTTGACTCGAGCCCGGGAAAATGTACTGGTTGTCAATGGGGAACCCCAACACCCCAGGGCAGCTAAAGTATTTCCCCGATTTGAGCTGAACCAAGATTTGCTGTATGGGGTTGAAAAAATACATGGGGAAATTGTCGAGCAATTGCTGGTACCGCAGTCATATCGGAGGTTGGTAATGTACTTAGCGCATGCGCATGTACTAGGGGGACATTTGGGACCAAAGAAAACCCTAGACAGAATTCTACAACGGTTTTACTGGCTATGGGTCTATGAAGAAGTTAAACGGTATTGTTACTCTTGTCCCGTGTGCTAGGTAACCAGTCCGCAGCCTCATTTTCAGAGTCCCTTGGTGCCATTACTAATTATAGAGGTACCGTTTGAGAGAATAGCCTATGGATCTGGTGTGGACGGTTAATAAATCAGCAAGGGGTCATCAACACATCCTCGTAGTTCTAGATTACGCTACCAGGTATCCTGAGGCTATTCCCCTGCGACACACCTCGGCAAAACTGATCGCAAAAGAACTCATGGGTATGTTCTCTCAGGTGGGAATCCCTCAAGAAATCTTAACAGATCAGGTGACCCCCTTTATGTCAAAAATCATGAAGGAACTCTGCCACGTGTTAAACAGTTGCGCACATCGATCTATCATCCCCAAACAGACGGTTTAGTAGAAAGGTTCAATAAAACCCTGAAGAATATGTTGAAAAAAAAAGTCTCTAAAGATGCTAAGGACTGGGATCTCTTGTTGCCATACCTGATGTTTGCAGTGCGGGAGGTGCCCCAGGCATCTACGGGGTTCTCGCCCTTTGAACTATTATATGGCAGACATCCCCATGGCTTACTCGATATAGCTAAAGAGGCCTGGGAAAACCATACAACTCCCCACAAAAGTGTGATAGAACATGTGGCCAAAATGCAAGAGAGAATGGAGACAGTCCTACCATTAGTCTGAGAACATATGGAATCAGCACAAAGGTCACAGAGGCAGGTCTATAACCGGGAGGCATGGGTAAGGTCCTTTAACCCTGGGGATCGGGTGTTGGTACTTGTGCCTACAGTGGATAGTAAGTTCCTTGCAAGGTGGCAGGGACCCTACGACATTATAGAGAAGGTGGGACCAGTAAACTATAAAGTACACCAACCAGGGCGGAGAAAGCCAGAACACGTATACCATGTGAATCTGCTCAAACCATGGAAAGACAGAGACCCGCTTGGTGAGGATTGTCCACGGCCTGCATTTCCAGTACAGATGGCTTCCTTGCCTCAGGAGAAGGCAAGAGAAGTCCTCTCCGCCGTCAAAATATCAGACACTGTCGCACAGACAAGTTCAGGAAGTCCGAGAGTTTGTTAGCCGAAATACAATTTCAGAACTTCCTGGTCGTACCTCCCTAATACAACATGACATTGTCATTGAGCTGCAGGGCAAAGTACGATTAAAGCCATATCGGGTGCCTGAGGCCCGGCGACAAGCCATCAAGGAAGAGGTCAAGAAGATGCTGCAGTTAGGGGTCATTGAAGAGTCCCAGAGTGAGTGGGCCAGCCCAATAGTCCTAATACCAAAGCCAGATGGGACACTAAGGTTCTGTAATGACTTCAGAAAACTGAATGAAATTTCTAACTTTGACACCTACCCCATGCCCGGGTCGATGAGTTAATAGAGCGGTTTGGGCAGGCACGTTATTTTTCACTCATTGACCTCACAAAAGGGTATTGGCAGGTGCCACTAACAAAAGCAGCGAGAGAGAAAACGGCTTTTGTAACACCCGAGGGACTGTTCCAGTATATAGTCCTACCCTTCGGGTTGCATGGCGCTCCAGTGACATTACAGAGGTTAATGGACGTTGTTCTTCGTCCTCATCGCCGATATGCCGCAGCCAATCTGGACGATATTGTGGTGTACAGTATTATTATTATTATTATTATTATACATTTATATAGCGCCATTTATTCCATGGCGCTTTACATATGAAAAGGGAAAAATATAGACAGATACAATAAACATGTGCTAGACAAGGGACACACAAGTACAGAAGAGAGAGGACCCTGCCCGCGAGGGCTCACAGTCTACAGGGATGGGTGAGAATACACTAGGAGAGGGTAGAGCTGGTCGTGCGATGGTTCAGTAGACTGAGGATCATTGCAGGTTGTAGGCTTGTCGGAACAGGTGGGTCTTCAGGTTTTTCTTGAAGGTCTCCGTTGTTGGTGAAAGTCTGATGTTTTGCGGCAGTACAGACTGGGAAAGTCACTTAGCCAAGGTACAGGCGGTGATAGATTCGCTGAGATAAGCAGAGCTAACTGCCAACCCAAAGAAGTGTTCCATAGGGTTGGAGGAAGCTCGCTACCTGGGGTATGTGATTGTGAGAGGAGTTATCAAAGCCCAAATAAACAAAGTGGAGGCAATCCAAAACTGGCCCTATCCCCTCACCACAAAACAAGTGAAAGGGTTTTTGGGGTTAGTGGGATACTACCGGCGGTTTATTCACAATTTTGCAACACTGTCGGCGCCGTTAAATGACTGCCTAAAAGGCAGGAAGTTAGTAATGGTGCGATGGAATGATCAGCTTGAAGAAGCGTTTGTAAAACTAAAAGGGGCACTGTGTGTGTGTCACCATTTTTGATCACACTCGACTTCAAAAGAGAATTCATTGTCCAGACTGATGCGTCAGAGGTAGGTGTGGGTGCCGATTTGTCTCAGGAGGTTAACGGGGAGGAGCATCACATTACTTTCCAGAGTCGAAAGCTAACTCCAGCTGAAACCAGATACAGCATTGTAGAGAGAGAGAGTGCCTGGCGATCAAGTGGGCACTGGAGTCGTTGCGCTACTATCTGTTGGGGAGAACATTTTGGTTGTTAACTGATCATTCCCCTCAGACTTGCAGTGTTGTACCCCAGGGAGTAGAGTTCAGGTGGTAGATAGATGAACATAACAGGAGAAATTGATAACGTTGCCAACCAGTTATTTAATCTGAAAACGGACAGGCAAATTCTGGCGAGATCCATGCCTTGTTCATTTTCAGAAAAGTAAGCCGGTCTACATTATCGGAGGATAGTCGCATGCGACGGTCTGTTAGTACACCACCTGCAGCACTAAAGACGCGCTCCGATAATACACTGGCAGCAGGGCAAGCCAGCACCTCCAATGCATACTGGCTAAGCTCTGGCCATGTATCCAGCTTAGAGACCCAAAACTTGAAAGGGGAAGAGCCATCTGGGAGTACACTGAGAGGGCAAGACAAGTAGTCTGTCACCATCTTACGGAAACGTTGCCTCCTGGTGACTGGAGGCGTCTCGGATGGTGTAGACATTGGTGGCGCTGCCACAAAACTTCACCACATTTGGAACATACTGGTCTTGCCCCCCTGTGCAGAGGCGCTGCTTGTGCTCCCTCTTGTTGCAGAGCTGTCTCCACTGCCTCCACGCACAGAGCTGCTTTGTAAAGCAGTATCAGCAGCACTGCTCTCGGCTGGAATGGAGAACATTATGGATTTCACCAGTGTGTCTTGGTACTCCCGCATTTTACGCTCCCAGTTCAACGGTGTGATGAGGCTTTGTAAGTTGTCCCGGTAGCGAGGGTCTAGGAGGGTGTACACCCAATAATCAGACGTGGTGAGAATGTGGGCGATGGGGCGGTCGTTTTTCAGGCACTGCAGCATGAAATCAACCATGTGCTGCAGACTCCCAACTGGCCAACAAACGCTGTCCTCTGTAAGAGGCGTCATCTGTACCTGCTCTGCATCACCCCACCCTCGCTCTACATACTGACTAGAGCGTTGTGTACCTCCCTCTGTAGCGATTTCTTCCTCCTCCATTGACTCCTCCTCATCCTCCTCACAAAGTGAGCCCTGCAAAGCCCTTTGGGAGGAACCACGTTGCGCTGACTGTCCAGAAGGTGATGGAATTTGTGTCTCCTCATCCTCCACCTCTTCCAAAACCTCATCCCTTAGTGCTTGCAGTGTTTTTTGAAGCAGGCAGATAAGGGGGACAGTCAGGCTGACTAGTGCATCATCTGCACTCGCCATCCGCGTTGACTCATCAAACGCACGCAAAACGTGGCAGATGTCCTTCATAGAGGGCCACTCAGTAGTGGTGAAGTGTGAACGGCGCAAATTGCGTGTTGATTGCGCCTGTTGCAGCTGATACTCCATTACTGCTGTCTGCTGCTCACACAACCGCTCCAACATATGTAACGTGGAATTCCACCTGGTGGGTACGTCACATATGATGCGATGTTCAGGAAGGCGAAATCTGCGTTGCAGAGCTGCAATGCGCGATCTGGCCATGCTGGAACGTCGCAAGTGAGCGCACTCTAGGCGGACCTTGTGCAGCAGTGCATCAACATCCGGATAGTCCCTCAAAAAACTCTGCATGACCAAGTTGAGCACATGTGCCAGACATTGTATGTGAGTGAGGTTGCCAAGGGCCAGAGCTGCCACTAGATTTCGGCCATTGTCACACACTACCAAGCCTGGCTGGAGATTTGCTGGCAAAAACCACACGTCGCTCTCCTGCTTGATGGCATTCCAGAGCTCCTGCGCTGTGTGGCTTCGATTCCCCATGGAAATTAATTTCAGGACGGCCTGTTGACGTTTGGCCACGGCTGTGCTCATATTGGTCGCAACAGGTAAGCGTTCACGGGTCCATGTGGAGGTAGACCGTGACGGCTCCTGCAGCGATGATTCTGAGGAACTGGAGTAGGAGGAGGAGTCAATGTGTACAGACTGGATTCCTGCAATCCTTGGAGTTGGCAGAACACGTACAGCGCCACTCGCAAGATCTGTACCCGGCTCCACAACATTGACCCAATGGGCAGTGAGGGAAAGGTATCGTCCCTGGCTATGGGTACTGGTCCACGCATCGTTGGTCAGGTGGACCTTGCTACTGACGGCGTTTAGTAGCGCATGTTTAATTTTTCCCTCAACATGCTTTTGCAGAGCAGGGACGGCTTGCCTGCTGAAATAAAATCGGCTTGGCACATTGTATTGTGGGACTGCCAATGCCATTAAGTTCCGGAAACTGTCAGTCTCCACCAGCCTGAATGACAGCATTTCAAGGGACAGGAGTTTTTTACAATGCAGCATTCAGAGCCTGTGCTCGTGGATGGTTTGCCGAGTATGGCCGTCTTTTATCCCATGCCTGTGCTACCGATGGCTGTTTTGTGGCCTGGGAGTGTGAGGATGACAGGGAACTTGCAGCTGTGGGTGGAATAACACTTTGTCTCTGGACAACATTGACCGAGGTTCTTCCATGGCGATCGTGTGAGGAAGCCGAATCAGCTGTGTGTGAGCTGGAGGAAGATGCTCCAACACGAGCTGAAGATGTAGGTGCTGCTGTAGGTTGGCCTACATCTCCAGTGTGTCTTTGTAACTCAACTACGTGCTTTGTCCGCACATGTTTCCACATATTAGTGGTACTGAGGTTACTGACACTTTTACCTCTTTTTACTTTTTGCTTACACAGCTTGCATTTGACATAGCAAATATCATCTGCAAGTGTGTCAAAAAAGGACCACGCAGTGCAAGTCCTGGGAGCGCCCGTTTTGACTTTTGGAAGAGAACTGCTCCCAACAGGTGCCAAACTGGAGGCTACAGGCAACCGAGTCTGCAGCCTACCTCTCCCTCCTGTTTGTACCGTTGGGCCAATCTCTTCCTCAGAGCTGCTCCCACCACCTTCCTGTTCCTCACACCATGTTGGGTCTTGGACCTCATCATCTCCACTACCCTCTTCCAACACCTGCTGCTGTTGGGTGGTCTGGACAGCACCATGCTCAACAGAAACTGGCAACTGAGTCTCATCATCATCAGATGCGTTCTGCGGTGTGCTGACCATCGTCACTGGCTCACCCGCCTCTTCAGATTCAGAGAGACACAGCTGTTGCGCATCACTGCATACTCCCTCTTCTTCAAATTCTAGAATGCTGCTTGGCTGGGCCCCTGTTTGCAAGCCAACAGATTCTGAGAACAGAAGCAGAGACTCAGCTGGCTCCAGTTCAGAACTCTCTGACTGCCTGGGCAATTTGACAGGCGGTGAACAGACAGATGGTTACTCAACAGTGTTGTGGTCCTGAGAGGAGGTGGAAGCAATTGAAGTCATGCATTGGCTGCCATCCAACCAACAACGGCTTCAATTTGTTCTTCCCGCAGCAGGGGGGTACTCCGAGCTCCTACAAAACTGCACATAAAGGAACGCTCACGGGAAAAATTGGTGGATGCTGTGTCACTGGGGGCGGCAGCAGCCACAGAATCCCCACGTTCTCTCCCTGCTGAAACTCCACGGCCACGACCACGTGCCTTACTCCCTGCCTTCTTCATCTTGGTAGATTGTTAAAGAAAGTCAGAAAAGTTATAAGGCCTAAGTGTGGTTATTACGCAGAGACTGCAGTGAACACTGCACACAACTGTTCAGTATCTCTGAAAGGCTCCTTTCTGTAATTCTATAGTGTTTGCAACCAATGTATTGGATACGGATGGAAGCGCGTCACACTAATAGATTTGAGTTATTTGAAATGGAATGGAGCAGCACCAATTAGAGAAAAATGACAAGGATAAGGCAGTGACACACGTTCAGCAGACTACAACCAGCAGTGGTTGAAGAACTAACTGGAGCGTGATCTGCACTCCAAAAAAAAAAAAACTCACAGACTAGAGTGAACACTGAACACAACTGTTCACTATCTCTGAAAGGCTCCTTTCTGTAATTCTATAGTGTTTGCAACCAATGTATTGGATACGGATGGAAGCGCGTCACACTAATAGATTTGAGTTATTTGAAATGGAATGGAGCAGCACCAATTAGAGAAAAATGACAAGGATGAGGCAGTGACACACGTTCAGCAGACTACAACCAGCAGTGGTTGAAGAACTAACTGGAGCGTGATCTGCACTCCAAAAAAAAAAAAAACTCACAGACTAGAGTGAACACTGAACACAACTGTTCACTATCTCTGAAAGGCTCCTTTCTGTAATTCTATAGTGTTTGCAACCAATGTATTGGATACGGATGGAAGCGCGTCACACTAATAGATTTGAGTTATTTGAAATGGAATGGAGCAGCACCAATTAGAGAAAAATGACAAGGATGAGGCAGTGACACACGTTCAGCAGACTACAACCAGCAGTGGTTGAAGAACTAACTGGAGCGTGATCTGCACTCCAAAAAAAAAAAAAAACTCACAGACTAGAGTGAACACTGAACACAACTGTTCACTATCTCTGAAAGGCTCCTTTCTGTAATTCTATAGTGTTTGCAACCAATGTATTGGATACGGATGGAAGCGCGTCACACTAATAGATTTGAGTTATTTGAAATGGAATGGAGCAGCACCAATTAGAGAAAAATGACAAGGATGAGGCAGTGACACACGTTCAGCAGACTACAACCAGCAGTGGTTGAAGAACTAACTGGAGCGTGATCTGCACTCAAAAAAAAAAAAAACTCACAGACTAGAGTGAACACTGAACACAACTATTCACTATCTCTGAAAGGCTCCTTTCTGTAATTCTATAGTGTTTGCAACCAATGTATTGGATACGGATGGAAGCGCGTCACAATTTCAATTGAATGGAGCAGCAAGAATTACACTAAAGAAAAAAAAATGAGTCTGTGAGTGACACGTGCAGATGCCTACAAACAGCGTTGGATGCAGAGCAAACTGCAGCGTAACCTGCACTCTCACACACACACCTTGCACAGAGCTGTTAAAACAACACTGGCAAAACGAAGCTTTACACAGCGGTTGGTAAACTAGCCTGCCTAGAGCACAGTACACAAAATCGCAATCTCTAACTGTCCCTCAGAGTCAGCAGAGCAGCGTTCTGTCCCTTACTGAATTCACAGCACAGTGACGCTAAAATGGCGGCGGCGCCTTTTATAGTGCATTCTGACATAATTTCAGCATCCAATCACAGCCATGCCATTAGTTAACATGACCGCAGCAGTACAGGATGTGCCCACACTTCTTAGGATTCCTCATTGGCTGACTAAAATCACATTGTCACTTAAAGAATTATGGGAACTTCCGATTCCGGTATACGATATATGGAAAATATCGGAACTAAGTATCGGAATTCCGATACAGCGAATATCGGCCGATACCCGATACTTACGGTATCGGAATGCTCAACTCTAATGACTGCTGAAAACATCATTTTGCTCTGCAAAAAACAAACTGCCATACAGCTCCATCAGAAAAAAATAAAAAAAGTTATAGCTCTCAGAATAAAGCGATGCCAAAAAAATTATTTTGTCTATAAAATAGTTTTTATTGTGTAAAGCGCCAAAACATAAAAAAGACATAACTGTGGGGTATCACTGTAATCACACTGGCCCAAAGAATAAAACTGCCTTATCAATTTGACCACACACTGAATGGCATCAACCCCCTCCAAAAAAATCCTGAATTGCTGGATTTTGTTCATTGTGCCTCCCAAAAATCAGAATAGGAAGCGAACAAAAAATGTCATGTGCCCAAAAATGGTACCAATAAAAGTGTCAACTCGTCCCACAAAAAACAAGCCATCACATGACTCTGTAAGCCAAAATATGGAAAACTTATAGCTCTCAAAATGTGATGATGCAAAAACTATTTTTTGCAATAAAAAGTATCTTTTAGTGTGTGACAGCTGCCAAACATAAAAACCCGATTAAATCTGGTATCGCTGTAATCGCACCGACCTGAAGAATAACGTTGCCTAATCACTTATACCACATGAGGAATAGTGTAAAAAATAAATAAAACCAGTTTTTCACCTGCTGTTGATTTTTTCATTCTGCCTCCCAAAAATCGCAGTAAGGCTAGGCGCACATTTATCTTGTGCTCTGCACTGAGCGTTTAAAGCGGGTGTCCGTGTATATCTCTGAAACACATGATTCAGACCGAACCTCTGGCTGAAAATTCCCTATAATGAGGCAGATGGAGGGACTGTGGATGCCGTCTGATTTTTGATCCAGCGGTGTCCATCTTTTTAGGATTGCATAAAAATGTCATTGGCCACAGTATTGTACACCTCTGAATAAGACATATCTGAACAGAGGTCAGACGGAGTCCAGCGTAACTCTGCTGCCTCATTGTAGCATAGTGAATGGATCCCTCAGGGGTTTCATCTGAATCACATCACTCAGAGATTTAGATGGAAACCTCAAAGTAAGTACCGGATAAATGTGATCCCAAACTCTATGTAAAATGTTCCCAACAAAAGCTTCATCTCAATCGACAAAAAAAGCACTCAGGTCTGTCATCTGTTAATGGAAATATAGGGGGCTTCCACATTACTGGTAGTACAAAGTCTTTGAAAAAGTAAAATGGCTCCTCAGCCACCATAAAAAATTAAGCAAATTCTGCGCTCTCAAATCCAAATACCCCTCTCCATTCTGAGCCCCAGAGTGTACCTAAGCCACATATTCCATCCATGTATGGCTTTTCTGAAGTGATGAGAGAACACATAACTTACGGGTGCATGTCTCCAGAACTACGGGCTGAGCATAACGTACTGGTGACTGCTACATACTGGTCACTACAGCGTACTGGTCACTACAACAGCAATTAGCAATTTTCAATCAGCAACATTCATTGCTGCTTGTTTCTGGAAAATACCCATTTTAGTCAAAATCGCCACAACACCTGTAGATTAATTACCCAAGGCGTATAGTTTCCAAAATGGGGTCACTTGAGAGGGGATTCTGCTCTTCCAGCAATTAGTGGCTCGGTATATGTAGTCTAGGATAATCTGCGCTCCAGGAGGCAAATAATGCTCCATTTCTCCCGAGTCTCTCTGTATGGCTAAGTAGCACTGTACAGCCACATAAGGGGTATTGCCACGTTCAGTAGAAATTGTGGAGCAAATTTTGGTGTAATTTTTACCCATTTCTTGTGTGAAAATGTTAAGTCTGGGGCTAAAAAAAATTTGATGGTAAAAATGTAGTTATTTTGTCTTCACTGCACAATGGTATAATATTTTATGACACAACCGTGTGTCAATATGATAACTGCACCCCTAGATGAGTTCATTGAGAGGTGTAGTTTGTAAAATGGGGTCACTTATGGGGAGTTCTGCTGTTCTGGCACCTCATAGGCTCTCCCAATGGGTCATGGCAGCTGCAAATCATAACAGTAAAATCTGGCGTTCCTTGCCTTCTGAGCTTTGCACTGTGCCTGACAAATATTTTTTTTCCGATTACATGTAGGGTATTGGTGCACTCAGGAACAAATGAACCTCAGTTTGTTGTAAAAAAAATTCCTATTAGCCCTTGGAAAAATTTAAAACTTGAAGCTAAAACAACATTTTAGTGGTAAAAATGTAATTTATTCTTTCTTCACCACTCAGTGGTATAAAATTCTGTGAAGCACATGTGGGGTTAATATGATCACTGCACCACTAGATGAATTCATTGGATAGTGTATTTTGTAAAATTAGTTCACAAATAGGCAGTTTCTGTTGTTCGGGCACCTCAGGAGCTCTGCCAATGTGACATGGCACCCTCCAACCATTTGAGCAAAATCTGAACTCTAATATGATGCATTTTCCCTTCTGAGCTGTGCACTGTGCCTCAAAAGTAGTATTCCCCCACATATGCACATATGGGGTATCGGCGTGCTCAGGAGAAATTGCACAACAAACTGTATAGTGCAATTCTTCCTGTTATCCTTATGAAAATGCAAAATTTGGGGCCAAAATAACATTTTTATGGGGAAAATGAGATTTTATTATTTTCACGGCTCAATGCTATAAATTTCTGTGAAGCACCTGGGAGTTGAAGGAGCTCACCATGCATCTAAGTACATTCCATGAGGGGTCTAGTTTTCAAAATGGGGTCACTTGTGGGGGGTTTCCACTATTTAGGCACATCAGAGCACTCCTAATGGGACATGACATCTGCTAATGATTACAGGAAATTTTACATTCAAAAAGTCAAATGAGGCTCCTTCCCTTCTGAGCCTTCCCATGCATCCAAACAGTAGTTTTCTTCCTCATATTGTGCATCGGTGTACTCAGGAGAAATTGCACTACAAATCGTATGGTGCAATTTCTCATGTTACCTTTATAAAAATGCAAAATTTGGGGCTATAATATCATTTTTATGAGGAGAATGTGATTTTATTATTTTCATGGCTCAACACTATAAACTCCTGTGAAGCACTTGGGAGTTCAAGGTGCTCAACATGCATCAAAATACATTTCTTGAGTGGTCTAGTTTACAAAATGGGGTCACTTGTCAGGTGTTTCCACTGTTTTGGCACATCAGAGGCTCTCAAAATGGGAAATGATGTCCGCTAATGATTCCAGGAAATTTTAAATTCAAAAAGTCAAATGATGCTCCTTTCCTTCTGAGCCCTGCCATGCGCCCAAACAGAAGTTTTCTCCCTCATATTGGGTATTGGTGCACTCAGGAGAAATTGCACAGCAAATTGTATGGTGCAATTTGTCCTGTTACCTTTATGAAAATGCAATATTTTGTGCTAAAAACATACTTGTGGGGAAAATTAGATTTTTTTTATTTTTACAGCTCAACATTATAAACTTCTGTGAAGCACCTGAGGGTTCAATGTGTTCACCACACATCTACATCCGTTCCCTGAGGGGTCTAGTTTCCAAAATGAGGTCACTTGTGGGGGATTTTCATTGCTTAGGCACATCAGGGGCTCTCCAAACACAACATGGCAATCACCAATTGTAACAGCAAATTTTGCATTCAAAAGTTAAATGGTGCTCCTTCCTTTCTGAGCTGTGCTGTGCACAAACAGTGTTTTTCTCTCTCATATGGGGTATCGGCATGCTCAGGAGAAATTACACAACAAATTTTGAGGTCCATTATTTCCTGTTACCCTTGTCAAAATAAAAAAATTGGATCTGAACTCAATTTTTTGAGAAAAAAAGTTCAATGTTATTTTTTTATTCCTGGGAAGCACCTAAATGGTCAATAAACTTCTTGAATGTGGTTTTGAGCATCCTGAGGGGTGCAGTTTTAGAATGGTGTCACCTTTGGGTATCTTTTATCATATAGACCCCTCAAAATGACTTCAAATGTGATGTGGTCCCATAAAAAATGGTTTAGTAAATTTTGCTGGAAAAATTCAGAACTGCTGGTCAACTTTTAACCCTTATAACTTCCTAACAAAAAAAAATTTGGCTTCCATAATTGTGCTGATGTAAAGTAGACATGTGAGAAATGTTATTTATTAATTATTTGTAGCCCATGTCCTGGATACGTCTGTGTGTGATGGCTCTTGAAGCAATGACTCCAGCAGTCCACTCCTTTTGAATCTCGCCAAATTTTTTAATGGCCTTTTCTCAACAATCCTTTCAAGGCTGCGTTTATCACAGTTTCTTTTCTGCACCTTTTCCTACCACACTTTTTCCTTGCACTCAACTTTCCATTAATGTGCTTGTATACAGCACTCTGTGAAAAGCTAGCTTCTTTAGCAATGACCTTTTGTTGCTTACCTTCCTTGTGGAGTGTGTCAATGACTGCCTTCTGGACATCTGTCAAGTCAGCAGCCTTCCCTATGATTGTGAAGTCTACTGAAAAAGACTAAGGAATCTTTTTAAATGCTTAGGAAGTCTTTGCAGGTGTTTTTTGTTAATTATTATTATTTACTGAGATAATGACTTTTGGGTTTTCATTGGATGTCAGCCATAATCATCAACATTAACAGAAATAAACACTTGAAATAGATCACTCTGTTTGTAATGACTCTATATAATATGAGTTTCACTTGTATTGAAGAACTGAAATAAATTAACTTTTGATGACATTCTAATTTTGTAAGAAGCACCTGTATCTATAATATAACACTAGATGCATCCGTCTGTCCGAAACTGGTATAGCCTGTGCCTGCGCAGTGTAGCCAAAGTCAGAAGGAAGCATCCAGTGTCAATACAGTGCCTTTAGGTGACATGGAGGAGGATGAGGCTCGAGGAGAAGTGTAGCACTGGAGTCAGCACCTGGGCTTATTGCAATCTCCGGCACCATTTTATTGAAGACAAATTCACACACAGTGTCTCCAACAAAATGGCACCAGATAGCACGATATGCACATGAGCTGACTCCAGTGCCATTTTATTTAAATATTCAATGTAGACAACTGTGCTGCAGGGGAGCGGGGAAAGGTGAGTAGGAGTGGTTTTTTTTTTGTTTGTATGTATGCACATATGTATGTATTTAACAGCAGCAAAGCAGACATGCTGGGGGTCATATACTAGGCTGGGGAGCATATAATAGGATTGGGGACCAAGTTGGGAGAGCATATAATAGGATGGGGGACCAGGCTGGGGGAGCATATACCAGGTTGGGGGAGCATATAATCGGATGGGGCACTAGACTGGGGGATCACATACCAGGCTGGGGGAGCATATTCCAGGCTGGGGGACCATATACAAGGATGGGAGAGAAAATTTCAGGCTGGGGAGCATATAAAAGGATGAGTGAATTTATACTAGGATGGGGGAGCATGTACCAGAATGGGGGAAACATATAATATGATGGGGGACCATGCTGGGGGAGCATAAAACAGTATGGGGATCATATAATAGAATGGTGGACCAGGCTGAGGGAGCATATACCAGCTTGGGAGAGCATATAGTAGGATCGGTGACCAGGCTGGTGGAGCATATAATGATTGGGGGAGCATACATCAAGATGGGGGAGCATATAATAGGATGGGGGAGCAGATACCATGCTGGAGGTCCATATACAAGGGTGGGGGAGCATATACCAAGACTAGCTTTTGATCCCGTTCTACGCCCGCATTTTTATTGGTACATTTTTGCGTTTGTTAAAGGGAACCTGTCCACAGAAATAAAGTGGTTAACCTTCAGGTATGCACTTAATCTGCAGATTAACAGCGTTATTATGCTGTCCGGTGCCTGCATGCAGCCGAACACAGCGGAGAGAAAATTCACTTTATTTTCCCCACATGCATTTGGTTTTAGGCATGGGGGAGGTGGGGCCGTGGGTTCAGTCATTGCTGTGAGAATACAGAGCGGCCTCTGTAACTGTGCCCCCAACCCTGACTAACAGACAGACTTAATAAAGAGCCAGCGTCAGTCAGGGTCGGGGTCGCGGTTGTAGCCGCCGCTCTGTATTTTCAGAGCAATGACTGAAGCCGAATGCTGGCGGGAAGAAAAAAGTTAATTTTCTCCCCGCTGCATTCGGCTATATGCACTGTGCACAGACATTGGTATAATATATGAGGTCTGTAGTCACAGTATAATATATATCATCACATTCTATTATGTATATATCATCTGATGTTTATAGTCACTGTATATCATATACCAGTAGTAATGAGTAAATTGATTTGCAGATCCCTGATCAAGTGGCTAGGTCAGTAATCCTTGGCCACTGGACAAATGTTCTGCCTCCCACCTAGCAGCATTCACAGGTCCTTTTTTAATTTGTAGTCATTGCACAACGTCATCATTGCTGCATGACAAATACATGACGTTAGGCCAGCCTACAAATCAAAAGAGCCCCTGGGATGTTAACAAGTTGGAGGCAGTTTGCAGTCCTTCCCATCCAGCAGCTATTGACTACTGACCTGACAGCTGGACTATGGTCCTGCAAATGAAATTGCTCATTTCTATATACTGCATGTGATAATATATGTGCACAGACATCAGATGTGTATAGCTAAAGCTATGAGCCACCGACTGCACTGATCAGCATAGGAGAATTTTCTATACTTAAATCTGCATTGCAGGCTGTGAACAAACAGGCAGATCATAGTGGTACACAGAGATACATCTGGACATAGCAGTGTTTTTCTATGTCCCTAAATTCTAGAGGTAAATAAAAAGTCAGATCTTTTTTCCTATAAAATTAATGAAAAATAATGAAAAACAATTACAATAATGTCATCTTTCCTGTACCAATAATGTCATTTGTAATTCACATTAAAAAAATAATAATAAATATCGCAAATCAGCAGATAACAGACATATTTTGGTGTGCCTGTAATCATATCAACCTACAAAATGCAGCGATAATTTTATTTATGGTGAACGGTAAACGGCATAAAAAAAATATGATTGATTTTTTTTTCTCCATTAAAGTCGTAATAGATTTTTAAAAAATGTAATGCTGTGGCCATGTTCGCATATAGCTGAAATACTGTGTTTTTCTACTGCTTTTTTGTGCAGTTTTTTCTGCAGTTGTAGGAATATGTTTGGTGCAACAGCTCCATTCCTAAGAGTGTTTAGTTGCTAGATTTGTATGCTGTTTATAAAGTTAGAACAAAAAAAAACTCCCAGAGGCTCACACAGGGAGAACATGTGACTGTATTTCCTGTTTTCCTGTGTCTGTGTATGAGAAGCAGCCTGCTGTAGATGCTGCACAGATAGAGACACACAAATGATTTATCCCTGATCTATTAAGCATATTGTTCCTGTTTGTTCCTGAATAAAGAAGCTCTGTTGTCACATGCTTGGAGAGTATCCTGAATAATCCGCTGCCAACAAAGTCTTTCCTGATTATTGTGTGTCTGTTGTGTTTTTTATATGCCTTTTCACTGTTATTTGACACATTTTTGTCAAAGATGTGAATCCGCGTTTTTAATGTGTTTTTTTATAGTACAAAAAAGCTTTGATTCAGCAATGAAAAATGCAACAGCAGAGTTTTCATGAAACCACATCCATGTTACTTGGACATTTAGGTCGTGTTTACATGTAGCATAAATGCTGCAATTTTTTTCTGCTGATATTTTTGCGCAGGATTTCTGTTTAACTGTACAAGCAAAGGGAATGCAATTTCATGAAAACTGGCATAAGGACACTTCTGAACTGTGCAGTTTAGGTGTTTTTTATACGTTGAGTTTTAAAAAACATAGGTAAGACACAGTTGCATTTTTAAGAGCAAAGCTTTTCTGTAATGTAATAAACACTTTACAAACACTGCTTTACATCTATACCAAAAATGCATCAAACAATGGAATAAAAAATGCAGCAAAAATGCAATAATCACTGCCCCCCTCTGACATCTCCTACTACCCTAGCAGGAGGGGGCTGTGATTACTGCATTTTTGTTGATTTTTTTATGTTTTTTCCCCTAATTTGATGTCTGTATACTCTCTTTTGCTTCCTCCCCCCGCCCAGGAGCTGTGATATAATCAGACCATGTCCCTGCACGGTCAGAAACAGCCACTACACAGTACACAGCAGAGGCACATTTATAAGAATATCTCAGCACAGGAACATTTTATTTAAACCCATCCAATTGTGGAACTTATTGTTATTCCAAGATCTATTGATTAAAATGTATCCTGTTTTATGAAAAACCGCTTAAAATATATATTTAGTAGAGTAGCAAAATGTCTATGACTCTGATGCTAATAAGTTTATATATTAAATGCTCAGAGAATGAGTCCTGGAAGTTGAATTAATTAAAAATATTTTCCCCTGCTTACAGATTGAAATTCCAGTGGTGGAATTTGATGTATGCAAAGCTGGCTACAAAAGAATTGGCAAAGTACTAACTGAAGATATGATATGTGCAGGTTTTAAAGAAGGTAATAAAATATATGGTTTCTAAAATATCACACTATTGCTAGGAATTAAATTCTTATCTTCTATAGATATAAGTACAAGCAGCGGAATCTTTACAAAATTTTTGTCAAAAAAATTCATTCTACACATCTGATCAAGTTTTCTTCTATAGCATGTCCATGGAATTAAGGTAATAGGACAGTCCATGAAATTTCTACAACAATTCTGCAATGTGTAAACTTACCGTTATGAAACATTTTAGTCAGTGAACAGATTTTAACCCCTTTCTGACAATGGATGTACTATCCCGTCCATGTGCCCTGGGCCCGTATGACCATGGACGGGATAGTTCGCCATCACTGATCAGCAGCGCTCACGGGGGGAGAGCGGCTGATCGGTGACCGGTGTCAGCTGATTCTCATAGCTGACACCCGGCACTAAGTGCCAGGAGCGGTCACGTACCGCTCCTGGCACTTTAACCCCCAGAACACTGCGATCAAAGATAATCACAGGGTTCTGGCGGCTGCAGAGGGGCTGACAGCACTTCTGCTTTTGGATCAGAGACCCCATGCATGCCGCCGGGTCCTGATCGTTCCCATGGACACCCGGCACAACGACATCCGGGTCTCCAGGTCAAAGAGACTTCCTGACATGCACAATGCATGTCAGGAAGTCTCAGGTTAACACACAGAGGAGCTGCAGCACTGTAATCTTCTATAGCATGCAGATGCTGCTTCATCTGCATGCTATTGAAGCGATCAGCTTGCACAAAATGAGTGTCACATAGTGGAAAAATGTGTAAAAATAAGAATTACATAAAAAAAAAATAATAATAGTAATTGAAAAAATATTTAAAAAACTAATAATAAAAAATGAATATTTATTATATCAATAAATAAATATTTTAGTGAAAACAAACATCTAAATAATAAAAGTACACGTTTGGTATCCCCATGTCTGTAATGATCCGCCCTATAAAACTGTCCCACTAGTTAACCCCTTCAGTGAGCAGCATAATTAAAACAAGGCAAAAAAAAACAATGCTTTATCATCAAACCGCCGAATAAAAAGTGGAATAACACGCGATCAAAAAGACAGATATAAATAATCGTGGTACCGCTGAAAACGTGATCTTGTCCAACAAAAAAAAAGCCCCTGTGCATCATCATCAGTGAAAAAATAAAAAAGTTATAGCTCTCAGAAAAAAACGATGCAAAAATAGCTATTTTTTATATAAAATAGTTTTTATTGTATAAAAGCGCCAAAACATAAAAAAATTATATAAATGAGGTATTGCTGTAATCATACTGACCCAACGAATAAAACTGCCTTATCTATTTTACCACACGCGGGAACGATATAAACGCCCCCCCAAAAGAAATTCATGAATTGCTGTTTTTTATTCATTCTGCCTCCCAAAAACTGGAATACAAAGCGATCAAAAAATGTCATGTGCCCGAACATGGTACCAATAAAAATGTCAACTCGTCCTGCAAAAAACAAGACCTCACATGACTCTGTGGACCAAAATATGGAAAAATTATAACTCTCAAATTATGGTGATGCAAAAACGTTTTTGCAATAAGAAGCGTCTGCCATGCGCCCAAACAGTGGTTTACCCCCACATATGGGGTATCGGCGTACTCGGGACAAATTGCACAACAACTTTTGGGGTCCAATTTCTCCTGTTACCCTTGGGAAATTAAAAAATTGGGGCGATAAGATCATTTTTGTGGAAAAAATATGATTTTTTATTTTTACGGCTCTACGTTATAAACTTCTGTGAAGCACTTGGGGGTTCAAAGTGCTCAACACACATCTAGATAAGTTCCTTAGGGGGTCTACTTTCAAAAATGGTGTCACATATGGGGGTTTCTACTGTTTAGGCACATCAGGGGCTATCCAAAGGCAACATGGCGTCCGATCTCAATTCCAGCCAATTCTGCGTTGAAAAAGTCAAACGGCGCTCCTTCCCTTCCGAGCTCTTCCATGCGCCCAAACAGTGGTTTACCCCCACATATGGGGTATCAGCGTACTCAGCACAAATTTCACAATAACTCTTGGGTTCCAATTTCTCCTGTTACCCTTGGTAAAATAAAAAAAATTGGATCTGAAGTAAATATTTTTTGAAAAAAAGTTAAATGTTCATTTGTTTAAACATTCTAAAAATTCCTGTGAAGCACCTGAGGGGTTAATAAACTTCTTGAATGTGGTTTTGAGCACCTTGAGGGGTGCCGTTTTTAGAATGGTGTCACTTTTGGGTATTTTCTATCATGTAGACCCCTCAAAGTGACTTCAAATGTGATGTGGTCCCTAAAAAAAATGGTGTTGTAAAAATGAGAAATAGCTGGTCAACTTTTAACCCTTATAACTTCCTAACAAAAAAAATTTTGCTTCCAAAATTGTGCTGATGTAAAGTAGACATGTGAGAAATGTTATTTAGTGACTATCTTGTGCGATATAACTCTGATTTAAGGGCATAAAAATTAAAATTTTGAAAATTGCTAAATTTTCTAAATTTTTGCCATATTTCCATTTTTTTTCATAAATAAACACAAGTTATATCAAAGAAATTTTAACACTAACATGAAGTACAATATGTCACGAGAAAACAGTCTCAGAATCGCCAAGATCCGTTGAAACGTTCCAAAGTTATAACTTCATAAAGGGACAGTGGTCAGAATTGTAAAAAATTGGCCAGGTCATTAACATGCAAACAACCCTCGGGGGTAAAGGGGTTAAGATGTTGCCTGATTTTTAATCATATGTATATGGCCAAAAGTTTTGAGATTGACACAAGTTTTGGTTTTCACAACATTTTCTGCCGTCCCACCTGTGTCGACATTGGCTTTCCCAAGGCTTGTGTGACATTGTTATGTCATGCAATCCATGTGGCCTATCAGCGCTTGCTTTCCTCTCCCTGCCTCCCAGAGGAAGTGAGAGCTGCTGCTCTCCTGAAGCAGTCACTGATTGGCTTTAGGGAAAATAAGGGAAATTATGTCCACACATTCTGAATTTGTCGTGTGTCTTCCCAGCACAGATTCTTTCAGCAACTGTGTCAATGTTAGTAAATTGTCCTGTCTGCTGCAGCTACAGTTTTATTGTTTTCATGGAGTATGGAAACACATGCAATATTATTCCTTCAGACCACTTCTTTTTGGTATGACTACCACAATTGTTAACAATGCAGCGTGGCATATCTGATAAATTTCAATAATTATGTCTCTCTCTCCCCCCATCAGACTCCATATGTCTCTCTCCCCATTACACTCAAAGTCTCTCACGCCTGCTAATCCATATCCATATCTCTCCTCTGCTATTTCATGTGTATCTCTCTCCCCATAATGCTCGGTATGTGTCTCACTCATCAGACTGCATGTCTCTCTTCTAGTGTTGAGCGATACGATACCGCAAGTATCGGGTATCGGCCGATATCAGCTCTATCGGCCTTTCGATAATTCGTTTCGATATTTTCGTCTTATCGGATACCGGAATCGGAAGTTCCCATAATTCTTTGCGAGGCAATGTGATTTTAGTCAGCCAATGAGGAATCCTAAGAAGTGTGGGTACATCCTGTACTGCTGCGGTCATGTTAACTAATGGCATGGCTGTGATTGGATGCTGAAATTATGTCAGAATGCACTAAAAAAGGCGCCGCCGCCATTTTAGCGTCACTGTGCTGTGAATTCAGTAAGGGACAGAACGCTGCTGTGCTGACTCTGAGGGACAGTTAGAGATTGCGATTTAGTGTACTGTGCTGTAGGCAGGCTAGCACCAACCGCTGTGTAAAGCTTCATTTTGCCTGCAGTGTTGTTTTAACAGCTCTGCAAGGTGTGTGTGAGTGCAGGTGACGCTGCAGTTTGCTCTGCATGCAACGCTGTCTGTAGGCATCTGCACATGTCACTCACAGACTCTTTTTTTTTTCCTTCAGTGTAATTCTTGCAGCTCCATGCAATATAACTATTAGTGTGACGCGCTTCCATCCGTATCCAATACATTGGTTGCAAACACTATAGAAGTAGACAAAGGAGTAGCCTTTCACAGATTGTGAACACTACAGTTGTGTTTCAGTGTTCACTTCAGTCTGTTTTTTATTTTTTGAGTGCACATCACGCTCCAGTTACTTGTTCAAGCACTGCTGCTTGTACTCTGCTGAGCGTGTCTCAGTGGCTCATCCTTTTCATTTATCTGCAATTGGTTCTGCTCCATTCCATTTAAAATATAATCTATTAGTGTGACGCGCTTCCATCCGTATACAATACATTGGTCGCAAACACTATAGAAGTAGACAAAGGAGTAGCCTTTCACAGATTGTGAACAGTTGTGTTTCAGTGTTCACTTCAGTCTGTGTTTTTTATTTTTTGAGTGCACATCACGCTCCAGTTACTTGTTCAAGCACTGCTGCTTGTACTCTGCTGAGCGTGTCTCAGTGGCTCATTCTTTTCATTTATCTCCAATTGGTTCTGCTCCATTCCATTTAAAATATAATCTATTAGTGTGACGCGCTTCCATCCGTATACAATACATTGGTTGCAAACACTATAGAAGTAGACAAAGGAGTAGCCTTTCACAGATTGTGAACAGTTGTGTTTCAGTGTTCACTTCAGTCTGTGTTTTTTATTTTTTGAGTGCACATCACGCTCCAGTTACTTGTTCAAGCACTGCTGCTTGTACTCTGCTGAGCGTGTCTCAGTGGCTCATCCTTTTCATTTATCTCCAATTGGTTCTGCTCCATTCCATTTAAAATATAATCTATTAGTGTGACGCGCTTCCATCCGTATACAATACATTGGTTGCAAACACTATAGAAGTAGACAAAGGAGTAGCCTTTCACAGATTGTGAACAGTTGTGTTTCAGTGTTCACTTCAGTCTGTGTTTTTTATTTTTTGAGTGCACATCACGCTCCAGTTACTTGTTCAAGCACTGCTGCTTGTACTCTGCTGAGCGTGTCTCAGTGGCTCATCCTTTTCATTTATCTGCAATTGGTTCTGCTCCATTCCATTTAAAATATAATCTATTAGTGTGACGCGCTTCCATCCGTATACAATACATTGGTTGCAAACACTATAGAAGTAGACAAAGGAGTAGCCTTTCACAGATTGTGAACAGTTGTGTTTCAGTGTTCACTTCAGTCTGTGTTTTTTATTTTTTGAGTGCACATCACGCTCCAGTTACTTGTTCAAGCACTGCTGCTTGTACTCTGCTGAGCGTGTCTCAGTGGCTCATCCTTTTCATTTATCTGCAATTGGTTCTGCTCCATTCCATTTAAAATATAATCTATTAGTGTGACGCGCTTCCATCCGTATACAATACATTGGTCGCAAACACTATAGAAGTAGACAAAGGAGTAGCCTTTCACAGATTGTGAACAGTTGTGTTTCAGTGTTCACTTCAGTCTGTGTTTTTTATTTTTTGAGTGCACATCACGCTCCAGTTACTTGTTCAAGCACTGCTGCTTGTACTCTGCTGAGCGTGTCTCAGTGGCTCATTCTTTTCATTTATCTCCAATTGGTTCTGCTCCATTCCATTTAAAATATAATCTATTAGTGTGACGCGCTTCCATCCGTATACAATACATTGGTTGCAAACACTATAGAAGTAGACAAAGGAGTAGCCTTTCACAGATTGTGAACAGTTGTGTTTCAGTGTTCACTTCAGTCTGTGTTTTTTATTTTTTGAGTGCACATCACGCTCCAGTTACTTGTTCAAGCACTGCTGCTTGTACTCTGCTGAGCGTGTCTCAGTGGCTCATCCTTTTCATTTATCTCCAATTGGTTCTGCTCCATTCCATTTAAAATATAATCTATTAGTGTGATGCGCTTCCATCCGTATACAATACATTGGTTGCAAACACTATAGAAGTAGACAAAGGAGTAGCCTTTCACAGATTGTGAACAGTTGTGTTTCAGTGTTCACTTCAGTCTGTGTTTTTTATTTTTTGAGTGCACATCACGCTCCAGTTACTTGTTCAAGCACTGCTGCTTGTACTCTGCTGAGCGTGTCTCAGTGGCTCATCCTTTTCATTTATCTCCAATTGGTTCTGCTCCATTCCATTTAAAATATAATCTATTAGTGTGAAGCGCTTCCATCCGTATACAATACATTGGTTGCAAACACTATAGAAGTAGACAAAGGAGTAGCCTTTCACAGATTGTGAACAGTTGTGTTTCAGTGTTCACTTCAGTCTCTGCGTAATAACCACACTTAGGCCTTATAACTTTTCTGACTTTCTTTATCAATCTACCAAGATGAAGAAGTCAGTGAGTAAGGCACGTGGTCGTGGCCGTGGAGTTTCAGCAGGGAGAGGACGTGGGGATTCTGTGGCTGCTGCCGCCCTCAGTGACACAGCATCCACCAGTTTTACCCATGAGCGTTCCTTTATGCGCACTTTGGTAGGAGCTCGGCGTGCCCCCCTGCTGCTGGAAGAACAAATTGAAGCCGTTGTTGGTTGGATGGCAGCCAATGCATCGACTTCAATTCCTTCCACCTCCTCTCAGGAACACAACACTGTTGAGCAACCATCTGTCTGTTCACCGCCTGTCAAATTGCCCAGGCAGTCAGAGAGTTCTGTACAGGAGCCAGCTGAGTCTCTGCTTCTGTTCTCAGAATCTGTTGGCTCGCAAACACGGGCACAGGCAAGCAGCATTCTGCAATTTGAAGAAGAGAGAGTATGCAGTGATGCGCAACAGCTGTGTCTCTCTCAATCTGAAGAGGCGGGTGAGCCAGTGCCGATGGACAGCACACCGCAGAACGCATCTTATGATGATGATGAGACTCAGGTGCCAGGTTTTGTGGAGCATGGTGCTGCCCAGACCATCCAACAGCAGCAGGTGTTGGAAGAGAGTAGTGGAGATGATGAAGTCCGAGACCCAACATGGCGTGAGCAACAGGAAGGTGGTGGGAGCAGCTCTGAGGAAGAGATTGTCCCAACGGTACAAAGAGGAGGGAGAGGTAGGCTGCAGACTCGCTTGCCTGTAGCCTCCAGTTTGGCACCTGTTGGGAGCAGTTCTCTTAGAACTGTCAAAATTGGCGCTCCCATGACTTGCACTGCGTGGTCCTTTTTTGACAGACTTGTAGATGATATTTGCTATGTTCAATGCAAGCTGTGTAAGCAAAAAGTTAAAAGAGGTAAAAATATCAGGAACCTGAATACCACAAATATGTGGAAACATGTACGGACAAAGCACGTAGCTGAGTTCCAAAGACACACTGGAGATGTAGGCCAACCTACAGCAGCACCTACATCTTTAGGTCATGTTCGAGCCTCTACCTCCAGCTCTCACACACCTGTTTCGGCTTCCTCACAGGATCTCCATGGAAGAACCTCGGTCACTGTTGTCCATAGACAAACTGTTATCCCACCCACTGCAGCAAGTTCACAGTCATCGTCACACTCCCAGAACAAAAAACAGCCATCGGTAACACAGGCATGGGATAAAAGACGGCCATACTCGGCAAACCATCCACGAGCACAGGCTCTGAATGCTGGCCTTGCAAAACTCCTGTCCCTTGAAATGCTGTCATTCAGGCTGGTGGAGACTGACAGTTTCAGGAACTTTATGGCATTGGCAGTCCCACAATATAATGTGCCAAGCCGATTTTATTTCAGCAGGCAAGCTGTCCCTGCTCTGCAAAAACATGTCGAGGGAAACATTAAACATGCGCTACTAAACGCCGTCAGTAGCAGGGTCCACCTGACCACCGATGCGTGGACCAGTACCCATGGCCAGGGACGATACCTTTCCCTCACTGCCCATTGGGTCAATGTTGTGGAGCCGGGTACAGATCTTGCCAGTGGCGCTGTACGTGTTCTGCCAACTCCAAGGATTGCAGGAATCCAGTCTGTGCACATTGATTCCTCCTCCTACTCCAGTTCCTCAGAATCATCGTTGCACGAGCCGTCACGGTATACCTCCACATGGACCCGTGAACGCTTACCTGTTGCGACCGATATGAGCACAGCCGTGGCCAAACGTCAACAGGCCGTACTGAAATTAATTCCCATGGGGAATCGAAGCCACACAGCGCAGGATCTCTGGGATGCCATCAAGCAGGAGAGCGACGTGTGGTTTTTGTCAGCTAATCTCCAGCCAGGCTTGGTAGTGTGTGACAATGGCCAAATCTGGTGGCAGCTCTGGGCCTTGGCAACCTCACTCACATACCATGTCTGGCACATGTGCTCAACTTGGTCGTGCAGAGTTTTTTGAGGGACTATCCGGATCTTGATGCACTGCTGCACAAGATCCGCCTAGAGTACGCTCACTTGCGACGTTCCAGCATGGCCAGATCGCGCATTGCAGCTCTGCAAGTCAGATTTCGCCTTCCTGAACATCGCATCATATGTGACGTACCCACCAGGTGGAATTCCACGTTACATATGTTGGAGCGGTTGTGTGAGCAGCAGCCAGCAGTAATGGAGTATCAGCTGCAACAGACGCAATCAACTCGCAATTTGCGCCGTTCACACTTCACCACTACTGAGTGGGCCTCTATGAAGGACATCTGCGACGTTTTGCGTGCGTTTGATGTCTCAACGCGGATGGCGAGTGCAGATGATGCACTAGTCATCATGACTGTCCCCCTTATCTGCCTGCTTCAGAAATCACTGAAAGCACTAAAGGAAGAGGTTCTGGAAGAGGTGGAGGATGAGGAGTCACAAATTAAATTACCTTCAGGACAGTCAGCGCAACGTGGTTCCTCACAAAGGGCTGGGCAGGGCTCACTTTGTGAGGAGGATGAGGAGGAGGAGGAGTCAATGGAGGAGGAAGAAATCCCTACAGAGGGAGGTACACAACGCTCTAGTCAGTATGTAGAGCGAGGGTGGGGTGATGCAGAGGAGACAGAGATGACGCCTCTTCCAGAGGACAGCCTTTGTTGGCCAGTTGGGAGTCTGCAGCACATGGTTGATTTCATGCTTCAGTGCCTGAGAAACGACCGCCGCATCGCCCACATTCTCAGCACGTCAGATTATTGGGTGTACACCCTCCTAGACCCTCGCTACCGGGACAACTTACAAACCCTCATCACACCGATGAACCGGGACCGTAAAATGTAGGAGTACCAAGACACACTGGTGCAATCCATACTGTTGTACATTCCAGCCGAGAGAGCTGCTGCTGCTGCTACTGCTTTACAAAGCAGCTCTGTGCGTCGAGGCAGTGTAGACACCTCTACAACAAGAGGGAGCAGAAGCAGCGCCTCTGCACAGGGCAAGAACTGTATGTTACAAATGTGGCAAAGTTTTGTGACAGCGCCAGCAAGGTCTACACCATCCGAGACGGCTCCAGTCACCAGGAAGAAACGTTTCCGTAAGATGGTGACAGACTACTTGGCTTTCCCTCTAAGTGTACTCCCAGATGCCTCTTCCCCTTTCAAATTTTGGGTCTCTAAGTTGGATACATGGCCAGAGCTTAGCCAGTATGCATTGGAGGTGCTGGCTTGCCCTGCTGCCAGTGTATTATCTGAGCGTGTCTTTAGTGCTGCAGGTGGTGTAGTAACAGACCGTCGCGTGCGACTATCCTCAGAGAATGTAGACCGGCTTACTTTTCTGAAAATGAACAAGGCATGGATCTCACCTGAATTTGCCTGTCCGTTTTCAGATTAAATAACTGTTTGGCAACGTTTTCCATGTCTCCTGTTATGTTCATCTTTCTACCACCTGAACTCTACTCCCTGGGCTACAACATCGCCATTTGTTGCTCGTAAGTAATTGGCAGGGGTACTGACTCCTGGCCAGCCTGGTTACAGCACGACAGCTGTTTCCTGGCAGTGTGAACGTCAATTACCCTCCAATAAGTTGTGCTGTCGTGTTGCATTCGGGTTAGCCGACTCTATGGTGCCTGCAGTTTAGGTGATTCCTATGTGTGCTGTGGGATATGTAAATAAAGGCGGTTTCCATTGTGACAATAGGATAAGCACCCACTGTAGGACTGTGTGATTCGGTAACTGCGGACGGCTTGCGTCCTGTCAACTTACATTTTCATGGGTGCGTTCTTCTACCCGTCCGGGGTCCAGTACCGTCAAGTGGTTCTCCCCAGTGCCTTTGGCCTAGGTGCCTCCATCTCCGTATCCGAGTTCCAGCAACTTCTGCTGGTCCTTGGTAGTGCTTAGGAGCACAGGTACCTCCTGCTTAGTAACCGTGTCACAGTAACGTCAGCTGGTACTCGGTTGTGACATTGCCTCTTTTCCTTCTGCTACCCGTCCGGGGTCCAGTACCGTCAAGTGGTTCTCCCCAGTGCCTTTGGCCTAGGTGCCTCCATCTCCGTATCCGAGTTCCAGCAACGTCTGCTGGTCCTTGGTAGTGCTTTGGAGCACAGTTACCTCCTGCTTAGTAACCGTGTCACAGTAACGTCAACTGGTACTCGGTTGTGACATTGCCTCTTTTCCTTCTGCTACCCGTCTGGGGTCCAGCACAGTCAGCTGGTCCTCGTTACTTCCATTGTCTCTTGCTCCATCTGATACCCGTCAGGGTTCCAATAACGTCAGCTGTTTCTCGGAAATTAGACGACCTTAAAGACCACCCAGAAGAAGATGACGACAACAAGGACGACGAGCATGAAGCCAACCAGCCTGAACACCATCACAAAGAAAAAATAAAAGATTACCCAGAAGAAGATCACCAACAGGACAAAGAAGGTTAAGACAAACTACAAGATACAGAACAAGAGACAGAAGAACAATAAGCAAAAGATCAAAAAGCAGAAGAACATGAAGTATAAGACCAAAATGAAGAGCAAAATATATGCTCTAAATTCTAAGCAGAAGAAGACTAAGCAGTGTATGGGGGTGAGTCCGTTCCCCCTTTGTGGTGCCCTGGAAAATGCCTGCTGCTGCAGGCTAAACTGAACACGGACAAATACTGTTGTAATTGAAATCTTTTGTGACAGCAAGAACGGAAGGATGAACAATTCATACTTTTACAGATTACAAGTACAGGAATCTCTGTCACAAATAAGAATATGATGAAGAAGATGAAGAGGAAGAAGATGAAGAATTTGAATATGAAGAAGATTAATTAGTTTAATAATAACAATATGAGTAATGTAAACAAAAACATGAATAGCAAGAAGTTTAAGAAGAAGATTAAGAAGGTGAAGATGAAGAATAATTTGATGAGAAAGATGATGCTGCTGAAGATTATGAAGGAGAAAGTGTGGCACTGGCAAAAGTTAAAAAGGTGAAGAGCATGGAAGTTGTGAAACATACATATTTGCCAAAATAGAAAAAAGGTTAACAACATTGTCAATTTGTTAGTCAATCCAAACGTATTTCCAAAAAAAAAAATATTAATGCTATTCCAATGCATTGGGTTAAACATGTATGCCTTTATTGTCTCCTCAACCTCCCCCAATACATTCTACATTAGTCTTTGTTGTTTTCCTTCATGTACAATTAACCAGCAAGGCAAGAATGTTTTTTTTTAATGTCGATATTTGGTTCCCATAGACTTACATTGGACTTCCGGTATCGGAATCGGATATCGACGATATTTAGTGCTATCGGCGATACCATTCCGATCCGATATTTTTAGATATCGAGCAGTATCGCTCAACACTACTCTCTTCCCATCACACTCCAAGTGTCTCACGCCTGCTATTCCATGTGTATCTCTCTCCCCATCACACTCTAAGGCCTCGTTCACACATCCGTTTTTTTACTTCAGGCACGATCCGGCGTGTTATTAAAAAAACGGATCAGGTACCGGATGATTTTTTTTCAGCATTGACTTTCATTAGCGCCGGATCGCGCCTGATGTCATTGCGTTGCATCAGTTTTTGTCCGAATCCGGCGGAAATGTACATTCTGGCGGCCGGACAAAACGGTGACTGCAACGTTTTTTTTTTTTTCCGGAGCCGCCTGATAGTGCCTGAAGCGGCGCATCAGGCAGCCGGAAATAATATAAGTGAATGGAACCGGACCAGTCTTTTGTGCAAACCGTACTACTACTACTACTACTACTACTACTACTACTACATTTTCCACTTTCTCCGGACATGCGAACCTGCATTTTCTGGCTGCAAAAGTTCAGGTCGGATCCAGCAAAAAAACTGATCCATTGCATTAGTTTTTTCATTTCAGCGCCGGATCCGTCCCTTCAGGTATTCGACATGTATCTTTCTCCCACCTCCATTCTGGCCATTCAATGCAGACCTGGAGTTCCTTCTTATCTTACTGTGAGATGAGTCACAGACAGCTCCTGCCTATGCTCTTCTCCCCCATTTTGCTCCTGTCAATCTAGGAATCTAGGAATGCTGTGAAGCAGTTATGCTTCTACTAGCAGATCCTAATGACAGGAGACAAAGACTGCCGAAGGCTCCATGAACATGGCAGCAGAGCACTCCCACTACTGTGAATTGTGCAGCCCACAGAGGTGTGCCCAGCTCACAGCAGTGACAGTTGCCTTATAATACATAGGGTCAGAGTCCGTCTGTTATCTCCTATGACCATGGGGTGACGTATTATGACACTGATAGTGTCGTGCTGCTACTGTGACTGCAAGATGTCAGCCCCCAGTGCCTTCTTTAAACTGCTATAACACACGAAATATGTTTCAAATGCAATCAAAACTTGGTTGTACCAGCATGTTATGCTACATTACATTGATTTATTAATCATCTACAAATGCGGTACCTTCCTTTTAATAGAAGGACCAACATATCAGCCAAAGGAGTCTTTAGTAGACCCCAGTTTCCATAACCAATCTGCACCCCAATGATTGACAATGGCATTTAAATTATTAAAAAGCAGTAATCGGAGCCAGATCCAGCTGCTGTTACAGGCAGATCACGGCTATGTTACACAGCTGGCATCTGCCGGGTATGGTGCAGGCTCAGTTCCTGAACCTGCTCCATGCACTTTCCACCGTAATATCATATAATTTTACGTGATTTGGTTACATAATGTAAAATACTGACCAAAAGAATGCCATGTGAATAGAAATTTTCTGAGCAGTCTCAAGAAGGCTTTAGCCTTTAATAATCTGTTTTTCGCATAAAGGCCTTGTTCAGATGGCCATATTTTTGGTCAGTGTGATGTCCACACAGAGGATGTAATAGCAGGTAGTTCTTATACATATTAACAAAGCTGGCCACACAAAGCTGCATGTTAAGTCAATCACAACTACTGTTTGCATGTGAGCGGCATGTCGCATGCAACTTGCATTGAACATTTAAGGGCAAATTCATATGACTTGCGAACAAAAATTTCAGTGTTGGAATTTTAGTTACATGCACATTGGCCCGCGGGTTACCATACCCCACTGGTAAATATTTGATATGATGTAAAGTAAAATTTTAATTTTCATGTTTATTGGTCATTGTTCTAGTTTGTGGTACAAGGCAAAAGTGTGTAATATGTACTTATGTATTATGCTAAAACGATTTACACGTAATTTGCCTTTTAGGAGGAAAAGATGCCTGCTCTGGGGACTCCGGTGGTCCAATGGTCACATTCAACCAACAAACAAACAACTGGTACCTGGCAGGAGTTGTTTCATGGGGAGTGGGGTGTGGGCAAAGTGATAAGTATGGAGTATATTCAAACGTTTACAAGAATGTTGACTGGATTAAAAATAAAAGTGGGCTGAAACAGTAATACAGTAGTAATGTTGAGCTCTTGTCTGGTAATAAATCCACTTCGCACCCTGTGCTAGAAAATGCAAAAAAAACATATCAATCACTGACAGGGCTTTCCAGATGTGAGATTTTGCTAGTTGCAGATCCCGAGGAATAGTTTACTTATGCACTAGTATCTGTCCATTACATTATGCAGTGAAAATGAAAAGAGAGCAATGGGACCACATTGGTGAACATCTGGGAATATAAAAAAATCCCTCCAATCTCTAGAAATATCCATGAGTCACACAGGGAAGATACTAAACCAGTCTCATCTGTAGTGAAAGACATAGTGCCCCATTTTGGAATTAGGAGTGATTTCAGTAAAAGGATCTTACAGAAAGCGACCCAATGGATGTTTTGATTTGAGCAAGTGAATTCAGTTGACCTCAATGAACAGCTGAATTACGGGTGTCTTAACTCGGTGTTGAACAACCTTTTTCGGTCCAAGGACTACATTATACTAAATGAATCCAAAGGTCTTCACTAAAAAATAAAGCTGTATTACCTTCTGTGACATTTGTGGGACATCAAAAGTAAATATCATATATGTCTGATAGATACAAATTCTACTTACAGGACTCTTACCTCCAAATTCAACAATCTAATGGTTCGTTCACACTGAGCTTTTTTTATAAGGATTTAGAAATCGATTCTGCACCTAAATCCACATCAAATACTCTTTGAATAAGTTTACAAGTGATTTTAATGGAAAAAGCTCTGTTAGTGCAAACAGTATTGTTTTTTTCCACATTATTTTGAACATTTGACACTAATAGGACGCTTGTTCAAAGACTATTTGTAGGATAGTCTTATGTGGTTTTGCAGTAAAATCCACTTCTAAATACTTGGAGAGTACTGTGTAAATAGACTCAAAAGAGCAAGAGGTAATGAATGCACATGGCTCTGTACAATAAATTGTGGGCTTTTTGCTTAATTATTCAGAAGTGAACTCCTATTATCTCCAATGGAGCAAGCAACAGACAAGGAAGGCCACCTGTCTAATCCACATACAGCTTTCTGGAGTGCCCATCTGGTGATGAGACACCATTCTCCTGATCTATGAGGTATCCAGAGATGTCTACACAGCGCACCATTAGTATTTGCCGCTTACCTCTACTCTTTTATGTGAGTAGTTGCTCACCTATGATTAACCTGTTAAATGAGCATTTTTCTGTCCATATGGTTGGAGGCTCCACAGAATGGCATCAAGGGCCACATGTGGCCCCCGAGCCTCAGGTTATGCTCCTCTGTCTTAATTGATTGTCCCAAAAATGTATTTTTTCTTACTAAATAACAACAAATATGAACTTACATGATCTAAATTAAGGATTATCTATAAAACTTGCCAAATAGGACATCGCACTGAGATTTCCATCCTTTTCTGTTATTATTATCTATAGTATGAGTACATTCCCTGTTATATCACTGCTATAACTTTCTGGCTGGGGGCTTGTTTCCATTATGACATGAACTTTTCATGCACAATGTATTAGTTATTTGTACAGTGTTCCCGTCACCTCTTCATTTCCACTATTGCAATATTATATCTTGACATTATAATCAGAAAATGTCTCTCGATTAGGAGATGAAGATTTGAGTAGATAAAGAGAACATTATTTTTTATATTGCTATTTTGTGTGAAGCACTAAGACTGAGACACTATAGGCCGGTGAGTCTGACATCTATACCAGGAAATATCTTTGAATAAATTAATAACATGTATGCAAGTACCTAGACAAGAATGAAGTGCTTAATCAGAGTCAGCATGGGTTTGTACCTAATAAGTCATGTCAGACTAATTTAATTTCCTTCTATGACAGAATCACTGACTGAGTGGATCAGGGAAATGCTGTAGATATAGTATTTCTTGACTTCAGCAAAGCATTTGACAAAGTATCTCACACAATACTTATTGAAAAAATGTCTAAGTATGGAATGGACAAGGCAACTGTTAGGCTAGGTTCACATTGCGTTAGTGCAGTCCGCTCAACACATTCTTTAAACGGACTGCACTAACGCAAGTGCCTTTTAAAGATCATGTTATGCAATCACGCTAGCGCAGATGCTCCATCTGTGCTAACGGTGAAGGACCCCGAACGCTACAGACCGCGTCCGAGGGTCCGTCACAGAATTACGGCACATCGCTAACGCATGCCGATTATGACATGCGTTAGCGATGCACTACATAATGGCAGTCTATGGGTGCGCTAACGCATCCGTTACATAGTGTTAGTGCCGCTATGTAACGGATGCCGTCAGCGCATTGCCATTAGCGTAATGTGAACCCAGCCTTAGGTGGATTCATAACTGGTTGCATATCCAGTTGGAAGAATGTATCAAGTGGGGTACCACAGGGCTCTGTCTTGGGCCCTGTATTGTTCAACATCTTTATCAATGATTTAGATGAAGGAATTGAGAGTAAACTGATTAAATTTGCTGATGACACAAAGCTAGGAGGGATAGCTAATACTAGAGAAGAGAGAGAGAGGATTCAAAAAAAATATAAATAAACTGGAGCAGTGGGCAGCTACTAACAGAATGGTTTTTAACAGGGAAAAATGCAAAGTACTACATCTGGGCAATAAAAATGAAAAAAGCATATATAGGATGGGAGGAATAGTGCTAAGCAACAACACATGTGGAAAAGACTTGGGTATACTAATAGATCACAGACTGAACATGAGTCAACAGTGTGATGCAGCAGCAAAAAAGGCAAATACAATTCTGGGATGTATTAACAGAAAAGCATACAGTCTAGATCACGTGAAGTCATTATTGCCCTCGACTCCTCTTTGGTCAGACCTCATCTGGAATACTGTGTCCAGTTTTGGGCACCACATTTTAAAAAGACATTAACAAACTGGAGCAAGTTCAGAGAAGAGCGACCAGAATGGTGTCCAGTCTGCAAACTATGTCCTATGAGGAACGGTTGCAGGATTTGGGAATGTTTAGCTTGCAAAAAAGAAGACTGAGAGGAGACTTAATAGCTGTATACAAATATCTCAAGGGCTGTCACATTAGTAGAAGGATCATCTTTATTCTCATTTGCACAAGGAAAGACTAGAAGCAATGGGATGAAACTGAATGGGAGGAGACACAGATTAGATATTAGAAAAAACTTTTTGACAGAGTGATCAATGAGTGGAACAGGCTGCCACAAGAGGTGATGAGTTCTCCTTCAATGGAAGTCTTTAAACAGAGGCTGGACAGACATCTGTCTGGGATTATTTAGTGAAACCTGCTTTGAGCAAGGGGTTGGACCAGATGACCCAGGAGGTCCCTTCCAACTCTACCATTCTATGATTCTATGACATGAATTACTTACAGTTGTGCTCAAAAGTTTACATACCACGGCAGAATGTTTGCTTTCTTGGCCTTTTTTCAGAGAATATGAATGATAACACCAAAACTTTTTATCCACTCATGGTTCATGGCTGGGTGAAGCCATTTATTGTCAAACTACTGTGTTTTCTCTTTTTAAATCGCAATGACAACTCAAAACATCCAAATGACCCTGATCAAAAGTTCACATACCCTGGTCATTTTGGCCTGATAACATGCACAGAAGTTGACACAAATGGGTTTGAATGGCTACTAAAGGTAACATCTTCACCTATGATCTGTTTGCTTGTAATAAGTGTGCGCATAAAAGCTGAGTAAATTTCTGGGATCCAGACAGACTCTTGCATCTTTCATCCAGCCACTGACATTTCTGGATTGTGAGTCATTGGGAAAGCAAAATAATTGTCAATGGATCTATGGGAAAAGGTAGTTGAACTGTATAAAAACATGAAAGGGATACAAAAAGATATCCAAGGAATTGATAATGCCAGTCAGCAGCTTTCAAACTGTGATTAACAAATAGAAAATCAGGTGCTTTGGTTGGGTGTCCATTTGCTAGGTTTGGTGTAGTGGAAGACATGTCGGTCCATATTATACTACTTACAACAGGGACCGACAGGTCTTCCATTTCACCCAACCCAGCAGATGGACACCCAACCAGGAGTGTTCACATTTCCAAAAATTAGTGGCAGACACTAACAAAGTGCCATCAATTTTTCCACAATAGAAATAGTATAATAGGGACCAACAGGTCTTCCACTACACTGAACCCAGCAGATAGACACCCAAAAATTATTGGCAGACACCAAAGTGGCATCAATTTGACCACAGTATAGATAGTGTAATATAGATCGACAAATCTTCCACTACACCCAACCCAGCAGATGGACACCCAACCAGGAGTGTTGACATTTACAAAAATTATTGGCAGACACCACCAAATTGGCATCAATTTCACCATAGTATAGATAGTATAATATGGACCGACAGGTCTACCACTACAACTTACCCAGCAGATGGACACCTAACCAGGAGTTTTCATGTTTCAAAAAATGAGCATAAATTTCACGAGAGTAGAAATAGTGTAATAGGGACAGACATGTCTTCCACTACAGCCAACCCATCAGTTTGTTCTGGCCTGGCGGGGTATCGGAGAAATCCCCAGTGGGCCTTGACTGAGGGAAAGAGAGAAGGAGAAGAAAAAAAAGTCTGCGGATTTAAAGGGCGCGGGCCCTTTAAAAGCGCAGGCCGCGTATGTTCAGGGGCGCGCGCACACAGTGGTCATTACCTGAAACGCCACTGCGCACTTCACGATCTATACTGGCAAGTGTGCGCCCGTCGTCACCTGCGTATGATGTCAGTGTCATGCGCCACATGCGATGGGTGCACACATTCACCGCCGGCGTCTGCTTGGTCGGCAGCCATTTTGCCATGTGCGCGCTGGATCTGCAGAGCTGGGAGTGCAGGAAGGTAAGAGGAATCTTCTTTTTTATCCTCTCTGTGTATCTTAGTGTGTATGGGGCCAGGCTGGAGAGACATGGGGGGACCAGGCTTGAGACACATGGGGGCCTGGATGTAGACACGTGGGGGACCAGGCTGGAGACACATGGGGGAGCCTGGATGAAGACATGGAGGGGTCAGGCTGGAGACACATGGGTGACCAGGCTGGAGACACATGGGGGACCAGGCTGGAAACCTATGGGGAGACCAGGCTGGAGACACATGGGGGACCTGGATGGAGACACATGGGGGGACCAGGCTGGATACACATGGGGGACCAGGCTGGAGACACATGGGAGGCCTGGATGGAGACACATGGGAGGACCAGGCTGGAGACACATGGGGGGACCAGGATGGAGACACATTGGGGGGCCTTGATTGAGACACATGGGGGAACCAAGCTGGAGACACATGGAGGACCAGGCTGGAGACACATGGGGGATCAGGCTGTAGACACTTTGGAGACCAGGCTGGAGACACATAGGGGGTCTGGATGGAAACACATGGGGGGACCAAGCTGGAGACACATGGGGGTACCAGGCTGGAGACACATGGGGGGCCTCGATGGAGACACATGGGGGACCAGGCTGGAGACACATGGGGGGACCAGGCTGGAGACACATGGGGGGACTAGGCTGGAGACACATGGGGTGGACCAGGATGAAGAAACATGGTGGGGTACCAGGATGGAGACACATGGGGGGCCAGGATAGATACACATGCGGGGCCAGGATGGAGACACATGGGGGCTAGGATGGAGACACATCGGGACAGCAGGAAAAAGTGCCAGGATGGATATATGGGGTGGCAGGACAAGGGGCCAGGATGGATACATATGGAGGGCAGGAAAAGGGACCAGGATAGATATATGGGGGCCAAGAAGGATGTATGGGGGTCCAGGATGCAGATATATGGGAGAGCCAGGATGCATATGTATGGGGGAGCCATGATGCATATATATGGGTGAGCCAGGATGCATATATATGGTAGAGACAGGATGCAAATATATATATATATATATGGGGCAAGGATGGATTTATGGGGGGGCAGGACAAGGGACCAGGATGCATATATGGGGGAGCAGCACAAAAGGCCAGGATGGATATATGGGGGAGCAGCACATGGCACCAGGATCGATACATGGGGGTGGCATCACAAGGGACCATTATATTATTATAAAAAAAGGGTGCCAGGCTGGGTGAGATTATTACATAAAGAGGGCCAAGGGGAGGGACTTAATTACTATTTGGGGGCCAGAATCAGGGACATGCTGTATTAGTTTATGGTGACAAGTGGGGAACATAATTTCTTTATGATCCAATTAGGGATATTGTTACTACTGTCATATAATTAACTTTTTAGGTAACTGTTTTCCACGGTGAGAGCAAAATGGGGGTCTTGTTACTGTACAGTGCGGCACTATGTTGCTTTTTTTATCTGACATAGTGTTGAAGTTGGGAAAAAAGAGGGGAAAGTCTTTTGGAAGCGATCAGCTATTGATGACTGTATGTTATATTTTGCAGAGATGAGCCCTGGCTGCAAGAAGTAATGGTCTATGCTGGATGAAGAAGAAAAGCGAAGACGAAGCGAATAAATCCAATCCAAATACAATCAGGTGAAGCCGTCCATGACGGTGATACACATGGGGTCACCTTGTTGGGCTCCCACTCTTGGTCTAGCCAGATTGGATTTATTCGCTTCCATGTTCGCCTCCGGGTAACTATGTGTCTCCCTTTGGGCACATATGGTTGTTTGGGCTATTTTTCATTGGGGCTTTTAGCCGAGGTTTGACACTTTGGGGACTTATTTGAGTCAAATGGTGTTTTATATGTGGTCTTGATGGTTGTTATTATACTGAGGGCATTATCATCTGTGGCCCCCTCATATATGAGTGTTCCATCAGGTTGACACCTGTTAATGTGGGTTCACCTGTATATTCATTTGTTATTGGAGGCTGTTTTTTTGCCTTATTGTTCGCAGTGGGGACCCACACTAATGTGTCATACTATTGTTATAATTGATATATACATTTTCTTGTATTTGTCCAATTTTCTGGTTATGCACCTTGAGTGGTTGGGCATATGTTTTTAATTATGTTTTTATGTCATTTTTGTTATTGTGTGCCAATAAAGACTTTTGTATTTTGTTAGTTTGGTGTGGTGTGCATATCTACAGTAGTGCTTTCCCCCTTTTTTTTTTGAAGACACATTCTGACAGAACACTGGCTGCCGGTTATGATAAAACCTCCAAGGCATGTGCTGCGAGCTCAGGCCACTCATCCATTTTGAAAGACCAAAATGTGAAAGGGTCCAAATCCTCCCTGATGGTATTGATATTTCATAGAATCATAGAATCATAGAATGGTAGAGTTGGAAGGGACCTCCTGGGCCTTCTGGTCCAACCCCCTGCTCAAAGCAGGATTCTCTAAATCATCCCAGACAGATGTCTGTCCAGCTTCTGTTTGAAGACTTCCATTGAAGGAGAACTCACCACCTCTCGTGGCAGCCTGTTCCACTCATTGATTACCCTAACTGTCAAAAAGTTTTTTCTAATATCTAATCTGTGTCTCCTCCCATTCAGTTTCATCCCATTGCTTCTAGTCTTTCCTTGTGCAAATGAGAATAAAGATGATCCTTCTACAATGTGACAGCCCTTGAGATATTTGTAGACAGCTATTAAGTCTCCTCTCAGTCTTCTTTTTTGCAAGCTAAACATTCCCAAATCCTGCAACCGTTCCTCATAGGACATGGTTTGCAGACCGGTCACCATTCTGGTGGCTCTTCTCTGAACTTGCTCCAGTTTGTTGATGTCTTTTTTTAAATGTGGTGCCCAAAACTGAACACAGTATTCCAGATGAGGTCTGACCAAAGAGGAGTAGAGGGCAATAATGACCTCACGTGATCTAGACTGTATGCTTCTGTTGATACATCCTAGAATTGCATTTGCCTTTTTTGCTGCTGCATCACACTGTTGACTAATGTTTAGTCTGTGATCAATTAGTATATCCAAGTCTTTTTCACATGTGCTGTTACTTAGCCCTATTCCTCCCATTTTGTATATGCTTTTTTCATTTTTATTGCCCAGATGTAGTACTTTGCATTTTTCCCTGTTAGTTGCTGCCCACTGCTCCAGTTTATTTATATCTTTTTGAATCCTCTCTCTCTCTTCTCTAGTATTAGCTACCCCTCCTAGCTTTGTGTCATCAGCAAATTTGATCAGTTTACCCTCAATTCCTTCATCTAAATCATTGATAAAGATGTTGAACAATACAGGGCCCAAAACAGAGCCGTGTGGTACCCCACTTGAGACATTCTTCCAACTGGATGTGCAGCCATTTACGACCACTCTTTGGGTCCGATCACTAAGCCAGTTATGAATCTACCTAACAGTTGCCTTGTCCATTCCATACTTAGTCATTTTTTCAATAAGGATTGTGTGAGATACTTTGTCAAATGCTTTGCTGAAGTCAAGATATACTATATCTACAGCATTTCCCTGATCCACCCAGTCAGTGATTCTGTCATAGAAGGAAATTAAGTTAGTCTGACATGACTTATTAGTTACAAACCCATGCTGACTCTGTTTAATCACTTCATTCTTATACAGGTACTTGCATACATGTTCTTTAATAATTTGTTCAAAGATCTTTCCTGGTATAGAAGTCAGACTCACCGGCCTGTAGTTCCCTGGGTCCACCTTCTTCCCCTTTTTGAACATAGGAACAACATTTGCTCTTCTCCAGTCTTCTGGGACTTCTCCTGTTCTCCAAGAATTTTCAAAGATTATGGACAGTGGTTCAAGAATTTCTTCTGCTATCTCCTTCAGTACTCTGGGTGTAATTCATCTGGACCTGGAGACTTGAATTCATTTAGGTTAGCTAAGTGTTTCCTCACTGTCTTTCTGTTTATAGATATCCTGGATTCTTCTATTCCTTTAATAGGACAGTGAACATCAGTTGATGTTACATTTCCTTTCTGAGAGAAAACAGATGCAAAATAGGAATTTAAAAGTTCAGCCTTCTCAACATCCTGACTTACCATTTCATCATTTTCATCCAATAAAAATCCTATAGCATCTTTGACTTTTCTTTTACTTTAGTTCACAAATTTAGTTCTAGATACTCCTGCACTATCCTCTCCATTCGTTCACCACGTGTAAGATTTGGACTCTGTTGTGCTGTGCACAAGCTGGTCTAAAAAAAAGTGTCAAATGACTCACAGAAATTGCTTCTTCTACTTACACTACTGCTATGGCTAATGTTTTGGCATTGACGAATTGACGTGCCAGACATTGAAAGTCTAGAGCTGCAATGCGCACTGTGTGCTTCACTGCTGTTTCGGGGAAAACCTCTCTTAAAGGGAACCCCCAGGGCCTTTTTAAGTAAAAGAGCCACATTCAGCAGCACTAAGGCTGCATTCTGTGAAGGTGGCTCTTATGTTTCTGATTGCTAGTAAAGCTGAAATATACACTTTTATAATCTGTCCGACATACCTCTATTGTGTCTGGGAAATATGTCTTCTCGCCCTGTGTCAGCGGCATTAGCGTTGTCAATCATCCCCCTCTTGTTTCAGGCCCCCGCCTCCTCTCCTTGTGACGTAACCTGTGGCGCTTCATGTAGTGGCAGCTCCAGATCCCGCCCCGCAGTGTATTATGATGTATTCACACTGCGGGGCTGGGTATCTGGCACCTGCGCAATGACGATCTCTGCACCTGTCCCTCATCTCCCTCTGCCGTTTTCCTCACTGCGCAGGTGCCAGATTCCCAGCCCTGCAGTGTGAATACATCATAACATGTCTGTCACCAGTTTTGGCTGATATGATATACAGGGCTGATATACAGCATTCTATAACCCGACCTGTAAGATAAGAAAAATAGCTAAAGTCACCTGTGGGGCGGTCCGGTCTGAAGGGTGTCACTCTTCTTGGCCCGGCGCCTCCCTTCTTCTTGAGATGCCATCCTCCTGCTTGCTTCGTGTAGATGACGAGTCCCTGCATCATTCACACAGTTTCCTTGGCATCACACTCCTGCGCAGGCTTACTTCTTTATCCTGTTGAGGGTGCTGGGAAAGGTCAAAGAGCCCCGGTGCCTGCACACTGCAGTACTTTGATCTGCCCTCAATAGGACAAAGAAGTACGCCTGCACAGGAGCGCGATGCAGAGGAAACTGTCTGGATGACACAGGGACGTGTCATCCACACAAATCAAGCAGGAGGACAGCATCACAAGAAGAAGGGAGGCGCTGGACCATGAAGAGAGACGCCCCTCGGACCCGACCACCCCTCAGGTGAGTATAATAAAAGTTATTTTTCTTATTTTTCAGGTTGGTTTGGGACAGATATACAGCATTATAGAATGCTGTATGTCAGCCCTGAAAGGTGGTGGCCGTATCTTATATCGGCCAAACTGGTGACAGGTTCTCTTCAAGGTCGAGGGTGCAGGTGG
Source organism: Oophaga sylvatica (assembly GCA_033576555.1). Taxonomy (NCBI): domain Eukaryota; kingdom Metazoa; phylum Chordata; class Amphibia; order Anura; family Dendrobatidae; genus Oophaga; species Oophaga sylvatica. The sequence goes on along the minus strand of JARQOD010000005.1, from coordinate 204,275,245 downwards.
AGGCACTACAGGAGATAGAGGAGGAGGCAGAATCAGTGGAGGAAGTGTTAAATATAGAGGTTTGTCCTGTAAGCATTGGGGATTCCAAGACTTGTGGAGTAGTGCCTGCCCCCACAGCCACCAGTCACCAAGTGCCCAGTCAGCGAGATTTAACGCCCTTGGCCATGCTTACTCGTCCAAGTGTCTGTGGTGAAATTCACCCTAGCAGACACAGATTTAGTCAAGGAATGGGTGATGTTGTCTGCAACATGCTGGTGTAGCGCAGTCATAGCTTTCTTAGAAAAGTAATTTTGACTAGGCAACCGGTACTGGTGGACTGTGATGGCCTCAGCTTTTGGAAACTGTCTGTATCTACCAGGCAGAAAGGCAGCATTTCCATGGCCAACAGATTGGAGATGGCGCAGTTCAACCTCTTAGCTTTGTCATGCGTAGTAGGAAACAATCTTTTATGTGTCCACAACTGTGGTGCTGTGTGCTGGCTGCAGTGGTGAGAGAGGGCGGAGTATGGTGAACCGGACAAACTTCTGGACCGTGAGGGAGGTGCAGGAGGAGATGTTACAGTGGATTGAGAAAGTTGTGGTGTGCTTGTTATCTGAAATAGATCAAAAACTGAAGGCATGTCTGCTTCCGTTACAGCGAGGCCGGGCTCTCAGTCAGTGTGAAAGAATCCAAGGTTCTGGGGTCGGAGACCTGCATCTCAGTAGTTGGCATGGTAACAGAGGAGGAGGAAGAAGCATCAGATGCTATTTGATGGGGCAGCTGATGGTTGTTGAGGTCCACTGTTCCGCATTTCAGCACAGTGGAATTCCCAGAGTAACGCATGTTGATTGCACATGTGAAGGTTCATACATGTAGTAGTCAAATTATTGCACTTTTTACCTCTACTCAGTTTTATTTTTGCAAAGTTGGCAGATTACGTGAGTTGGCTCATCCTTTGCAGTGTCAAAAAAGGCCCAGGCTAGGCAACCCTTGCCACCCCTGTGAGCTGCAGACCCGTGGATGCTGCTGGTCATAGACACAGTTGTGGCTGAGGATGCATTGCTTGTCATAGCTACATCACTATGTGTCTGCGACAAATGGCGCAACGTAATCTTTGTCTTCCTCCTCAGATGACCTACTCAGCTGTGTGCCTCTGTGTTCACACCAACTGGGATCTACCACCTCATCATCATCCTCTGTGTTATCACATTCCTCGCCCTTGGAGTCACCCTCCTCCTCATCCTGCCCTGACAGCACAGTACAGTCTGCGTGAGCCTCAGATATCTGAGTCTCATGAGAATCACCTCCGCCTCAGTGGTTAACATCTGGTGACGAGGGTCAGGATGCTGCTCAGACCCTACTTCATCCTGCCCCTGATCCAAGATCAAAAAATTTTGTACATCGGTGCAGATTTCCTCCTCTTAACTCTGTGAAGCTTTTGATTACTCTTCTGATGACCATGGCATAGAATGTGTGAACAGCTCTTCAGGTTCACCAATCTGTGGTTCCATACAGTCAGTTGTATGGTTGGAGAGTTGAGAAGCAGGGGAAGCAAGGGTAATTTGGGTGCCACCTCTGTGGACTGTACTGGGTGTGATGTTGAGGTGGAGGAAGAGGATGAGAGGTCACTTGAAGCTGCGCTTGCCATCCACTCGAGCATATGCACTTTCTGGGCCTCATCAACAAGGCATACCACTGTGCGTCTGCCAAAGAGAGGTAGTGGAGTAGCCCGTCCAGTAACAGAAGTTGTCAGTTGTCTTTGCATAGGATGTCTCGTTGTTGGTTCACTAGTGCTTTCACAAACATTACCACCTACCCCATGTACACCTTGAACACCAAGCTTAATCCGCCTTCAACCACGGCCTTGCTTTTTCACCGTCATGTTGCTCATATAGTGTGATATGAGCACAGTATTAGCAACAATAATTAGATTTTTAACTCTGCACCAGCTTTGCAAACAGCTGCATTTCAGCGACAGTTAATGACAATGTGAAATATGGCATGCTGAAACACGTTAGTCACAGAAGAAAGAATTGTTTGAGTGTAGATTAGGCCTCTATATTAGACTAGATGCTACAAACAATTTGAAAGTGAGATGTCCCCTACTGTACGATGTTAGCAACACAAGAATTTGGGAGGGGGGCAGTGGATCCATCCTCTATAACAGCCTAGATTCTACAAGCAATTTGAAAGTGAGATATCCCCTACTGTACAACAATAGTAACAGAATAATTTTTGGGGGCCGGTGGATCAGGCCTCTATAATAGACTACATGCTACAAACAATTTGAAAATGAGATGTCCCTTACTGTATGACATTAGTAACAGAAGAATTGTTTGGGTGCCTGTGGATCAGGCCTCTATAACAGACTAGATACTGCAAACAATTTGAAAGTGAGATGTCCCCTACTGTATGACGTTAGTAGCACAAAAATTTTTGGGGGCCTGTGGATCAGGCCTCTATAATAGACCAGATGCTACAAACAATTTGAAAGTCAGATGTAAAACCCATAAAATGTTGTTTTTTCTACGTGCAACAGCTCTGCACACACAACAATTTCACCGCCACAAAATTATAATGTGGGAAATGGCGGGCTATATCGTGTTTAGCAACAGAAATTTTTTTTGTTATGTGAGTGAGGTCTGCAGACAGCTTAATTTCAACCCAACAAAATGACAACGTGGGAGACCACAGGCTGTATCACATTTTGCAACAGAAAAAAATTAATATTTTTTTGAATGTACATGAGATATGCACACTGTGGAATTTCACCACTAAATAACAAGTTAGCATGGTGAATCACGCTAGCAACTGCCCCCAAAAAATGTTTCTTCATGCACAACAGCTCAAATCACAGAACTATGTCATCACAGAACTAAATGACAAAGTGGGATATGGCAGGCTGTTTCACATTTAGCTAGTGAAAAAATAAGATTTAGAACAGTCTACTCGTGAATGGAGCACAACAGAAGCAGTGCACAACACACTTGCATGACATGTGCCTGCTGTCTTTGTCTGTGGACCTCAGTAGTGGCAAAAAAAAATTGCTGGAAGGTTGATTTTACAGCCACACAGGACACCACCTATCTAAACTATCTGAGTAAGAAACAACCACCTAGTTAACTATCTAAAATATATCTGCTAACTCTGCCAGCATCAGGAGCAGCTTCTCTGCGCTGTTACAGTGTCAAAATGGCGCTAAAACAAAATGTCCGCTCTTTATATGGAGAGGGATATGTGATTTCAGCAGCCAATGACATAAGCCGTTGTGTCAGGACGTTGTGGATGTTTCCTGCGCCCTGATTGGCTAACCGCAATGTGCACACATAAAGCTAGTAAAAAAGAAAAAATACTGTTTCCAAGCACACCGCACCTCTGAGCTCTGCAAACCCACTCCCCTCATCAAACACGTGCCCCACGCTCATGATACACCAACATTATCATAGCAAAAGTGCTGAAAACACTTTTGTGGAAACACAAATATTTTCCCGCACTTTTTACCGAATATTTTATAAAATTGTGCTCGTGTTTCCAATCACGAATCTGAATCTGCCATATTCATGCTGAATTTATGTTTGGCGATTGTTTTCCGAACAAATTCACTCATCACTAGTCATGAGTGGCTTGACACAAGGAATGCACTTGTAGCCCATGTCCTGGATACATCTATGTGTGGTGGCTCTTGAAGCAATGACTCCAGCAGCAGTCCACTCCTTGTGAATCTCCCCCAAATTTTTGAATGGCCTTTTCTTAACAATCCTTTCAAGGCTGTGGTTATCCCGGGTGCTTGTACATCTTTTTTTTACCACACTTAGATTCAACTTTCCTTAATAAGCTTGGATACAGCACTCTGTGAACAGACAGCTTCTTTAGCAATGACCTTTTGCAGCTTACCCTCCTTGTGGAGTGTGTCCATGATTGCCTTCTTGACATCTGTCAAGTCAGCAGTCTTCCCCATGATTGTGGATCCTACTGAAACGGACTAAGGGACCTTTTTAAATGCTCAGGAATAGTGTTGAGCGATACGATACTGCAAATATCGGGTATCGGCCGATATTAGCTCTATCGGTCTTTCGATACTTCGTTTCGATATTTTCGTCTTATCGAATACCGGAATCGGAAGTTCCCATAATTCTTTGCGAGGCAATGTGATTTTAGTCAGCCAATGAGGAATCCTAAGAAGTGTGGGCACATCCTGTACTGCTGCGGTCATGTTAACTAATGGCATGGCTGTGATTGGATGCTGAAATGATGTCAGAATGCACTATAAAAGGCGCCGCCGCCATTTTAGCGTCACTGTGCTGTGAATTCAGTAAGGGACAGAACGCTGCTGTGCTGACTCTGAGGGACAGTTAGAGATTGCGATTTAGTGTACTGTGCTGTAGGCAGGCTAGCACCAACCGCTGTGTAAAGCTTCCTTTTGCCTGCAGTGTTGTTTTAACAGCTCTGCAAGGTGTGTGTGTGAGTGCAGGTGACGCTGCAGTTTGCTCTGCATGCAACGCTGTCTGTAGGCATCTGCACATGTCACTCACAGACTCTTTTTTTTTCCCTTCAGTGTAATTCTTGCAGGTCCATGCAATTTAACTATTAGTGTGACGCGCTTCCATCCGTATCCAATACATTGGTTGCAAACACTATAGAAGTAGACAAAGGAGTAGCCTTTCACAGATTGTGAACAGTTGTGTTTCAGTGTTCACTTCAGTCTGTGTTTTTTATTTTTTGAGTGCACATCACGCTCCAGTTACTTGTTCAAGCACTGCTGCTTGTACTCTGCTGAGCGTGTCTCAGTGCCTCATCCTTTTCATTTATCTCCAATTGGTTCTGCTCCATTCCATTTAAAATATAATCTATTAGTGTGACGCGCTTCCATCCGTATACAATACATTGGTTGCAAACACTATAGAAGTAGACAAAGGAGTAGCCTTTCACAGATTGTGAACAGTTGTGTTTCAGTGTTCACTTCAGTCTCTGCGTAATAACCACACTTAGGCCTTATAACTTTTCTGACTTTCTTTATCAATCTACCAAGATGAAGAAGTCAGTGAGTAAGGCACGTGGTCGTGGCCGTGGAGTTTCAGCAGGGAGAGGACGTGGGGATTCTGTGTCTGCTGCCGCCCTCAGTGACACAGCATCCACCAGTTTTCCCCGTGAGCGTTCCTTTATGCGCACTTTGGTAGGAGCTCGGCGTGCCCCCCTGCTGCTGGAAGAACAAATTGAAGCCGTTGTTGGTTGGATGGCAGCCAATGCATCGACTTCAATTCCTTCCACCTCCTCTCAGGAACACAACACTGTTGAGCAACCATCTGTCTGTTCACCGCCTGTCAAATTGCCCAGGCAGTCAGAGAGTTCTGTACAGGAGCCAGCTGAGTCTCTGCTTCTGTTCTCAGAATCTGTTGGCTCGCAAACACGGGCACAGGCAAGCAGCATTCTGCAATTTGAAGAAGAGGGAGTATGCAGTGATGCGCAACAGCTTGTCTCTCTCAATCTGAAGAGGCGGGTGAGCCAGTGCCGATGGACAGCACACCGCAGAACGCATCTTATGATGATGATGAGACTCAGGTGCCAGGTTTTGTGGAGCATGGTGCTGCCCAGACCATCCAACAGCAGCAGGTGTTGGAAGAGGGTAGTGGAGATGATGAAGTCCGAGACCCAACATGGCGTGAGCAACAGGAAGGTGGTGGGAGCAGCTCTGAGGAAGGGATTGTCCCAACGGTACAAAGAGGAGGGAGAGGTAGGCTGCAGACTCGCTTGCCTGTAGCCTCCAGTTTGGCACCTGTTGGGAGCAGTTCTCTTAGAACTGTCAAAATTGGCGCTCCCATGACTTGCACTGCGTGGTCCTTTTTTGACAGACTTGTACATGATATTTGCTATGTTCAATGCAAGCTGTGTAAGCAAAAAGTTAAAAGAGGTAAAAATATCAGGAACCTGAATACCACAAATATGTGGAAACATGTACGGACAAAGCACGTAGCTGAGTTCCAAAGACACACTGGAGATGTAGGCCAACCTACAGCAGCACCTACATCTTTAGGTCATGTTCGAGCCTCTACCTCCAGCTCTCACACACCTGTTTCGGCTTCCTCACAGGATCTCCATGGAAGAACCTCGGTCACTGTTGTCCATAGACAAACTGTTATTCCACCCACTGCAGCAAGTTCACAGTCATCGTCACACTCCCAGAACAAAAACAGCCATCGGTAACACAGGCATGGGATAAAAGACGGCCATACTCGGCAAACCATCCACGAGCACAGGCTCTGAATGCTGGCCTTGCAAAACTCCTGTCCCTTGAAATGCTGTCATTCAGGCTGGTGGAGACTGACAGTTTCAGGAACTTTATGGCATTGGCAGTCCCACAATATAATGTGCCAAGCCAATTTTATTTCAGCAGGCAAGCTGTCCCTGCTCTGCAAAAACATGTCGAGGGAAACATTAAACATGCGCTACTAAACGCCGTCAGTAGCAGGGTCCACCTGACCACCGATGCGTGGACCAGTACCCATGGCCAGGGACGATACCTTTCCCTCACTGCCCATTGGGTCAATGTTGTGGAGCCGGGTACAGATCTTGCCAGTGGCGCTGTACGTGTTCTGCCAACTCCAAGGATTGCAGGAATCCAGTCTGTGCACATTGATTCCTCCTCCTACTCCAGTTCCTCAGAATCATCGCTGCACGAGCCGTCACGGTATACCTCCACATGGACCCGTGAACGCTTACCTGTTGCGACCGATATGAGCACAGCCGTGGCCAAACGTCAACAGGCCGTCTGAAATTAATTCCCATGGGTAATCGAAGCCACACAGCGCAGGAGCTCTGGGATACCATCAAGCAGGAGAGCGACGTGTGGTTTTTGTCAGCTAATCTCCAGCCAGGCTTGGTAGTGTGTGACAATGGCCGAAATCTGGTGGCAGCTCTGGGCCTTGGCAACCTCACTCACATACCATGTCTGGCACATGTGCTCAACTTGGTCGTGCAGAGTTTTTTGAGGGACTATCCGGATCTTGATGCACTGCTGCACAAGGTCCGCCTAGAGTGCGCTCACTTGCGACGTTCCAGCATGGCCAGATCGCGCATTGCAGCTCTGCAAGTCAGATTTCGCCTTCCTGAACATCGCATCATATGTGACGTACCCACCAGGTGGAATTCCACGTTACATATGTTGGAGCGGTTGTGTGAGCAGCAGCCAGCAGTAATGGAGTATCAGCTGCAACAGGCGCAATCAACTCGCAATTTGCGCTGTTCACACTTCACCACTACTGAGTGGGCCTCTATGAAGGACATCTGCGACGTTTTGCGTGCGTTTGATGTCTCAACGCGGATGGCGAGTGCAGATGATGCACTAGTCAGCATGACTGTCCCCCTTATCTGCCTGCTTCAGAAATCACTGAAAGCACTAAAGGAAGAGGTTTTGGAAGAGGTGGAGGATGAGGAGTCACAAATTCAATTACCTTCAGGACAGTCAGCGCAACGTGGTTCCTCACAAAGGGCTGGGCAGGGCTCACTTTGTGAGGAGGATGAGGAGGAGGAGGAGTCAATGGAGGAGGAAGAAATCCCTACAGAGGGAGGTACACAACGCTCTAGTCAGTATGTAGAGCGAGGGTGGGGTGATGCAGAGGAGGCAGAGATGACGCCTCTTCCAGAGGACAGCCTTTGTTGGCCAGTTGGGAGTCTGCAGCACATGGTTGATTTCATGCTTCAGTGCCTGAGAAACGACCGCCGCATCGCCCACATTCTCAGCACGTCAGATTATTGGGTGTACACCCTCCTAGACCCTCGCTACCGGGACAACTTACAAACCCTCATCACACCGGTGAACCGGGACCGTAAAATGCAGGAGTACCAAGACACACTGGTGCAATCCATACTGTTGTACATTCCAGCCGAGAGAGCTGCTGCTGCTGCTACTGCTTTACAAAGCAGCTCTGTGCGTCGAGGCAGTGTAGACACCTCTACAACAATAGGGAGCAGAAGCAGCGCCTCTGCACAGGGCAAGAACTGTATGTTACAAATGTGGCAAAGTTTTGTGACAGCGCCAGCAAGGTCTACACCATCCGAGACGGCTCCAGTCACCAGGAAGAAACGTTTCCGTAAGATGGTGACAGACTACTTGGCTTTCCCTCTAAGTGTACTCCCAGATGCCTCTTCCCCTTTCAAATTTTGGGTCTCTAAGTTGGATACATGGCCAGAGCTTAGCCAGTATGCATTGGAGGTGCTGGCTTGCCCTGCTGCCAGTGTATTATCTGAGCGCGTCTTTAGTGCTGCAGGTGGTGTAGTAACAGACCGTCGCATGCGACTATCCTCAGAGAATGTAGATCGGCTTACTTTTCTGAAAATGAACAAGGCATGGATCTCACCTGAATTTGCCTGTCCGTTTTCAGATTAAATAACTGTTTGGCAACGTTTTCCATGTCTCCTGTTATGTTCATCTTTCTACCACCTGAACTCTACTCCCTGGGCTACAACACCGCCATTTGTTGCTCGTAAGTAATTGGCAGGGGTACTGACTCCTGGCCAGCCTGGTTACAGCACGACAGCTGTTTCCTGGCAGTGTGAACGTCAATTATCCTCCAATAAGTTGTGCTGTCGTGTTGCATTCGGGTTAGCCGACTCTATGGTGCCTGCAGTTTAGGTGATTCCTATGTGTGCTGTGGGATATGTAAAAAAAGGCGGTTTCCATTGTGACAATAGGATAAGCACCCACTGTAGGACTGTGTGATTCGGTAACTGCGGACGGCTTGCGTCCTGTCAACTTACATTTTCATGGGTGCGTTTTTCTACCTGTCCGGGGTCCAGTACCGTCAAGTGGTTCTCCCCAGTGCCTTTGGCCTAGGTGCCTCCATCTCCGTATCCGAGTTCCAGCAACGTCTGCTGGTCCTTGGTAGTGCTTTGGAGCACAGGTACCTCCTGCTTAGTAACCGTGTCACAGTAACGTCAGCTGGTACTCGGTTGTGACATTGCCTCTTTTCCTTCTGCTACCCGTCCGGGGTCCAGTACCATCAAGTGGTTCTCCCCAGTGCCTTTGGCCTAGGTGCCTCCATCTCCGTATCCGAGTTCCAGCAACGTCTGCTGGTCCTTGGTAGTGCTTTGGAGCACAGGTACCTCCTGCTTAGTAACCGTGTCACAGTAATGTCAGCTGGTACTCGGTTGTGACATTGCCTCTTTTCCTTCTGCTACCCGTCCGGGGTCCAGTACCGTCAAGTGGTTCTCCCCAGTGCCTTTGGCCTAGGTGCCTCCATCTCCGTATCCGAGTTCCAGCAACGTCTGCTGGTCCTTGGTAGTGCTTTGGAGCACAGGTACCTCCTGCTTAGTAACCGTGTCACAGTAACGTCAGCTGGTACTCGGTTGTGACATTGCCTCTTTTCCTTCTGCTACCCGTCCGGGGTCCAGTACCGTCAAGTGGTTCTCCCCAGTGCCTTTGGCCTAGGTGCCTCCATCTCCGTATCCGAGTTCCAGCAACGTCTGCTGGTCCTTGGTAGTGCTTTGGAGCACAGGTACCTCCTGCTTAATAACCGTGTCACAGTAACGTCAGCTGGTACTCGGTTGTGACATTGCCTCTTTTCCTTCTGCTACCTGTCCGGGGTCCAGCACAGTCAGCTGGTCCTCGTTACTTCCATTGTCTCTTGCTCCATCTGATACCCTTCAGGGTTCCAGTAACGTCAGCTGTTTCTCGGAAATTAGACGACCTTAAAGACCACCCAGAAGAAGATGACGACAACAAGGACGACGAGCATGAAGCCAACCAGCCTGAACACCATCACAAAGAAAAAATAAAAGATTACCCAGAAGAAGATCACCAACAGGACAAAGAAGGTTAAGACAAACTACAAGATACAGAACAAGAGACAGAAGAACAATAAGCAAAAGATCAAAAAGCAGAAGAACATGAAGTATAAGACCAAAATGAAGAGCAAAATATATGCTCTAAATTCTAAGCAGAAGAAGACTAAGCAGTGTATGGGGGTGAGTCCGTTCCTCCTCGTGGTGCCCCTGGAAAATGCCTGCTGCTGCTGCTGCAGGCTAAACTGAACACGGACAAATACTGTTGTAATATAAATCTTTTGTGATAGCAAGAACGGAAGGATGAACAATTCATACTTTTACAGATTACAAGTACAGGAATCTCTGTCACAAATAAGATTATGATGAAGAAGATGAAGAGGAAGAAGATGAAGAATTTGCATATGAAGAAGATTAATTAGTTTAATAATAACAATATGAGTAATGTAAAAAAAAAACATGAATAGCAAGAAGTTTAAGAAGAAGATTAAGAAGGTGAAGATAAAGAATAATTTGATGAGAAAGATGATGCTGCTGAAGATTATGAAGGAGAAAGTGTGGCACTGGCAAAAGTTAAAAAGGTGAAGAGCATGGAAGTTGTGAAACATACATATTTGACAAAATAGAAAAAAGGTTAACAACATTGTCAATTTGTTAGTCAATCCAAACGTATTTCCAAAAAAAAATATATTAATGCTATTCCAATGCATTGGGTTAAACATGTATGCCTTTATTGTCTCCTCAACTCCCCCAATACATTCTACATTAGTCTTTGTTGTTTTCCTTCATGTACAATTAACCAACAAGGCAAGAATGGTTTTTTTTAGTTGCGATATTTTGTTCCCATAGACTTACATTGGACTTCCGGTATCGGAATCGGATATCGACGATATTTAGTGATATCGGCGATACCATTCCGATCCGATATTTTTAGATATCGAGCAGTATCGCTCAACACTACTCAGGAACCTTTTCAGGTGTTTTTTGTTAATTATTCTAATTTTCTGAGATAATGACTTTTGGGTTTTCATTGGCTGTAAGCAATAAACATAAACATTAACAGAAATAAACACTTGAAATAGAACACTTTGTAATGACTATATAATATATGAGTTTCACTTTTTGTATTGAAAAACTGAAATAAATTAACTTTTTGATGATATTCTAATTTTGTGAGATGCACCTGTACATCTGTGCTCAGAACAACTTACTTGTATGAGCCGTTCTTTACAAAACTTATGATTAGGTAGAGTCGACTATGCTCCAGACCGACGCAAACCTGGAAAAGCAGTTGCGAATTGCAACATCATCAATACCACCTAACTTCACACATATCACCAAAAATATGAAAAGCAGTTCCAGAAATCACATTAAGGGTAAGTTAATTAGTTGTTTGAGTGATGCTTCAGTGCTGCATGGGACTCCAGTTACCCGACTAGAGCTCATGATTGTCAAAAAATGTCCAATTAATATTACCATATGGCACTTCAAAACACAATATAGTAACCTTTGACAACTATAAGAAAATATAATCTCTGCCTGTAGTTATGACATGCGCATGTGGTGTGGAACACATGCCGTTGCACCTAATGGCATCATGCAGCTATGTATTATGGCTTGTCGTCAGTAGCTGCTACCAGTATTCTGGCCCTTCAGATACCCTGATGAACCCCTTACAGTTTTACAGAAATGGGGGAAAATATGTTAGAAAATTAAGTATGAAACAAAAACTATTTTACTTTTATAAGATGCACTTAGGTATACCCAGTACAACCCCTATAGCATCAGGGGTTAAAAAGATACAGTTTATCATAAAAAAGTTATAGCTCTCTGAATACAGCGATGCAAAAATAATAATTTTTTCTATAAAATAGTTTTTATCATGTAAAAGCGTCAAAACATTAAAAAATATATAAATGTGGTATCGTTGTAATCGTACTGACGTGAAGAATAAAGTTGCCTTATCAATTTTATCACACGCACACCTGCATAAAAAAACTCAATTCCTGAATTGCTGATTTTTGTTCATTCTGCCTCCCAAAAATGAAAAAATATATTTCCAGTACATGAGCCCGCAGTTGGACAAAGCACGCTGCGCAAGAGCGAGACACTATTTGTCAGACGCAACATTTCTCACGGCTTTGAGGATGATGCAGGAGACATCATCCATGTCTAGGATGGTGAGCAGTCGAGGGGGAGGGATAGAATGGGCCAAAGCCACGCCCATCTGACTGGACCAACCTAATTAGAAATCAAAAAGGTTTTTTAGGGCTATACAGAGGGAGTCAGGGATGTTAACTATTTAGGTAATGCATAGCAGACGCTGTGTAAGGTTTCCTTTAAGGTGTGAACGTCTGTGTTAGGGAAGGTCTGAATATTTTTTTTATCAGGGTGAACACATAATCACTGACACTCGCTTAACAATTGTATTGATTTTGTTGTTTTGCACCCTTAGAGCAGGTGCAGACGATTGTGTATTCCCTCATCTGAGAGAATCAGGCCGATTATGCAAATCACACTCTGATCAAACGCTGAGCGTATTGTGAGGAGAAGATGTAGAAACAAATTTTTACATCTTGTCCATTCTGTCAGAGGTGACAATTGGACTGCACTGAGATGTCATCTGAGTGCAGTCCGATTTTTCCATGCACCCATAGACTTGGCCAAGTGCTTCCGAAATATCGGATTCGGCACAAATTCCGTCATGCAACAGGAAAATATCAGACATATGTGCAGCCTCATGTACTAACATTGGTCCAAGTGCGACCCGATGTTTTGTACAATCACACTCAGACACAAAATACGGTCATGTGCTGTCATGGGTGCATCGCCACGAAGATTGTCGCGATTGCACATTCTGACTTCTCGCAGCTGAGTTGCTGTTTCTTTGTGTTTGGTAATGAGGGAGTTAATTTTACCTAGCTCTTTGCTAAGACTAGGTCCAGCCTCGCCTGGCTGCTTTTGATTATGTTCTAATTAGCTTCCTTTATATAGCTGCCAGTCTGCTGGTTAGATGCCGGTGAAAGCATTCATACAGACTGCAGATAGGATCGGTTCTGAGAAGACTTAAGCTAAGAGCTCCTTTGTTGTTTCTCCTTTCCTTGCTTATAGTTTATCTCCTAGACCTTTGGTGTTCCCTCTGTGTTTAAATGTTGTATGCAAGACAGTGTTTACTTTATCCCCTGTCTGTCACATTTGTCTTACTGTTTGTTAACCTTTTCCTGTCCATTCCCTATGGTGGTAATCAGGGTCCTTCTAAGGACTAGATTACAGTGGTCAGGGATTTATAGGAGACAGGGTTTACGCTGGCGGCCTGGACCTCTGTACCATTAACAGTACCTCCAGGTAGAGGGACTAGTCAGGACCCCAGTTTAGGGTCAGCATAGACCCCGGTCCACCTGCAGCCAGAGACAGCGTGAAAAGGATTCAGTATTGACCCACAGGATATTATGTCAGGTAATACTATGCTATATATACATGTTAATGTTTCCTATGTATATGTTATATAGAATGTTGTCCCACTTGATTACTGACATTATATATATATATCTGCTATACAGCGTGACATGTGCTCGAGCTCTTAGACTAATACATGTCTTGCAATTGCTAAGTACTGTATGAATAGAGTTGTGTCACCTATCGCTTTATTTATTGTTCATGAAAATATTAGTATTGTTGGATATCTTTTAAAGGTTCTTCAATAAGGTATAGATTTTTAACCAAACAAGAAGTGATTCAATAGAATGTTTATCAGTCAGAAACATCAAAATTAAATCTGATAAATGTGCTACAGAGAGTCAAGACCCAGACAGTAGAAGATGATGCTCCATAAAATGACTTTTTATTTAAAGATATTTATAAACATGAATATCGATCATTTTACACAAAAAACAAGCTCCCAGATGACAACTCACAGGTGTAAAAGTAGAATAAACAAATTACCAAAAACAAGATGCAAATATATATATATATATATATATATATATATATATATATATACACGCACACACACACATACATATAATATATATATATATATATTCAGTATAAGAAAATTGCACAATGGCTTTTCAAAAGGAATCTGTCAGGATCGGAGTACAGCATAAGGGAGTACAGCATAAGGTAGGGATGAATGGCTTACTGTAGGTTTGATAATATTACTCTTAGTCTGGGATCACACATGCGAGGAAATCCTCCGACGCTCGCATGTGAAATCCCAGCTCTGGCGCCGGCACTCGGGAGTGGAGTGTGCGGCTGCATGTATTTATATGCAGCCGCTCGCTCCACTTTCGAGTGCCGGCGCCAGAACTGGGATTTCACATGCGAGTGTCGGACGATTTCCTCGCTTGTGTGATCCCGACCTTATACCTGCTGTAGCTCTGAGCTTTGTCTAATCCTACCTACATTGATAGTGGGAATGGGGGAAAGTTGCCAATCAATGGTAGGGGTGCGGATAGGCAGAGCTCATGAATATCAACAACTACATAATAGTAGCTCATCATTGAGAGGAGTAGAACTGAGGCATAGATAAAGCACTGTTTTATCAAAACTACCGCAAGGATCCTAGTAAATGACCCACCGTTAGAATCAGTTTCTGCCACTAGTTTACAATGCTCTCAGATGAGTCATCAAGAACCTAGTGATAGATTCTCTTTAAAGCATTCTACAATGATTACGAACAATATAAGTGAAACACTAAGTTGTATAAACCTGAAAATGATGGGTAACATTCATACAACTAAAAACAAGATCTCATGTAGTAACACAAAACAAAAAAAAATTGTAAGAAGTTAAAACTATTTCTCCTACAATTAAAGGGGTTGTTTTTTACAGACAACTGATGTCCATATGCCCCATTATTAGTTAGGATGGTCTGTTCTGTGTTCAGCATTATATTAGAGTATGAGTACTTGTTTAGTGGGTATGGCTTGGGGTCCCTATTAGTTATTCGGATTGTCAAGTGAAAACAAGGTTATCCAACTGCTGTGATCTGTAGTTTTAAAATGGAGTAGCAGGGTATATGCCCAACCACTGCTCCATTCATTCTCTATTGGGTTGGCAAGTATTGCGCTCAGGTTTTTCTGTTGGAATGATATGAATGGAGTGGTTATCTGACATGCGCACTGTGGCCTCATTCTAATGGGGATAAAAGTCCCCTATTGGTTGGGGTTAAAAATCTCCAGCAGTCGGACTCCCATGGTAAATAAGTTATCATCTCTCCTGGGCATAGGTGATAACTTGTTTTCATTGGAAATTCCTTTTTAAGTTGGTCCTAAAAATGTTGGGGTGTGATTAATGTGGTCATGCACTCTGTTATTATTTCAATTATTGGTTGAGGGAATGTTCCAAATAAATGGGTGGGCATAAGGTAAACATGTCAAAGTTTGGGCTATCCACGATCAGTTTCATAAGGTTAAATCCATCTGCCTGCGGCTGTCAGGGCGCTCAGGGATTTGTAGCTTCATAGCAGCAGGAGCAACGTAGGTTTCACACTTTGAGTTTCTCCTGGACATGTAGTCATTTATGACCATCAAAGTGGTGTTAGAGTATGGGATCTGATTATTGTATTTGTACCATTAGATATCATTTACATAGTGGGAATTGTAAATGCATTTGGGAAAACAAAACACTATTTGGGGATTTGCTAGCTCTAAACTTTTGAATTAGGAAGCTTCTTTAAATAAAACCAATCAGAATTATATTATTAATCAAACCAGTGGTATGGCATAGAAAATAAACAAAAACTTATATTTTTTAATCATTCATCTACTATCACTGAGAAATCAAGCACTTGCAAATTAGCCTGGAAGTGCATTGGGGGGTGTCCAAGCACTCAGAGAATACATCGATATGCTAATTCGCATGCAACATCACAGCTTGTTTTCTCAGTGATGGACTATTGGATTACTACAGATATCAATTTTCTAGAAATCCTTCTAATTTGATTAGTAAAATGAGAATGACAGGTTTTCTTTAAATCATATACAGCTTTGAAATGATGTCCGTGTTTTGAAGGCTGCATCACCTGATATAATGATATATTTAAATTTAAAACTTATCTTGGTCTTTATTACATATACCAGCCTTACAAGCTTCACACAGATGCCTCTCATGAGGTTTGGTTCTTATTATTTTGTGGTGCCTGTTGTCTTGGTTGTCACTGTCATGATAACAATTTTTTTTTATTTTTAAAATAAGATTTTCCAGAATTTCTTTTACACTTTTCACATTAAATGTGGGATTGATGAAGTCGTCATTGTCACATTCCCGACACATCTGACTATAAGGACGTAGGAGAACAGTGCCTGTCTTGTTTTTTCCAAGACAGTAATGAAAGATAAGTGTGACTCGACTGGAGTTCCAAAAATGAGAGCACTTCAAGCAGGTGAAACTGCAAAAAAAGCATAATAATTATAAAAGTGATCATCGTAATAAAACTTTACTGTACTATATGAGGATTAGTAAGGATCAAAAGAAAATCACTTGACACTACGGACTATTTCTTTTTACAATCATACATTTATTCCATTCATCCCTAAGAGCTAATCTACTCTGGTAAGTCCTTCCTCTTGTCTCAGTCTGATAAAAAATCTAATTTGACTACATTTTCAAACAACTGGTTGTCACATTTTAAGTCATCATACTAAGAAACGGGGAGACCGGGCAAAAACTGAGAACAAGGATGAATTCTCATCGCCACACAATAAGAGAAAAAAGAATGGATTTACCTGTGGCAAAACACTTTTGTATGCCCGGTCATAGCATGATGGATATGGAATTACTGGTATTAAAATCTAACTTCAAATCTGAGAAAGATAGAAAGGTTTGGGAATACAAACTTATGATGACCTTTGACACTCTTAGTGCTGGAATGAACGTGTCACATGGATTTATGTCTTTCTATATCAATTAAGGAATCTGCGTCTCTGACCTTCCAGGGGCATCAAAACACAACACCAGACCCCAATCAGAGGGCAATAAAACTTTCTCTCCTTATCTATGAACTGTTCCAATATTTATGTTCATCCCTCTGCCATAATGACAGTTCTGCTTCACGTCACTTGTCTTACCTATTGCACTATTCCTGTGTCCTTTTGTGTATATAAATATGTGATTCTTCAGTTTTTGTTTTAGTCTTTGCCTGATGAAGAGACCTGAGTAGTCTCGAAAGCTTGCAATTTGTTACCATCTTTTCAGTTAGCCATTAAAAGGTATCAACCACCGAGGACTCTCAAGTCTAAATATTTTTCTATCTACTGGCTAACACGGTACAAAGATACACATCTTTCCTATAAGAAACGACTGGAATTTACTGTATTTCTTACATAAGCTACTATAATACTGCCTGAATAGGTATGAATTCATTATTGGTATTTTATTCGAATGATCTACTTTGCTGCATTAACTCTTCAGGTCATTAGTTTCAGCTGCAAAATCCCCATCACAAATCATTCTGATAATTTTGTTAAAGATTATCTCTGAATGCACTGCAGCAGTGATTATATCACTACATTACGTCTGCTGTACAGAGCCTCAGTCTTCAACTGCACAGACCTGAGCAGCATGGCGGGAAAACTGGGCAAGGTGAGTAATGTTTATATTTTTTTAAATTTCAGCAGTTGTGGGGACCCTCATACTGAATAAGGGGCTGTGGGGCTCTCATACTAAGAGATGTACTATGGGGCCCTGACACTGATTGAGGTACTATGGAATCCTCATATTGAGTGAG
Source organism: Oophaga sylvatica (assembly GCA_033576555.1). Lineage (NCBI taxonomy): Eukaryota > Metazoa > Chordata > Amphibia > Anura > Dendrobatidae > Oophaga > Oophaga sylvatica. The sequence continues at coordinate 204,257,760 of JARQOD010000005.1, read as the reverse complement.
GTACTGTTGGGGCCCTCATACTGAGTGAGGGACTATGGGGGTCCTCATACTGAGGTGGTGTGGGAGCCCTCATTCTGAGTGGAGGTTATCATACTGAATGGAGGCCATCCTACTGAGTAAGAGGCTGTGGGAGCCATCATACTGAGTGTGGGCTATGGTGCTCTCATACTGAGTGAAGGACTATGGAGCCCTCCAACTGAGTGAGGTACTGAGAGGGCCCTTATACCGAGTGAGGTACTATGGAGGCTCTCATACTGAGTGAGTTGCTGTTGGGGTCTTCATACTGAGTGGAGGTTATTGTACTGAGTGGAGATCATTTTACTGAGTTGGGGCCTGCAGGAACCAGCGTACTCAGTGGAGGGATGGTGCAGCTATCATGCTGAGTGGGGAGCTATGGTTTCTATCATGCTGAGTGTGTGGCAACCATATTGGGAGACTTTGACAGCATCATACTGATGGGCCATCATAGTCTATGAGGTGCTGTGAAGACCATGATACTATGTGGTGTCAACGTACTGAATAGGGGCATTGGGAGAATCATACTGAGTTTGAGCCATCATACTAAGAAGTGCATTATACAAAGTGGGGTCCATCATAGTGACAGGTCATCAAACTTTGTGGGGCCATGATGCTGTGTGAGGTCATCATATTTATACTGAATGGGACTGAGTGTGTGCAATCATACTAAGGGGTGTATCATACTAAGAGGGGCCATCATAATGACAGGTCATCACACTGTGTGGGGCCATGATACTGTGTGGAGTCATCATACTGGATGGGGACTTTGGGAATATCATACTGAGTATATGCCATCATACTAAGAGGAGCATGATACTAAGTAGGGGCATAATGACAGGTCATCACACATTGTGGAGGCTATGATACTGTGTGTGTGGGAACTATGGACACTTCATACCATGAGGGCAGAGCAATTAAGAGGCATCATGCTTAGGGAATGTTGTAAACAATGTGTAGGGAGGCTGTTGGGGGCATTTTGGGGAGCCTCATACTGTATAATGGCTATTAAAGATATTTGTGTTCAAGAACACTAAGGTTCTTAAAGAGGGACATAATTACTGTATATGTGCCATCACACATGTTCTACTCACTGTTATAAAAGTTGAGGAATAGTTTTTGGGGGGAGATGGAGGGGTGAGCAATCAGAACTATTGCTATGATTTCTGTGTACTCCCCTGATCACCTGTTAGGGTGAACAATAATTGTGATGGAGTTCACATGAATTATGGTTTGAAAAGTGCTTCTATGAATAAACAGAACCAACCAGTTAATTTTTGTTTAACAATTCGTTCCCTATGTAAAAGAGTTTGTATGAAGATGAATGCTTGCAATTTTAAATGAAAGTAGAGAAAGTGCAAACCAACGTTACCGTATCCAAATGATGCTCTTGTTTCAGATGATTCTCATAAACTGGGGTCCTTTATGGAAAAGGTGCTGAAAGAATTTCTCAGAAAAATCAGCATACGTGAAAATCTTGTGAAAAAGATAGAGAGGGCACTCACCATATCTCTGTTAAAAGTGACATGCGCAATTTTGCTTGCAGGGAATGGAGAATGAGTGAAGTCTAATGGAGTTTTTAAGCTATTTCGAGTGCCTTCTTTATATCTTATAAAAAAATTTCTATTCTTGTGGTCACCAATGCGATGGAAATGAGGTTGTGGGGGGAGAGGAATGGATAACGGATGTAAGGGGTTTATATTTCGGATTTTAAAATCATTTTTTCAAGCTGGTGTTATAAAGTATTCTAATTTACTGAGATTATGACTTTTGGGTTTTCATTGGCTGTAAGCCTTAATCATCAACATTAACAGGAATAAACACTTGAAATAGATCACTCTGTGTGTAATGACTTTATATAATATATGAATTTCACTTTTTGCATTGAAGAACTGAAATAAATTAACTTTTTGATGATATTCTAATTTTTTGGGATGCACCTGTGTGTCACTACGCTTAATGCCGTCAGTAATGTAAAACCCATTGTATTTTCCTCCAGCACACTACGTGCTGTGAGGTTTAAGTTAAGTTGCATAATGGGCTGGTTTTTTATGTGGACAACCGTAGAGTGGGTGTGAGGGTGTCCACCTTATTCTCCACCTGCAGGTTCGGCACTGCCGTGTGCTGACAGGACCTTGGTGATGTCACAGTAATAAAAAATATATATATAGTCAGAAGCTCTTCAGTTTGGTGCAATACAGCCAAATTATGTCAGCTTGGACTACAAGAGTCAACATGAGTGTCAAATTCAGACTTTTAAACATGATCAGTTTATTTTCTCTTCTCTATGTGCAGGGGAGTGAATATTTGTTATATCCACTAAAGGTGGTAATTGCTCAGTATAATTTTTACCTGCCAAACTTCGTGGTTTGTGAGATCTTCCACTTTTTCCGTTTCTGCTCTTCAGTCAAACTGTTTTCCAAACTGTAGTTGAACTGCAGGATCCATTTTTTTTCATATCTTTCTTGTAAGGCCTGTTTCACACATCCGGCGGGCGCCTAAACGGCGCCCCCGGCATTTAGCCGCAGCGCCGCATGTGAAAAGCTTTCACACTTCCGGCGGCCAAAATGCAGTTTTTTGCCGGATGGTTTCTGATGCTTGGAGAGATAAGAAACCATCCGGCAAAAAAAAAAAAACGTTACATGCAGCGTTTTTTCCGGACGCCGCAATGTACATTTGCGCCGCATCCGGACAAAACCGCATGCAACGCATTGACATGCGGCGCCATGCGGCGCTAATGCATGTCAATGCGAAAAAAGCCGCATGCGGCGCATCAGATTTTCAGATGCGGCGCTGCGGGAAAATGCCGGGGGCGCCGCAAGGCGCCCGCCGGATGTGTGAAGCCAGCCTTAGTCTTTTTTTTGTAGTCGTTCAAATGTATCAATCCAGATATTTCCAGATGATCTTCCAGCCATTGCTCTAAAATAATTAACAACTGAAGAGCTGTAGTAAATGCAGTCCCAGGATTTGTGTAATGCTGTACTTATAAATTATTAAAAATGTCATCACTTGACCAATAGCTACTTAATTCATTCACTATTTCAACTACACAAACTTATGTACATAATTCTAGTGAAAATAATCAATCATAGTTGTATGCAAACTGATGGTCCATTTAGCTGTGCTGAGCATGATTAGTAAATATACACAGGCAGTAGAGATGAGCGACTTTGCCTCCGGGAGGGTCGAGTCGGGTTTCGTGAAACCCGACTTTCTCAAAAGTCGAGTCGAACGAAATCGGCCGACTATCGGGAAAAGTTGGAGGTCCGACTGAAACACGAAATCCAATGCAAGTCAATGGGGAAGCAAAGTCGGCAGTCAGTGGAGGACAGTAAACACACAGTGCCCATTTCAATGCCAACGACATCAATTCTTATTACTTAAGCTTGTCAACCTTAATTTACTGTATAATAATAGTTACGCATTGAAAACTGGGGGATATTTGGCTAAAGTTGTGGGGGACGGTAGGGCTGGCTCCAGGTTTTCGTGGGCGAAAGAGTGTCAGTGGGCCCCTTTAACACATACCACAATTCATGATGCTCGATACGGCACAGAAATATAGGTATAGTACAATGTCAAATACTTCACTTCTTACATTACATGACTGATATCTATTGTAAATTCTACAATAGCTCAAAAATCGGACAGTATATTCCTCCATACAGTATTATGGCCACCACATAGTGCGCCATACAGAATAATGAGCCCAATATATTGCTCCATACAGAATAATTGGTCCCATATAATGTTCCATACAGTATATGATGAGCTCCACATAATGCTACAGTATATGATGGTCCTCATATAATGTGCCATACAGTATAGGACGGTCCCCAAAGAGTATAATGAGCCCCACATATTGCTTCATACAGTATAATGAGTCGAATATAAAGCTCCATACAGTATATGATGGGACCCATATATTGCTCCATACAGAATGGGCTCCATATAATGCTCCATACAGAATAGGCCCCATATGTGCTCCATATGATGCTCCATACCCTATATGATGACCCATAAATAATGAACCCCATATGATGCTCCAGTATATGATGGGCCCCATGGATGATGCTCCAGTGTATGATGGGCATATATAATGCTCCATATATAATGGACCCCATTTATAATGCTCCAGTGTATAATGGGCTCCGTATATGATGCTCCAGTGTATGATGGGCCACATTTATAATGATCCAGTGTATGATGGGCCCCATGGATGATGCTCCAGTGTATGATGGGCCTATATAATGCTCCATATATAATGGGCCCCATTTATAATGCTCCAGTGTATAATAGGCCCTTTCTATGATGCTCAAGTGTATGATGGGCCCCATATATAATTCTCCAGTGTATAATGTTCCCCATATTTTGCTCCAAATATTAAAAAAAAAAAAAATACCTCTCCTCGCTGGGCACTGCCCTACTCTGGACTCCTCAGCGTCGTCATCTTCCAGCTCTCTGCACTTGGACTGTTCAGGCAGAGGGTGTACAGATGTGACGTCATTGCGCTCTCTGACCTGAATGTCACTGTCAGGAAATGCGGAAGACGTCACAGCGGTGGAGCAGGGAGAGGTAAGTATTGCAAGTGCTGGGGCCCTGAGCAAGCAGGGGGGGCCTCCCCACCATCAGAGACACCAGCGTACTATGAGGGGCCCTGTGCCAGTGCCGTCACCCACGAGTGGGCCCCCCCACCTGCTCAGGGCACCGACACTTGCCCGGGTGCGCCAGGAGCTGACGCCAGCCCTAGGGGGGGGTACAGCCCAGTTAGGGCGGTGGAAAAACTGGTATATGTTGAGGTGTAGGCTGGACATTCAGCAGCTGCAAATGGAGGAATTGGAGAAGTCAGAGGAATAGGAGGACAAAGCGAGCCATTTTGCTGGCAACCTGTGTCATCAGGGGAAGGTGTTACAAAATCCTTTGAAACCCAGGCATGGTTCATTTTAATGAAGGTGAGATCACCAACATTTTGGGTCGACAGCCGGGTCCTTCTTTCTGTCAGGATTGATCCAGCAGCACTGAAGACTTTCTGATAGCACACTACCAGCAGGGCAAGCGAGTTCCTGTAAGGCATATTGGGCCAATTCAGGCCAGGTGTCCAGTTTACAGGAAAGTAGTCAAAGGGGATTGAACTGTGAGGGAGAACACTGATAGGGGAGAAGAGGTAATTTTGAACCATAGTTGACAACTGCTGTCTCCTGTCTGTTGCAATCGATTCAGTATTAACAGTCGTGTGAGCGGTACTCGAGAAATCAGTCTACAACATGATCATGAAACCCCTGTCTCCAACGCCACTTCGTGTAAGGTTCTTTGTCTCTTTTGACATGTTCCTTGAAACTCAGTTTTCCGTCGGCCATTTTGCTTTCTGTCTTTCTGCAGCTCTTGCCCTCAGTTAATATGGAGTTTCCAGTTTTCATGTTCCCGCCCTGATTCTCTCCCTCTTGCTTCTTAAGCAGCCTCAGCTGAACAATCAGTGCTCCTGAATCAAGCCTCAGTCAGCCTGTGACTGACTCCTGGAAACCTTGGATTTTGGACTCCAGCTATTTCCTACTGAGGAACTTTGGAACACTTTTGGACTCTGGAAACCTGCTGTCTGGTGAATCCATGTTTGCAGAGGAATTACGGTACAGAGAAGAGATCCTGAACCTGCTTTGGAGAGTTATTGTAGAGCTTGAAGTTACTCTGGCCTGCTGTGTCTCCTGCCTCTGTTCCTGCAAACTGTGTGACCTTTTCTGCATGCTTGTATGAAGTAATACAAGTCATTTCATATCAACCTGTGTCTCATGTGTTTTCCTCGCACCCAAGCACAAGACGCTATAGGAACTGTACACTATACATGACAAGATTCAGGAGCCAATGTTTAGTGTCTGCTGGGTCTGGGAAAGCCGTGTCTGCTGTGACTGTGGATATCAGATGTCCGTTTAATACCTTCTGTGATGACAGTGGTTGTGACTTCTCACAACCATTCCAGGTGAGCGCATTCCCTTAAATGTTACTCTGGAGTGTTACCACAGGTAAACACTATTGTTTTTTTTTTTTTTTCCTTTCCTCTTCTCCTTCCAGCACTTCTTCCTTAAAAGATCTGGAAGATGGAGGCCCGCATAAAGGAGCTTTGCGGAGTGACTGATACAATCCTTGCAGATATACAGACTATAAAGACCCGTTTTGCAAGCCTACAGGACCTCACTAATCATAATTTGCAAGTGTTTGGACAAACTACCCAGGAATTACGAGCCAGGATTGAGGCTCTAGAGGAACGAGTCCAGGCTCCTGCCATAACCCCGAGTTCTGGGATCCCCAAGTTACCTCCTTTTCGTTTTGGCGGTGAACGTGAGAAATTCAGGGGATTTATTAACCAATGCAATCTATTTTTCTCTGCACATGCTTCACAATTTCCCACTGAACGATCCAAAGTGCTTACTATAATCATGTTGCTTACCAATAATGGCAAACCCTCTGATTGAGACTGAGGATGATTGTTTGAATCACCTTGATGCTTTTATTTCAGCCATGGGGCAGGTGTTTGATGACCCCAATCGAGGTGCAACAGCTGAAGCAGCCATGTTAACTTTGCGCCAAGGTAAGCGTTCAGTAGCCGAATATGCCTTGGATTTCAGGAGATGGGCTCTTGATACCACTTGGGACACTTCCGCCAAAAAATCTATTTTTCGGAAAGGGTTGTCTCCACTGATTAAGGATGAACTTGCTCGTGCCGACCCTCCCACTGCGTTAGGTGACTTTATTAACTATTGTATCCGTATTGATGCTCGTCTGACTGAACGCAGACAAGAGAGATGGTTCGAAAATAATCGCACTAACCTTTTCCTACCTCCCTCCTCAGCTAAGGAACCTTTGAGTAGGATCACAAGGGAACCAGAACCTGAACCCATGCAGGTGGACTCTTTACAAAGACGGGTTAGTGATGCACGCAAAGAACATCGTATAAAGGAAAATCTATGTTTTTACTGTGGTAAGTCAGGGCACTTCATTATAAACTGCCCCAGCCGTTCTCGTAAGACTACTGCAGCAGTCATTCACTGTGAGTGTTGCGAGAGGAGCTCTGTCATGTCCGAGCCTCAGACTCCAGAGAGATCTCCTGCAAGAGATCTTGATTTCTCGGACTTAAACTCTGTTAGTTCTGGGGACAATGACGGTATAAACGCTGCAATTTTTCAAGTTTCCTCAGCGGTGTCCCAGCTGAGTTGTAAAAGAAACATTTCTCATTGCTTCCTTTCCATCAAACTCTGGGTTGACTCAGTCTGGGTGTCTAGCTCTGCTATGATCGACTCAGGAGCAAGTGGAAATTTTATGGATATCTCCTTTGCTCTGAAACAGGGGATACGTTCAGTGAAGAAGGTTACTCCAGTACAGATGGAGACTGTGGATGGCTCCCTGCTGACCTCTGGACCAGTGGATCAGGAAACAGAGCCTTTGAGGGTCCTTATGGGTAAATATCATCAGGAGAAAATGTCTTTTATGCTTATCTCTTCTCCCCACTTTCCCATTATTCTAGGGCTACCATGGCTGCAGGCGCAGAATCCTACGATTAACTGGGAGACCAAGGAATTACACTTTCCGGAGAAACAGATGAGTCAAGGAGTTTCAGCTTGCTCTGTTCCTAAAGGAACCATGTCAGTCCCTGAACTACCAGCTGTATACCAGGACTATGTGGATTTATGTGACAAGAAGAACGCTGATCAGCTTCCTCCTCACCGTCCATATGATTGTCCTATCGAATTATTGCCTGGAGCCGAGATACCTTTTGGTAAGATCTACCCCTAGCGGGGCCCGAGCTAAAAGCTTTGAAGGACTACATAGATGAAAATCTAGCCAAGGGCTTCATACGCCCCTCTTCATCTCCCGCAGGTGCACCCATCTTCTTTGTGAAGAAGAAAGATGGATCTCTGAGACTATAGACTATAGGGAACTCAATAAGGTTACTATTAGAAACTGTTATCCATTGCCTTTAATCCCTGAGTTGTTGGAGAGAGTGCGGCGTGCCAAAATTTTCTCTAAACTGGATCTCCGTGGGGCCTATAACTTGGTCCGTATTAGACCTGGGGATGAATGGAAGACTGCATTCAGGTCACGCTATGGACACTTTGAATATCTAGTTATGCCTTTTGGTCTGAGTACCGCCCCAGCCACTTTCCAACACTTGGTGAATGACATCTTCAGGGATCTCCTAGATACATTTGTGGTGATTTATCTGGATGATATTCTAAATTTTTCTAACTCCACAGAGGAACATCATGGACATGTGAGAATGGTCTTAGAACGCCTAAGACAAAACCATCTCTACATCAAACTTGAAAAGTGTGAATTCCATAGGACCGAAATTCAATTTCTGGGGTATGTACTATCTACGCAAGGGATTAGTATGGATGGAAGCAAGACCCAAGCCATCAAGGATTGGCCAATTCCTAGAAATGTGAAGGAGGTGCAGCGCTTCATCGGGTTTGCCAACTTCTATAAAAGTTTCATTAGGAATTTCTCTGAGGTAGTGTCACCTATCACCCAACTTACCCGGAAACAGTCTAGGTTCTCCTGGACCCCGCAAGCTCAGGAAGCATTTTCCTGTTTAAAGGATAAATTTACCACCGCACCTATCTTAGTACATCCCAACCCCAAGCTTGCCTTCATAATAGAGGTGGATGCTTCAGACTGTGCCGTTGGAGCTATACTCTCTCAGAGAACAGGTGAGAAGAATGTCTTGCATCCCTGTGCCTTCTTTTCCCAGCAGTTGTCTTCGGCTGAGAGGAACTACGATGTGGGCAATAGAGAATTGTTGGCCATTATTGCCGCCTTCAAGGAATGGAGACACCTTCTTCAGGGGCTGCACAGCAAATAGTCGTCCTGACAGACCATCGTAACCTTGAATTTATCAGGTCGGCTAAGTGCCTGACTCCTCGCCAGGCTCGCTGGAATCTTTTCCTAAACCAATTTAATTTTGTCATTTCTTATAGACCAGGATCGCGCAATGGAAAGGCTGATGCACTCTCTAGGATTCATTCAACAGAGACACGTCCACTTACTCCTCCTAAGACTATTCTTCCTGACTCTAGATTCCTGGGAGTGATTCATAATCAAGACCTACTTAAGGACATCAAGGAAGCATACCATGCGGATTCTTTGTTGCCTCAACCCCCAAGGGACGTAAGTCTTGTCTTTAAGAATGGTGTGTGGATTCAGGGACAACGTCTGTATATACCTGAAACAGTCAGATTGAGAGTATTGCTACTCATCCACGATTCCAAGATAGCCGGGCATAGGGGAATTCTAAAGACACAAGAATTTCTTTCTCGTTTCTTTTGGTGGCCCACTTACAGGAAAGATGTTTTAAACTATGTCACTTCATGTGAAGTCTGTGCAAGATGCAAAACACCTCGCTCCTCACCAACTGGTCTGTTACAACTAGTGTTGAGCAATACGATAATGCAAATATCGGCTATCGGCCGATATTAGCTCTATCGGCCTTTCGATAATTCGTTTCGATATTTTCGTCTTATCGAATACCGGAATCGGATTTGTCACTGTCACTGTGAGTGTCCGTCGGTCGGGTCTGTCAGGAGTCAGCGGCACTTACCTGGCAGAAGATCTCCGGCGGTCACGTCCTGGACTGCTTGATGGCCGCCATTATCTTCTCCCTGGCGGTTACATGTAGTTTTTCGCGATAACTGCAGTGACTGCAGGGTAATCCCGGCCGTAAAGCAGTCAGTCCGATGACGTCACCGCCGGGGAAGCAGGTAATCAGCTGTGCTGCGCCGGGATGACAGGCTCTGCCTGTCATTCTGATGTAGCAGAGCTGGATCGTCGTGGGACACTCGTTACTATGGACTGCGTCGGTCAGGTGGTATACTTTTTTTTTTTTTTTTTTCATTTTTTTACAGGAGATCGATGGCGTCGCAGGATGAGACAGTAATAAAAGAAATGAAAACTGTGTTTTTTTTTTTTTTATTAAATTAAAAAATTTTTTAGGAACATTCACCCGTCCGGGTACATAAACAAGTTAACTATTTACATACAGGGACCCTGTCCGGGTTATTTAGACTTCTTTGGCTGGCCTCTTCCAGGTACCACCTGGTACTCTTCTTGAGATTGCCAAACATCCGAGGCACCAAGGACCACCAGGACCTGATGACGTCATGTGGCCTGTACAGTGACGTCGTGACCCGCTATCTGGGTCTGTGTGGCCACCTCTTTCATCTCCCTCCGGGTCTGGAGCCCTATGTCCCGGACTGTACGAACCCCAGGGTGCCTAACAGGCGCCGGGTACGGGCCAGCTATACTTATCATGTCCATAGCTGGGGCTGCTGAGGAGACCACTGAGGGAGGCTGGGGAGATTTACGGCGTGGGGTGGGCACTTTTGCAGAGGCCTGGATGTGGGAGGCTGAAGGCTTCGAGGGTCTCACAGGTTCCTGACACACTGGGGAGTAGGGGTCGCACCTGGTAACATTTAGGGCGTACCACCCATTGTAACCCCAGTGTCGGGTGTAAGTCACCAAGTCTCCTGGCAACAGGTCCCTCCCCGGGTGTCCTTCTGGGAGGTGAGCCTCCACGTCCCGCCGGGTCACAAAGACTTCTAAATAAAGTCCAGGCTCCTTGATGAAGCCCCAACCACCTTTCAATTTAAAGCTCCGTACTGCACCCTTACGCCGCGGCTCACTCAGGGTTCCTTTATCCTTTCTCATCCGGTCCTTATCTGCCCGGTCCTTCTCCAGGTGACGTTGGCGAAGTTTTAGGGTTTCTCGCTGCTCCCTTTGTCGCTCTGCTTCCCGCTCCCAACGTCTCCACTCTTCCTCCTGACGCCGGTTGAAATTCTCCTCCACCAGCTGCTCCATGTCTCCACCACTCCACTGCAGCTTACAGTGTCCGGTTTGCGGCAGCTCTCCTGTCGCCCCCCAGTCCTGGCGGCGCTCCCTGCGGAGAAAGCAGACGGCTCTAAATCAGATGACAGTCGGGGCTCCGGTACAGGCAGGTAGTGCTCTGGTGCCTGCGCGGCCTCCTCCATGAGGACGGGTGTCGCTTCTTCTGTCTCAGCGACGGGGGCAGACAGCGGGATCTGGGGTGCTGCTGACGGTGCTGCGGTTTTTGCAGGAACGGGTGCCTCCACTGCGACAACGTCAACCGGATCACATTGCAAGGACTCCTCTACTAGAACGGGTGCCTCACCTTCCGGTACAGACACTTCAGGTAAGAGGGATTGGCGCCGCTCCAAGTTTATTTTTAGGGCACGCCAGCTGGCTTCCATCCTGGCGACCTCCTCCCGGTGCCGGGCCAGGCCTCTTAGGGTATCCGCCGCTTCTTGCAGCGTAGGAGGGTTTACAGGCCGGGTGCCCAACGGTGATTCTGTGGCGATCGGGTCGCTTCCGTGGGGGGAGAGCTCTGACTGCTCCATCCCTTCCCACTTCTGCTCGTTGTGTCCATTAGCCATCTCTGCCAAGTCACATGTGTCATATCTGGAGAGGGCCCCTCTTTTGTAGGGAGGCGGGACCTTCGTGTTAGTTTCCGCACACTGAGGAGGATGAGGAGGCGGAACTCCAGAGCTGTGGGGCACGATGTTACATTGCAGTACCATTTACAGTGGGCGGCCATCGTTTTCACGCCACTGAGTGAGTGACACCCACGAAGAGAACGCCCTTCTTCTTCACCAGTGCCTCGTCGTGACGCAGATATGGCGGAAAAATGGCAAATGCATTCTCTGATGATTTTAGCAATTCTCAAGCACAAAACCAGTGCAATTCAGGCACACAGGACTCGCTTATAGCGAGCTACAGAATCCTGTTCGTGACGCCCAAGTTGAGTCGCACAGAGCCAGAGGTTTTCGGGGTACTCGGCACCGAGCCCGTCGACTTCTATGGGGTATGTCACGTCTTTACCCGGCAATTGAATTAGAGTCGATTTTACTATGTAGAAGTGTATAAACTATAAATATATGTATATATATATGTCACAATGACATGTTATATATATATATATATATATATGTATTCTATGTGTGTATATTTTGTGTTTACAACGAAAGAAAGGGTTTTTTTTGTTGCGATATTTTGTTCCCATAGACTTACATGGGACTTCCGGTGTCGAAATCGGATATCGACGATATTTAGTGCTATCGGCGATACAATTTCGATACGATATTTTTAGATATCGAGCAATATCGCTCAACACTAGTTACAACCTCTTCCCACCCCGTCCCGCCCGTGGGGATCCATTTCTATGGACTTCATTGTGGAGTTACCAACCTCTCAAGGGAAGAACACCATTCTAGTGGTGGTTGATCGTCTAACAAAGGCAGCTCATTTTATCCCTTGTGTCGGCTTACCTACTGCAAAACAGACATCAGACTTGATGATTAAGAATGTGTTTCGCTTACATGGAGTACCGGATGAGGTCATTTCGGACCGAGGGGTGCAATTCACTTCAAGGTTTTGGCAAAATTTCTGTGCCGCATTGGACATTAAGGTAAACCTTTCTTCTGCTTTTCATCCCCAGACTAATGGACAGACAGAACGAACCAATCAGACCCTGGAGCAGTATCTCCGCTGCTTTATCTGCCACCTACAAGATGATTGGGTGGATCTACTTCCACTGGCTGAGTTCTCTTATAACAACTCTCAGAGCGCCTCCACTAAGCAGTCTCCTTTTTACTCCAATCTAGGTTATCATCCTAACATTCTTCCTCGATTTCCCATAGATACGCCCTTGCCGGCAGTGGCTGAAAGAATCACTTCTTTACAAAAGAATATGGATCTTCTAAAGGAAAATCTAGAATTGGCTCAGGAAAGGTACAAGAAAGCAGCAGATAAATTTTCGTAAACCTGCACCAGCTTTCAAGGTAGGAGATTTGGTCTGGCTGTCAACCAGAAATCTTAAATTAAAGATTCCATCGTCTAAATTGGGACATAAGTACATTGGACCTTATAAGATCAGTAAGATTATAAGTGCTGTTGCTTGTCGTCTTCAACTGCCCAGAACTATGAGAATCCACCCTGTCTTTCATGTATCCCTACTAAAGGCTGCAACACCCAATACGTTTCCTGGACGCTCTTCTCCTTGCCCTGACCCAGTGCTGGTCGATGGTCAGGAAGAATTTATGGTGGAAAGGATTCTAGATTCCAGGTTGTACAGAAATCATTTGCAATATTTGATTAAATGGCAGGGCTACCCAGTGGAGGACAACTCATGGGAACCAGTCAATAATGTAAATGCTCCTCGCCTGCTCCGCCAGTTTCATCAGAGGTACCCTGACAAGCCTGGTCTGAGGTCATCCGGAGGTTGTCCTTAAGGGGGGAGTAATGTAAGGTTCTTTGTCTCTTTTGACATGTTCCTTGAAACTCAGTTTTCCGTCAGCCATTTTGCTTTCTGTCTTTCTGCAGCTCTTGCCCTCAGTTAATATGGAGTTTCCAGTTTTCATGTTCCCGCCCTGATTCTCTCCCTCTTGCTTCTTAAGCAGCCTCAGCTGAACAATCAGTGCTCCTGAACAAGCCTCAGTCAGCCTGTGACCTGACTCCTGGAAACCTTGGATTTTGGACTCCAGCTATTTCCTACTGAGGAACTTTGGAACACTTTTGGACTCTGGAAACCTGCTGTCTGGTGAATCCATGTTTGCAGAGGAATTACGGTACAGAGAAGAGATCCTGAACCTGCTTTGGAGAGTTATTGTAGAGCTTGAAGTTACTCTGGCCTGCTGTGTCTCCTGCCTCTGTTCCTGCAAACTGTGTGACCTTTTCTGCATGCTTGTATGAAGTAATACAAGTCATTTCATATCAACCTGTGTCTCATGTGTTTTCCTCGCACCCAAGCACAAGACGCTATAGGAACTGTACACTATACATGACACTTCGGCTGTGTGCACCATGAACACCTCTTCCATTTGGCCCAGTACGGCTCGTGGTAGAACCTGCACCGCTGCTGTGTGCTGGGAATGCCTCTAACAAACGGTTTACCAGAGTTGCTTGTTTGTTCGCCAATATTAGTGTGATGTTCCACTAGAATTTTCTGTGTAAATATTCAGATTTGTTATGTGGTATAACAGCACCATCTAGTGGTCGTTTTGTAGAATGTCTTTGGTTGTTGATATTGAGGTTTTTTGACATATCTACCACACCGTAGTTCATGAGTCATAGCTTTCATGACTCATCAGCCAGCCCCAGCAGCCATGTTTTTTGCTCAGTATACAGCTAAGACAGTTCATTCCTGAGTGCCTCCTGACATCAGAATCCAATAGTGATCTCTTACATCCAGATCTGCAGCCGCACAATCGGTAGGTCCTAAACACATTCACCATGAACTTGACAGCCGTATAAATATTGGGATGTTTACATCATGCTGTTATGAAAATGTGAGAGTTGTAGTCCATGCTTTTCCGACTGGTCAGTAAGCATGGGATATACCGCATGTTATATGTAACTACATGTTATGCATATAGTGTGTTCCCTCACCACTGTATATTGTGTATATATTGTATGCTTGCCACATGTTTGTGAGCACATAGTAAAATACTGTTATTTGTTCCACAGTTTTTTACCATATTCGATTCCTGCAATAAACTTGGTAACAGACATCACGTGTCTATCAAATCACTGTTGGGATCAAGGTTATGCTGTCTGCAAGGATTATGTACACATACACATAAGACGGGCAGAACAATTAGCTCTAGGTTCTCCTGTGGCATGATGTTCTGTAATTTGCCTTTAAGGCGTGGATTGAGGATGCTGGCCAACCATTAGTCGTCATCCTTCATAATTTTGGCAATGCGGGGGTCCCTTTTTAGGATCCGCAAGACATAATCACGCATGTGGGCCAATGTTCCAGTTGTCAATGATGCACTGCCAGTGGTTGGTAGAGTAGCACTTTCTGCCAAATCCACATCCCTCCAGTCACGCACAAACCCTGTACCTGACCTTGGCAAGCCAACATTTTCTCTTGCCCCTGAGAAGCATCCTCCTCCCCAAATTATTCATCCCCCTCATCCTCCTCCTCTTCCTCTTCTTCCACAACCTCTTACAGGACAGTTCCCTGAGCAGACAATGCCTGACTCATCAAGGCTTCCCTCCATCTTCTCCTCCACTGCAGACGCCTGATCCTTAATGTGCGTCAAAGTTTGCATGAGCAGACGCATAAGTAGCATGCTCATGCTTATGATGGCATCGTCTGCGCTTACCAGCCGTGTGCATTCCTCAAAACACTGAAGGACTTTACAGAGGTCTTTCAGATTTAACCACTGCACACCCGACAACTCCATGTCTGCCCTCAAATTGCCTTCCTGTGTATCCTCCCACAAATGCATTACAGCCTGCCTCTGATCGCACAGCCTCTCAACCATGTGCATGGTGGAGTTCCACCTTGTTGCAACGTCTATGATTAGGCGGTGCTTGGGGAGGTGGAGCGATCGCTGCAGCCTCTGCATACGACTGGAGTCTACGGGCGAGCGACGTATGTGCGAGCAGTCTTCACACCTTATGTAGCAGGGCTGGTAACTCCGGATAATTATTTAGGAAGCACTGCACCACCACGTTCAAGGTGTGAGTCAGGCAAGGTATGTGTCTGAGTTTTGCCAGGGCTATGACCGCCACAAAATTACGGCCGTTATCACTGACAACCTTGCCTGGCTCAAGATGTAGACTGCCCAGCCATGACTCAGTTTCTCGTTGCAAGTAGTCGGCCAGTACCTCCGCGGTGTGTCTGTTGTCGCCCAAAGACATAATCTTTAAAACAGCCTGCTTACAACTAGCTGTTCGATAGTGGGACACCTCATGTGCAACACTGGCAGCTGAGGAAGGAGTGCTCGTGCGACTGCGCTCTGTCGACGAGCTTTCGCTTCTGGAGGAAAAGGACGAGGAGGAGGAGGATTAAACGCCTACAGCCAACTGTTGCCTTTACTGTGGGCTAGGCAGCACTGTACTACCGCCGCTCTCCCCTGTGGACCCTGCATCCACCACATTAACCCATTGCGCAGTGATGGACACGTAATGGCCCTGGCCATGCCTACTGGCCCATGCATCTGTTGTGAGGTGCACCTTTCCACTCACTGATTATTTGAGTGCATGGACAATGCGATCTTTCACATGTGGGTGGAGAAGGGATGGCTTTTCTAGAAAAGAAGTGCCTACTGGGTAGGTCATCTCTAATGAGATCAGTTTGGCAATGTAGGCAGATGAGAGGATGAGTACTTTCTTGTCCTACTCAGAGTGTCTGCTAGGGTGAGATGGACTTGAGAGCTGCATATGAGGGACCTAGCGGTGGACATGACGGACTGAAAGGGGGTTGGTGATGGTGGTGGTGGTGGTAGTGGTGATGGCCTAGATTCAGTCTTTCGTTGAAAAAACATTGTGATTCCCTGACTGCTTTGGCCTTGCGACGACACCTCAACATTTCTTGCTGGTGGTGTGCTAACCGGTGGGCTTACAGTGGTGGAAGCGATGTAGCGTTGCTGGCTACCTTCAGTCGGAGCAGGTGCACATGTGCTACCTGAGGTTTTGTAGTCTGTTCACACTTGAAAGTGAATGGTGTTTAAATGTCTAAGCATGCAACTGGTATTCAAATTTCGGAGATTTTTCACTCGGCTAAAGGTCCTTCCGCACTTCTTACAGATAACCTTTGCCTCATCAATAGGATTTTGGTCAAAAAGTGCAACACAGCACTCTTCCTACTATAGGATAAATTTTCAGGGCTTGCACGCTGTGCTAATTTGACCGTCTGGCCAAGCTGTCCAGCAACTCTTTTTGTTTTTTTAACACGTTTTTGGACTGCTACGGGCCTGCCAGATAACTGCTGCTGCGATGTCGATGCCTGCTGCGGATCCTTCTCCTATTCTGAGCTATTGCCAGCGGCACCCTCTTCCCCCAATGGATGCCAATCCGGGTCAACAACTGGGTCATCCATCATCTCCTTTTCAATTTCATCTGCACCTTCCTTTGTGTCACCATGTAAGGTGGTATAGTATGCGGGAAGTGGCATGTGAGTTTCATCAGGGTCAGATTCTGGCTCATTAGACTACGAGGGCAATGAAGTGCTCTGGGTGAATGTACCAGCAGAATCATATAGCAGTGGCTGTGCATCAGTGCACTCCATGTCAGATTCTTCTTGTACTGGGGAATTCAGGATTTGACTTGATAACCCAGGCATGGTGTGTGAAAAGAGCTCCATGGAGTAATCTGAAGTGTGGCCTGCCGCATCCTTCACTTTTGGTGGGGGTGAAGGACACAAGGAAAAGTTTTGTTCTTGACCAGGAGCCTGCACTGACGACTCAGTGCTTGCATTTTTTGAAACTTCAAAAGAGGAGGCGATAGAGCTGGAGGCTGTTTCGGCAAAGTAAGCCAAAACCTGTTCCTGATGCTCCGGCTTTAATAGCGGTTTGCCTACTCCCAGAAAAGGGAGCCTTCCAGGCCTTCTGGAGCCAGACGATGACGCAGGCTCAACACCTCCTGCCATAGGTGCTATTGGGCTTTTGGCAGTACCAGCAGATGCACCACCACCACCATCAGTACCAGCTGGCCCCCTCCGCCCACATCCGTGGACTCTTCCACCATATTTCCTCATGTTTGGGAAAATGTACCAAAAATGCTAGCAGATATATGGTACTGTATCAGAAGCGTACAGCTGTATACGGTGAAGGTGAAAATTTAAATCTCCGTATATATTTCCGGAGTCACACACAGACGCTCACAGGCTCAGTATGGATTAGACCAGAATATAAAAGCAGAAAAAGGGTACTGTATCAGAAGATACCAGGTGTACACAGTGTAGGGGTAATTGTAAATCTCCGTATATATTTCCAGAGTCAGACACAGATGCTCACAGGCTCAGTATGGATTAGACCAGAATATAAAAAGCAGAAAAAGGGTACTGTATCACAAGCGTACAGCTGTATACAGTCTAGGGGTAATTGTAAATATCCGTATATATTTGTGATTGGCTTGCTTTGGGGGGCATCATAGTGGCTATAAAAGCCCTGACTACCGACTGCCGTTTATCTTCTGCCGATCTTAACAGTAGGGAGAGGTTGCTGACGCTGTTTATCAGTAGGAAGAGAGTTAAGGGTATGCCACACTAAACAATATCGCTAATGAGATCGCTAAAAAACGTCACTATTTAGCGATCCCGTTAGCGATATTGTTCAGTGCGGCAGCTTCCAGCGACGAGCTTCCTGCTGTGATCTCGCTCGTCGCTGGAATCGTTCCGGACCCTATTTCATCGCTGGCGCTCCCGCTGGGTAAGTATCTTATCGCTGTGTGGCACCTTTTCTTAGCGATTTAGCGGTACTTTTGTACCGCTAAAGTCGTTAAGAAGATCGCTAACGGCGATAGCGTCGTTAACTATATCGCTAAATGTGGCCGCATTTAGCGATATAGAAACGATCCGCTAGCGATCTCATTAGTATGCAACGCTAACGAGATCGCTAGCGGGATTGTTTAGTGTGGCAGTACCTTAAGGCAGGAAAGAGAAGTTCTTCTGTGCTTGTGCTGATAGCAATTGTGCTGTACAGTTAGTGTGCAGTGACAGGGGAGGATTTTCTTGTGTGCAGCAGCGCCGGTTATTAGGCTGCCTGATAGCTGTATTGCTGTGTGTACACTGCTGTGCAGACTGCTTTTTACACAGCACTACTACTTTCATTCTTTTTTTTCTGCACACTTACCGACCATTCATTTTTTCCCACACCGTATAGAGCTAGAGCTATACGCTCCTCACACACTACCGTATACCGGCTGGTATCACGGACAAATACATGCTGACTATTTGTGTGTGATTCCGGAAATATATACGGAGATTGCAATTTTCCCCTACACCGCATACAGCTGTACGCTTCAGAGACAGTACCGTATATCTGCTCTTTGTATTACGGTCAAATCCATACTGAGTGATCATCTGTGTGTGACTCTGGAAATATATACGGAGATTGCAATTTTCCCCTACACCGTATACAGCTGTACACTTCTGAGACAGTACCGTATATCTGCTCTTTGTATTACGGTCAAATCCATACTGAGTGAGCGTCTGTGTGTGACTCAGGAAATATATACGGAGATTGCAATTTTCCCCTACACCGTATACAGCTGTACACTTCTGAGACAGTACCGTATATCTGCTCTTTGTATTACGGGCAAATCCATACTGAGTGAGTGTCTGTGTGTGACTACGGAAATATATACAGAGATTTAAATTTTCCCCTACGCCATATACAGCTGTACGTTCCTCATACAGTACCATATATCTGCTGGGATTTTTGGTATATTTTCCCAAACATGAGGAAGTATGGTGGAGGAGGCCGCGGACGTGGGCGGGGGGGGCAGCTGGGAATGATGGTGGTGGTGGTGCTGCATCTGCTGGTAGTGCCAAAAGCCCAATAGCACCTAAGGCAGGAGGTGTTGAGCCTGCGTTATCGTCTGGCTCCAGAAGGCCTGGAAGGCTCACTTTTATGGGAGTAGGTAAACCGCTTTTAAAGCCGGAGCATCAGGAACAAGTTTTGGCTTACATTGCCTAAACAGCCTCCAGCTCTATCGCCTCCTCTTCTGAACTTTCAAAAAATGCAAGCACTGAGTCATCAGTGCAGGCTCCTGGTCAGGAACTACACCTTTCCTTGTGTCCTTCACCCCCACCATAAGTGAAGGATGCGGCAGGCCACACTTCAGATTACTCCATGGAGCTCTTTTCACATACCATGCCTGGGTTATCAAGTCAAATCCTGAATTCCCCAGTCCAAGATGAATATGACATGGAGTGCACTGATGCACAGCCAATGCTATCTGATTCTGCTGGTACATTCACCCAGAGCACTACATTGCCCTCGCAGTCTACTGAGCCAGAAACTAACCCTGATGAAACTCAGGTGCCCCTTCCCACATACTATACCACCTTACATGATGACACAGTGGAAGGTGCAGATGAAATTGAAGAGGAGGTGATAGATGACCCAGTAGTTTACCCGGATTGGCATCCATTGGGGGAAGAGGGTGCTGCTGGCAAAAGCTCAGAAGAGGGGGAGGATCCGCGGCAGGCATCGACATCGCAGCTGCGGTTATCTGGCAGGCCTGTAGCAGTCCAAAAAGTGTTAAAAAAACAAAAAGAGTTGCTGGACAGCTTGGCCAGAAGGTCAAATTAGCACAGCGTGCAAGCCCTGAAAATTTATCCCATAGTAGGAAGAGTGCAGAGTGGCATTTTTTTGACCAAAATCCTATTGATGAGGCAAAGGTTATCTGTAAAAAGTGCGGAAGGACCTTTAGCCGAGGGAAAAATCTCAGAAAATTGAATACCAGTTGCATACTTAGACATTTAAACACCATGCTCTTGCAAGCGTGGACGGACTACAAAACCTCACTGGCTTTGAACGGCTATGTTGCCAAACTGATCTCATTAGAGATGATGCCCTTCCATTTGGTTGAAAGCGCAGCGTTCCGAGAGCTCATGGCCTATGCTGTCCCACGCTATGACCTACCCAGTCAGCACTTCTTTTCTAGAAAAACCATCCCTGCCCTCCACCTGCATGTGAAAGACCGCATTGTCCATGCACTCAAACAATCAGTGAGTGGAAAGGTGCACCTCACAACAGATGCATGGGCCAGTAGGCATGGCCAGGGGCGTTACGTTTCGATCACTGCGCACTGGGTCAATGTGGTGGATGCAGGGTCCACAGGGGACAGCGGTGGTGGGACAGTGCTGCCTAGCCCATGGTATAGGCAACAGTTGGCTGTAGGCGTTCGACCCTCCTCCTCCTCCAGAAGCATAAGCTCGTCGACAAAGCGCAGTCGCACGAGCACTCCATCCGCAGCTGCCAGTGTTGCACATGAGGTGTCCCACTATCGATCAGCTAGTGGTAAGCATCAGCAGGCTGTTTTAAAGATGATGTCTTTGGGTGACAACAGACACACAGCGGAGGTACTGGCCGACTACTTGCAGCGAGAGACTGAGTCATGGCTGGGCAGTCTACATCTTGAGCCAGGCAAGGTAGTCAGTGATAACGGATGTAATTTTGTTGGCTATGGCAAAACTCAGACACATACCTTGCCTGGCTCACACCTTGAACGTGGTGGTGCAGTGCTTCATAAATAATTACCGGAGTTGTCAGCCCTGCTCACCCGTAGACTCCAGTCGTATGCAGAGGCTGCAGCGATCGCTCCACCTCCCCAAGCACCGCCTAATCATAGACGTTGCAACAAGGTGGAACTCCACCATGCACATGGTTGAGAGGCTGTGTGAATAGAGGCAGGCTGTAATGCATTTGTGGGAGGATACACGGGCAGGCAGTTTGAGGGCGGACATGGAGTTGTCGGGTGTGCCGTGGTCAAAGCTGAAAGACCTCTGTAAAGTCCTTCAGTGTTTTGAGGAATGCACACGGCTGGTAAGCGCAGACGACCCCATCATAAGCATGAGCATCCCACTTATGCGTCTGCTCATGCAAACTTTGACGCACATTAAGGATCAGGCGTCTGCAGCAGAGGAGGAGGAGGAGGAAGCCTTCATGACAGTAAGCCTTGTCTGCTCAGAGAACTGTCCTGGACGAGGTGGAGGAAGAAGAGGAAGAGGAGGAGGATGAGGGGGATGATTATTTTGAGGAGCATGATGCTTCTCACGGGGCAAGAGAAAATGTTGGCTTGCCAAGGTCAGGTACAGGGTTTGTGCATGAATGGAGGGATCTGGATTTGGCAGAAAGTGCTCCTCCACCCACCACTGGCAGTGCATCATTGACACCTGAAACATTGGCCCACATGTGTGATTATGTCTTGCGGATCCTAAAAAGGGACCCCCGCATTGCCAAAATTATGAAGGATGACGACTACTGGTTGGCCAGCATCCTCGATCCACGCTATAAAGGCAAATTACAGAACATCATGCCACAGGAGAACCTAGAGCTAATACTGGCAAACAAACAAGCAACTCTGGTAAACCATTTGTTAGAGGCATTCCCAGCACACAGCAGTGGTGCAGGTTCTCCCACGAGCCATACTGGGCCAAATGGAAGAGGTGCTCGCTGTGCACACAGCCAAAGTGGCATTGGAGACAGGGGTTTCATGATCATGTTGTGGACTGATTTCTCGAGTAACACTCACACGACTGGTAATACTGAATCGATTGCAACAGACAGGAGACAGCAGTTGTCAACTATGGTTCAAAATTACCTCTCCTCCCCTATTGATGTTCTCCCTCACAGTTCATTCCCCTTAGACTACTGGGACTGTAAACTGGACACCTGGCCTGTTTTGGCACAATATACCTTACAGGAGTTCGCTTGCCCTGCTGGGAGTGTGCTATCAGAAAGAGTCTTCAGTACTGCTGGATCAATCCTGACAGAAAGAAGGATCCGGCTGTCGACCCAAAATGTAGGTTATCTCACCTTCATTAAAATGAACCATGCCTGAGTTTCAAAGGATTTTTTGTACCACCTTCCCCTGATGACACATACAGTACAGACCAAAAGTTTGGACACACCTTCTCATTCAAAGATTTTTCTGTATTTTCATGGGTATGAAAATTGTAGAATCACACTGAAGGCATCAAAACTATGAATTAACACATGTGGAATTATATATTACACTTTACAAAAAAGTGTGAAACAGCTAAAAATATGTCTTATATTCTAGGTTCTTCAAAGTAGCCACCTTTTGCTTTGATTACTGCTTTGCACACAGAAAAGGTGAACGGATGGATTCTACATGCCTGGTTCCCACCGTGAAGCATGGAGGAGGTGGTGTGATGATGTGGGGCTGCTTTGCTGGTGACATTGTTGGGGATTTATTCAAAATTGAAGGCAAACTGAACCAGAATGGCTACTACAGCATCTTGCAGCAGCATGCTATTCCATCCGGTTTGCGTTTAGTTGGACCATCATTTATTTTTCAACAGGACAATGACCCCAAACACACCTCCAGGCTGTGTAAGGGCTATTTGACCAGAAGGAGAGTGTTGGGGTGCTACGCCAGATGACCTGGCCTCCACAGTCACCAGACCTGAACCCAATCGAGATGGTTTGGGGTAGACTGGACCGCTCATCGCTTCAATTTTGAATAAATCCCCAACAGTGTCACCAGCAAAGCACCCCCACACCATCACACCACCTCCTCCATGCTTCACGGTGGGAACCAGGCATGTAGAGTCCAGCCGTTCACCTGTTCTGCATGCAAAGCAGTAATCAAAGCAAAAGGTGGCTACTTTGAAGAACCCAGAATATAAGATATATTTTCAGTTGTTTCACACTTTTTGTAAAGTGTAATGTATAATTCCACATGTGTTAATTCATAGTTTTGATGCCTTCAGTGTGATTCTACAATTTTCATAGTCATGAAAATACAGAAGAATCTTTGAATGAGAAGGTGTGTCCAAACTTTTGGTCTGTACTGTAGGTTGCCAGCAAAATGGCTCGCTTTGTCCTCCTCTTCCTCCGACTTCTCCAATTCCTCCATTTGCAGCTGCTGAACGTCCAGCCTACACCTCAACATATGCCAGTTTTTCCACCTCCCTAACTGGGCTGTAACCCGGTGTACTATGAGTACTATGAGGGGCCCTGTGCCAGTGCCGTCGCCCACGAGTGGGTCCCCCCCCTCTTGCTCAGGGCCCCAGCACTTGCAATACTTATCTCTCCCTGCTCCACCGCTGTGATGTCTTCCGCGTTTCCTGACAGTGACATTCAGGTCAGAGAACGCGATGACGTCACGTCTGTACGCCCTCTGCCTGAACAGTCCAAGTGCAGAGAGCTGGAAGATGGCGATACTGAGGGGTCCAGAGTAGAGCAGTGCCCAGCGAGGAGAGGTATTTCATTTTTTTTGGAGCAATATATGGGGATCATTATACACTGGAGAATTATATATGGGGCCCATCATACATTTGAGCATCATAGATAGGGCCCATTATACACTGGAGCATTATAAATGGGGCCCATTATATATGGAGCATTATATAGGCCCATCATATACTTGAGCATCATCCATGGGGCCCATCATACACTGGAGCATTTTAAATGGGGCCCATCATACACTGGAGCATCATATACGGGACCCATTATACACTGGAGCATTATAAATTGGGCCCATTATATATGTAGCATTATATAGGCCCATCATACACTGGAGCATCATCCATGGGGCCCATCATACACTGGAGCATTATAAATGGAGCCCATCATACACTGGAGCATCATATGGGACCCATTATATCTGGAACATTATATAGACCCATCATACACTGGAACATCATTAATAGGGCCCATCATACACTGGAGCATTATAAATGGGGCCCATCATACACAGGAGCATCATATACAGGGCCCATTATACACTGGAGCATTATAAATGGGGCCCACTGTTAGGGTCTGCGGAACGCACCAGATAAATATAAATAGCGAATGCATTCGCAGCCCGGGGTCCACCGTGCAGGCAGAGCCTGCTGCTAGTAAGATGGCAGTATATGCGAACTCTGTTACTTCACAAAGTCGCAAATATAAATACTGTGGCACTATATGGCGGTATAAGCGAACTCTGTTACACCACAAAGTCGCTGAAGTAGAAACGCAGAGATAGGTACTGTGTCCTGTTAACTCCACAGGGATACACAGATAACTGCTGTGCAGATAGCAGTCCGTGATCATGCAGTCAGAAAAGCAATCAAGCAATCTCCTCACCGGAGAAGCCGGTATTCTAAGGGCTTATTTCAGCCAAACCCTAAACACATGCACACAAATCTCCTCTCCGGAGGTGCCGGTATTCTAGGGGCTTATTTCAGCCGAGCCCTAACCACATGCGTGCATGATCACACTGGCGCAAAGCACATAATGCAAATGATACTAGCGCATGGCCATACAACCCTGTTATAGTAGCAACTACAGGGCCTGCCAGAAAAGGACCAATGAGACACTGTTCAGAACACATGTAGTTTCAGGACCTTCCTGGCGGACCAATAGGAGCTGCTGCAGTACCTGAGCATGTGACCCCTGATCTCCAATGAGAGATCTTACCCTGAGCATGCTCAGAAGGGGAAACGCAGGACTTAGTCCTAAAGACGTCTGCTCTCCGCTGACCAGTACTGGCCACAATAGCAGAATCTGGAGAGGCAGCCTTAAACCTCTGCACAGTACTAGGCTGTGCAAGAAGCTGGGACCGAAGTCTCTGCTGAGGAGACTCCACTGCGGCCGGAGACGGATGGGGGACTGCAGCGGGAACGGCTCGAGATTCCCCCTGTGCAGAAGCAGGAACTCGACCTCTAACATTAACCCCCCCTAGGGCCCTCCCTTCCTTGGGCCTCACTACGCTCGAAGGCAGCAATGAGCTGCGGAGCCTGAATACGCTCAGCAGACTCCCATGACCTATCCTCAGGCCCATAACCCCTCCAATCCACCAAATAAAACTTTTTGCCACGTACCACCTTGCACCCGAGAATAGCATTCACCTCATAGTCATCCGTAGACGAACCCGATGTCCCGGCAGATGACTCGGAAAACCGGGACAAGTATACGGGTTTCAGGAGGGAGACATGGAATGTGTTGGTGATACCCAGGCATGGCGGAAGGGCTAGACGGTAGACCACAGGATTGATCTGTTCGAGGACCTTGAAGGGACCCAAGAAGCGAGGTGAAAACTTAGTGGACTCTACTCGCATCCTGATGTTACGGGCGGAGAGCCACGCTAAGTCGCCAGGGGCAAAAGTCGGAGCGGGGCTCCGATGTGCGTCGGCGGTGGACCTCATCATCTCCTTGGAGGCCAGAATGGCATCCTGAGTGCAGTCCCAAATGTCCCGTGCCTCCACAGCCCAGTCTGCCACCCTGGAGTCGGTGGAAGACACGGGCATAGGTACAGGAACCCGCGGATGCTGACCGTTATTAAGGAGGAGCGGAGTTTGTCCATTGGAATCAGCCACTCCGCCCACGGTAGCAAGGATGCCCAGTCATCATGCCTCTCCGAAACATAGTGACGCAGATATGTGACCAAGGTCTGGTTGGCCCTCTCTACCAACCCATTTGTCTCGGGATGATAGGCAGAAGAGAGATTTAATTCTATACTGAGAAGGCGACAAAGCTCTCTCCAGAACCGAGACACAAACTGGGGACCCCGGTCACTGACAATTTTGTCCGGCATACCGTGTAAGCGGACGATGTGTCTAATAAACCCTGCCGCCAATGCCCGTGCAGAAGGTAACCGGGGTAGCGGTACCAAATGCACCATTTTAGAGAAGTGGTCGGTGATAACCCATATGATGGTGCAACCACGAGACTTGGGTAGGCCTACCGCAAAGTCTATCCCGACCATCTCCCAGGGCCTGTCTGCCACCGGCAATGGATAAAGTAACCCAGCTGGCCGTTGACGAGGGGACTTATTTTTGGCACAGGAGACACATGCCCGAATATAGTCTCCAACGTCCCTGACCATATGCGGCCACCAATACGTCCTCACCAGAAGCTCGGATGTCCTTTTTTTTCCAAAATGTCCACCCACCCTGGACGAATGGGCCCAAGAGAGAACCTCCGGTGGCAAATTAGATGGTACAAAAGTCTTGCCGGACGGCACAGACTCTAGCGACACCGGAGCTACAGTTCTCAGGCTCTCAGAGGGGACAATAAGCCGCGGCTCCCCTCCTCCTCCTCGGAAGACACAACGGAGCGAGAGAGAGCGTCAGCCCGGATATTTTTCTCTCCCGAAAGAAAATGGAGGGTGAAGTGAAAGCGGAAGAAAAATAAGGACCATCTGGCCTGATGGGAATTTAGCTGCTAGGCAGTTTGTAAATAAACCAGATTTTTGTGATCAGTAAAAACTTGGAAGGGAAAGCGGGCCCCCTCCAACAGATGTCTCCACTCAGAGAAGGCCAACTTCATTGCTAGCAACTCCCTGTCCCCGATGGAATAATTCCTCTCCGCTGGTGTGAAGGTCTTAGAAAAGAAGACGCAAGGATGCTTCCAACCTTGAGCATCCTTCTGGAAGAGGACTGCTCCAGCACCAACGGACGAGGCATCCACCTATAAAATAAAGGGCTTATCAACATCGGGGCGATGTAGGATGGGAGCACTAGCAAAATGGGACTTAATAGAATTCAAGGCCTTGGAGACCTCTTCTGACCACAATTTGGGATTTGCTCCCTTCTTGGTGATGGCTACCAAGGGAGCTACCAAAGTTGAAAAGTGGGGAATAAACTGACGATAGTAATTAATGAAACCCATAAAGCGCTGCATCGCTTTCAGAGAATGGGGTTCTTGCCAGTCCATCACCGCCTGTAGTTTGGCAGGATCCATAGCCAGTCCCTGGGCAGAGATGATATAGCCCAGGAATGGTAAGGACTCCTGCTCAAACATACATTTCTCCAACTTAGTGTAGAGAGAATTTGCCCGTAAGAGGTCGAAGACTCTGCAGACATCTTTCCGGTGGGAGTCAATATCTGGGGAGAAGATGAGAATATCATCCAGATAGACTACGACTGAGGTGGAAAGCATATTCCGGAAGATGTCGTTAACAAAGTCTTGGAAGACGGCTGGGGCATTACGGAGCCCGAAGGGCATCACCAGATATTCATAGTGCCCATCTCTGGTATTGAACACTGTCTTCCATTCGTCCCCCTCACGGATGCGAATCAGGTTATAAGCACCCCGCAGATCTAATTTGGTAAATACGCTTGCCCCCGTAGCTATCAAATAGCTCAGAAATCAGGGGCAAAGGGTATTTATTCTTAATGGTAATGGCGTTAAGACCCCTGTAATCGATGCATGGACGTAAGTCTCCGTTCTTCTTCTGAACGAAGAAGAACCCCGCCCCTGCAGGTGACACTGACTTCCTAATGAATCCTCTTGCCAGATTTTCCTGAATGTATTGAGACATAGCCTCCGTCTCTGGGAGAGAAAGGGGATAGACTCGTCCCCAAGGAGGTTCTGCCCCGGGCAAGAGGTCAATAGGACAGTCATAGGGACGGTGAGGCGGAAGGATCTCCGCAGCCTTCTTGGAGAACACGTCTGCATAAGACCAATAGTATTTGGGAAGGGAAGTAAGATCTGCGGGGATCTCTGTAGTGGCCACCTGAATGCATTCCCTCATACATCTGCCTTTACACGACTCACTCTAACCCAATATCCTCCCAGAGATCCACTTAATATGTGGAGAATGGAAACGGAGCCAGGGCATCCCCAGCAATATCTCGTCTATTCCCTCGGGAATGACAAGGAGTGAGATAATCTCCTGATGAGAAGGGGACATAGATAACGTGAAAGGGATGGTCTGATGTGTGATTTGTGAAGGCAGTGTCGACCCATTCACTACTCGAACAGTCACGGGTTTGGCGAGCATCACCAGAGGTATAGAGTGGCGGAGAGCGAAGGTAGAGGACATGAAATTTCCTTCGGCTCCAGAGTCCACACAAAGCATAACTGTTATAGTGGATGAGCCTAAATTGATTGTCCCCTTAAAGGACAACTTGGAGGCGTGTACTGCTGTGTCTAGTGAACCCCCCAAATGGTTACTAGACGCGATCGTTTCCCGACCGTTGTGGACATTTATTAGCATAATGCCCTAACTGTGGGCAAACATTACAAATCACATATACTCGAGCGGCCCGAGACTTAGGTCTCACTCGAGAAACCTCCATGACCTCAGGGGAATTGGGCGCCTGAACGGAAGATTCAAGAGGTCTGGCGAAGGTGGGCGCCAGCCGGAACCTCTGTCTACACTGAGTCTGCTCCAACCTCCGCTTGTTAAAACAGAGGTCGATGCGGGTAGATATGGTAATGACCTCCTCCAGTGTGACAGGAATCTCCCTGGTGGACAAGGCGTCCTTTACATGGTCTGCCAGTCCCCTCCAGTACACTGGTATAAGGAATTTATCTGGCCACTCCAGCTCAGAGGCCAGAGTCCGAAATTGGGCGGCGAACTGGCTGACCATGGATGAACCCTGGGTGATTGCCAACAGTTGGAGAGCCGTATCGTGGGTGACACGAGGTCCTAAAAAGACCTGTTTAAGAGTATCCAAGAAGAGAGGAGCACTCTGCACCACACGATCATCGCGCTCCCACAACGGCGTTGCCCACTCCAACGCCCTGCCCGACAAAAGGGATATGATAAAACCCTCTTTTGCCCGCTCCGTGGGAAAACGTGCAGTCAGAAGCTCTAAATGTATGGAGCACGGACTGACGAAACCCTGACATTGTTTACTGTCACCGGTAAACTTGTCTGGAAGTGGGAGGCGGGAAAAAGTCGGAGCAGGGGTAGCAGAGGACAAACTGGCTGCAGCCACACTAGCAGCCTGAACAGCGACTGCGGTAACATCCACAGCTGAGTTGTACGCTCTAGAGTTGCCAACCTACCCTCCAGCTGCTGGATATACCGCTGCAGATGCTGGTCGTCTGCCATTTTACCAGCCAGATCCTGGCGCTAGTATACTGTTAGGGTCTGCGGAACGCACCAGATAAATATAAATAGTGAGTGCGTTCGCAACCCGGGGTCCACCGTGCAGGCAGAGCCTGCTGCTAGTAAGATGGCGGTATATGCAAACTCTGTTACTTCACAGAGTCGCTGAAGTAGAAACGCAGAGATAGGTACTGTGTCCTGTTAACTCCACAGGGATACACAGATAACTGCTGTGCGGATAGCAGTCCGTGATCATGCAGTCAGAAAAGCAATCAAGCAATCTCCTCACTGGAGGTGTCGGTATTCTAGGGGCTTATTTAAGCCGAGCCCTAACCACATGCGTGCATGATCACACTGGCGCAAAGCACATAATGCAATGATACTAGCGCATGGCCATACAACCCTTTTATAGCAGCAACTACAGGGCCTGCCAGAAAAGGACCAATGAGACACTGTTCAGAACACATGTAGTTTCAGGACCTTCCTGGCGGACCAATAGGAGCTGCTGCAGCACCTGAGAATGTGACCCTGATCTCCAATGAGAGATCTTACCCTGGGCATGCTCAGAAGGGGAAACGCAGGACTTAGTCCTAAAGACGTCTGCTCGCCGCTGACCAGTACTGGCCACAATAGCAGAACCTGGAGAGGCAGCCGTAAACCTCTGCACAGTACTAGGCTGTGCAAGACGCTGGGACCGACGTCTCTGCTGAGGAGACTCCACTGCAGCTGGAGACGGATGGGGGACCGCAGCGGGAACGGCTCGAGATTCCCCCTGTGCAGAAGCAGGAACTCGACCTCTAACAGCCCATTATATATGGAGGATTATATAGGCCCATCTTACACTGGAGCATCATGCATGGGGCCCATCATACACTGGAACATTTTAAATGGGGCCCATCATACACTGGAGCATCTATACGGGGCCCATTTTACACTGGAGCATTATAAATGGGCCCATTATATATGGAGCATTATATAGGCCCATCATACACTGGAGCATCATCCATGGGACCCATCATACACTGGAACATTATAAATGGGGCCCATCATACACTGGAGCATCACATACGGGGCCCATTATACACTGGAGCATCATATGGGGCCCATTATATATTGAGCATTATATAGGCCCATCATACACTGGAGCATCGTCCATGGGGCCCATCATACACTGGAGCATTATATGGGGCCCATTATCACATTATAAATGGGGTCCATTATATATAGAGCATTATATAGGCCCATCATACACTGGAGCATCATGCATGGGGCCCATCGTATGCTGGAGCATTTTAAATGGGGCCCATCATACACTGGAGCATCATATATGGTGCCCATTGTACACTGGAGCATTATAAATGGGGCCAATTATACATGGAGCATTATATACGCCCATCATACACTGGAGCATCATCCATGGGGCCCATCATTCGCTGGAGCATTATAAATGGGGCCCATCATACACTGGAGCATCATATATGGGGCCCATTATACACTGAAGCATTATAAATGGGGTACATTATATATGGAGCATTATATAGGCCCATCATACACTGGAGCATCATCCATGGGGCCCATCATACACTGGAACATTATAAATGGGGCCCATCATACACTGGAGCATCATATACCGGGCCCATTATATATGGAGCATTATATAGGCCCATCATACACTGGAGCATCATCCATGGGGCCCATCATTCTCTGGAGCATTATAAATGGGGCCCATCATACACTGGAGCATCATATATGGGGCCCATTATACACTGAAGCATTATAAATGGGGCCCATTATATATGGAGCATTATATAGGCCCATCATACACTGGAGCATCATCCATGGGGCCCATCATACACTGGAACATTATAAATGGGGCCCATCATACACTGGAGCATCATATACCGGGCCCATTATATATGGAGCATTATATAGGCCCATCAAACACTGGAGCATCATCCATGGGGCCCATCATATACTGGAGCATCATATGGGGTTCATTATTTATGGGGCATCATATAGGGTATGGAGCATCATATGGAGAACATATGGGGCCTATTCTGTATGGAGCATTAGATGGAGCCCATTCTGTATGGAGCAATATATGGAGCCCATCATGTACTGTATGGAGCTTTATATGCGACTCATTATACTGTATGAGGCAATATGTGGGGCTCATTATACTCTATGGGGACCATCCTATACTGTATGGCACATTTTATGGGGACCATCATATACTGTAGCATTATGTGGAGCTCATCATATACTGTACGGAACATCATATACTGTACGGAGCATTATATGGGACCAATTATTCTGTATGGAGCAATATATGGGGCTCATAAGTCTGTATGACGCCCTATGTGGTGGCCATAATACAGTATGGAGGAATATACAGTCCGTTTTTTGAGCTATTGTAGAATTTAAAATAAATATCAGTCATGTAATGTAAGAAGTGAAGTATTTGGCATTGTACTATACCTATATTTCTCTGCCGTATCGGAGCATCATGAATTGTGGTATGTGTTAAAGGGGCCCACTGAGACGCTATAGCCCGTGGCCTACGAAAACCTGGAGCCAGACCTGCCCCCCCACAACTTTAGCCAAATAACCCCCAGGTTTCAATGCGTAACTATTATTATATAATAAATTAAAGTTGACAAGCTTAAGTAATAAGAATTGATGTTGTTGGCATTGAAATGGGCACTGTAGGTGTGTTTACTGTCCTCCACTCCCTGCCAACTTTGCTTCCCCATTGACTTGCATTGGGTTTCGTGTTTCAGTCGGACCTTCGACTTTTTCCGATAGTCAGCCGATTTCGTTCGACTCGACTTTTGTGAAAGTCGGGTGGTCCGAAACCCGACTCGACCCTCCCGGAGGCAAAGTATCTCATCTCTAATTGTGACCCCTAAACAAGTTTCCCTTATTCATTCAAAGGACATTGCTAACTTATTCGAGGATTATTTTAGTGATTTATACAACATTGAACAAACCCATCCACAGATTCAGCCAACTGAATGAGATATTGAGTCTTTCCTCTAGTTAATAAAATTGCCTAAGTACAGAAGACCTTGATCATCTTTCTTCCCCCTTTAGTAGTAAAGAGATATTGGATGTGATTAACTCAGTAAAACCTTTTATATCCCCAGGACCCGACAGATTCTCTAACAATTATTACAAATCCTTTGGTAATCTTTCATCCCCTCAGTTAGAAAAAAATATAAAATGCAGCCTCTCAATTAGTTCATTTTCCTGAAGATATGCTAGAAGCCACTATAGTCCTTATACCTAAACCCAATTCTGACCCAAGCAATGTTAGAAGCTATCGGCCAATCTCTCTAATAAACATGGACGTGAAAATCAATGCTAAAATTTTAGCTAATAGATTGAGCCAGTTCCTTCACAATTTGATCTCTAATGATCAAATGGGATTCATTAAAAATAGACAGTCATCGGACGGAACGAGGAAGCTTATTAATTTAATAAAAATAATCACCTCCCAAAGATTACGTGTCACGGTTATTTCCCTAGACACAGAAAAGGAGTTTGATCGTCTTAACTGGTCATATTTATGTGCAGTCCTTAAAAAATTTGGAATTCATTCTCTTTTCTTATCCAGAATATTCGCCTTATACGCCAAACCCAAGGCGAAAATCTATACAAATAATTACCTCTCTTCTTCTTTCAGTTTTACGAACGGCACTTGAAAAGGCTGCCCATTATCGCCATTGTTGTTCGCCATGGCAATGGAGCCACTAGCGCAACTAATTTGAGACAACTTGGGAATCTCGGCGATAAAGTCATTAACCAGGGAATATAAAGTTGGGCTTTTCGCAGATGATATAATCCTTACTCTGACTAATAAGCGTGACTCAATCTCAATCTTTACCCTCCAAACCCAACACCAACTTTTTTCTAAAGTTTCTTTTTTTAAAATCAATAATTCCAAATCCAAAATCGTTAGTTTTAATTTAAGTCCCACTTAGTAGGCCAATATTGCAGTGATCTCGCCCTGGAGCTTGTCTGATGACCATTTAACCTATTCGGGCCTAAGGTTTACTAAAAATATTAATTCTCTCATTCCTACAAATTTAGACATACTTTCCAATATCATTAGTAGGATTTGCATTTGCTAGGGAATAGGGGAGTTATCTTGGTGGGGTAGGATTTTGACTGTGAAGTCATATATCCTACCAAAAATCCTCTATCTGTTCAGGTCTCTCTTATTAAAAATCTCTTCCTCATTCCTTACAAGTTTACAAAACATACTCAATTGTTTTATTTGGGGCATGAAAAAGCTAGAGTGGCTCACAATATACTATGCAATCATAAATTGTATGGTGGTGCTGTGTTATCAAACATTTCTGCCTATTATTTCTCAAACTTGGTAAAGCAAAGTTGTTTTTGGTGGCCTCAAAGACCCACCAGCTTGGTATGACTTGGAACCAGGGCCGGCTCCAGGTTTTTATGGGCCCCGGGCGAAAGAGCCTCAGTGGGCCCCTTTAACACAGACCACGATTCATGATGCACAGATACAGCAGAGAAATATGGGTATAGTACAATGCCAAACACTTCATTTCTTCCATTACATTACTGATGCCTATTGTAAATTGTACAATAGCTCAAAAACCGCCAAATCCTCACAGCGCACAGAACAGACTGGACAGTACAGTCCTCCATACAATATTATGGGCACCACAGTCTCCCCCTCATCACCCATATAATACCCCATGCAGGATGTCACCCACCCATATAATGCTCCATACAGAATACTGGACCCAAAATAATGCTCCATACAGAATACTGAACCCAATATAATGCTCATTACAGGATACTGGTCCCCATATAATGCTCCATACAGGATACTGGTCCCCATATAATGCTCCATACAGGATACTGGTCCCCATATAATGCTCCATACAGGATACTGGTCCCCATATAATGCTCCATACAGGATACTGGTCCCCATATAATGCTCCATACAAAATATGGAGCTCTCCTCTGCGCTGTACTGCGTTCTGCACTGTTACGGCTCAGGAAAGGGCGCATCATTGTCTCCCCATCATCATCATGGCCTCCCCATTATCATCAATGCCTGCCCATCATCATCTTCTCCCCATCATCAATGCCTGCCCATTATCATCAATGCCTGCCCATTATCATCATCTTCTCCCCATCATCTTCAATGCCTCCCCATTATCAGCAATGTCTGCCCATCATCACACACAGACAGCACACAAGCACTCTCTCACATACATACACACACACATACACACACACACGCACACACACACAAAGCACCGCACTACATACACACAGACACACACACACAGAGACACACACACACACGTCTCACCCGTCCAGCGTCTGCGCTCTCTGCCACAGCCGGCCGCTGAATGATGACGTCATTCAGCGGCGCTGCTGTGAGAGGAAGCGCCGGCGCCCCCTGGAGCCAAGAGCTGCGGCAGCGGAGGCACGGGAGAGGTAAGTATTGTGCCAGCTGATGCCGGGGCCCTGAGCAAGCGGGGGGGCCCAGTGGCGGCGCTGACACCGCTCTCCTCCACTAACGGGCGCAGGGGTGCCAGATGGCGAGTGGGCCCCCCCGCCTGCTCAGGGCCCCGGCACTTGCCCGGGTGTGCCGGGTGCTGACGCCGGCCCTGCTTCGAACTCTTCCTAAATAATAATAAGCCTCCCATCTGCTAGTTCTGGGTTTTCTTCTATATAAGAGGGTTCCTTCTAGTTCACATCCCATCTTCCAGTCCTCCATTGAAGCCTGGAGGAGGCTTGTAAAACCAAAGAGAGGTTGTAACAAGTTTGATATACTCAAAAGTATTCCTCTATCTATTATCTGCGAATCCAATAATTTAAATCTGGACCCTATTTGGATCAATATGGGTATTAAAAAATTAGGAGATATTTATGATGGCACCAATTATTACCCTTACTCTTTCATTAAAAAGCATTTCCACTCCTCCTCTTTGTCCTTCTTCCACTATATTATCAAAGATCAAATTAACACTTTCCTACAAATTCATCCTTGAATATCTGAACCTGTTTTGAACCTTATCTGTAATTTAGACCACAAAATTTTTTGGAGCCTTAGTTATATCTATCAATGGCTCAATCACAGCACTGAACTCATTAAAACACATAATGTGATTAAATGGGAGTCTGAGCTCCATTTAACCTTTGATCCATCAGTTTGGGAATATGCCTGTTCGCTTTCCTGTGCATCATCTACAGTATTTCAATGTCCCTTTAAGAGACACATCATAAACTACTCACAAGGTGGTATTTTACTCCTGCCAGGCTATTCAAAATTAATCCGATTCATTCACCAAATTGTTGGAGAGGTTGCGGTCGCTATGGCAATCTTTTGCATATTTTCTGGCAATACCAGAAGGTTCGGCCATTATAGAGGAAAATTTCGGGCCTTATTAATACTATTTCCTCTAAGCACATTCTCTTGATGCCCCAATTGGCTCTTCTTACTCTAAACTCTGAACAAATTGACCCACCTTTGAGACTATTAATTATATAGTCAGCAAGGTAGAAGTAACGGATAAAAACTCTATTTTGTGCAGACTCTATTTTGTGCAGTATTGACGTTGAGGCTCTTTATTCCTCCATAAACCATGTTAATGGACTGAATGCAGTTGATTTTTATCTAAAAAAGAGAGGCCAACAATGTTTGAATCATAATACTTTTGTCCTCAAACTTTTGGAATTTTGCTTGACCAACAACTTTTTCCTATTCAACAACAGTTTGTACCACCAGCTCAGGGGCACAGCGATGGGGAGTCCATGCGCACCATCGTACGCTAATTTGCTCCTGGGCTCGTGGGAAGAAACTATAGTTTTTGGTGACCTTTACACTGAGGAATGCGAGAAGATCAGCTTTTGGTCAAGATATATTGATGACGTTTTTTTTGGTATGGAATGGCAGCATTCCGGATCTGGAAATTTTTGTGGCTAAATTGAATATCAATCAACTGGGCCTTGCTTTCACGTTTGAATACCATTTTCAGGAACTCCCTTTTTTGGATATCAGCATCAAAAAGACTGGTAATGGTTATATTGACACCAAAATTTATAGAAAACCCACATCTACGAATGCCCTTCTTAGGTGGGACAGTCATCACCCGATGTCCCTCAAGAAGGGGATTCCAAAAGGACAATACATGAGGGTACGAAGAAATTGCTCTTCAGATGATGATTATCAAGATCAGGCAGCTGACTTACGAAAGTGCTTTCTAGACAGAGGATACCCGGATGGTATCCTATGTAAGGCATATCATGACACGAAAACCCTCAATAGAACACAACTATTGAATGCTGCACAACCAAAGAATGAACCCCCAGTGTGTAGTTTTATTACAACCTTTAATTCAGGAGCTCAACAAATACGATCAATCCTTAATAAACATTGGTCAATCTTGCAGATGGATAAGGACATTGGAGATCTGGTGGGGAGTTACCCCAGAATCACCTTTATGAAAGGAAAGTCCATAGGGGATAGGATTGTACATAGCCATTACAACCCCCTAAGCAAGAAACTTGGCTCACTAATAATTTGAGGGGATGTTACAAATGCAGCAGGGTGTGTGGCGTGTCCGGTTATGTCCATTGGAAGATCGTTCAGAAGCAATGTCTTGTACTCAGGCGTGCTTCAAAGCACATTCTCTGCTCTGTATTGTACCCATATGTGATTCCCAGCATGCGCTCTGCTCTGTCTTGTACACAGGCGTGCTTCCCAGTACGCATCCTGCACCATCCTGTACCCTGCATGCCCCCATGTTCACGATCTACACACTACAGTAACCAGCGTGCCCCGAGTACTCGCTTTACATATTCCTGTACCCTGCGTTCCCCCTGGATCTCACCAAATATAAATTATGATAAGGTGCGATCGCAACTCGGGGTCCACCGTGCGGTGATGGTGAAACCGCAGCTAGTAGACAATGGCGGAGCAAAACTGCGAGCAAGCACCGTAAACACACCTATCTAAATGTTACTCGGTGTGAACAGAGTGCAAGATACCTGACTCTTACTTCACAGAGCAGTAAAAACAGAAAGCACTCTAAGCTGTGCCCTGTTAGATGTCACAGGGGCTCATCTCACCCAGAGAGGTTGGTAACTAGCGGATTGCAGACCCCTAAACTGACAGCACAACTAGAAGCAGCTGTGGGACGTGCCTACGGTGCGCTGGACGCCTCGACACAGCCAGAGAGTTAACTAAGCCTAAAGAGAGAAAGGGGAAAGCTAACTGACCCAGAGTAGAGCCCCCAAAGGAATAGGTAGCCCCCAAACATATATTGGCGGTGAGACAAGATTAAATACAAACACAGGCAGAAAATAGAGCAAGCAAATGCTGGAGCCCAAACTGTCTAGATAGAACAGGACAGGAAAGAATACTGTCTGCAATTCAGCAAAAACTCTAAGAAAAACTCCAACACGTCTGATATGCAAAAATACTGAGACCACATGATCTCTCCCCCGCTAGATCAGAACTCTGGTGTGAACTGCTAGCAAATCAGCAGATACTGAAATAACAGGGAGCTGAAAATACATAAACAGTGGCAAATGAGAACAGAGTCCAGCGCAGGCCCCCGCAGGGGAACCTGGCTGTACTACCTCCAGAAGAGCAGAAACTGACATGGACAAAAACAAATGCCACAGAAATAAACAGTAAATAACTTATCTGAAAGTTGCAGGACAAAGCAGGAAGCAAGCTGCCTTCCAAAAGGGACCAGCCAGGAAGAAACAATCACCGGCAAGGATCATTGGAAGGTTGCTCATTTATATCTCCCCAACCAGTAACACCTGATTGCCAATCATCGCCCCCAGCTGATAGACTTCTGTTAGCCAAAGCAGCTTCATTACTATCAGCAGCCACCAGGGGGAGCCCAAACTCAGAAGTCAGATCCAGAGTGTTCACAACATTTTCCCCTGTGGGGTACACCTCAACCTTTCCATAACAAGTATTTAACACCCAGCAAAAACACCCACCCTTGTTAGGATTTTGACAATGGCTGTTGCAGCATGGAACACATTAACGCTGGCAATCTAGTGGCTGCAGATGATGAGACATGGAGGAAGACCTGATTAAAAACTGTGCCCAATTTAAAGGGGCGTGTCTCCTAGACTTGGAATGTCCATACACTAAGTGTGTTGGCTGTCAAAACATTTTCCCCTGTGGGGTACACCTCAACCTTTTCCATAACAAGTCTTTTACGCCCAGCAAAATCACCCACCCTTGTTCAGAATCCGACACTGGCTGTAGCAGCACAAAACAAGTTAACGCTGGTGATCTAGTGGCGGCGGATGATGAGACGTGGAGGAAGGTCTCATTAAAAACTAGGCCCAATTTAAAGGAGCTGGTCTACTAGACTCAATGCCCATACACTAAGTGCATGGGCTGACAAACATTTCCCCCTGGGGGAGTAAAATTGTTAAAAATATTTTATGGGCATCATAGACATCCTTGCCAAAAATTGGACAGGCTGTAGCAGCACTGAACCCGTTAACCCTGGTGATTAGTGATGGAGAATGAGGAGACATAATGATGAATCATTGTGAAATCAAACAAATAAATAAAAAATGTGAATCCACCTATGAAAGAAAATAAAAAAGGGAGGGGCGAACACAGGTTCATAGATATGAAGCCAGAATGTGTTCAATGAGATATGTTTGTCCCTAGCAACAGCTCAGAGACAGGGATATAAATAAAAATATAATATAATAGTATTTCATTTTTTTTATATTGGAAAGATATATACTACAAGGATGTTCCACAGATAGTAAAAATAGAAAATATAAGAATAAATGGGAAGAATATACGTACATCTCATTTTTATGAGATTTCCCCTGGGGGAGTAACATTTGTTTTGGTTTCTAATTAGTAACGGGCATCATAAAAACACCCTTGCCAAAAATTGAGTGACTTTTGCATCACGGAATAATTTCACCCTGGTGTTCGACTGGTCGTGGATGATGAGTATGAGGATAAGGAGGAGGATAATACCAAACAGACCAAATCAGGAAGCGGATAGCCATGTGTGGTTGTGAAGAGGTGCATGATAATACACCTCTACAAAAAAGACAATGTATTTGAGGTTATGTTTCGCTGTTTTTATTCAGTGGTGTACAGAAGTCTTGCCCAATCCAGCCCTTGTTCATTTTTATAAGAGTCAGCCTGTCAGCATTGTCAGTTGACAGGCGGATGCGCTTATCTGTTATAATTCCACCAGCGGCACTAAAAACCCTCTCTGACAGATCGCTAGCAGCAGCGCAGGCCAGGACCTCCAAGGTGTAGAGAGCCAGTTCAGGCCACGTGTCCAGCTTGGATACCCAATAATTAAAAGGCACAGAGGAATCCCGGAGGATGTTTGTACGATCTGCAAGGTACTCCCTCACCATCTGTGGCGGCGTGATGGGAGGGTCTGAGAAAATTGTCCCAGAACTTTGCCATTGTTCCCCTGCCTGAGCTGGATTGTACTTCTGTCTCGCTTGGACTTCTTGGCTGTCCAATAAACTCTGACGTCTGCTGCCAGCATTCTTACATAGGAATTTTTTCAGTAATTCCGCAACAAGGGCCCTGTGGTACATCAACATTTTTCTACAACTGTCTGCCTCTGGAAGAAGAGATTGAAAGTTTTCCTTGTAGTGTGGGTCTAGAAGTGTCACCAACCAGTAATGAGTGTCGCAGGAAACGCAGCGCAACGTAAAGTCAGCCATGCGTGCCAGACTACTAACAGGCAAGACTTCCATGTCCTCACCAACAGGATGACTGACCATGCCTCCTCCTCATCCTCCTCCTGAACAGACGGTATGAAATCTGTACTTGTAGTACCATCTTTAGTGCATGAAAGTA
The DNA here is from genome assembly GCA_033576555.1 of Oophaga sylvatica. Classification (NCBI taxonomy): domain Eukaryota; kingdom Metazoa; phylum Chordata; class Amphibia; order Anura; family Dendrobatidae; genus Oophaga; species Oophaga sylvatica. Next base: position 204,217,568 of record JARQOD010000005.1, on the reverse strand, counting down.
GATCCTGCTCTTCCTCTTCCTCCTCCTCCTCATTGTCTACCAATCCACGTTGCGACAACATGAGGCTGGGCTGAGTATAATCACCCTGTATGGTTCCTTGCTCCATGTCCTCATGCTATGCCTGCAATGCATCATCTTTAATTGTGAGCAGAGAGCTTTTCAGAATTCTGAGAAGCAGGATGGTGACGCTAATTATGGCATCATCACCGCTCACCATCTTGGTGCAGTCCTCAAAGTTCTGGAGGATGGTCCATATGTCTGACAACCATGTCTACTCCTGAGTTAGTATGTGTGGAGTCTGAACTGAATATCGACGGCCTTGTTGATGCTGGTAGTCAACAACTGCCCTCTTCTGCTCACAAATCCTTTCCAACATATGCATTGTAGAGTTCCAACGTGTGGGGACATCACACACCAGTCGGTGAGCCGGGAGCTGCAAACGCTGTTGAAGTACCTCAACGGCGGCTGAAGCTGTAGCTGACTTTCTAAAATGGGGAGACAGATAGCGTACTTTGACTAGCAGAACCGGCTGCTCCAGGTAGCTTTTGAAAAAACGTTGAACCACGAGGTTAAGCACATGGGCCAGGCAACGTATGTGTGCTATTTCAAGTTGCATCAGAGCCGCCATCAGGTACCGGCCATTGTCACACATGACTGTTGTGAATGTTCTAGAAATGAATTCTGAGCAGAAGCTCCCTCTGGTGGTTACAAACAGTACTGAACCATTCAATGAGGATTGGCAATCAGGAATCACAGACTGGTCTTATATAAGGGAGGTTCCCTCCAATCATGGTTGCCGGTGATCAATTGTTCTTGTCTCAACGTTGTTTCCTGGTTCACTTGGAAGCTTGCTGAGTCTTGCCTCTTCTCCTGCTCTCAGATAAGATATTTTCTGTTTTTTGTTTTTGTGCTTACCATTTGCATTTTTCTCTGCATTTCTGTGAAGTTAGCCAGGTCCCCCTCCCCGGGGGGCTTGGGCTCCTCTCGGTTCCTCTGGAGCCACTGTTGCTTGTTCATTTGCCTTTTCCAGTTTTTTCAGTGGCTGCGGCTTGGTTTTGTTACACCAGAGAGCTAATTTAGGTGGTAGAGGTTGTGTGATCTCAGGTGTTTTTGCAATTAGTAGCGTTGTTTTTTTTTAGGGTTTTTTTTGGATTGCAGTAAGTATCCTTCCTATCCTTTTTCTGTCTAGGCAGATTGGGCCCCAATGTTTGCTCATACTATTTGCTGTCTGTGTCTGTATTTCCTCTTGTCTAACCGCCATTACATTTTTGGGGGCTTCCTATGTTCTTTGGGGATCTGCTCCGGGCAGATAGCTTTCCTCTTTCTATCTTTAGGTGTAGTTAACCTCTCAGGCTGTGACGAGGCGTCTAGGACCAACGTAGGAACGCTCCACGGCTGCCTTTAGTTGTGGTGGTTAGTCAGGGTACTGCAATCCAGTAGATTCCAACCTCTCTGGTGTATTGCCATTTTTGCCTGCTCTCCTCAGCTACCAAAACATAACACATGACCATGCCTGGCTGTAGGTTCAGTGGTGTCATCCAAATATCTGACTGCTCTTTCAGTGCTGTCCATAACTCTTCTGCATTGTGCAGTTTGTCACCTATGCAGATTAGCTTCAGCACAGCCTGTTGCCGCTTGGCTGAGGCAGTGCTGCAGTGCTCCCAGCTTCTGACTGATGTGTTCATTTCAGAGATGGAGGCTGAAGAAGAGGAGGAGGAGGGGGTGCAGGAGCAGTAGACTGTGGGGGCAACCCTGATTGACGTAGGGCCCACAATCCTCGGCGTTGGGAGGATGTGTTCCATCCCAAGGTTCGACTGGGTCCCGACTTCCACTATGTTAACCCAATGTGCCGTCAGTGAGATGTACCATCCCTGCCCACAGTCACTTGTCCACATGTCCGTGGTTAGGTGGACTTTCCCAGTAACAGCATTGTTGAGGGCACGGGTAATGTTGGGGAACACATGCTGGTGTAATGCCGGTACGGCACAATGGGAGAAATAGTGGCAACTGGGGACCGAGTACCTTGGGACAGCCGCCATCAGGTGGCGGAAAGCTCCAGTCTCAACGAGCCTTAAAGGCAACATTTCTAGCCAAGCAGGCGAGAAATGTGTGAAATAAGTACTGTGGCCAGTGGGGCATTGGCTGGGTATTTCCGCTTGCGTTCCAATGACTGGGGTATAGACAACTGAAGGCTGGGCTGGGACAAGGATGTGGACGGACTTGATGATGGTGCTGGTTGACTGTGGGCAACAACAGGTGCAGGGCCCGAGGCATCTTCACAGGCACGGTGAACTGGGGATTGGCTTGTACGCAAAACTGTGGAAGAAACAGTGTTGTCACCTGCAGACAGTGTTCCTGGAGCCTGGGGTCTGGACCACAAAGTCGGGTGCTTTGCTGCCATGTGCCTAATCATGCTGGTGGTGGTCAGGCTGGTAGTTTTGCTACTCCTGCTGATGCGGGCATGGCAAGTGATGCAAATGGCCTGTTTGGGGTTATTGGCAGAGTCTTTTAAAAATAACCAGACTCGGGAAGATCTAACAGTTGGAATGGCAACTTCCATCCTGTTGATGTTACGGGGAACGGATGCACACCTTCTGTCTGCGGCCCACACACTGCTTCTTCCTGCCTGTTGGCGTAATATGCCTCCTTCCCCATGTGTGCTGCTGTCCTCGCTCTGCATGTCCTCCAGCCAGGTTGGGTCAGTCACTATGTCATCAACCACCTCGTTTTCCACATCCGCACCCTGCTCCTCCTCCTGACTTTCCGGCAATAGTGTCTCATCATCGTCCACCTCTTGTGACTGTGGCTGCTCAAAGATTTGTGCTTTGCTACATGGAATATCATCTTGCCCCGCTTCAAGTGGAGCGGGCAAGAGGCACGAATCTCCAAATGGAAAACTGAACAGCTCTTTGGAGTGTCCGAGTGTGGGATCAGTTGTCTCAGGGCACTCGGCATGGTGGGAGGAAGGAGGATCAGGGTGAGTAATATCTGGTCCACACTCACGGCTATTCAGACTTGACCGTGTTCAAGACATGGTGGTGGTGGTAGCTAAGTGACTGGAAGCATTATCCGCTATCCAAAAAACAACCGTTTCACACTGCTCTGGCTTCAATAGTGGTGTGCTGCGGTCCCCTAGAAACTGGGACAGGTAGGTCGAGTGCGAAGATGTGGGTCTTTGCTGTGGCCCACTTTCAGCTTGGCCCCAACCTCGTCCTCTGCATGCACTATCAGCATCACTTCCACTTCCCCATCCCTTACCTTGCCCATTTTAATTGGATTACTGAAATATTTAAAAACCTTTCCACCTGTCAAGTGACAAATGTGAACAAGGACAGAGAGACTGAACCCACCAGTAATATATTGTTTTGCAATATATTTTTTATTTATTTTATTTTAGGATATTTGTTTCTATGTTTTTTGTTTTCTCTGTATAATGGTCATGTGTTTAATATGCATTTACATTTTGCATACACATCAACTTACTTTTTCAGTTCAGACCCAGTTTTTCATTTAGTTCTTAGTGCATCTTGTGTATTCTGTCCTCATGCACGTTAGCAGGGTGTGCGATGAGACATGTAGCTAAACCCCCTGTCTTCTTTAAGAAAAAGAGGCTGTAAAAACTGTAACCTTCTTTTATTGATTGCAGATGTGACAGGAAAGGGTAAAACTATGGAATGCAATAATAAGAGCATTTCAGAATATATAACTGTACAGAGCATGAAACACAAATAGTTTACAATATACAGAATACACAAACTGATTATTACCTACTTAGTACAACAAACGTACTGATAAACACAGGATTATAAACACATAGATAGTGCTTACCGACTATGCTTAGAGCAGGCTGTTTAAGAAACATGGAGAACACGAGTGATGTAGTTTCTCTTAAGGCACATGGAGGAATAATGGCTGCTGTCCTCCTTCAGTGTGATAAACAAGACCATAATGCAACAGGAACAATCCCACAATGCTCTTGGAATTTCCCACAAGACATCACAAATTAAACTAGAATCTATGCATCAAACAGCCAGCAGGTGGCGCTGCTACCTTACAACATAAAATGTATGAAAGACCAATACATTCAAAGATTGCAATGTCTATAACAATTGGAGACATAAAAACGATGACTATACTTTCTAGACAGCAATTATATGGCTGGACAGAACATTGTGCATATAAGGGTGTGACCGCCCTGCTTCTGAGCTGAAAAATCCATCCTGTCTGGCCTATGCTTTTACTGGTGGGTTCAGTCTCTCTGTCCTTGTTCACATTTGTCACTTGACAGGTGGAAAGGTTTTTAATACAAGAGTTAGGACTGTCCCACAAAGGGTTGCCTTGACGTGGCGGGATGGCTTGTACATACTTTTGATCAAATTATGTTTACCAAATACCCTTATTATTATTATTTACAACCTCATGCATGTTTTGCAATATATTTTTATTTTTATTTTATTTTAGGATATTTGTTTCTTGTTTTTTGTTTTCTCTGTATAATGGTCATGTGTTTAATATGCA